>CM057342.1:711702443-712902443 GCA_030015575.1 Agapanthus africanus
AAGCCTCTCAGTTCTTGATGGAGTGGCAAGAAATCTTATAAGGCTCCTCCTCGTAGAGTACTTAAATATTATAAAGATGAGTTGGATCGCATGGAGGCGACTCGGGTAACCATACATTAGGCAATTAACTTTGTTTAAAAATTTTAATTTAGCTTCATTACAATTTTTGTACTATATTATTTGCGCAGTTCACGTTGACGCCTTATACAGTAGATCGTCTGCAAGAATTATCCGGTATCTGTATCGAAGGAGAGTAATTTTGGCAGGCTCGATGCCCACTACTATGCATTAATATCGTGGTCATCCACCTACCGGACCGGGTGTTGCGATAGTTTAGTAGATTGCAACATATTCCTGTTCCGCCGCCTGCGTCTATGACAATAGAGAAAGACATGCGAGGAGGAAAGGCGGAGCGCGATTGGAGGGAGCACCATCATCAATATTTACCGAGATGGGAAGATAGCGTAATATTGCCTTACAGCAAATAGGTGACTAAACAACTGCCAACACTACAGAAACATATATACAATGGTATAAGTGTGTCACTGTAAGATATTTTTCTGCTCCCCTAACGACTTTCCAAACATCCGGCGGTATGAGCTTAGAAGCCACGTGGAACGAGAAATGGTAAGTTAATTTTTTTAAATTAAATTAGTTTTTAAAATCCGGCGGCATGAGTCAATAATTATATCTTATTTTTAATGTAACGACAGACTCGTGGGTTGCATCATATACAATCATTGATATAGGATACATATCCGACCGATGTTGGTCCAGATACTCAGGCTTTATTTTCTACTGTAGACTCGTTGTAATACCCGGTCCCTATATGTAATTAGCGTATTTTAATAAATAAGTCTTCAGGTATTTCTCCCAAAAATTTTCTACAAATTTTCCGTATGTTTATAAGGGTCACTTACAGAATTTAGTTATTGATATTTATAATTAGTTTAAGTATTTTAAATAAAACCCTAATCCCTTCATTGTATCTTGGTTCCTTTTTGTAACCCTAACCCTATTTTTCTAATCTCCATTTCCTTTTTTTTAATTTCCTAACCCAAACCCTAACCATACCCCCTTTTCCCTTTCATTATTTTCCCTTTTACCCAAAACAAAACCAAAACTATATATATATATATATATATATATATATATATATATATATATTAAACTCCTGGCCCAAACGAAAATATTAATTAAACAAATCCCCCCATTCACCCAGCCCAACAGAAAACCAAAAGCCTATAAAATAAAAACAAAACTAAATAAATATATATTAATAAACCCACTCCTCGGCCCAGCCCAACTCCAAGACGCGCCTAAACACCCGCTCCAAACCCGACCCGACCCGCTCCAACCCTTCTTCTTCGCCACGATCTTTTCCCGCTCCTTTTTCATTCCTACGCGTTCCCACGTCGCCAACGTTGCCCCACGCCCGCGTCGCCGTCCACGTCGCCAACGCCCCCGCTCCTCAAGACCACGACCGCACGCGCGCTTCACCCTCTCCTCGTCCCTCTAACCCGCTCCCCCTCCTCACTCTCGGTCTCTCATTCTCACTCCTCTCCTCTCTCCCAACTCCCAGCCTCACTCCCCACAACCCACTGCATCCTGACGACGACGACAACGACCACCCAAATCTCCTCGTCGTCCTCCCTCACAGCTCTCTCCTCTTCACCCACTACTTCACCTCCTCGCCTACACACCCTCCTTACCATCTTCAACCGCCGAGCTCGAGCCCCCTGCACACCCAACCCACCGTCGAGCTTCGAACCCTGCAACCTCCTCGCCGGAGAGCTCCCCACTGCCGTGAACCACCTCGCCGACCCTCTGCATCCTCTGCATCGCCATCACCTCCAAAACCCGAGCCCCTCCACTACCACACTCTCTCACTGCAAACTTCACCTCCCCGCCGTGGCCATCACCGGAGTGACCACCGCCGACCATCGCCGACCTCAGCACACTCCTAGGAGATCCACAGCACCCCACTCCGCTTCCAGTGTTCGCGAGCCATCCCCGGACAATTTCGACGACGAACCGGAACTCGAGCCGAGGCCGTGAACCAAAACTGTACCGTTCGTTGCGCGTTCGTGTCGTTGCCGCTGCCGTGCGTCGCCAAAGCGTCTCCAGGTAAGTACCCTACTTGCTACATGCTAGATTATCCTGTTACAAATCAAAATCGTATTAATTCCATGTTTATGACTCGTGAAACTTTATATGACACAAGTGCTTGATGCAAAACCCGAACGAAAACCTTCCATTAAACTGACGAAACTTGATTATATATGCTGGCCCGTGTGGCAATGAACACTGTGGTGAAATTTTACTGGAAAATATAATCGTTACTGGCTTGAACGATCACCCCCAATTACACCTGTTAAAACTGAAAATTCCGCGCGTCTGAAACTTGTTAAAATCATAATTAATTGTTTACAAATTGAAATGATGCGTTCAAGGGCTCAAATCGAAGCCGACTCGACGACCTGGAACCACATACAAGCTTTAAATTGTTTCTACACTGAAAATATGACGGAAACTGGTTCGAAGAGCGGCTCTAGACTACAGTCCAGAGCAGCTCTGGCTGTTGATTTCTATCTCGTAGTGCTTGCCCCTTTACTGCCTGAACTTGTACATTGCGGAACCCTATACTTTATTGAATAAGAAACTGTTAGTTAAATAACGCAAGTGATTTCACCCCTTTTTACCGTCGATTACTATTTAAACTGCAATTTAAAAGAACAGGACGTATAGCAGTCCCTAACAGAAACAGAACTGATACCCTATCATGGAACAGTGCATAACTTCTGACGTAGAGATGCGATTGAGAATCCATATGGTGCGTTGGAAACCCTATTGAAAAACCTAAATTTCATTCAACTGTAGCATCGCTAAATTCTGATCCCAACAGGGTGATAATTGTGTCGCGAAACGGACGTTCAGTTCAGAAACTGAATTTCCTGCAGCGAACACTTGAAATGAAATAGCCATATCTAGTGATCCCGAAACCCGATTAATGTGAAACCAATTTTGATGGATAGATAATCGAACATACTGCTTACCCCCTTTTTATTGTTTCGCTAAATTTTGCATGTATGATTTATGATAAATTATGCAAGTGGTAGGACACCGACTAATGATATCTTAATCATGCCTTAATTACTGTATTCTCAACACATTATATATATGTCATTGCGTTGGTAACCTGGCGATCATATGCATTACCCAGTGTTAGATTTTAGTGTTTGATCGTGGCAAGTACGTTAGTGTTTAAGTATGAATGGATAAGTGACAGTGACACGTACTTGTACACAATCAGGGGACCCTATTGATTTATTGCATTGTCGACGTCTGTGGGACGTGTATAAGTGTGACTATAATTGGTATGGGACAATTATGGAAGCACTTGTATGGATGTCACAAATAAGGCACCAAACACTGTCCATTTATCTTGGGTATCAGTCGAGACATGCTTGATGAAGACCGTCTTCAGTTCTCGCGCGGACTCGTCATGGACCGACTGGTATTTGAGTTTATGGTTGGCGTTTGATGTAGACCACGGGGTGTGGGGTAGTTTGAGTGTGAGTTCAACAGAATCTCGGGAGTCCCATGCCGGCACATACAATGATTCTGGAGATATATGGGGATATTACTGATTATTAGCGAGCGACTCGGGCCCGTGTTCCCTTGTCCTTGGGTCCTACCCTTGGGTGAGGGATACTCACGAGTGGTTGACTCTCACACTTGGACTGACGATATGCTTAGTGACATGTGCAGTAAGACTTAGGGACTGATAGGGTTAGTGACATTGACATGCATTGTTTACTGATTTAACATACTTGCTACACTGTTTACCGCGTTACTGTTTACCTGCTCTATTAGCTACATGCATTGGCTACTTCATGTTCACGCCATTATTCCATGATTACTGGTTCATATCCATTATTATTGCACGAGTTACCACTTGTATCTATATATATATATATATATATATTGCTATCGTGTCGCTCTGACGACCTGAGTATGCATGCTCAGAGTGAGAAGTGGATCTAGCTTGGACCAGGACCTGACGTATCTTGAGGACATCGCGGACTTCTTGATCAGCTACCCAGAGCTATACTCTCTTGATCTCCATCTAGTTAGTTCTTTTGTACTCGTTTTGATTTAGTGACTGCATTTCTCATTACCTGTGCATTGATTACCGATTACTACGTAAAGCTAGAAGCCGAAGTGCGACTACAGAGGGATATTTCCTCGACCGTAGAAGCATGGCTGGCCTTGTCAACCCCTCGTATCCCGTATTTTAGGAAGCGGGGCGTGACACTCATATATTGGCGTTATATTCGGTTCATATCATATGCTTCCAAATTTATCGCCATCGCTAGAGCCGCAACATGAGTCGGCAACAGAGCTACAGTATGAGCCAAAACCAGAGCAGCGGCATTTGGCAGATCCAGAGCAGCGGGATCGGTGGTTCGGAGCACCATACTGTCAGCAGCAACCCTGGCATATTGAATAAGCGCAACAACCGGAGCAACGACAGTCTTGGGGGACAGGTTTTGCGCAACAGCTGTCTTGGGGATCAGGCTTTGCGCACCATCAACAGTCTTGGGGAACAGGTTTTGTGCAGCCTTTGGGGCCAGGTTTTGGCCACTCTAAAAGTTAATTGTTGTCTCTTTTTTGACAAACCTAGATTACTGTGTCGTCAAATATATCTACGTTCAATTTTCATGTAAATTGAATATTGTTCGTCCTTACATTCTATGCTTGCAATAGTAACAGTTTTGCGACAATAAAACATGTCACGATGTTGGATGAATGAACAAGGAGTACCCAAACGACATAAAAAATGGAGCACACAGTTTAAGACATTACCCAACAGTAAAAATTAAAACAAGATTGATATGGCGGGTGCCGATCGTTTAGAAAAATAACGGACCGTTGACATTTTAATTTAGGTAATTTTCTACCATGCCATGCACTTTGTAACTCTGCATCCTTCTTGGCTATTTGCATTTATCACTCTGTAAAATTACACTAAAATACAATTGACTACCGTGTTTTTTCATTAAAATCACTTGAATGCTTTTTTATTATAACAAAATACGGTTTTCAACATCTCGTCAATAGGCCAGGTCTGGGCCTGGGCCTAACACAGCCCGTTGATAAAATATGTCTGGTATAGATGTGTTTGGTCCCAGACCCATTGATAAAATATGTCTGGTATAGATGTGTTTGGTCCCAGACCCATTTAATGGCTTCATAAATTGGTCGGGTTTAGGTCTCTTCGTATCGTACCCGTTTAGACCCGACCGATTTATCTTTTATGTACATATGTAATTTATAAGGTAGATTAAAAGTTGTGGATTATACACTAAAGTTATTATAGATGTGGATTATAGCTTTTAGGTTACAGTAATCACAAGTTTTAGAAATAAGATATGTAATCACAAGGTTTAGAAATAAGATACCAACGGTTCCGTTGATTTTCTATTATGTGTTAACTTTTGAAATTAACTTATAAGTTTGTAAACTATAATGATGTGGTTTAAAAAATAAAAAGTACATAAAAGGGTCGGGCGACCGAATCAGACCCAATTATTTATATGTTTTGGTTTGGATTATATATATATAATACAAACCCAGACCGTTGATAACATTGGCGACCTTGAGATACAAGACAACTTAGCACGCATTTGGAACACAATTTTCCTCAATCTTGCTAAGGCACTTTAGTGCTTTTCTAGAACTGGAACCAGATTTTAACAGCTATTGGCACCTTAATAGGGTGGATATTAGAACCAGTGAACCGCTGCTTCTGGATGTCTTGATGTCAAACACCGATCGATATGGGATCAACCATCGCCCCATACAAGGTCAAGAAACGTACACACTAGTCTACTCTGGAATATCGATGCCCTGTCTTGATACTCTCTCGAGTAGGAACTGTTAAAGGATGTTCTTGCGGACTACACAACCCCACTAGTATGATCTGCATCCGCATCATAGTCCTGGTAGTCAAGATAACATCCTAAGGGCTTTATCAACATGTATCAGAGAGACAGTATAATAATACAAGTGTACATGTTAAGATAAAGAGCAATCAGATAACATACTATCATATCGAGCAAGAAAATCCTCAATATATATGTACAAGCATCCACGATATCATACAATAATGGCCTCTATGGCATATATATTCCTAACACTTAATCAGCTATCAAGCAAACTCCAAACGATATATGTTTGACCCTAAGTCGTTTCATAAGGCATTATGGAGAAATTTCAGATTTATGGTACAACGCTATGAAGGATGAGATGAAATCTATGGCTAGAAATAAAGTTTGGGATTTTGTTGACTTACCGAAAGGAGTCTTTGTCGTTGGCTGTAAATGGTTTACAAGACCAAACGAGATTCATCAGGTAAAGCTGAACGATATAAGGCCAGACTTGCAGTCAAAGATTTTACTCAAAAAAGAAGACGTCGACTACCATGAAACCGTTTCTCCGATTTCTAAGGAGTCTTCTAGAATCATCATGGTTATAGTAGCTTATTATGATTTAGAGCTATATCAAAGGCATGTGAAAACGGCATTCTTGAATGGGGGTCTTGAAGAGGAGATATACATGAGGCAGCCAGAAGAATTTGGTCAAAACAATCATTTGGTATGCAAGCTTAAGATATCTATATACAAACTAAAATAAGCTTCTCGACAATGGTATATTAAATTCCACAATATTGTTGTCTCATATGGATTTATTTAAAATATTGTGGATCAATGCATATACATAAAGGTCAAGGGGATAAGGCTTATTATTTTGGCCTGGTATGTGGATGACATATTGTTTGCAAGTAATGATATAGGGTTATTATATAATAGAAAGCAATTGTTATCCCAAAATTTTGATCTGCAGGAAATGGGTGAAGCCTCATAGAGATTCAAAGAGAGAGATCCTTAAAGAATTTAGGATTATCTCAGAAGACCTACATTGAAAAGTCTTGAATAGGTTTTAGATCCAAGATTGCGTGCCTAAGGAATCACCTATAGTGAAAGGGGGCAAATTTAGCCTTGATCAATGTCCCAAAAGCATTTCAGAACAAGAGAAGATGGAGGGCAAAATTCAGCTCCAGCAATCCCATGCGCAACTCATCCACCTCGGCCTCGCCATTCATCGCTCCACCCTCTCCCACCTCCTCTCCCTCCTCCCTCTCCCCTTCTCCCTCCTCCCGCTACCCCCTCTCTCTCCTCCCATTTCAATTCAATGGCAGATTACGGTATTGCCCCTGAAATGGAGCACTATGGTTGCATCGTCGACCTTTTGGGTCGGGCTGGTATCGTATTTGAAGCCCTAGAATTGAAAAGATGA
This sequence comes from Agapanthus africanus, assembly GCA_030015575.1. NCBI lineage: Eukaryota > Viridiplantae > Streptophyta > Magnoliopsida > Asparagales > Amaryllidaceae > Agapanthus > Agapanthus africanus. The sequence continues at coordinate 711,709,806 of CM057342.1, forward strand.
GCATCAAACCCGATTCAGTTTTGTGGATCACTTTGTTAGGTGCATGCAAAATTCATAATTTAGTCGATTTGGGAGTAAAAATCGGGAACAAATTGATCGAATCCGAGCCTGAACATGATGGAAACTATGTTCTTTTAGCCAGTATTTACGCTAAGGCTGAGAAATGGGAGGGTGCGAGTAAAATTAGGAGATTGATGTCTAATCGCGCCAAGAATAAACTCGCAGGATGGAACTTGATCGAGGCAACTGGAACCGTTCATAAATTTGTAGCAGGGGATAAAGAACATGAGAGATCTTAGGAGATTTACAAGACGCTTGAAATGATTGGAAAATGCTGGATATTTTTGCCTGAGGTTTCGTTAGTTTTGCACGACGTCGGGGATGAAGAGAAGGTCCATGCAATCAAGGAGCATAGCGAAAGGTTAGCTATTGCTTTTGGGTTGATGGAGGTTGAAGTTGGCAAGCCTATTAGAATTATGAAGAATTCGAGGGTTTGTGGAGTTTGCCATGAGTCTTGATTTGAAATATGACGGAAGAAAACTTCGTATTTGCATAATAACCAAAACCAAAAACACCGCATACGTCAGATCCATCTATGGACTCATCACCGGAAGTCGTCCAGATCTCTGAGCATGTTTTCTTTGTCTGGCATTCACTGGAATGCATATTCCAGTGCAAAAGGGCCAGCAGTATGTTCTCATATCATGGCCAGTCATCGAATCACAACCTAAACAGCACATGGAAAATATAGGCCAAAAGCTTTCGACGTTCCCAAATTTTAGACGGTCACTCTTGGGGTCGGGATCGACAATCTCGGCCGTATCAGAACAGGATAACAAATTTTATACCGTTTGAGAAAAAGAATTATTAAATAACATTTAACTTAAGTATAAACAATTTGTCAAATTCTTTTACGAATATTGATGTCTAAAGTCATATCAATGATGTGAAACTAACCGTAAAAACTTATAATAAACATATTAAACCATTAATTAATCAATTAACTCATTAGGGAATATTCTAACCATTAATAAACTTCATACGAAAAACCACATTATAAAAATGATAATCACGGTATTGTCATATGCTATTGGTCTAAAAACTCAGATGGTCATTTATTGGATCGGAATCAGCTATCTCGGATCAGGATCGGCCGAGGTTTCAAACCATGCTTTATTGTTCCCTTTTCCAAATCGACCAAGGGTTGGGATTATAAATCAACATAGCTTAGGAAGCAATCAACAAAACACGATGCCTTATTTAAGGTCCACATCGGTTTCTAACATATCAAAAGCATCTTGACCGCATCTGGCTAACATCATCCCTTTGGCACTTCTACTACGGATATCAACTGGTAAGTTACTCGGGGGAAGAAAAGTTGAACACCAACAACTAGGATTTATGCCTCTTCTTCGGCCCGAGCTCTGTATCGACCTTGAATCTTGCAGCTTGAGAGCTGAGTGGCATCAACGGTATCTGCATCACTATCTTCGCCAAAAACTTAACCATTTCTCCGCGGTGTTGTTTGCTGCATCAGGGTCACCGGTAACATGCCATAATGTCACGTCCCGCTTTCCAGTAGACGGAAACGATTATGTGGCAAGCCCGCAGCGTATATATCCATAAAAGGTAATTTTCTAAATAATATGCTAAGCGTATTGAAACAATAAAACACAATGCAAGAATAAATGTTGACTGTAAAACTTTTCAACAAATATTTTTATTTACATTCAAACATGAAATGTTTACAAATACAAGAGTTCAACTGAAAAGTAAATACAATAACAGAAATGCATAAACAAGTGGAATACATGAACCGAAAAGAAAAGGATCGCTAGTCTAAGCCCGAGCAGCGATCTGGTCGTACTCCTCTCCTGTAACGTCCACCTCCTCCGTGTCCACGGTATCTAACGAACATTTCAAGAAATAAAGATGGATGGAATGCCCGTCAGCGAACTAGCGCTCGGTAAATCCCAAAGTAGAGTAAAAGTGAAAGTGACGAGTATAGAATAATCATGAAGTATCGTATATGTCGAGTTAGAATATATGTAAATGAATATGGGTATATGTACTATAAGTCTCTATTTGGTTTCTATATTAACGTTAAGTTTTAAGTGTGAATATCAACGTAACCGTGGAAGTATTCACGAGCTCAAGAGTGGGACTCCAGGAGTAAGAAAACACGGGCTCATTTCATGTGTCAGTATTGGGACTACAAGCCACGGAGGAGTCTACCCAACTGAGATTCTTAGAATTCAAATAGGTTAATACGGAATTCCTGAAGTTCCGTTGGATTCACATCTGAAACTATCTCATACACCCCGAGCAATATATATTATAACTATTAGATGTCCATAGTTGATTGCTTGGTTTATTTTAATTTCTTGATTGAAACCGTAGATTGCAAAACTAAACAAATGTAGTCTAGTAAGTTAAGTAGAATGCGAATCATGTCAATCGCAATCCTGAATCGAGTCAAGTTAGTTCGAGTAGAATGAGATCAAATTACCGTTCAAGTTTAAATTCGAGTTTAGAGTTTAAGTTCGAGTTTGTGTTCGAATTATAGACATTTCTTGTGAATGGATTTAACTCTTGAATTCCTTAAGTTCGGGAGTAATTGGGCAATTGTTGCATATGGACGGCAGGATTTGGGTCTTTTTTCAAGACAATTGCTATCGATAACTCCGTTAATTGCAGTGTTGTCTAATCTGAATTGGCAAGCATTCACTTTGTCTGGCTCCCTACGGCTTAAGAGAAAAGATGCCGCTTAAATCTATATTAATCTAGAGTCCTTAAAGATTTATTCTAGTTTGTTTACAGTGTTTGCATTTTTCGAGAGTGTTTTATGAAAAATATTTTAATATTGTTTAAAAATAAATCTCGAGGGTGATTTAGAATATTAAGAGTTTTATAGAAATGTATTTTAGTTTCAATGGTATTTTTGTGATAAAACCTAGTTTTTGAAAATTTATTATATTTTTCTGAAAACTACTACTTTTGGAAATTTGATTGTATTTTTTTAAAATTTTAATTTTTCATTTTAAAATATAATTTTCACAGTTTGTTTTCTTTGAAAATACGGATTCATAATTATATATAAATTTTCCAAAGTTTAATTTGCTTTTAAAAAAAGTCGTATTTCATTAAGCCGTATTTTTATTTTCTTTCGAGACCGAATTCTCCGTGAGAAGTTTTGTATCTCACTCTACTATCTAAGAACATGTGATAGCCCGCACCATCCATAAACGGGTTCCCCTAAAAGAGTTGTAGATGCGCAATTGCAAAGATCTTAAAAATATTGATTAAAAACATATATTTATAAAAATAATGGTATTTTATTATAAACTGTATTCTTTAAATTAAATATACATCTAAAACTTCGTGGTATGAAACCACAGTGTATGTGATGGAGCAGGTCCTTACCCCGTGAGTTTTGTATAGGTATATATGCTAGTTATCGAATAAAGAGTTATATTTAAAGCTCATGGTATTTATATGCAAAAGTTTGTTATATGTTTATTTCATATGGAATTTTAATTACATAAAAAGATAAATAGTGTGAATAACATTTTAAAGTAATGTTAGAGGATTGGTGTAACTTATTTGGCCTATGAAAGATACTAAAAGTTAAAAAATATAAATAAGGTTAAAGTTAACTCCACTTTGTCGATATTGTTTTATAATGCGATTTGAGTCAAAATGGAAGAGAGGAATAGGGACTTACGGTTCTCAGAGCATTGACAAGAGAGGAGAAGCCTTCGGGGAGCGTTGAGAATGGTTTCGGTGTTCGAAGGAATGAACTTTGATCGCTAACTCCACTTGACTAGCCTTAACCCTTATTGAACTTAGAGAATTTTTGTGAAATTTTTAGAATAGAGGAAAGCAGGGGGATGGGGTGGTATTTATAGAGATAAAATGAAGGTGTCTGAATTGAAAAATTGATTTAAAAGAATTTAAAATAGGATTAATAGGGAATTGAAGAGTCTCTAGTTAATTTCGGAGAAATCAAACAACAAAGTGGAGTAGAGGGGAGCTGAACGGGTGCACGGGCGAAGCACGGAGGCAATTGGAGCAAGGTAAACCGCCGGTGGCGGCTAGATGGGGCATTTGGGCGGTTGAGATTTGTCCAGGTGTCTTGAATTTTGTGCCATGTGTTTTAATCTGTGTTAACTCCTCATTTATCCCGTCTGATTTTTCTGGAACTTTTCGATTCTCTGTGTATTGTACGTGCAACTCTCGGGCTTCTGAAAAGTAAAAAAAAATTATAAAAATAATTAAGACTGATTGGAATCGAACACATACGCTATGGCACAACAGTGGAGAAGCTTAACCGGTGAGCTACAAGTTGTTTTTTGCTTTTGTTGAACAAAATTAACTTATAACTCCTAATCAGGCTGAAATACCATTTCTATACATTTTGAATAAGTTACATTTGTATCAAAGTCGTTACACATAATGTATGAAAGCTCTTCTTCAACAAATCAGGTGCTCGAACATGACGATTGCTTTTAGTTTTATGAGTATAACGAATCAAACAGACATAGTTGCGAGCCAGGTCAGGCAAATGAAGCGAGCCGGGCCGATTCGCTTCGTGAATCCCCTGACTTGCTTCATTGACGACTCGCCTCGCTTAGTCGGTGATGCAAAGCGAGTTGAACTCGCCTCACTTAGCCGGTGAGGAGAAGCGATGCGAGTTCAACACTAGCCGTCGCCGACCTTGCTCACCTTGCCGCCTCTTCTAGGTGAATCGCGAGGCGAAGCGACTCGTGCGAGTCAAACGAGCCAACTTGCCTGACTCTGTTTTTTTTCAAAATAAAATAATCCTTAATATTAAAAAATTAATAAAGTTAAATTAAATGAAAAATAAACAAACATTTTCGTTAATATAAATCAAATTGTAATTAAATAATACAATTTTTTTTACATTAAAGACCGAACCCACTCAACATGCCTACATATCCCTCGTAAATATTGATCTCAATGAGAAAGAATCGGGTCTACGTAGTTCTTTTTCTACTATCACTAATTCTTACTCACTAATCGGTGCCACCGGTTGTGGTTCCTCCTTTGATGTTGGAATCTCCCGATCCTGTAAGCTCTTCTGGTATATAACTCGAGTCTAAAGTGATTTTATTTTGTTTCCTAACAAATGCCGCTTTCCAATCTTATGAGCAAAATCATGAATTCTATAGTGTCTTATGCCAAGCAGTATCTTTTTCGCTTAATATCCTACCACCTATACTAAAAGCATATTCTGACGCTACTGTGGACATCAGAATGGTTAGGAAACCACAAACCATTGTGGAAAGTACTGAATACAAATGTCCGTGGCTTTTCCACCAGGCTAAAACGTCAATCTCATCTATAATATAATCTACATCTAACCCAATCAACAAATATATTGTTAATTCATTTAAGGTTGACGATGATGAGGCCATAGGGCTTTGTGCCCTTTTCGATTGTTGAATAAGTACAAAGGCCGGAGTCGAAATTGACACATCATTTCTCTTGGAACTTTCACAAGAGTTGATGATATCGACGGTTGTTTTAGACGGTCACCTTTGGGGTCGGGATCGACAATCTCGGCCGTATCAGAACAGGATAACGAATTTTATACCGTTTGAGAAAAAGAATTATTAAATAACATTTAACTTAAGTATAAACAATTTGTCAAATTCTTTTACGATTATTGATGTCTAAAGTCATATTAATGATATGAAACTAACCGTAAAAACTTATAATAAACATATTAAACCATTAATTAATCAATTAACTCATTAGTGAATATTCTAACCATTAATAAACTTCAAACGAAAAACCACATTATAAAAATGATAAACAGGGTATTATCATATGCTATTGGTCTCAAAACTCAGACTGTCATTTATTGGATCGGAATCAGCCATCTCGAATCAGAATCGGCCGAGATTTCGAACCATGCTTTATTGTTCCCTTTTCCAAATCGACCAAGGGTTGGGATTATAAATCAACATAGCTTCGGAAGGGATCAACAAAACACAATGCCTTATTTAAGGTCCATATCAATTTGTAACATATCAAAAGCATCTTGACCACATCTGGCTAACATCATCCCTTTGGCACTTCTACTACAGATATCAACTGGTAAGTTACTCGGGGGAAGAAAAGCAGATCAACAACAACTAGGATTTATGCCTCTTCTTCGGCCCAAGCACTGTATCGGCCTTGAATCTTGCAGCTTGAGAGTTGAGTGGCAACAACGGTATCTGTATCACTATCTTCGCCAAAAACTTAACCATCTCTCCGCGGTGTTGTTTGATGTTTGCTGCATCAGGATAACCGGTAACATGCCATAATGTATGAAAGCGCTTCTTCAACAAATCGGGTGCTCGAACATGATGATAGCTTTTAGTTTTACGAGTATAACGAATCAAACAGACATAACTGTGAGCTCTTAGGACGGAGTCGGTGCTTTGTGTAAGAGCCTTTTAGATGCTGATTGGTTAGATCTTATGGCTACTGTAACCAGCATATCCTCTGAAGTCGAGTTTTCTTTCCAATTCTCAAACTCTGAACCACCAAAAACCAACCGCTTGATCCCTACATAGCTGTTAAAAGAAAAGGCCATGGTAGTTATATTGACAGATGATAAAATATTTCAACTGCTGATTTTTTATGCACCTCATGTAATAGGGAAAAGTTGAAACTTACTCGGAGCTTATGCAGGATAAGGCATTGATCAAGACATCCAGAAGCAGTGGTCCACTGGTTCCAATATCCAGGCCAATGTTTGTTAAAATCTGGTTCCAGTTCTAAAGAAGCACTAAAGTGTGTGCTAGGTTGTCTTGTATCTCAAGGTCGCCAATGTTACAGAAGGTAGTTGGTGTCTCATTTGCTCCTTCGATAGCATCATATTTTGGTCTTTTAGTATTCAAAGGTGACTGTGACAGCTGCGGTGATTTTAACCAAAACAAGCATTTATCAAGAATGCAGATGGGAGAATGTTCAACAATATAAAAAAGAAGGAGAAACTCTCTCTAAGTGATACCCGAATCCTTTATTGTGAAGAACGTGATGTATATATGCTATCATAGGCGATCTTATAATTAAGGACGCCATAACAAACCAGGGCTAAAAATTGAAGTGTGTTTCGTGCTCAGTCAGAAAGTGAAGATTATGTTATTAGTGAAAACCAAGGCATAAAATCCTGTCTCGTTTGATTTAACTATATATTTTACAATATGAAGCAGTGCAATCTGAGGAAACAGGAAACAAGAAGATAAACTAGTAAAATAAAAGCTCTATAGATTAGTAGAAGTAAAATGCAGGTAAAATTGTGTGCTGGACTGAGCATTCATTATCTCCTGTGGATGTTTTTTTCCCGGCTTTTCTTTGATAGCTGGATTTGCTAAGTAGGCACACTCCGGACTTGTCAATAATAATGTTATTAACGCATTGGTCATTCAACCACAAGCTGACATAAACTTATTCTGAAGAAAGGTATTGAACATACTTATTTTTCTAAATCTTTCTTCAGTTGGTTAAAAAACCGAGCACCGAAAACTTATTTACAAATAATTGCCCTCTCAACTAAATTGAACTTTTACCTAGACATGTCTATTTATTTTCGGAAATTTTTAATCTCCAAGAAATGTGAGTCATGGCGCTTACCGATTTTTCTCTTTGTTGTTAGATTGTTTCCAAGTTCATGCAACCAGCAAGGTAAGATTGCTAGGATGTTGCAAAATTATTATCTTATTTATATAACTAATACAAAGGAACAATAATGCATATTTTCCTGTCCAAAATTAATTTGGAGACTTTGATTTCATATTTGAGCAGAAGGCCACACATTTCTAACAGCAACATCTGTTAGCACTAAAAACGGAAGGGGCATTTCATGTAGCATGTACGGTGTGTGCATTTAAAATCACTGATCTATGATGAGAACTCCTCAATAGTTTGAAATATTGTACTGCATATTATACTGCTTTTTTATGATTGGAATTAGAATAGTTTCATTCGGACCTAAGTAAAATTATTGATGAATCAGATTGCAAAACTAAACAAATACTGTATATTCACTCGTGCAGTTATGCTCTATCATGTCTACGCCATATATTACTATGAGCTTTCAAATTCTGCAATAATATCCGCACTTGAAGAAATTAATGGAACGTGTGATACCTGCATGTTCATAGAATTTTGACCCTCCCAGTCGCCCAATAATATGCCAAGATCGAATTGTCTGCATATGAACCGATTAACTAAAACAGAAGGCTGCAACATATAAATCAGACGGAAATATTCAAAAGTTCCTCTTACAACAAAAAATAAGGTTACATCTTTCGGTAACGGTGCAATATAGAATTCAAACCATATGTATGAGTTTGAAAAGTCAAACCTGGCAACAAAAAAAATACCAAGGCAAATTAGTCAAAACAGGATTGCATGTGTACGCTATCGCTATTAAGATGAAACAGAATAATTGAAAATTTAACTATAAAGCTGCTAACAAGAAAAGTTTAATGACAAGCCAACACAGTGACTATCAAGTCTAAGAAATCAAGTGTTTCCATATTGTATTCCAGAACATATGCTGGTAACCTAGCGCTAACAACATGATCCTTGATTTTCTATTATTTATTTATTTATTTGGGGGACAGCTGTAAAATTTCTGAAGAGTTAATATGTATTTGCTAAATCCTACTTTGAATAAAAGGGCTGCACTTTGCCCCCCGACTCTAACACGGTTCATTACCAATTCCGTTATATATCTTGTTTCTTTACCTAAAACACCCTTATGGTAATCTTTTTCATATGACCGATTCTCCTTCATAAGATCAATTGCAATAAAAAAAAAACCAATCTTTCTTTCTTTTCACCCTAATTAATCAAGATCCACTTCCATTTGTAAAGATGAGCAGTAAAATGCAGTTGCCTGAAGGTGGTTTTGGAAAGATAAACAGACAAAGTTAATGATGTCAACTCAAGGGGGTTTCCTACTGATCAAGCAAAAGTGAAGGGGGTTTACTTCAATATAGCCTTATTTTATTTTATCGAAATAACAGGCCATAATCTATGCAAGTGCGGTTTGAACCCCAAACTCTTGCGGCTTCCAAGACGCTTCACCGCTATGCTATAGTGGCGCTTGCAAGGTTTTTTCCCGAAATAGGGTGCCTATATATTAAAATTATTAAAATAATATAATTTAAATTATATTTAGCACAATAGGACGGTTTATTAAAGGCGGGATCTCATAACCCGCCTTATCAGGCCCCACCTCCGCCCATGCAATAGAGAGAGCGGGTTCCTAGAACCTGCCCCCACCCTCCAAATGAAGAGGGCAGGGTTCCTAGAACCCGCCCATTTTATTGCATGGGTGAGAATTTTTAAAATTTTAAAAAATTAAAATAAATTGAAAAAGAATTTAAAAAATAATTTTTTAAATCTCGGTTAAAAAACCCATTTCTTCAAACGTAAAGTATAAGATTATTGTTTTTGTTACGAACGTGATGGCAAGTGTTATTACAGTTCATATAGAATTACTATAAATATAAATTTTGAATACACTTCATTACCAAAATGAATCCATCAAAATAATAATACAAAAAAATCATATCATACTAAAATGTAAATTGTAAAAGTTTCTTTACAAGCGCTAACTAATTTTCCGTCTGTTGCTTTCTCACGATCTCGAAGGTCCCGCCCCTGTTGAGTGTCCAGAACATCTGGTCCTATAATGACCTGATTGTTTGCATAGGCTATATCTGGCATGCCTTTACTGAGGATCAGCATCCATTGTCATTCGATCTCGACACACCTTAGGTCTTCCGGGTCCTATATTTTTGTCCAGCAGTAAGACAGTCGGTGTTTGTCTGTTTCCAGTATAATAGTGTCAGTAGCGACTGTCTGGTATATGATGAAATTTTGGATCGTATGCGTTTTAGTAATTGGAAACTGTATAATAACGAAAAGCAAAATTGTAATGTGGGTTATGCATGCTGCTCGCAGCAGCAATTGCGTGGCCACAAGATAAATGTTGTTGCTGGAAACACCCTGTGCACGAAGAGAGCCCTTCATCTCTAAAATTTACGGTATATTGATTCTAATTACTCCCCGTAACTTGAAACTCCGTTGTGCCAAACCTTTCCGATCTGTAGTATTGTGATCTGCGCTCTTTTCCGGAATATATATTCGTAATACGCGGTGAGTGGAGTCTCCATCGCCAAACACTTTTCCCTTCTTTGCACAAAATAAATATTCATTCTTAAAAAGGTTCGAACAATCAACCCTTGTATCGGTAAGCCTCTAACACATTTAAGGACCCCGTTGAAGCTTTCAGACATATTAGTGGTCATTAGTAGATATATGCATCCATTATCATGTGCTTGTGACCACATGCGTACTGGATACTCATCTAACCACGCTTTCGCTGCTTGATCCATCTCTCCAATTTTCGTCATGTATATGTCATGAACATTAGGGTCAGACGCTTTACCGGTTTTGTACATAAGCTTATGTAGATCTGAATTTTTAAATTTTCTATCAAAATTTTGTCTGAAGTGCCGCAGGCAAAACCTATGTGGGGTCGTCGGAAATACAGCTCTCATTGCAGCTAGTATTCCTAAATGTCTATCAGATATAATACATAAATCAATTTTATCAATAACAGATAAGATACTTTTGAGTTGACGAAAAAACCATGACCAGGATGATGTATTTTCAGCATCGACAATAGAAAATCCCAACGGAAATATACCGTTATGAGCATCAACACATGTAGCAATTAACATGCAACCTATGTGCTTACCATATAGATACGTCTCATCTACGCACAATACCAGCCGACAATGTGTGAAACCAGCCGCACAAGGAGCAAAACACCAGAAAATTCTTTGAAACTTGACATGGTGATCGATATCCGTTTCTGTGGTTTTTAATCAGTATACGGGCCCCAGATTTTGATGATTTCATGGCTTCCATAAAATGAACTAGTGAGTTGTATGAGCTTTTCCAATCCCCAAATATCTTGCATAATACATTTCTACGAGCATCCCATGCCTTCACATACGAAATCTGAATTCTGTGCTCTCCGCTGACATAGAGCCGTATCTCTCGGGAAGTCATCGCCACATCTGTACGGATTAGTGGCATGATTAGTGAGCAAATGTAAGATGAAGTGCAATTCATGTGATCTTTTAACATAATAGAATTGATACAAGTAAGTTCTTGGTTGTATTTCATGACCTTCCAAGCTTTGGCTCTTTTGGAACAACATGCATGCAATCTTCACTTATATTCAGGAGTTTTCGTACATACCACGGTATAGTACGTCTTATTTGACTCTTCGGTTTTAAATGTAACATTTTTTTGAATAGCCCACGACTTCAGTTTACAAATAAGATCTTTTTCCTGAATATCTCCAACAATGACGCAATTTTCGCTTGCTACAGTCGCTTCCAAATAGACTTCAGTATTTACTTCTGCCACGGCTAAGTCTACCCAACTATAATCTTCCAGCGGATCGAGGCCGGGATCTTCTAGTTCGACAAAATCATTATCCGCAGCCATATCATCAATCAATGCTATTTCATTCAATTCAGCGGCATAATCCACGCTACCTCCCCTTGATGACCTTCACCGAGGTTTTATCATCGTCACTGTCACCCATATCAATGTCATCCGTGGCAACATAAGGCTCGGGTGAATATACGATGGTTGAGTCTGTATAATGTGGATGGTTCGGGGTGAAAAGACCGGAAAGATGTGGACGGACATGCTTGGAATGCGCTACTTGGATCGTGTTGGAATGATACGGGGGTATGGGAAAATCTGCGTTTAGTATATAAATTTTTCTTAATATTTTCGTATTACGAAGAATATAAACATAATCACCACTTGTTTCAGTTTGATTTACCTTTGGAAGATTGTATATGGCAATTCTTGTTGTTCTTCAGGTGTGCATGCAACTGCAGCAGACGATTGGGAAAATCTGTATTTAATATTATAAAATATATTAGTATTTTGGTATTACAAAAGGACGATTTATAAAATGTTTACCCTTGAGTTTGAAGGTTTGAATAATCATGTGTATAGTCGTATCCACCGAAACTAAAGGTATCATCGTTAACCATCGGACCGTATCCTCAGAAACTATCTCCAGCATTACCATCAAAATTACCCGTTGGAGCGACATCTGATACTTCCAATTGTTCCTTCTGAACTAAAAGTTCAAAAGAATTCTGGGTGTTTACCAGACCGAAGTCTATCATCGAAGATATTGAAGTATCGTCTATAATTTCAACCAATGCATTTCCACTAAACAGAGGTCATATACAACTTAACTTAAGCTTAATTTCACGGGGACCGTATTTCGTGATTTTAAACACTTTATTCTCGAGTTCATTATAAGTTGTTGATAATTCTAATCGCATAATTCTTGCGCGCCCGCCCATATACTCGGGACCTTGTGCACTTCTCATAATCTGGCCATCGTATTTACATACAACAAATAAACTTGAACTTGCCATTACCTGCATAAAACAATATCAACCCAACAATAAATAAAAAACGTTAAACAACTGATATAATGATTATATTCATTGAAAATTAAATAAACGTTAAATTAAATTTACATACATTTGAATTTCGACAGATAGAGCTATAGGGATAGAGAAAATGAGAGGGCGGGTTCCGTTCGAAGGGGTGCAGATGAGATTTTGAAGGAGGTGCAGATGAAAATCGGAGCAGAATGGAGAGCAAATGAGAGGAGGTATGACAGGTTTTTATAGGTATTTGGTGATAAAGGGGTCACGGGTTCTTGGAACCCGCTATCCCCTTTTGACAACACCGCAGGAGGGAATAGATGGGTGATTTCACAATACAAAGGGAGATAAAGGGGTTACGGGCTTGTCTTGAATTAAGTAAAATTATTTAAAATATTAAGTAGGGCGTTTTCCAAGAACCCGCCCTCTCCTTTTTAAATGAGGGGGCGGGTTCTTGGAACCCGCTATTCCATTCTGACAAATTCGATTTGACAATACAAGGGGTCAGAGTCATGCGCTATTGGGTTAAGAGTCACGGTCAACTGGGTTAAGAAAATTTATTTAAATTTCTTATTTTTAACTAAGAGGGCGAGTTTTAGGAACCCGCTATCCCTTTTCGCAAATACGGGTGATTTGACAACACAAAGGGGTCACGGGTCACGGGCGTGTCTGGCAAGAAAATTATTAAAGGAGGGCGTGTTCTAAGAACCCACCCTCTCCTTTTGAAATGAGAGCGGGATCTTGGAAGAGGGACTGAGATTCTTTTTGAAAAAAACAAAACCTATGTATTGCCCTTTTTTAAACATAGATTTGACAACACACCTCAGATTATTTTTTTAAACAAACAAAAGATTCGTATTATCACATCTCCATTTTTAAAGGACGATTCGACAACACATGGGCATAAATTATTTTTTAAAACAAACAAAAGGTTCGTATTATCACATCTTTTTTAAAGGAAGATTTGACAACACATGAGATTTTGTTTTAAGAAAAAACAAATGCTTTCTATGGGCGAAGATGAGGGCGGGTTCTTGGAACACTCCTCCTTGCCCTATAAAACCCGGCTTCTTCGCTCTGATTTTCACTATCTATGTTCAAACCCCCTTCTATACCCACCAACTTTCCCAATTTTTCAAGTATTGTAATTTCAAAAATATTTCAATGGAGAATCAATCATTCGGCAAATCACTGCTCGTAAATCAAAACGAGTATAGATCTTTCAGTATATTATACGAGGATGAAAGATTCAAAACTTATTAAATTTGTTTCAATTGCCCATTTCTTTTAATTCTAATATTTGAAAATAATATGAATAAATCTTACAGGGTGGAGATAATCTTACAACGGTCAGTCATAATTCTGACAAGTGGCAAGTTGCAGATTATCGTATAATCGAGCGGATTCGAAAAGCCGGAATTTATGAAGCTTCATTATTTCGTCATATCCAACTCGACCACAGTCTCGTTACCTCTCTTGTTGAGCGTTGGAGAAAAGAGACTCACACTTTTCATCTTAGATGGGGTGAGGACACGATCACACTCTAGGATATTGTCCTTTTACTCAGTTTACGGGTGAATGAACTTGGATTAATTGGAGGTACAATTGTGGGTCCAGAAACCGAGCACCCATATTGGGATACATATATTGAGTCTGCTCTCGGACAGGTATAATACGTAATTTTTTTTAATAAAAAGTTTAATTATGTTACAGTGATATTAATTAACAATTAATTGTAAAATTCAGGTATTAGAAAGGTATACTAAGGGGTATAAGATCAGTTTAAACTGGCTCAAAAATAAATTTACTAATATCCCTGATGAAACTACCGATGATGTCTTGGATAGACATGCACGTGCCTACATTCTATACATGATCGGTTCTTGGTTGATGCCGGACCAATTGGCAATGCATGTCCATCCTTTATACATTGGGTTTCTTACGGACTTTGATATGTGTGGCCAGTATGTTTGGGGAGCAAGGGTCCCGGTCTATCTTTACAAGGAACTAGATAAGGCATGTGTTCTTACGAAGAATAAAATTTGTGGCTGCATTACATTATTTCAGGTACATAATATTTTTTAAAAGCTTGGTATTTGTAAAATTGTAATATTGGTTCTTTCTAATATTATGACACTTTATATATATATATATATATATATATATATTTGGTCATGGGAGCACATGTGTATGGGAAGCCCAGATCGCATTCATATTTCTGCCGTGGATACCCCTGGAAAGCCTCTCGGTTCTTGGTGGAGTGGCAAGAAATCTTGTAAGGCTCCTCGTCGAGTACTTAAATATTATAAAGATGAGTTGGATCGCATAGAGGCGACTCAAGTAACCATACATTAGGCAATTAACTTTGTTTAAAATTTTTAATTTAGCTTCACTACAATTTTCGTACTATATTATTTGCGCAGTTCACGTTGACGCCTTATACAGTAGATCGTCTGCAAGAATTACCCAGCATCTGTATCGAAGAAGAGTCGGTTTGGCGGGCTCGATGCCCACTATTATGCATTAATATCGGGGTCATGCACCTACTGGACCGGGTGTTGCGACAGTTTAGTAGATTGAAACATATTCATGTTCCGCCACCTGCGTCTATGACAATAGAGAAAGACATGCGAGGAGGAAAGACGGAGCGTAATTGGAGGGAGCACCATCATCAATATTTATTGAGATGGGAATATAGGCAGTGTAATATTGCCTTACAGCAAATAGGTGACTAATCAACTTCCGACACTACAGAAACATCTATACAATGGTATAAGTATGTCACTATAAGATATTTTTCTACTCCCGCTAACGATTTTCCAAACATCCGGCAGTACGAGCATAGAGGCCACGTGGAACGAGAAATGGTAAGTTAAATTTTTAAAATTAAATTAGTTTTTAAAATCCGGCGGTATGAGTCAATAATTATATCTTATTTTTAATGTAACGACAGACCCGTGGGTTGCATCATATACAATCATTGATATATGATCCATATCCGACTGATGCTGGTCCAGATACTCGAGCTTTATTTTCTACTGTAGACTCATATATTGGCGTTATATTCGGTTCATATCATATGCTTCCAAATTTATCGCCATCGCTAGAGCCACGGCATGAGCCGGCAACAGAGCCGCAGCATGAACTGGAACCAGAGCCGCGACATTTAACAGATCCAGAGCAGCGGGATCAGTGGTTCGGAGCACCATACTGTCAGCAGCAACCCTGGCATATTGAACAAGCGCAACAACCGGAACAACGACAGTCTTCGGGGACAGGTTTTGCGCAACAGCTGTCTTGGGGATCAGGCTTTGCGCACCATCAACAGTCTTGGGGAACAGGTTTTGCGCAGCCTTTAGAGCCAGGTTTTGTGCAACAGCAGCAGCATGAAACCGGGACAGCTTCTTCGCAACAACAGCTCAGTTGGGAGACGGATTTATCGTCTTACATACAGTTGTTGGGAGGCAGCACATATCCGACACATGTCCCACATTCAGGACTTGCGGAACAACAGCCTGTCCAAGACGAAGCAGAAGAGCCGCCGCCGCCGCCATATACCCAAGACACGGGAGGGTCGTCCAGTCAAGCCTTCTCGGATTAGGAAAGGGAAAGGAAAAGCGATAATTGTATACTTTTACAAATGGGTGTCAAAGTGTCCAATTCTTTTGATGGATTCATTTTGTTAATTTAGTGTATACAAGATTCATATTTATAATAAAATATAAATATCCAATTACTTCTATATAAACTGTAATAACACATGTCACCACGTCCGTAACAAAAACAACAATCTTATTATTTATTACTCTTAAGAAAGGGTTTTTTAAACAGAGATTTTTTAAATTCTTTTTTGATTTATTTTAATTTTTTAAATTTTTAAAAATTCTTAGGGCGGGTTCCTAGAACTCGCTCCCTTTATTTGCATGGGCGGGGGTGAGGCCTGATAAGGCGGGTTATGAGATCCCGCCTTTAATAAACCGCCCTATTGTGCTAAATATAATTTAAATTATATTATTTTAATAATTTTAATATATAATCACCCTATTTCGGGGGGGGGGGGGGGAACCACTTGCAATTTAGCCTTATTCTGTTACGGAATTTTTCTTTGCATTTTTCCTGCTCTTTAACAAGTCTCCAAAGGTCTGACGTAAACTTGGATAAAATCCAACACCATCAATCTAACACCAACTCCTAAGTTCAGCCAAAAGTTTTTTTTAATCAAATCACATACTTGGATCCCAAATTTTCAAGAGCTTACTGGTTGAATATAACTTTGATCGGCGTCGCGGACCCAGGTTTGGCATGCAATATCCTACTCCTCTTCCTCCTTATCCTCTCCTCAACCTACAAACAACCCATCAAAACACAACCAAATTCATACACCTTAACACACAAACACACACACACACACAAAACATCAAAGATCCGATTTTTACCTTGGATATAGCCTTTTGGGGGTCATCGAAGCAACTCCCGAGGATCTCAGCGAACTCTGGGTCTCTATCCTAGTCCCTCTCGTCCTCTCTCACTCTAGACGAAAACCCTCCCTCTTCGCTTCGCTCGTCGCCGCCTTCGTTGTCGATCGAGAGCTCGGGCTCCACCGGTTGGGGTTTAGATAGGGGTTTAGGGTTTCTGTTGGGTTTGGATTTGGAGGCGAAGTGAGGGGCTAGGGTTTTGGTGTGATTTGAGGAAGACGGGTGGAAATTGCAAAGGAATTTGGAGGTTGGAAGTGGAAGGAGATGCAGTGCTGGGAATTGGAAGTGGGGCTGAGTAAACATTGTCACTGATATTGTTTGGGCAAGGATAAAAATCCATAGCCTAGATATTGGCCACTCTAAAAGTTAATTGTTGGCTCTTTTTTGACTAATCTTGATTACTGTGTCGTCAAATATGTCTACGTTCAATTTTCATGTAAATTGAATATCGTTCGTCCTTACATTCTATGCTTGCAATAGTAATGGTTTTGCGACAATAAAACATGTCACGGTGTTGGATGAATGAACAAGGAGCATCCAAACGACATAAAAATTGGACACACACGGTTTAAGACATTTACCCAACCGTAAAAATTAAGACAAGATTGATATGGCGGGTGCCGACCGTTCAGAAAAATAACGGACCGTTGACTTATTAATTTAGGTAATTTTCTACCATGCCATGCACTTTGTAACTCTGCATCCTCCTTGGCCATTTATCACTCTGTAAAATTACACTAAAATACAATTGACTACCGTGTTTTTTCATTAAAATCACTTGAAAGCTTTTTTATTATAACCAAAATACGGTTTTCAACATCTCGTCAATAGGCCAGGTCTGGGCCTGGGCCTAACCCAGCCCGTTGATAAAATATGTCTGGTATAGATGTGTTTGGTCCCAGACCCATTTAATGGCTTCATAAATTGGTCGGGTTTAGGTCTCTTCGTATCGTACCCGTTTAGACCCGACCGATTTATCTTTTATGTACATATGTAATTTATAAGGTAGATTAAAAGTTGTGGATTATAGACTAAAGTTATTATAGATGTGGATTATAGCTTTTAGGTTACAGTAATCACAAGTTTTAGAAATAAGATATGTAATCACAAGGTTTAGAAATAAGATACCAACGGTTCCGTTGATTTTCTATTATGTGTTAACTTTTGAAATTAACTTATAAGTTTGTAAACTATAATGATGTGGTTTAAAAAATAAAAAGTACATAAAAGGGTCGGGCGACCGGATCAGACCCAATTATTTATATGTTTGGGTTTGGATTATATATATATAATACAAACCCAGACCGTTGATAACATTGGCGACCTTGAGATACAAGACAACTTAGCACGCATTTGGAACACAATTTTCCTCAATCTTGCTAAGGCACTTTAGTGCTTTTCTAGAACTGGAACCAGATTTTAACAACTATTGGCACCTTAACAGGGTGGATATTAGAACCAGTGAACCACTGCTTCTGGATGTCTTGATGTCAAACACCGATCGATATGGGATCAACCATCGCCCCATACAGGGTCAAGAAACGTACACAATAGTCTACTCGGGAATATCGATGCCCTGTCTCGATACTCTCTCGAGTAGGAACTGTTATAGGACGTTCTTGCGGACTACACAACCCCACTAGTATGATCTGCATCATAGTCCTGGTAGTCAAGATAACATCCTAAGGGCTTTATCAACATGTATCAGAGAGACAGTATAATAATACAAGTGTACATATTAAGATAAAGAGCAATCAGATAGCATATTATCATGTCGAGTAAGAAAGTCCTCAATATATATGTACAAGCATCCACTATATCATACAATAATGGCCTCTAGGGCATATATATTCCTAACACTTAATCAGCTATCCAGCAAACTCCAAACGATATATGTTTGATCCTAAGTCGTTTCACAAGGCATTATGGAGAAATTTCAGATTTATGGTACAACGCTATGAAGGATGAGATGAAATCTATGGCTAGAAATAAAGTTTGGGATTTTGTTGACTTACCGAAAGGAGTCTTTGTCGTTGGTTGTAAATGGTTTACAAGACCTAACGAGATTCATCAGGTAAAGCTGAACGATATAAGGCCAGACTTGCAGTCAAAGATTTTACTCAAAAAAGAAGACGTCGACTACCATGAAACCGTTTCTCCAATTTCTAAGGAGTCTTCTAGAATCATCATGGTTATAGTAGCTTATTATGATTTAGAGCTATATCAAAGGGATGTGAAAACGGCATTCTTGAATGGGGGTCTTGAAGAGGAGATATACATGAGGCGGCCAGAAGAATTTGGTCAAAACAATCATTTGGTATGCAAGCTTAAGATATCTATATACAAACTAAAATAAGCTTCTCGATAATGGTGTATTAAATTCCATAATATTGTTATCTCATATGGATTTATTTAAAATATTGTGGATCAAAGCATATACATAAAGGTCAAGGGGATAAGGCTTATTATTTTGGCCTGGTATGTGGATGACATATTGCTTGCAAGTAATGATATAGGGTTATTATATAATAGAAAGCAATTGTTATCCCAAAATTTTGATATGCAGGAAATGGGTGAAGCCTCATAGAGATTCAAAGAGAGAGATCCTTAAGGAATTTAGGATTATCTCAGAAGACCTACATTGAAAAGTCTTGAATAGGTTTTAGATCAAAGATTGCGTGCCTAAGGAATCACCTATAGTGAAACGGGGCAAATTTAGTCTTGATCAATGTACCAAAAGCATTTCGGAACAAGAGAAGATGGAGGGCAAGCCATATGCTTCCATGTTTGGAAGTCTTATGTATGCACTCGTTTGCACGAGACCGGACCTTTCCTTTGCGATGGGAATATTTTGGTGTAATTTTCACATTTTAAAATCTTCTTTCTCGTCCTCTTCTTCTTTAATGCGCAGGGGTCTCTCATGGCTTCAGCTGCTCCTCCCCTCTCAATCCCCCATCATCATCACCGTCTCTCTCCCATCGCCAGCTCCAGCAATCCCATGCGCAACTCATCCACCTCGGCCTCGCCATTCACCGCTCCCCCCTCTCCCACCTCCTCTCCCTCCTCCCGCTACCCCCTCTCCCACCTCCTCTCTCCCCTTCTCTCTCCACCCTCTCCCACCTCCTCTCTCTCCTCCCATTTCAATTCAATGGCAGATTACGGTATTGCCCCTGAAATGGAGCACTATGGTTGCATCGTCGACCTTTTGGGTCGGGCTGGTATCGTATTTGAAGACCTAGAATTGAAAAGATGAGCATCGAACCCGATTCAGTTTTGTCGATCACTTTGTTAGGTGCATGCAAAATTCATAATTTAGTCGATTTGGGAGTAAAAATCAGGAACAAATTGATCGAATCCGAGCCTGAACATGATGGAAACTATGTTCTTTTAGCCAGTATTTACGCTAAGGCTGAGAAATGGGAGGGTGCGAGTAAAATTAGGAGATTGATGTCTAATCGCGGCACGAATAAACTCACGGGATGGAACTTGATCGAGGCGAATGGAACCGTTCATAAATTTGTAGCAGGGGATAAAGAACATGAGAGATCTTAGGAGATTTACAAGACACTTGAAATGATTGGAAAATGCTGGATATTTTTGCCCGAGGTTTCGTCGGTTTTGCACGATGTCGGGGATGAAGAGAAGGTCCATGCAATCAAGGAGCATAGCGAAAGGTTAGCTATTGCTTTTGGGTTGATGGTGGTTGAAGTTGGCAAGTTTATTAGAATTGTGAAGGATTCGAGGGTTTGTGGGATTTGAAATATGACGGAAGAAAACTTCGTATTTGCATAATAACCAAAACCAAAAACTCCGCATAATTACCAAACCCGAGCCAGTTCCACTTATTGATCTCCATCTCAAAAAGTCCCTCAATTTGTTTAAGCATGTTTTCGGAGTCTGGCATTCATCTACCAAACCCAGGCCAGTTCCATCTATCAACTCGACAGATCCATCTATGGACTCGTCACCAGAAGTCGCCCAGATCTCTGAGCAAGTTTTCTTTGTCTGGAATTCACTGGAATGCATATTCCAGTGCAAAAGGGCCAGCAGTATGTTCTCATATCATGGCCAGTGATCGAATCACAACCTAATCAGCTCATGGAAAACATAGACCAATAGCTTTCGACGTTCCCAAATCAAGTCCATGAACAGAAAATTTTGGTTCCGACTTGGTAGGGGTGCGCCAGGCCCATGCAATAGTGCAACACACAGGCAACACTCGAGAACCCCAGCAGCAAGCTGCTGTTGATGGGCTCTCCCCCAAACAAAAATTAATTTAATATCATAGTGAGCCGATAGCCCACGTAACAGATATTAAACTGATAAGAACAGATACTACACTTGATCTTAGCCAAAAGGCCGAGAAAGGTATGAGTCTTCTCTTCACACCATGAGCCTCGTTTATAGCAGCTCTCACAGCCTCAGTTTCCTTCAGCAGGCAATGTGGGACTAGAGTTTGACTTAAAATAAAAAGATGGCAAACGCACTTCCAGCAGCGAAGGAAAATTTGCTGGGGCGTTATGTCTACAGAAATTGACACATCTTTTCTCTTCAAAAACTTTTGGCCTTTCCCACCTCCAGATCCAAAAAATACACCTAGAATCTGCACCTAAGAGATTATAATATGAATGCATTAGAAATTTTCTCTTGGAACTTTCAGGAGAGTTGATGATATCGGCGGTGGTTTTAGACGGTCACTCTTGGGGTCGGGATCGACAATCTCGGCCGTATCAGAACAGGATAACGAATTTTATACCGTTTGAGAAAAAGAATTATCAAATAACATTTAACTTAAGTATAAACAATTTGTCAAATTCTTTTACGATTATTGATGTCTAAAGTCATATTAATGATGTGAAACTAACCGTAAAAACTTATAATAAACATATTAAACCATCAATTAATCAATTAGCTCATTAGTGAATATTCTAACCATTAATAAACTTCATACGAAAAACCACATTATAAAAATGATAATCACGGTATTGTCATATGCTATTGGTCTCAAAACTCAGATGGTCATTTATTGGATCGGAATCAGCCATCTCGGATCAGGATCGGCCGAGGTTTCATACCATGCTTTATTGTTCCCTTTCCCAAATCGACCAAGGGTTGGGATTATAAATCAACATAGCTTAGGAAGCAATCAACAAAACACGATGCCTTATTTAAGGTCCATGTCGGTTTCTAACATATCAAAAGCATCTTGACCGCATCTGGCTAACATCATCCCTTTGGCACTTCTACTACGGATATCAACTGGTAAGTTACTCGGGGGAAGAAAAGCTGAACAGCAACAACTAGGATTTATGCCTCTTCTCCGGCCCGAGCTCTGTATCGACCTTCAATCTTGCAGCTTGAGAGCTGAGTGGCATCAACGGTATCTGCATCGCTATCTTCGCCAAAAACTTAACCATCTCTCCGCGGTGTTGTTTGCTGCATCAGGGTCACCGGTAACATGCCATAATGCCACGTCCCGCTTTCCAGTAGACGGAAACGATTATGTGGCAAGCCCGCGACATATTTATCCATAAAAGGTAATTTTCTAAATAATATGCTAAGCGTATTGAAACAATAATACACAATGGAAGAATAAATGTTGACTGTAAAACTTTTCAACAAATATTTTTATTTACATTCAAACATGAAATGTTCACAGATACAAGAGTTCAACTGAAAAGTAAATACAATAACAGAAATGCATAAACAAGTGGAATACATGAACCGAAAAGAAAAGGATCGCTAGTCTAAGCCCGAGCAGCGATCCGGTCGTACTCCTCTCCTGTAACGTCCACCTCCTCCGTGTCCACGGTATCTGACGAACATTTCAAGAAATAAAGATGGATGGAATGCCCGTCAGCGAACTAGCGCTCGGTAAATCCCAAAGCAAAGTAAAAGTGAAAGTGACGAGTATAGAATAATCATGAAGTATTGTATATGTCGAGTAAGAATATATGTAAATGAATATGGGTATATGCACTATAAGTCTCTATTTGGTTTCTATATTAACGTTAAGTTTTAAGTGTGAATATCAACGTAACCGTAGAAGTATTCACGAGCTCAAGAGTGGGACTCCAGGAGTAAGAAAACACGGGCTCATTTCATGTGTCAGTATTGGGACTACAAGCCGCGGAGGAGCCGACCCAACTGAGATTCTTAGAATTCAAATAGGTTAATACGGAATTTCTGAAGTTCCGTTGGATTCACATCTGAAACTATCTCATACACCCCGAGTAACATATATTATAACTATTAGATGTCCTTAGTTGATTGCTTGGTTTATTTTAATTTCTTGATTGAAACCGTAGATTGCAAAAGCAAACAAATGTAGTCGAGTAAGTTAAGTAGAATGCGAGTCATGTCAATCGCAATCCTGAATCGAGTCAAGTTAGTTCGAGTAGAATGAGATCGAGCTACCGTTCAAGTTTAAATTCGAGTTTAGAGTTTAAGTTCGAGTTTGTATTCGAATTATAGACATTTCTTGTGAATGGATTTAACTCTTGAATTCCTTAAGTTCGGGAGTAATCGGACAACTGTTGCATATGGACGGCAGGATTTGGGTCTTTTTCCAAGACAATTGCAATCGATAACTCCGTTAAATGCAGTGTTGTCTAATCTGAATAGGCAAGCATTCACTTTCTCTGGCTCCTTACGGCTTAAGAGAAAAGACACCGCTTAAATCTATATTAATCTAGAGTCCTTAAAAATTTATTCTAGTTTGTTTACACTGTTTGCATTTTTCGAGAGCGTTTTATGAAAAATATGTTAATATTGTTTCAAAATAAATCTCGGGGGTGATTTAGAATATTAAGAGTTTTATAGAAATGTATTTTAGTTTCAATGGTATTTTAGCGATAAAACCTGGTTTTTGAAAATTTATTATATTTTTCTAAAAACTACTACTTTTGGAATTTTGATTGTGTTTTATTAAAGTTTTAATTTTTCATTTTAAAATATAATTTTCACAGTTTGTTTTCTTTGAAAATACGGATTCATAATTATATATAAATTTTCCAAAGTTTAATTTGTTTTAAAAAAAGTCGTATTTCATTGAGCCGTATTTTTATTTTCTTTCGAGACCGAATTCTCCGCGAGAAGTTTTGTATCTCACTCTACTATCCTAAGGACGTGCGATAGCCCGCACCATCTGTAAACGGCTTCCCCTAAAAGGGTTGTAGATGCGCAATTGCAAAGATCTTAAAAATATTGATTAAAAACATCTATTTATAAAAATAATGGTATTTTATTATAAACTGTATTCTTTAAATTAAATATACATCTAAAACTTCGTGGTATGAAACCATAGTGTATGTGATGGAGCAGGTCCTTACCCCGTGAGTTTTGTAGAGGTATATATGCTAGTTATCGAATAAAGGGTTATATTTAAAGCTCATGGTATTTATATGAAAAAGTTTGCTATATGTTTATTTCATATGGAATTTTAATTACATAAAAAGATAAATAGTGTGAATAACATTTTAAAGTAATGTTAGAGGATTGGTGTAACTTATTTGGCCTATGAAAGATGCTAAAAGTTAAAAAAATATAAATAAGGTTAAGGTTAACTCCACTTTGCCGGTATTGTTTTATAATGCGATTTGAGTCAAAATGGAAGAGAGGAATAGGGACTTACGGTTCTCAGAGCAATGACGAGAGAGGAAAAGAGAGAGGAGAAGCCTTCGGGGAGCGTTGAGAGTGGTTTCGGTGTTCGATGGAACGAAGTTTGATCGCTGACTCCACTTGACTAGCCTTAACCCTTATTGAACTTAGAGAATTTTTGAGAAATTTTTAGAATAGAGGAAAGCAGGGGGATGGGGGGGTATTTATATAGATAAAATGAAGGTGTCTGAATTGAAAAATTGATTTAAAAGAATTTAAAATAGGATTAATAGGGAATTGAAGAGTCTCTAGTTAATTTTGGAGAAATCAAACAAAGTGGAGTAGAGGGGAGCTGAACGGGTGCACGGGCGAAGCACGGAGGCAATTGGAGCAAGGTAAACTGCCGGCGGCGGCGAGATGGGGCATTTGGGCGGTTGAGATTTGTCCAGGTGTTTTGAATTTTGTGCCGTGTGTTTTAATCTGTGTTAACTCCTCATTTATCCCGTCTGATTTTTCTGGAACTTTTCGATTCTCCGTGTATTGCACGTGCAACTCTCGGGCTTCTGAAAGTTAAAAAAATTATAAAAATAATTAAGACTGATTGGAATCGAACACATACGCTATGGCACAACGGTGGAGAAGCTGAACCGGTGAGCTACACGTTGTTTTTCGCTTGTGTTGAACAAAATTAACTTATAGCTCCTAATGAGGCTGAAATACCGTTTCTATACATTTTGAATAAGTTACATTTGTATCAGAGTCGTTACACATAATGCATGAAAGCTCTTCTTCAACAAATCAGGTGCTCGAACATGACAATTGCTTTTAGTTTTACGAGTATAACGAATCAAACAGACATAATTGTGAGCCAGGTCAGGCAAATGAAGCGAGCCGGGCCGATTCGCTTCGTGAATCCCCTCACTTGCTTCATTGACGACTCGCCTTGCTTAGTCGGCTTAGTCGGTGATGCAAAGCGAGTTGAACTCGCCTCACTTAGCCGGTGAGGAGAAGCGATGCGAGTTCAACACTAGCCGTCGCCGCCCTTGCTCGCCTTGCCGCCTCTTCTAGGCGAATCGCGAGGCGAAGCGACTCGTGCGAGTCAAACGAGTCAACTTTCCTGACTAAGTTTTTTTTCAAAATAAAATAATCCTTAATATTAAAAAATTAATAAAGTTAAATTAAATGAAAAATAAACAAATATTTTCGTTAATATAAATCAAATCGTAATTAAATAATACATTTTTTTTACATTAAAGACCGAACCCACTCGACATGCCTACATATCCCTCGTAAATATTGATCTCAATGAGAAAGAATCGGGTCTACGTAGTTCTTTTTCTACTATCACTAATTCTTACTCACTAATCGCTGCCGCCGGTTGTGGTTCCTCCTTTGATGTTGGAATCTCCCGATCCTGTAAGCTCTTCTGGTATATAATTCGAGTCCAAAGTGATTTTATTTTGTTTCCTAACAGATGCCGCTTTCCAATCTTGTGAGCAAAATCATGAATTCCATAGTGTCTTATGCCAAGCAGTATCTTTTTCGCTTAATATCCTACCACCTATACTAAAAGCATATTTCGACGCTACTGTGGACATCAGAATGGTTAGGAAACCACAAACCATTGTGGAAAGTACCGAATACAAATGTCCGTGGCTTTTCCACCAGGCTAAAACGTCAATCTCGTCTATAATATAATCTACATCTAACCCAGTCAACAAATATATTGTTAATTCATTTAAGGTTGACGATGATAAGGTCATAAGGCTTTGTGCCCTTTTCGATTGTTGAATAAGTACAAAGGCTGGAGTCGAAATTGACACATCTTTTCTCTTGGAACTTTCACGAGAGTTGATGATATCGACAGTGGTTTTAGACGGTCACTTTTGGGGTCGGGATCGACAATCTCGGCCGTATCAGAACAGGATAACGAATTTATACCGTTTGAGAAAAAGAATTATTAAATAACATTTAACTTAAGTATAAACAATTTGTCAAATTCTTTTACGATTATTGATGTCTAAAGTCATATTAATGATGTGAAACCAACCGTAAAAATTTTTAATAAACATATTAAACCATTAATTAATCAATTAACTCATTTGTGAATATTCTAACCATTAATAAACTTCATACGAGAAACCACAATATAAAAATGATAAACAGGGTATTATCATATGCTATTGGGGTCAAAACTCAGACGGTCATTTATTGGATCGGAATCAGCCACCTCGAATCAGAATCGACCGACATTTCAAACCATGCTTTATTGTTCCCTTTTCCAAATCGACCAAGGGTTGGGATTATAAATCAACATAGATACGGAAGCCATCAACAAAACACAATGCCTTATTTAAGGTCCATATCAATTTGTAACATATCAAAAGCATCTTGACCACATCTGGCTAACATCATCCCTTTGGCACTTCTACTACAGATATCAACTGGTAAGTTACTCGGGGGAAGAAAAGCAGATCAACAACAACTAGGATTTATGCCTCTTCTTCGGCCCGAGCACTGTATCGGCCTTGAATCTTGCAGCTTGAGAGTTGAGTGGCAACAACGGTATCTGTATCACTATCTTCGCCAAAAACTTAACCATCTCTCTGCGGTGTTGTTTGATGTTTGCTGCATCAGGGTAACCGGTAACATGCCATAATGTATGAAAGCGCTTCTTCAACAAATCGGGTGCTCGAACATGATGATAGCTTTTAGTTTTACGAGTATAACGAATCAAACAGACATAATTGTGAGCTCTTAGGACGGAGTCGGTGCTTTGCGTAAGAGCCTTTTAGATGCTGATTGGTTAGATCTTATGGCTACTGTAACCAGCATCCGCTGAAGTCGAGTTTTCTTTCCAATTCTCAAACTCTGAACCACCAAAAACCAACCGCTTGATCCCTACATAGCTGTTAAAAGAAAAGGCCATGGTAGTTATATTGACAGATGATAAAATATTTCAACTGCTGATTTTTTATGCACCTCATGTAATAGGGAAAAGTCGAAACTTACTCGGAGCTTATGCAGGATAAGGCATTGATCAAGACATCCAGAAGCAGTGGTTCACTGGTTCCAATACCCACCCTGTTAATGGTGCCAATGTTTGTTAAAATCTGGTTCCAGTTCTAAAGAAGCACTAGAGTGCCTTTTAGCTAGATAGAGGAAAATTGTGTACCAAATGCGTTCTAGGTTGTCTTGTATCTCAAGGTCGCCAATGTTATAAAAGGTAGTTGGTGTCTCATTTGCTCCTTCGATAGGATCATATTTTGGTCTTTTAGTATTCAAAGGTGACTGTGACAGCTGCGGTGATTTTAACCAAAACAAGCATTTATCAAGAATGCAGATGGGAGAATGTTCAACAATATTAAAAAGGAGAAACTCTCTCTAAGTGATACCCGAATCCTTTATTGTGAAGAACGTGATGTATATATGCTATCATAGGCAATCTTATAATTAAGGACGCCATAACAAACCAGGGCTAAAAATTGAAGTGTGTTTCGTGCTCAGTCAGAAAGTGAAGATTATGTTATTAGTGAAAACCAAGGCATAAAATCCTGTCTCGTTTGATTTAACTATATATTTTACAATATGAAGCAGTGTAATCTGAGGAAACAGGAAACAAGAAGATAAACTAGTAAAATAAAAGCTCTATAGATTAGTAGAAGTAAAATGCAGGTAAAATTGTGTGCTGGACTGAGCATTCAGTATCTCCTGTGGAGGTTTTTTTCCCGGCTTTTCTTTGATAGCTGGATTTGCTAAGTAGGCACACTGCGGACTTGTCAATAATAATGTTATCAACGCATTGGTCATTCAACCACAAGCTGACATAAACTTATTCTGAAGAAAGGTATTGAACATACTTATTTTTCTAAATCTTTCTTCAGTTGGTTAAAAAACCGAGCACCGAAAACTTATTTACAAATAATTGCCCTCTCAACTAAATTGAACTTTTACCTAGACATGTCTATTTATTTTCGGAAATTTTTAATCTCCAAGAAATGTGAGTCATGGCGCTTACTGACTTTTCTCTTTGTTGTTAGATTGTTTCCAAGTTCATGCAATCAGCAAGGCAAGATTGCTAGGATGTTGCAAAATTATTATCTTATTTATATAACTAATACAAAGGAACAATAATGCATATTTTCCTGTCCAAAATTAATTTGGAGACTTTGATTTCGTATTTGAGCAGAAGGCCACACATTTCTAACAGCAACATCTGTTAGCACTAAAAACGGAAGGGGCGTCTCATGTAGCATGTACGGTGTGTGCATTTAAAATCACTGATCTATGATGAGAACTCCTCAATAGTTTGAAATATTGTACTGCATATTATACTGCTTTTTTATGATTGGAATTAGAATAGTTTCATTTGGACCTAAGTAAAATTATTGATGAATCAGATTGCAAAACTGAACAAATACTGTGTATTCACTCGTGCAGTTATGCTCTATCATGTCTACGCCATATATTACTATGGGCTTTCAAATTCTGCTATAATATCCGCACTTGAAGAAATTAATGGAACGTGTGATACCTGCATGTTCATAGAATTGCACCCTCCCAGTCGCCCAATAATATGCCAAGATCGAATTGTCTGCATATGAACCGATTAACTAAAACAGAAGGCTGCTACATATAAATCAAACGGAAATATTCAAAAGTTCCTCTTACATCAAAAATTAAGGTTACATCTTTCGGTAACGGTGCAATATAGAATTCAAACCATATGTATGAGTTTGAAAAGTCAAACCTGGCAACAAAAAAAATACCAAGGCAAATTAGTCAAAACAGGATTGCATGTGTACACTATCGCTATTAAGATGAAACAGAATAATTGAAAATTTAACTATAAAGCTGCTAACAAGAAAAGTTTAATGGCAAGCCAACACAGTGACTATCAAGTCTAAGAAATCAAGTGTTTCCATATTGTATTCCAGAACATATGCTGGTAGCCTAGCGCTAACAACGTTGATCCTTGATTTTTCTATTATTTATTTATTTATTTGGGGGACAGCTGTAAAATTTCTGAAGAGTTAATATGTATTTGCTAAATCCTACTTTGAATAAAAGGGCTGCACTTTGCCCCCCGACTCTAACACCGTTCATTACCAATTCCGTTATATATCTTGTTTCTTTTCCTAAAACACCCTTATGGTAATCTTTTTCATATGACCGATTCTCCTTCATAAGATCAATTGCAATAAAAAAAACCAATCTTTCTTTCTTTTCACCCTAATTAATCAAGATCCACTTCCATTTGTAAAGATGAGCAGTAAAATGGAGTTGCCTGAAGGTGATTTTGGAAAGATAAACAGACAAAGTTAATGATGTCAACTCAAGGGGGTTTCCTACTGATCAAGCAAAAGTGAAGGGGGTTTACTTCAATATAGCCTTATTTTATTTTATCGAAATAACAGGCCGTAATCTATGCAAGTGCGGTTTGAACCCCAAACTCTTGCGACTTCCAAGACGCTTCACCGCTATGCTATAGTAAGCGCTTGCAAGGGTTTTTTTCGAAATAGGGTGACTATATATTAAAATTATTAAAATAATATAATTTAAATTATATTTAGCACAATAGGACGGTTTATTAAAGGCGAGATCTCATAACCCGCCTTATCAGGCCCCACCTCCGCCCATGCAATAGAGAGAGCGGGTTCCTAGAACCCGCCCCCACCCTCCAAATGAAGAGGGCGGGGTTCCTAGAACCCGCCCATTTTATTGCATGGGTGAGAATTTTTAAAATTTTAAAAAATTAAAATAAATTGAAAAATAATTTAAAAAATAATTTTTTAAATCTCGGTTAAAAAACCGCTTTCTTCAAACGTAAAGTATAAGATTATTGTTTTTGTTACGAACGTGATGGCAAGTGTTATTACAGTTCATATAGAATTACTATAAATATAAATTTTGAATACACTTCATTACCAAAATGAATCCAACAAAATAATAATACAAAAAAATCATATCATACTAAAATGTAAATTGTACAAGTTTCTTTACAAGCGCTACCTAATTTTCCGTCCGTTGCTTTCTCACGATCTTGAAGGTCCCGCCCCTGTTGAGTGTCCAGAACATCTGGTCCTATAATGACCTGGTTGTTTGCATAGGCTATATCTTGCATGCATTTGCTGAAGATCAGCATCCATTGTCATTCGATTTCGACGCGCCTTGGGTCTTCCGGGTCCTATATTTTTGTCCAGCAGTAAGATAGTCGGTGTTTGTCTGTTTCCAGTATAATAGTGCCAGTAGCGACTGTCTGGTATATGATGAAATTTTGGATCGTATGCGCCTTGGTAATTGGAAACTGTATAATAACGCAAAGCAAAATTGTAATGTGGGTTATGCATGCTGCTCGCAGCAGCAATTGGATGGCCACAAGGTAAATGTTGTTGCTGGAAACACCCGATGTGCACGAAGAGAGCCCTTCATCTCTAAAATTTACGGTATATTGATTCTCATTACTCTCCGTAACTTGAAACTCCGATGTGTCAAACCTTTCCGATCTGTAGTATTGTGATCTGCGCTCTTTTCCGGAATATATATTCGTAATACGCGGTGAGTGGAGTCTCCATCGCCAAAGACTTTTCCCTTCTTCGCACAAAATAAATATTCATTCTTAAAAAGGTTCGAACAATCAACCCTTGTATCGGTAAGCCTCTAACACATTTAAGGACCCCGTTGAAGCTTTCAGACATATTAGTGGTCATTAGTAGATATCTGCATCCATTATCATGTGCTTGTGACCACATGCGTACTGGATACTCATCTAACCACGCTTTCGCTGCTTGATCCATCTCTCCAATTTTCGTCATGTATATGTCATGAACATTAGGATCGGACGCTTTACCGGTTTTGTACATAAGCTTATGTAGATCTGAATTTTTTAATTTTCTATCAAAATTTTGTCTGAAGTGCCGCAGGCAAAACCTATGTGGGGTCGTCGGAAATACAGCTCTCATTGCAGCTAGTATTCCTAAATGTCTATCAGATATAATACATAAATCAATTTTATCAATAACAGATAAGATACTTTTGAGTTGACGAAAAAACCATGACCAGGATGATGTATTTTCAGCATCGACAATAGAAAATCCCAACGGAAATATACCGTTATGAGCATCAACACATGTAGCAATTAACATGCAACCTGTGCTTACCATATAGATACGTCTCATCTACGCACAATACCGGCCGACAATGTGTGAAACCAGCCGCACAAGGAGCAAAACACCAGAAAATTCTTTGAAACTTGACATGGTGATCGATATCCGTTTCTGTGGTTTTTAATCGGTATACGGGCCCCAGATTTTGATGATTTCATGGCTTCCATAAAATGAACTAGTGAGTTGTATGAGCTTTTCCAATCCCCAAATATCTTGCATAATACATTTCTACGAGCATCCCATGCCTTCACATACGAAATATGAATTCTGTGCTCTCCGCTGACATAGAGCCGTATCTCTCGGGAAGTCATCGCCACATCTGTACGGATTAGTAGCATGATTAGTGAGCAAATATAAGATGAAGTGCAATTCATGTGATCTTTTAACATAATAGAATTGATACAAGTAAGTTCTTGGTTGTATTTCATGACCTTCCAAGCTTTGGCTCTTTTGGAACAACATGCATGCAATCTTCACTTATATTCAGGAGTTTTCGTACATACCACGGTATAGTACGTCTTATTTGACTCTTCGGTTTTAAATGTAATATTTTTTTGAATAACCCATGACTTCAGTTTATAAATAAGATCTCCTTTTTCCTGAATATCTCCAACAGTGACGCAATTTTCGCTTGCTACAGTCGCTTCCAAATAGAGTTCAGTATTTACTTCTGCCACGGCTAAGTCTACCCAACAAAATCTTCCAGCGGATCGAGACCGGGATCTTCTAGTTCGACAAAATCATTATCCGCAGCCATATCATCAATCAATGCTACTTCATTCAATTCAGCGGCATAATCCACGCTACCTCCCCTTGATGACCTTCACCGAGGTTTTATCATCATCACTGTCACCCATATCAATGTCATCCGTGGCAACATAAGGCTCGGGTGCATATACGATGGTTGAGTTCGGTATAATGTGGATGGTTCGGGATGAAAAGACCGGAAAGATGTGGACGGACATGCTTGGAATGCGCTACTTGGATCATGTTGGAATGATACGGAGATATGGGAAAATCTGCGTTTAGTATATAAATTTTTCTAAATATTTTCGTATTACGAGGAATATAAACATAATCACCACTTGTTTCAGTTTGATTTACCTTTGGAAGGTTGTATATGGCAATTCTTGTTGTTCTTCAGGTGTGCATGCAACTGCAGCAGACGATTGGGAAAATCTGTATTTAATATTATAAAATATATTAGTATTTTGGTATTACAAAAGGACGATTTATAAAATGTTTACCCTTGAGTTTGAAGGTTTGAATAATCATGCATATAGTCGTATCGACCGAGACTAAAGGTATCATCGTTAACCATCGGACCGTATCCTCAGTAACTATCTCCAGCATTACCATCAAAATTACCCATTGGAGCGACATCTGATACTTCTAATTGTTCCTTCTGAACTAAAAGTTCAAAAGAATGCTGGGTGTTTACCAGACCGAAGTCTATCATCGAAGCTATTGAAGTATCGTCTATAATTTCAACCAATGCATTTCCACTAAACAGAGGTCATATACAACTTAACTTAAGCTTAATTTCACGGGGACTGTATTTCGTGATTTTAAACACTTTAATCTCGAGTTCATTATAAGTTGTTGATAATTCTAATCGCATAATTCTTGCGCGCCCGCCCATATACTCGGGATCTTGTGCACTTCTCACAATCTGGCCATCGTATTTACATACAACAAATAAACTTGAACTTGCCATTATCTGCATCAAACAATATCAACCCAACAATAAATAAAAAACGTTAACAACTGATATAATGATTATATTCATTGAAAATTAAATAAACGTCAAATTAAATTTACATACATTTGAATTTCGACAGATAGAGCTATAGGGATAGAGAAAATGAGAGGGCGGGTTCCGTTCGAAGGGGTGCAGATGAGATTTTGAAGGAGGTGCAGATGAAAATTGGAGCAGAATGGAGAGCAAATGAGAGGAGGTATGACAGGTTTTTATAGGTATTTGGTGGTAAAGGGGTCACGGGTTCTTGGAACCTGCTATCCCCTTTTGACAACACCGCTGGAGGGAATAGATGGGTGATTTCACAATACAAAGGGAGATAAAGGGGTTACGGGCTTGTCTTGAATTAAGTAAAATTATTTAAAATATTAAGTAGGGCGTTTTCCAAGAACCCGCCCTCTCCTTTTTAAATGAGGAGGCGGGTTCTTGGAACCCGCTATTCCATTCTGACAAATTCGATTTGACAATACAAGGGGTCAGAGTCATGCGCTATTGGGTTAAGAGTCACGGTCAACTGGGTTAAGTAAATTTATTTAAATTCCTTATTTTTAACTAAGAGGGCGAGTTTTAGGAACCCGCTATCCCTTTTTCGCAAATACGGGTGATTTGACAACACAAAGGGGTCACGGGTCACGGGCGTGTCTGGCAAGAAAACTATTAAAGGAGGGCGTGTTCTAAGAACCCACCCTCTCCTTTTGAAATGAGCGGGATCTTGGAAGAGGAATTGAGATTCTTTTTGAAAAAAACAAAACCTATGTATTACCCTTTTTTAAACATAGATTTGACAACACACTTCAGATTATTTTTTTAAACAAACAAAAGATTCGTATTATCACATCTCCATTTTTAAAGGACGATTCGACAACACATGGACATAAATTATTTTTTAAAACAAACAAAAGGTTCGTATTATCACATCTTCTTTTTTAAAGGAAGATTTGACAACACATGAGATTTTGTTTTAAGAAAAAACAAATGCTTTCTATGGGCGAAGATGAGGGCGGGTTCTTGGAACACGTCCTCCTTGCCCTATAAAACCCGGCTTCTTCGCTCTGATTTTCACTATCTATGTCCAAACCCCTTTCTATACCCACCAACTTTCCCAATTTTTCAAGTATTGTAATTTCAAAAATATTTCAATGGAGAATCAACCATTCGGCAAATCACTGCTCGTAAATCAAAACGAGTATAGATCTTTCAGTATATTATACGAGGATGAAAGATTCAAAACTTATTAAATTTGTTTCAATTGCCCATTTCTTTTAATTCTAATATTTGAAAATAATATGAATAAATCTTACAGGGTGGAGATAATCTTACAACGGTCAGTCATAATTCTGACAAGTGGCAAGTTGCAGATTATCGTACAATCGAGCGGATTCGAAAAGCCGGAATTTATGAAGCTTCATTATTTCGTCATATCCAACTCGACCACAGTCTCGTTACCTCTCTTGTTGAGCGTTGGAGAAAAGAGACTCACACTTTTTATCTTAGATGGGGTGAGGATACGATCACACTTCAGGATATTAGCCTTTTACTCAGTTTACGGGTGAATGAACTTGGATTAATTGGAGGTACAATTGTGGGTCCAGAAACCGAGCACCCATATTGGGATACATATATTGAGTCTGCTCTCGGACAGGTATAATACGTAATTTTTTTAAATAAAAAGTTTAATTATGTTACAGTGATATTAATTAACAATTAATTGTAAAATTCAGGTACCAGAAAGGTATTCTAAGGGGTATAAGATCAGTTTAAACTGGCTCAAAAATAAATTTACTAATATCCCTGATGAAACTACCGATGATGTCTTGGATAGACATGCACGTGCCTACATTCTATACATGATCGGTTCTTGGTTGATGCCGGACCAATCGGCAACGCATGTCCATCCTTTATACATTGGGTTTCTTACGGACTTTGATGTGTGGGGCCAGTATGTTTGGGGAGCAAGGGTCCTGGTCTATCTTTACAAGGAACTAGATAAGGCATGCGTTCTTACGAAGAATAAAATTTGTGGCTGCATTATATTATTTCAGGTACATAATATTTTTTAAAAGCTTGGTATTTGTAAAATTGTAATATTGGTTCTTTCTAATATTATGACACTTTTTATATATATATATATATTTGGTCATGGGAGCACATGTGTATGGGAAGCCCAGATCGCATTCATATTTCTGCCGTGGATACCCCTGGAAAGCCTTCGGTTCTTGGTGGAGTGGCAAGAAATCTTGTAAGGCTTCTCGTCGAGTACTTAAATATTATAAAGATGAGTTGGATCGCATGGAGACAACTCAAGTAACCATACATTAGGCAATTAACTTTGTTTAAAATTTTTAATTTAGCTTCACTACAATTTTCGTACTATATTATTTGCGCAGTTCACGTTGACGCCTTATACAGTAGATCGTCTGCAAGAATTACCCAGCATCTGTATCGAAGAAGAGTCGGTTTGGCGGGCTCGATGCCCACTATTATGCATTAATATCGGGGTCATGCACTTACCGGACCGGGTGTTGCGACAGTTTGGTAGATTGAAACATATTCATGTTCCGCCGCATGCGTCTATGACAATAGAGAAAGACATGCGAGGAGGAAAGACGGAGCGTGATTGGAGGGAGCACCATCATCAATATTTACTGAGATGGGAAGATAGGCAGTGTAATATTGCCTTACAGCAAATAGGTGGCTAATCAACTGCCGACACTACAGAGACATATATACAATGGTATAAGCGTGTCACTGTAAGATATTTTTCTACTCCCCCTAACGAATTTCCAAACATCCGGCAGTACGAGCCTAGAGGCCACGTGGAATGAGAAATGGTAAGTTAAATTTTTTAAATTAAATTAGTTTTTAAAATCCGGCGGTATGAGTCAATAATTATATCTTATTTTTAATGTAACGACAGACTCGTGGGTTGCATCATATACAATCATTGATATATGATCCATATCCGACTGATGCTGGTCCAGATACTCGGGCTTTATTTTCTACTGTAGACTCATATATTGGCGTTATATTCGGTTCATATCATATGCTTCCAAATTTATCGCCATTGCTAGAGCCGCGGCATGAGCCGACAACAGAGCCCCAGCATGAGCCGGAACCAGAGCCGCGGCATTTGGCAGATCCAGAGCAGCGGGATCAGTGGTTCGGAGCACCATACTGTCAGCAGCAACCCTACCCTGGCATATTGAACAAGCGCAACAACCGGAACAACGACAGTCTTCGGGGACAGGTTTTGCGCAACAACAGCTGTCTTGGCGATCAGGCTTTGCGCACCATCAACAGTCTTGGGGAACAGGTTTTGCGCAGCCTTTGGAGCCAGGTTTTGAGCAACAGCAGCAGCATGAAACCGGGACAGGTTCTTCGCAACAACAGTTCAGTTGGGAAACGGATTTATCGTCCTACATACAGTTGTTGGGAGGCAGCACATATCCGACACATGTCCCACATTCAGGACTTGCGGAACAACAGCCTGTCCAAGACGATGCTCAAGACGAAGCAGAAGAGCCGCCGCCGCCGCCATATACCCAAGACACGGGAGGGTCGTCCAGTCAAGCCTTCTCGGATTAGGAAAGGGAAAGGAAAAGCGATAATTGTATACTTTTACAAATGGGTGTCAAAGTGTCCAATTCTTTTGATGGATTCATTTTGTTAATTTAGTGTATACAAGATTCATATTTATAATAAAATATAAATATCCAATTACTTCTATATAAACTGTAATAACACATGTCACCACGTCCGTAACAAAAACAACAATCTTATTATTTATTACTCTTAAGAAAGGGTTTTTTAAACAGAGATTTTTTAAATTCTTTTTTGATTTATTTTAATTTTTTAAATTTTTAAAAATTCTTAGGGCGGGTTCCTAGAACTCGCTCCCTTTATTTGCATGGGCGGGGGTGAGGCCTGATAAGGCGGGTTATGAGATCCCGCCTTTAATAAACCGTCCTATTGTGCTAAATATAATTTAAATTATATTATTTTAATAATTTTAATATAATCACCCTATTTCGGGGGGGGGGGGGGGGGAACCACTTGCAATTTAGCCTTATTCTGTTACGGAATTTTTCTTTGCATTTTTCCTGCTCTTTAACAAGTCTCCAAAGGTCTGACGTAAACTTGGATAAAATCCAACACCATCAATCTAACACCAACTCCTAAGTTCAGCCAAAAGTTTTTTTTAATCAAATCACATACTTGGATCCCAAATTTTCAAGAGCTTACTGGTTGAATATAACTTTGATCGGCGTCGCGGACCCAGGTTTGGCATGCAATATCCTACTCCTCTTCCTCCTTATCCTCTCCTCAACCTACAAACAACCCATCAAAACACAACCAAATTCATACACCTTAACACACAAACACACACACACACACAAAACATCAAAGATCCGATTTTTACCTTGGATGTAGCCTTTTGGGGGTCATCGAAGCAACTCTCGAGGATCTCAGCGAACTCTGGGTCTCTATCCTAGTCCCTCTCGTCCTCTCTCACTCTAGACGAAAACCCTCCCTCTTCGCTTCGCTCGTCGCCGCCTTCGTTGTCGATCGAGAGCTCGGGCTCCACCGGTTGGGGTTTAGATAGGGGTTTAGGGTTTCTGTTGGGTTTGGATTTGGAGGCGAAGTGAGGGGCTGGGGTTTTGGTGTGATTTGAGGAAGACGGGTGGAAATTGCAAAGGAATTTGGAGGTTGGAAGTGGAAGGAGATGCAGTGCTGGGAATTGGAAGTGGGGCTGAGTAAACATTGTCACTGATATTGTTTGGGCAAGGATAAAAATCCATAGCCTAGATATTGGCCACTCTAAAAGTTAATTGTTGGCTCTTTTTTGACTAATCTTGATTACTGTGTCGTCAAATATGTCTACGTTCAATTTTCATGTAAATTGAATATCGTTCGTCCTTACATTCTATGCTTGCAATAGTAATGGTTTTGCGACAATAAAACATGTCACGGTGTTGGATGAATGAACAAGGAGCATCCAAACGACATAAAAATTGGACACACACGGTTTAAGACATTTACCCAACCGTAAAAATTAAGACAAGATTGATATGGCGGGTGCCGACCGTTCAGAAAAATAACGGACCGTTGACTTTTTAATTTAGGTAATTTTCTACCATGCCATGCACTTTGTAACTCTGCATCCTCCTTGGCCATTTATCACTCTGTAAAATTACACTAAAATACAATTGACTACCGTGTTTTTTCATTAAAATCACTTGAAAGCTTTTTTATTATAACCAAAATACGGTTTTCAACATCTCGTCAATAGGCCAGGTCTGGGCCTGGGCCTAACCCAGCCCGTTGATAAAATATGTCTGGTATAGATGTGTTTGGTCCCAGACCCATTTAATGGCTTCATAAATTGGTCGGGTTTAGGTCTCTTCGTATCGTACCCGTTTAGACCCGACCGATTTATCTTTTATGTACATATGTAATTTATAAGGTAGATTAAAAGTTGTGGATTATAGACTAAAGTTATTATAGATGTGGATTATAGCTTTTAGGTTACAGTAATCACAAGTTTTAGAAATAAGATATGTAATCACAAGGTTTAGAAATAAGATACCAACGGTTCCGTTGATTTTCTATTATGTGTTAACTTTTGAAATTAACTTATAAGTTTGTAAACTATAATGATGTGGTTTAAAAAATAAAAAGTACATAAAAGGGTCGGGCGACCGGATCAGACCCAATTATTTATATGTTTGGGTTTGGATTATATATATATAATACAAACCCAGACCGTTGATAACATTGGCGACCTTGAGATACAAGACAACTTAGCACGCATTTGGAACACAATTTTCCTCAATCTTGCTAAGGCACTTTAGTGCTTTTCTAGAACTGGAACCAGATTTTAACAACTATTGGCACCTTAACAAGGTGGATATTAGAACCAGTGAACCACTGCTTCTGGATGTCTTGATGTCAAACACCGATCGATATGGGATCAACCATCGCCCCATACAGGGTCAAGAAACGTACACAATAGTCTACTCGGGAATATCGATGCCCTGTCTCGATACTCTCTCGAGTAGGAACTGTTATAGGACGTTCTTGTGGACTACACAACCCCACTAGTATGATCTGCATCATAGTCCTGGTAGTCAAGATAACATCCTAAGGGCTTTATCAACATGTATCAGAGAGACAGTATAATAATACAAGTGTACATATTAAGATAAAGAGCAATCAGATAGCATACTATCATGTCGAGTAAGAAAATGTCACGCCCCGCTTCCCAAAATACGGAATACGAGGGGTAGACAAGGCCAGCCATGCTCCTACGGTCAAGGAAAAGTCCTGCCGTAGTCACACTTCGGCTTCTAGTTTCTCATGGTAAACAGTAAATGGTGCGCAGGTAATGGGAAATGCAGTAACTGAAAGAAACAATGTAAAGACTGACCTGGAGTGGAACAAATGAATGTAACTCGGGAGGGCAAGTCAAGAAGTCTGTGATGCACTGGTCCAGGCTAAATCTTCTCCTCACACTGAGCATGCATACTCAGGTCGTCAGAGCGACACAATAGCAATATAATATGTATAAAATTAAGTGACAGTTCTAGCAGTAGTAATAGATGTGAATAACGATAAAACAGCATGAATATGAATGTGCAGTAATCAATGCAGCGGAGCAGTAAAGCAGTATAACGTTATGTCATGTATGTCAACACAGTATATAAGGAATGTAAATGACAGTAACCCTATCGGTCTGTAAGTCTCACTGCACAGGTCAATAAGCCTATCGTCAGTCCAAGTGTGAGAGTCAACCACTCGCGAGTGTCCTCCACCCAAGGGTAGAACCCAAAGGCAAGGGACCACGGGCCCAACATGTAACGAGTGTATCACGGTGTAATATATCACGTACCCTGTAAATCTCCATATAACTCCCTAAATATATAAGCCGGCATGGGACTCCCGAGATTCTGTTGAACTCACACTTAAACTACCCCACACCCCGTGGTCTATATCAAACGCTAACCATCACCCTAAATACTAATCGATCCGTGACAAGTCTGCGCGAGAACTGGAGGCAGGACCTCCATCAAGCACGTCCCGACTAATACCTAAGATAAATAGCAGTGTCGGATGCCTTATCTGTGACATCCGTGCAAGCGCTTCCATAAGTGTCCCATACCACTTATAGTCACACGTACCCGCATCCCACAGACGTCGACAATGCAATAGAATAAAAGGGACACTGATTGTGCGCAAGTACGTATCACTTTCACTTAATCACGGATACACGAACACTGACGTACTTGTCACAATCACCACTAAAATCTAACACTGGGTAAATGCACGATGTCACTAAGTTATCACTACCATGATATGGGTATGATGTGATGCATGAACAGTATAAAAAGCACAATTAAGGTGTCATAAAACAACGGTCTATTACTTGCACGATTTATCATGAAACATATGTATATAATTTAGCGAAACGATAAACAGGTAATAAGTAGTATGTTCAGTTATCCATCCCTAGAATTTTATTTCAAGCCAATCGGGTTCCAGGATCATTAGTTATAACTCTTTCATTTTAAGCGCACGCGGCTGGAAATCCGGTTTCAGAATCAGAAATCCATTTCGCAACGCATTTTGATCCCAGTTGGGATCGGATTTTAGCGACGCTACAGTTGGATGAATTCTAGGGTTTTCAGTAAGGTTTTCAACGCAACAGAGCGATCGTCAATCGCGTCTGTACGTTGGGAGTTATAATCTGTTTAATATTAACATGTCAAATCTGATTCTGCTGGGACTGTTATGTATCCCGATCTTTTAAATTAGAGATTAAATAGTAAATGATAACGAAACAGTATGAAATCAATTGTGTTGTCTATCTAACAGGTTTATATACAATAAACAGCAGAGTTCCGCAACCTAAGTGTTAAGGAAATCCTGTAGTACCCA
Source organism: Agapanthus africanus (assembly GCA_030015575.1). NCBI lineage: Eukaryota > Viridiplantae > Streptophyta > Magnoliopsida > Asparagales > Amaryllidaceae > Agapanthus > Agapanthus africanus. The sequence goes on from CM057342.1 coordinate 711,751,267, forward strand.
TTACGGAACAGCAACCAATAACTGGAGTCGCTCTGGACTGCAGTCCAGAGTCGCTCTCCGATCCAAATATCATCATGGTTTGAGTATAGGAATATCTGGAAACTGGTATAGGGTTAAAGTCCATCGAGTCGGCTTCGATTGGAGCCCTCGAACGCACCATTCTACTATGTATATGATTTATGGTGAATTTAACGGTTTTCAGGTGCAACAGAATTACAGTTTTACGGCCAAACTTGGGGGTGGTCGTTTCAATCTTTAACAGTCGTATTTTCTAATGAAATTTGCACACATTAACCATCTCTACCAGAGCCAATGTAATTTATCCAGTTCCGTCAAATTTGATAATGTTTTTCTAAGGGAACAAGCATCGAACAGTTATGGCACATAATAATTTTAAACTTGTGACATTATAATCCATGTATCTAACAATTATAACCTAGATAAATAGCATGTAAGCAAGTAGAATACTTGCTTGGAGACGTCTTGGTGATGCTCGGCAAAGATAACGGCACGAACGCGCGATGAATGGTGCGTGAAGGGTTCGTGGCCTCGGCTCAAGCTCGGCTTGGGTTTCGCTTGATGGCTCGGTACAGTGGTTGTTTGTAGAGAGATGGGAAGGGAAAATTGGAGATAGAGAGAGACAGAGAGGGGGATATAGAGAGACAGAGTGAGATAGAGAGTGAGAGTGAGAAAGAGAGAGACCGAGATATTGAGAGAGGCAGAAAGAGGGAGAAATAGAGAGAATTAGAGAGAGGGAGAGAGGAACAGAGAGATTGCAGGAGAAAGAGAGGGAGATGGGGAGTGAGGGAGAGAGAGTTGTAGAGAGAGAGAGGAAGAGAAATCGGGGAGAGAGAGTACACAGAGAGTGAAAGAGAGAGAGAGAGAGAGAGAGAGAAGACACAGAGAGTGAAAGAGAGAGAGAAGATCGGGTGAGGGGGCCAAAGGGAGATGATGATGATGACGGAGTTCAGGGGCGCCGACGATGAGGCGAGAAGCTCTCCGTCGTCGACAGCGGGCGGTGGTCGAGCTCGGGGTTAATGGGTCGGGTGTGCAGAGGAGTCGGGTGTGCACGGCTGTAGGCGGAGGGGTAGTGTAGGGAGCTCTTGATGGTGGAGAGAGGTGAGCGAGGGAAAAATGGTGGTCGTCGTCGGTGGGATGAACGGAGTTGGGGACTGCAGTGGGTTCGCGAGAGGAGGAGGAAGGAAAGAGAGGAGATGAGATTGTGATTGAGAGTTTTTTTTTTTGAGAGAAGAGAAAGAGAGGAGGAGGGCGACGTGGTTGGAGAGGGGAAGAACGTGGGGTAACGTTCGCGCGAGGGCGTGGGCGACGGCGGATCGCGCGCGAGTTACCGTTGGGATTTGAAGAAGGAGATGCACAGTGGCGTAGCGGGTCGGGTCGGGCACGAGGAGGCGGTTTGGAGAGAGTGGGCCGGGCTGGGTTTGCAAGAAAAAGAATTTAAAAAGGAAAAAGGAGACGCGGGCCGGGCCTTGGAAAACTGATGCTGGGCTCCATCAATTAACTTCCTTTAGTTAAATGAAATGGGCTGAGGGATGCTAATTGGAAAGGCTGAGAACAGGAAAAAAAAGATTTAATCAGAGAAATGGGAATGGGCCAATAAACATAGGACAAGGAAATTAATTTGAGGAAAAATAAGATACGGGCTGCTGGGAAAGCTTGAGCTGAGAAAATAAAAGAATTAGAGGAATAAAGAGCTGGGTTTATTGAAGAGAGAATTAAATTAAAAAAAAGTGATGGGCTGGGAAAAATAGTGAGGGCTTGGGGAAAAATAGTAAGGGAATGAACATAATAGAAATAATGGGGCTGCTGGATTTAAATGGAAAAATCAAGAATAAATGAAAAAGGGAGGGGGCCGAAAATAAAACAATAAAAATGGGTAAAAAGGGAAAGGGCCGGGTCTAATATTTAAACTAAAAAAATTAGGTTTATAAAGCTAAAGTGATGGGCTGAGGGAATTAATAGTAAAGGAAAAATGTTTTGGGTTTCAAAAATGAATAATGGGATTTAGAGAGAGGTAAAATTATATATATAATAAATAAAATTTATAGGTAAAATAAATAAAATCATAAAATAATAAAATACGGATTTAGACGTAGAAGAAAAACTGGGTGTTACATCATATCACCCTTACAAAAATTTCGTCCTCGAAATTTAAAAGAAACAACTAGCTATAGATAATAAGCGAAGAGTTATCACCTCGAAGACTAATACATGTTGATTTACTTAAAAACGGGTAGGCAAAGTTTTGAAGGTACGTACATATATATAAGAACCCCTTACAAAAGATAGGCCTAAAAGGTATAATGTAGGAATACTATAAGGGTAACTATAAATATACGGGAACATAGATAACAATAACGAATACTAATAATCAAAGTGTGCTCGATAAAAATCGAGACTCAAATATGTGCACATCTAGGTTTATCAAAAATAAGCAGAAAGAAAAATAATAATGATAAGGTTCAACCATTTATAATAGTAACCATAGACACAATTTCCCAAAATAAATTAACGACAATAAAGCAGTGGAAAAAATTTGTCGATAGGTTAAAACACTTTAGGAAAAGGCATCGATAGAATCGGTTTAAAATAATTTAGGAAACTTATATAGTGAAAATAGGGAAACATGGAACAAAATATGCGCGGTGTAAGGGTGCGCTACTGAAAACGAGATTTATAATAGCGTACTTAAAATATATGAAATAGAGTAATCAATAGCACACTCTCTTTGATAAATTCAAGGTACTGAAAACTAAATTTTTGTATAACAGTGTCCCTAAATATAATTAGGGTATTAGGAAGAACACAAATAGGTATAGAGCTAGATAGGTAAAGATTATGAGGAAGTGTGGCTCAATCTGAAGGTTGAAGTGTGTCGGCTTTAAGCTGAAGATCAAAAAGGCTGGGATCGGGTCAGCACAGAAAGTAATGGTGAGCAACAAAAGGACTGCAAGGTAAAATATGGGGGAGACTAACGATCGGTAAATCCTATGAATCAAGAATTTGAAAAGTTAGTGAACTCGGTAGTCCAAAAGGAAGGTCCTCCTCCCAGTAAGATCTCAAACAGGGTACAGACGAAGGATGAATGGTGGCTCATTCCAAGGATCAGAGTGCGGTATTTTCCAATCGGAACGAGGATGGAAACTATACAACGAGTAGGGGTGGACTGTCAGGGATCTCAGCCGAAAGATAAATGGATAAGGGCAATAAATAAGTATTAAACGAACCAACAATCAAAAGGTCTACGAATTCTAGAAGATTTATTTCATTCAAGAAAATTTGAAACAAGGCATCCCCAAAGGCGAAAAGTGGCCTTAAACTATACACAGTTTATTTGGCCAGAAAGACGACATCAAAAGAAATCCCATCAGTCGCGGTTGTGGAGATTCAGCAGGTTGCGGTAGGCTCGCGCGCTCAGGTAGGGGCGTCCATTTCCATAGCGCCTCGCAGATATCTCTATTGGAAGTCCTTCCACCACAGGATCTTTGATCTTCTGGTTCTTCTTCCTCGGATAGAGCTTCTTCATCAAGATCTGATTCCATGTGATCCTCTTCTTTTGCATTCTCTTCCATGGGATTTTCCTCCACTGGGTTTCCTTCCATCGGTTCTTCCTCAGGGTCTGCATCGGGATCTTCCTCTATCGGGTCTTCCTCTATAGAGCTCTCTTCAGGATCTCCTTCTTCCTCGTCGGAATCAGCTAACACGTTAAACTCTGGGGCGGCTGCTTCTTCGTCCTCTGATTCGTTGTTCCCGAAGTTGACCTGGGGACCGTTGACCTCATCATCAGAACTCGTCAGTGTGTGATCTAAGGAAACGCATGACTGTGTATCCTCATCTAGGTGCGGCGCTGCTCCAGGGTGGACCATGGTCTGAAAGGAAAGTCATGATTAGACAGTGGAATACATCAAGGAAGAAGTTAGGGGTACGAAGTATAGGGAAAATATGCGGTTGCAGGAACTGAAAGATCAAAATGGAAACACTGTGATAATGAATAGGATTTACCATAGAGAGAGCATGAGGATGATACATATATTATGATTCAAATTTTATTGCATTCAGCTAAAAGTTCAAAGGATACAAGATTTCAAACGGAAAGAAATATTCATAAAGGATGACAACATTATTACTGAAAGTAGATAACATGAAAAATCATTCTTCGACTACTATAACATTGCATTCTCGTCGCGTGAGTTGAATCCTGCGTCCGATCCGCCTTATCGTCGAAGTCCGAACTACGCGGCAATCATCACTTGGCAGAAGTGGGGAGTGTGGACGAGTTTCCTCCTTGCAGTTCTTTCCTTTCTGGACAACCGTTGATGAGATGTTTGTCGGAACCGCATATCAGACATTTCCCTTGGGCGCGGCGACAATCCCTCTGAAGGTGTCCTGGCCTGTTACAATATCCACAGCAAAGGTTCTTCTGATGCTTCTGTTGACGCTTCATCTTCTTCTCCTTTCCTCGTCCAATAGGGATCCCTTTATGATAGGAGACTCCCGCTGGTGCCTGATTCACCTGTCTTCTCAATCCTTCAGCTAATAAGTCGTTTGTCCGCTCCTAGGGTTCCTTCAAACCTTGTAGTACACCAAGGATCTCAACATTCTGATTCTGGGGAGCGGATAAAGATGAAAAGTCGTTGGAAGACATGATCCTGAAACAACAATTTCGAGAATGATATGAGTCACACGCTAAATGAATCAAAATATGATATGGATAGAACAAGGATTCAAGAATATCAGAGATGATGAATATCATAACAAGTGGAGAATCAACTGTATCACTTTAAGTCACTTTAATAGAGTACAGTAGTGCAATTACCACCACGTACCCTTGTCAAGTCACTCGAAACCATAGTGTATGGATAGCTGAACGCACAATGTGAATGTGAATCAAGAATGACAGTTTACAACCTAGACCGAAGGATGTCTTAGATTGCCAAACTGTACACGGAAAACTGCAATCCCAATTGATGCAAAACCTGGCTCTGATACCAACTAAACCATGTCACGCCCCGCTTCCCAAAATACGGAATACGAGGGGTAGACAAGGCCAGCCATGCTCCTACGGTCAAGGAAAAGTCCTGCCGTAGTCACACTTCGGCTTCTAGTTTCTCATGGTAAACAGTAAATGGTGCGCAGGTAATGGGAAATGCAGTAACTGAAAGAAACAATGTAAAGACTGACCTGGAGTGGAACAAATGAATGTAACTCGGGAGGGCAAGTCAAGAAGTCTGTGATGCACTGGTCCAGGCTAAATCTTCTCCTCACACTGAGCATGCATACTCAGGTCGTCAGAGCGACACAATAGCAATATAATATGTATAAAATTAAGTGACAGTTCTAGCAGTAGTAATAGATGTGAATAACGATAAAACAGCATGAATATGAATGTGCAGTAATCAATGCAGCGGAGCAGTAAAGCAGTATAACGTTATGTCATGTATGTCAACACAGTATATAAGGAATGTAAATGACAGTAACCCTATCGGTCTGTAAGTCTCACTGCACAGGTCAATAAGCCTATCGTCAGTCCAAGTGTGAGAGTCAACCACTCGCGAGTGTCCTCCACCCAAGGGTAGAACCCAAAGGCAAGGGACCACGGGCCCAACATGTAACGAGTGTATCACGGTGTAATATATCACGTACCCTGTAAATCTCCATATAACTCCCTAAATATATAAGCCGGCATGGGACTCCCGAGATTCTGTTGAACTCACACTTAAACTACCCCACACCCCGTGGTCTACATCAAACGCTAACCATCACCCTAAATACTAATCGATCCGTGACAAGTCTGCGCGAGAACTGGAGGCAGGACCTCCATCAAGCACGTCCCGACTAATACCTAAGATAAATAGCAGTGTCGGATGCCTTATCTGTGACATCCGTGCAAGCGCTTCCATAAGTGTCCCATACCACTTATAGTCACACGTACCCGCATCCCACAGACGTCGACAATGCAATAGAATAAAAGGGACACTGATTGTGCGCAAGTACGTATCACTTTCACTTAATCACGGATACACGAACACTGACGTACTTGTCACAATCACCACTAAAATCTAACACTGGGTAAATGCACGATGTCACTAAGTTATCACTACCATGATATGGGTATGATGTGATGCATGAACAGTATAAAAAGCACAATTAAGGTGTCATAAAACAACGGTCTATTACTTGCACGATTTATCATGAAACATATGTATATAATTTAGCGAAACGATAAACAGGTAATAAGTAGTATGTTCAGTTATCCATCCCTAGAATTTTATTTCAAGCCAATCGGGTTCCAGGATCATTAGTTATAACTCTTTCATTTTAAGCGCACGCGGCTGGAAATCCGGTTTCAGAATCAGAAATCCATTTCGCAACGCATTTTGATCCCAGTTGGGATCGGATTTTAGCGACGCTACAGTTGGATGAATTCTAGGGTTTTCAGTAAGGTTTTCAACGCAACAGAGCGATCGTCAATCGCGTCTGTACGTTGGGAGTTATAATCTGTTTAATATTAACATGTCAAATCTGATTCTGCTGGGACTGTTATGTATCCCGATCTTTTAAATTAGAGATTAAATAGTAAATGATAACGAAACAGTATGAAATCAATTGTGTTGTCTATCTAACAGGTTTATATACAATAAACAGCAGAGTTCCGCAACCTAAGTGTTAAGGAAATCCTGTAGTACCCATTACGGAACAGCAACCAATAACTGGAGTCGCTCTGGACTGCAGTCCAGAGTCGCTCTCCGATCCAAATATCATCATGGTTTGAGTATAGGAATATCTGGAAACTGGTATAGGGTTAAAGTCCATCGAGTCGGCTTCGATTGGAGCCCTCGAACGCACCATTCTACTATGTATATGATTTATGGTGAATTTAACGGTTTTCAGGTGCAACAGAATTACAGTTTTACGGCCAAACTTGGGGGTGGTCGTTTCAATCTTTAACAGTCGTATTTTCTAATGAAATTTGCACACATTAACCATCTCTACCAGAGCCAATGTAATTTATCCAGTTCCGTCAAATTTGATAATGTTTTTCTAAGGGAACAAGCATCGAACAGTTATGGCACATAATAATTTTAAACTTGTGACATTATAATCCATGTATCTAACAATTATAACCTAGATAAATAGCATGTAAGCAAGTAGAATACTTGCTTGGAGACGTCTTGGTGATGCTCGGCAAAGATAACGGCACGAACGCGCGATGAATGGTGCGTGAAGGGTTCGTGGCCTCGGCTCAAGCTCGGCTTGGGTTTCGCTTGATGGCTCGGTACAGTGGTTGTTTGTAGAGAGATGGGAAGGGAAAATTGGAGATAGAGAGAGACAGAGAGGGGGATATAGAGAGACAGAGTGAGATAGAGAGTGAGAGTGAGAAAGAGAGAGACCGAGATATTGAGAGAGGCAGAAAGAGGGAGAAATAGAGAGAATTAGAGAGAGGGAGAGAGGAACAGAGAGATTGCAGGAGAAAGAGAGGGAGATGGGGAGTGAGGGAGAGAGAGTTGTAGAGAGAGAGAGGAAGAGAAATCGGGGAGAGAGAGTACACAGAGAGTGAAAGAGAGAGAGAGAGAGAGAGAGAGAGAAGACACAGAGAGTGAAAGAGAGAGAGAAGATCGGGTGAGGGGGCCAAAGGGAGATGATGATGATGACGGAGTTCAGGGGCGCCGACGATGAGGCGAGAAGCTCTCCGTCGTCGACAGCGGGCGGTGGTCGAGCTCGGGGTTAATGGGTCCGGTGTGCAGAGGAGTCGGGTGTGCACGGCTGTAGGCGGAGGGGTAGTGTAGGGAGCTCTTGATGGTGGAGAGAGGTGAGCGAGGGAAAAATGGTGGTCGTCGTCGGTGGGATGAACGGAGTTGGGGACTGCAGTGGGTTCGCGAGAGGAGGAGGAAGGAAAGAGAGGAGATGAGATTGTGATTGAGAGTTTTTTTTTTGAGAGAAGAGAAAGAGAGGAGGAGGACGACGTGGTTGGAGAGGGGAAGAACGTGGGGTAACGTTCGCGCGAGGGCGTGGGCGACGGCGGATCGCGCGTGAGTTACCGTTGGGATTTGAAGAAGGAGATGCACAGTGGCGTAGCGGGTCGGGTCGGGCACGAGGAGGCGGTTTGGAGAGAGTGGGCCGGGCTGGGTTTGCAAGAAAAAGAATTTAAAAAGGAAAAAGGAGACGCGGGCCGGGCCTTGGAAAACTGATGCTGGGCTCCATCAATTAACTTCCTTTAGTTAAATGAAATGGGCTGAGGGATGCTAATTGGAAAGGCTGAGAACAGGAAAAAAAAGATTTAATCAGAGAAATGGGAATGGGCCAATAAACATAGGACAAGGAAATTAATTTGAGGAAAAATAAGATACGGGCTGCTGGGAAAGCTTGAGCTGAGAAAATAAAAGAATTAGAGGAATAAAGAGCTGGGTTTATTGAAGAGAGAATTAAATTAAAAAAAAGTGATGGGCTGGGAAAAATAGTGAGGGCTTGGGGAAAAATAGTAAGGGAATGAACATAATAGAAATAATGGGGCTGCTGGATTTAAATGGAAAAATCAAGAATAAATGAAAAAGGGAGGGGGCCGAAAATAAAACAATAAAAATGGGTAAAAAGGGAAAGGGCCGGGTCTAATATTTAAACTAAAAAAATTAGGTTTATAAAGCTAAAGTGATGGGCTGAGGGAATTAATAGTAAAGGAAAAATGTTTTGGGTTTCAAAAATGAATAATGGGATTTAGAGAGAGGTAAAATTATATATATAATAAATAAAATTTATAGGTAAAATAAATAAAATCATAAAATAATAAAATACGGATTTAGACGTAGAAGAAAAACTGGGTGTTACAGAAAGTCCTCAATATATATGTACAAGCATCCACTATATCATACAATAATGGCCTCTAGGGCATATATATTCCTAACACTTAATCAGCTATCCAGCAAACTCCAAACGATATATGTTTGATCCTAAGTCGTTTCACAAGGCATTATGGAGAAATTTCAGATTTATGGTACAACGCTATGAAGGATGAGATGAAATCTATGGCTAGAAATAAAGTTTGGGATTTTGTTGACTTACCGAAAGGAGTCTTTGTCGTTGGTTGTAAATGGTTTACAAGACCTAACGAGATTCATCAGGTAAAGCTGAACGATATAAGGCCAGACTTGCAGTCAAAGATTTTACTCAAAAAAGAAGACGTCGACTACCATGAAACCGTTTCTCCAATTTCTAAGGAGTCTTCTAGAATCATCATGGTTATAGTAGCTTATTATGATTTAGAGCTATATCAAAGGGATGTGAAAACGGCATTCTTGAATGGGGGTCTTGAAGAGGAGATATACATGAGGCGGCCAGAAGAATTTGGTCAAAACAATCATTTGGTATGCAAGCTTAAGATATCTATATACAAACTAAAATAAGCTTCTCGATAATGGTGTATTAAATTCCATAATATTGTTATCTCATATGGATTTATTTAAAATATTGTGGATCAAAGCATATACATAAAGGTCAAGGGGATAAGGCTTATTATTTTGGCCTGGTATGTGGATGACATATTGCTTGCAAGTAATGATATAGGGTTATTATATAATAGAAAGCAATTGTTATCCCAAAATTTTGATATGCAGGAAATGGGTGAAGCCTCATAGAGATTCAAAGAGAGAGATCCTTAAGGAATTTAGGATTATCTCAGAAGACCTACATTGAAAAGTCTTGAATAGGTTTTAGATCAAAGATTGCGTGCCTAAGGAATCACCTATAGTGAAAGGGGGCAAATTTAGTCTTGATCAATGTACCAAAAGCATTTCGGAACAAGAGAAGATGGAGGGCAAGCCATATGCTTCCATGTTTGGAAGTCTTATGTATGCACTCGTTTGCACGAGACCGGACCTTTCCTTTGCGATGGGAATATTTTGGTGTAATTTTCACATTTTAAAATCTTCTTTCTCGTCCTCTTCTTCTTTAATGCGCAGGGGTCTCTCATGGCTTCAGCTGCTCCTCCCCTCTCAATCCCCCATCATCATCACCGTCTCTCTCCCATCGCCAGCTCCAGCAATCCCATGCGCAACTCATCCACCTCGGCCTCGCCATTCACCGCTCCCCCCTCTCCCACCTCCTCTCCCTCCTCCCGCTACCCCCTCTCCCACCTCCTCTCTCCCCTTCTCTCTCCACCCTCTCCCACCTCCTCTCTCTCCTCCCATTTCAATTCAATGGCAGATTACGGTATTGCCCCTGAAATGGAGCACTATGGTTGCATCGTCGACCTTTTGGGTCGGGCTGGTATCGTATTTGAAGACCTAGAATTGAAAAGATGAGCATCGAACCCGATTCAGTTTTGTCGATCACTTTGTTAGGTGCATGCAAAATTCATAATTTAGTCGATTTGGGAGTAAAAATCAGGAACAAATTGATCGAATCCGAGCCTGAACATGATGGAAACTATGTTCTTTTAGCCAGTATTTACGCTAAGGCTGAGAAATGGGAGGGTGCGAGTAAAATTACGAGATTGATGTCTAATCGCGGCACGAATAAACTCACGGGATGGAACTTGATCGAGGCGAATGGAACCGTTCATAAATTTGTAGCAGGGGATAAAGAACATGAGAGATCTTAGGAGATTTACAAGACACTTGAAATGATTGGAAAATGCTGGATATTTTTGCCCGAGGTTTCGTCGGTTTTGCACGATGTCGGGGATGAAGAGAAGGTCCATGCAATCAAGGAGCATAGCGAAAGGTTAGCTATTGCTTTTGGGTTGATGGTGGTTGAAGTTGGCAAGTTTATTAGAATTGTGAAGGATTCGAGGGTTTGTGGGATTTGAAATATGACGGAAGAAAACTTCGTATTTGCATAATAACCAAAACCAAAAACTCCGCATAATTACCAAACCCGAGCCAGTTCCACTTATTGATCTCCATCTCAAAAAGTCCCTCAATTTGTTTAAGCATGTTTTCGGAGTCTGGCATTCATCTACCAAACCCAGGCCAGTTCCATCTATCGACTCGACAGATCCATCTATGGACTCGTCACCAGAAGTCGCCCAGATCTCTGAGCAAGTTTTCTTTGTCTGGAATTCACTGGAATGCATATTCCAGTGCAAAAGGGCCAGCAGTATGTTCTCATATCATGGCCAGTGATCGAATCACAACCTAATCAGCTCATAGAAAACATAGACCAATAGCTTTCGACATTCCCAAATCAAGTCCATGAACAGAAAATTTTGGTTCCGATTTGGTAGGGGTGCGCCAGGCCCATGCAATAGTGCAACACACAGGCAACGCTCGAGAACCCCAGCAGCAAGCTGCTGTTGATGGGCTCTCCCCCAAACAAAAATTAATTTAATATCATAGTGAGCCAATGGCCCACGTATCAGATATTAAACTGATAAGAACAGATACTACACTTGATCTTAGCCAAAAGGCCGAGAAAGGTATGAGTCTTCTCTTCACACCATGAGCCTCGTTTATAGCAGCTCTCACAGCCTCAGTTTCCTTCAGCAGGCAATGTGGGACTAGAGTTTGACTTAAAATAAAAAGATGGCAAACGCACTTCCAGCAGCAAAGGAAAATTTGCTGGGGCGTTATGTCTACAGAAATTGACACATCTTTTCTCTTCAAAAACTTTTGGCCTTTCCCACCTCCAGATCCAAAAAATACACCTAGAATCTGCACCTAAGAGATTATAATATGAATGCATTAGAAATTTTCTCTTGGAACTTTCAGGAGAGTTGATGATATCGGCGGTGGTTTTAGACGGTCACTCTTGGGGTCGGGATCGACAATCTCGGCCGTATCAGAACAGGATAACGAATTTTATACCGTTTGAGAAAAAGAATTATCAAATAACATTTAACTTAAGTATAAACAATTTGTCAAATTCTTTTACGATTATTGATGTCTAAAGTCATATTAATGATGTGAAACTAACCGTAAAAACTTATAATAAACATATTAAACCATCAATTAATCAATTAGCTCATTAGTGAATATTCTAACCATTAATAAACTTCATACGAAAAACCACATTATAAAAATGATAATCACGGTATTGTCATATGCTATTGGTCTCAAAACTCAGATGGTCATTTATTGGATCGGAATCAGCCATCTCGGATCAGGATCGGCCGAGGTTTCATACCATGCTTTATTGTTCCCTTTCCCAAATCGACCAAGGGTTGGGATTATAAATCAACATAGCTTAGGAAGCAATCAACAAAACACGATGCCTTATTTAAGGTCCATGTCGGTTTCTAACATATCAAAAGCATCTTGACCGCATCTGGCTAACATCATCCCTTTGGCACTTCTACTACGGATATCAACTGGTAAGTTACTCGGGGGAAGAAAAGCTGAACAGCAACAACTAGGATTTATGCCTCTTCTCCGGCCCGAGCTCTGTATCGACCTTCAATCTTGCAGCTTGAGAGCTGAGTGGCATCAACGGTATCTGCATCGCTATCTTCGCCAAAAACTTAACCATCTCTCCGCGGTGTTGTTTGCTGCATCAGGGTCACCGGTAACATGCCATAATGCCACGTCCCGCTTTCCAGTAGACGGAAACGATTATGTGGCAAGCCCGCGACATATTTATCCATAAAAGGTAATTTTCTAAATAATATGCTAAGCGTATTGAAACAATAATACACAATGGAAGAATAAATGTTGACTGTAAAACTTTTCAACAAATATTTTTATTTACATTCAAACATGAAATGTTCACAGATACAAGAGTTCAACTGAAAAGTAAATACAATAACAGAAATGCATAAACAAGTGGAATACATGAACCGAAAAGAAAAGGATCGCTAGTCTAAGCCCGAGCAGCGATCCGGTCGTACTCCTCTCCTGTAACGTCCACCTCCTCCGTGTCCACGGTATCTGACGAACATTTCAAGAAATAAAGATGGATGGAATGCCCGTCAGCGAACTAGCGCTCGGTAAATCCCAAAGCAAAGTAAAAGTGAAAGTGACGAGTATAGAATAATCATGAAGTATTGTATATGTCGAGTAAGAATATATGTAAATGAATATGGGTATATGCACTATAAGTCTCTATTTGGTTTCTATATTAACGTTAAGTTTTAAGTGTGAATATCAACGTAACCGTAGAAGTATTCACGAGCTCAAGAGTGGGACTCCAGGAGTAAGAAAACACGGGCTCATTTCATGTGTCAGTATTGGGACTACAAGCCGCGGAGGAGCCGACCCAACTGAGATTCTTAGAATTCAAATAGGTTAATACGGAATTTCTGAAGTTCCGTTGGATTCACATCTGAAACTATCTCATACACCCCGAGTAACATATATTATAACTATTAGATGTCCTTAGTTGATTGCTTGGTTTATTTTAATTTCTTGATTGAAACCGTAGATTGCAAAAGCAAACAAATGTAGTCGAGTAAGTTAAGTAGAATGCGAGTCATGTCAATCGCAATCCTGAATCGAGTCAAGTTAGTTCGAGTAGAATGAGATCGAGCTACCGTTCAAGTTTAAATTCGAGTTTAGAGTTTAAGTTCGAGTTTGTATTCGAATTATAGACATTTCTTGTGAATGGATTTAACTCTTGAATTCCTTAAGTTCGGGAGTAATCGGACAACTGTTGCATATGGACGGCAGGATTTGGGTCTTTTTCCAAGACAATTGCAATCGATAACTCCGTTAAATGCAGTGTTGTCTAATCTGAATAGGCAAGCATTCACTTTCTCTGGCTCCTTACGGCTTAAGAGAAAAGACACCGCTTAAATCTATATTAATCTAGATTCCTTAAAAATTTATTCTAGTTTGTTTACACTGTTTGCATTTTTCGAGAGCGTTTTATGAAAAATATGTTAATATTGTTTCAAAATAAATCTCGGGGGTGATTTAGAATATTAAGAGTTTTATAGAAATGTATTTTAGTTTCAATGGTATTTTAGCGATAAAACCTGGTTTTTGAAAATTTATTATATTTTTCTAAAAACTACTACTTTTGGAATTTTGATTGTGTTTTATTAAAGTTTTAATTTTTCATTTTAAAATATAATTTTCACAGTTTGTTTTCTTTGAAAATACGGATTCATAATTATATATAAATTTTCCAAAGTTTAATTTGTTTTAAAAAAAGTCGTATTTCATTGAGCCGTATTTTTATTTTCTTTCGAGACCGAATTCTCCGCGAGAAGTTTTGTATCTCACTCTACTATCCTAAGGACGTGCGATAGCCCGCACCATCTGTAAACGGCTTCCCCTAAAAGGGTTGTAGATGCGCAATTGCAAAGATCTTAAAAATATTGATTAAAAACATCTATTTATAAAAATAATGGTATTTTATTATAAACTGTATTCTTTAAATTAAATATACATCTAAAACTTCGTGGTATGAAACCATAGTGTATGTGATGGAGCAGGTCCTTACCCCGTGAGTTTTGTAGAGGTATATATGCTAGTTATCGAATAAAGGGTTATATTTAAAGCTCATGGTATTTATATGAAAAAGTTTGCTATATGTTTATTTCATATGGAATTTTAATTACATAAAAAGATAAATAGTGTGAATAACATTTTAAAGTAATGTTAGAGGATTGGTGTAACTTATTTGGCCTATGAAAGATGCTAAAAGTTAAAAAAATATAAATAAGGTTAAGGTTAACTCCACTTTGCCGGTATTGTTTTATAATGCGATTTGAGTCAAAATGGAAGAGAGGAATAGGGACTTACGGTTCTCAGAGCAATGACGAGAGAGGAAAAGAGAGAGGAGAAGCCTTCGGGGAGCGTTGAGAGTGGTTTCGGTGTTCGATGGAACGAAGTTTGATCGCTGACTCCACTTGACTAGCCTTAACCCTTATTGAACTTAGAGAATTTTTGAGAAATTTTTAGAATAGAGGAAAGCAGGGGGATGGGGGGGTATTTATATAGATAAAATGAAGGTGTCTGAATTGAAAAATTGATTTAAAAGAATTTAAAATAGGATTAATAGGGAATTGAAGAGTCTCTAGTTAATTTTGGAGAAATCAAACAACAAAGTGGAGTAGAGGGGAGCTGAACGGGTGCACGGGCGAAGCACGGAGGCAATTGGAGCAAGGTAAACTGCCGGCGGCGGCGAGATGGGGCATTTGGGCGGTTGAGATTTGTCCAGGTGTTTTGAATTTTGTGCCGTGTGTTTTAATCTGTGTTAACTCCTCATTTATCCCGTCTGATTTTTCTGGAACTTTTCGATTCTCCGTGTATTGCACGTGCAACTCTCGGGCTTCTGAAAGTTAAAAAAATTATAAAAATAATTAAGACTGATTGGAATCGAACACATACGCTATGGCACAACGGTGGAGAAGCTGAACCGGTGAGCTACACGTTGTTTTTCGCTTGTGTTGAACAAAATTAACTTATAGCTCCTAATGAGGCTGAAATACCGTTTCTATACATTTTGAATAAGTTACATTTGTATCAGAGTCGTTACACATAATGCATGAAAGCTCTTCTTCAACAAATCAGGTGCTCGAACATGACAATTGCTTTTAGTTTTACGAGTATAACGAATCAAACAGACATAATTGTGAGCCAGGTCAGGCAAATGAAGCGAGCCGGGCCGATTCGCTTCGTGAATCCCCTCACTTGCTTCATTGACGACTCGCCTTGCTTAGTCGGCTTAGTCGGTGATGCAAAGCGAGTTGAACTCGCCTCACTTAGCCGGTGAGGAGAAGCGATGCGAGTTCAACACTAGCCGTCGCCGCCCTTGCTCGCCTTGCCGCCTCTTCTAGGCGAATCGCGAGGCGAAGCGACTCGTGCGAGTCAAACGAGTCAACTTTCCTGACTATGTTTTTTTTCAAAATAAAATAATCCTTAATATTAAAAAATTAATAAAGTTAAATTAAATGAAAAATAAACAAATATTTTCGTTAATATAAATCAAATCGTAATTAAATAATACATTTTTTTACATTAAAGACCGAACCCACTCGACATGCCTACATATCCCTCGTAAATATTGATCTCAATGAGAAAGAATCGGGTCTACGTAGTTCTTTTTCTACTATCACTAATTCTTACTCACTAATCGCTGCCGCCGGTTGTGGTTCCTCCTTTGATGTTGGAATCTCCCGATCCTGTAAGCTCTTCTGGTATATAATTCGAGTCCAAAGTGATTTTATTTTGTTTCCTAACAGATGCCGCTTTCCAATCTTGTGAGCAAAATCATGAATTCCATAGTGTCTTATGCCAAGCAGTATCTTTTTCGCTTAATATCCTACCACCTATACTAAAAGCATATTTCGACGCTACTGTGGACATCAGAATGGTTAGGAAACCACAAACCATTGTGGAAAGTACCGAATACAAATGTCCGTGGCTTTTCCACCAGGCTAAAACGTCAATCTCGTCTATAATATAATCTACATCTAACCCAGTCAACAAATATATTGTTAATTCATTTAAGGTTGACGATGATAAGGTCATAGGGCTTTGTGCCCTTTTCGATTGTTGAATAAGTACAAAGGCTGGAGTCGAAATTGACACATCTTTTCTCTTGGAACTTTCACGAGAGTTGATGATATCGACAGTGGTTTTAGACGGTCACTTTTGGGGTTGGGATCGACAATCTCGGCCGTATCAGAACAGGATAACGAATTTATACCGTTTGAGAAAAAGAATTATTAAATAACATTTAACTTAAGTATAAACAATTTGTCAAATTCTTTTACGATTATTGATGTCTAAAGTCATATTAATGATGTGAAACCAACCGTAAAATTTTTTAATAAACATAATAAACCATTAATTAATCAATTAACTCATTTGTGAATATTCTAACCATTAATAAACTTCATACGAGAAACCACAATATAAAAATGATAAACAGGGTATTATCATATGCTATTGGGGTCAAAACTCAGACGGTCATTTATTGGATCGGAATCAGCCACCTCGAATCAGAATCGACCGACATTTCAAACCATGCTTTATTGTTCCCTTTTCCAAATCGACCAAGGGTTGGGATTATAAATCAACATAGATACGGAAGCCATCAACAAAACACAATGCCTTATTTAAGGTCCATATCAATTTGTAACATATCAAAAGCATCTTGACCACATCTGGCTAACATCATCCCTTTGGCACTTCTACTACAGATATCAACTGGTAAGTTACTCGGGGGAAGAAAAGCAGATCAACAACAACTAGGATTTATGCCTCTTCTTCGGCCCGAGCACTGTATCGGCCTTGAATCTTGCAGCTTGAGAGTTGAGTGGCAACAACGGTATCTGTATCACTATCTTCGCCAAAAACTTAACCATCTCTCTGCGGTGTTGTTTGATGTTTGCTGCATCAGGGTAACCGGTAACATGCCATAATGTATGAAAGCGCTTCTTCAACAAATCGGGTGCTCGAACATGATGATAGCTTTTAGTTTTACGAGTATAACGAATCAAACAGACATAATTGGGAGCTCTTAGGACGGAGTCGGTGCTTTGCGTAAGAGCCTTTTAGATGCTGATTGGTTAGATCTTATGGCTACTGTAACCAGCATCCGCTGAAGTCGAGTTTTCTTTCCAATTCTCAAACTCTGAACCACCAAAAACCAACCGCTTGATCCCTACATAGCTGTTAAAAGAAAAGGCCATGGTAGTTATATTGACAGATGATAAAATATTTCAACTGCTGATTTTTTATGCACCTCATGTAATAGGGAAAAGTCGAAACTTACTCGGAGCTTATGCAGGATAAGGCATTGATCAAGACATCCAGAAGCAGTGGTTCACTGGTTCCAATACCCACCCTGTTAATGGTGCCAATGTTTGTTAAAATCTGGTTCCAGTTCTAAAGAAGCACTAGAGTGCCTTTTAGCTAGATAGAGGAAAATTGTGTACCAAATGCGTTCTAGGTTGTCTTGTATCTCAAGGTCGCCAATGTTATAAAAGGTAGTTGGTGTCTCATTTGCTCCTTCGATAGGATCATATTTTGGTCTTTTAGTATTCAAAGGTGACTGTGACAGCTGCGGTGATTTTAACCAAAACAAGCATTTATCAAGAATGCAGATGGGAGAATGTTCAACAATATTAAAAAGGAGAAACTCTCTCTAAGTGATACCCGAATCCTTTATTGTGAAGAACGTGATGTATATATGCTATCATAGGCAATCTTATAATTAAGGACGCCATAACAAACCAGGGCTAAAAATTGAAGTGTGTTTCGTGCTCAGTCAGAAAGTGAAGATTATGTTATTAGTGAAAACCAAGGCATAAAATCCTGTCTCGTTTGATTTAACTATATATTTTACAATATGAAGCAGTGTAATCTGAGGAAACAGGAAACAAGAAGATAAACTAGTAAAATAAAAGCTCTATAGATTAGTAGAAGTAAAATGCAGGTAAAATTGTGTGCTGGACTGAGCATTCAGTATCTCCTGTGGAGGTTTTTTTCCCGGCTTTTCTTTGATAGCTGGATTTGCTAAGTAGGCACACTGCGGACTTGTCAATAATAATGTTATCAACGCATTGGTCATTCAACCACAAGCTGACATAAACTTATTCTGAAGAAAGGTATTGAACATACTTATTTTTCTAAATCTTTCTTCAGTTGGTTAAAAAACCGAGCACCGAAAACTTATTTACAAATAATTGCCCTCTCAACTAAATTGAACTTTTACCTAGACATGTCTATTTATTTTCGGAAATTTTTAATCTCCAAGAAATGTGAGTCATGGCGCTTACTGACTTTTCTCTTTGTTGTTAGATTGTTTCCAAGTTCATGCAATCAGCAAGGCAAGATTGCTAGGATGTTGCAAAATTATTATCTTATTTATATAACTAATACAAAGGAACAATAATGCATATTTTCCTGTCCAAAATTAATTTGGAGACTTTGATTTCGTATTTGAGCAGAAGGCCACACATTTCTAACAGCAACATCTGTTAGCACTAAAAACGGAAGGGGCGTCTCATGTAGCATGTACGGTGTGTGCATTTAAAATCACTGATCTATGATGAGAACTCCTCAATAGTTTGAAATATTGTACTGCATATTATACTGCTTTTTTATGATTGGAATTAGAATAGTTTCATTTGGACCTAAGTAAAATTATTGATGAATCAGATTGCAAAACTGAACAAATACTGTGTATTCACTCGTGCAGTTATGCTCTATCATGTCTACGCCATATATTACTATGGGCTTTCAAATTCTGCTATAATATCCGCACTTGAAGAAATTAATGGAACGTGTGATACCTGCATGTTCATAGAATTGCACCCTCCCAGTCGCCCAATAATATGCCAAGATCGAATTGTCTGCATATGAACCGATTAACTAAAACAGAAGGCTGCTACATATAAATCAAACGGAAATATTCAAAAGTTCCTCTTACATCAAAAATTAAGGTTACATCTTTCGGTAACGGTGCAATATAGAATTCAAACCATATGTATGAGTTTGAAAAGTCAAACCTGGCAACAAAAAAAATACCAAGGCAAATTAGTCAAAACAGGATTGCATGTGTACACTATCGCTATTAAGATGAAACAGAATAATTGAAAATTTAACTATAAAGCTGCTAACAAGAAAAGTTTAATGGCAAGCCAACACAGTGACTATCAAGTCTAAGAAATCAAGTGTTTCCATATTGTATTCCAGAACATATGCTGGTAGCCTAGCGCTAACAACGTTGATCCTTGATTTTTCTATTATTTATTTATTTATTTGGGGGACAGCTGTAAAATTTCTGAAGAGTTAATATGTATTTGCTAAATCCTACTTTGAATAAAAGGGCTGCACTTTGCCCCCCGACTCTAACACCGTTCATTACCAATTCCGTTATATATCTTGTTTCTTTTCCTAAAACACCCTTATGGTAATCTTTTTCATATGACCGATTCTCCTTCATAAGATCAATTGCAATAAAAAAAAAACCAATCTTTCTTTCTTTTCACCCTAATTAATCAAGATCCACTTCCATTTGTAAAGATGAGCAGTAAAATGGAGTTGCCTGAAGGTGATTTTGGAAAGATAAACAGACAAAGTTAATGATGTCAACTCAAGGGGGTTTCCTACTGATCAAGCAAAAGTGAAGGGGGTTTACTTCAATATAGCCTTATTTTATTTTATCGAAATAACAGGCCGTAATCTATGCAAGTGCGGTTTGAACCCCAAACTCTTGCGACTTCCAAGACGCTTCACCGCTATGCTATAGTAAGCGCTTGCAAGGGTTTTTTTCGAAATAGGGTGACTATATATTAAAATTATTAAAATAATATAATTTAAATTATATTTAGCACAATAGGACGGTTTATTAAAGGCGAGATCTCATAACCCGCCTTATCAGGCCCCACCTCCGCCCATGCAATAGAGAGAGCGGGTTCCTAGAACCCGCCCCCACCCTCCAAATGAAGAGGGCGGGGTTCCTAGAACCCGCCCATTTTATTGCATGGGTGAGAATTTTTAAAATTTTAAAAAATTAAAATAAATTGAAAAATAATTTAAAAAATAATTTTTTAAATCTCGGTTAAAAAACCCCTTTCTTCAAACGTAAAGTATAAGATTATTGTTTTTGTTACGAACGTGATGGCAAGTGTTATTACAGTTCATATAGAATTACTATAAATATAAATTTTGAATACACTTCATTACCAAAATGAATCCAACAAAATAATAATACAAAAAAATCATATCATACTAAAATGTAAATTGTACAAGTTTCTTTACAAGCGCTACCTAATTTTCCGTCCGTTGCTTTCTCACGATCTCGAAGGTCCCGCCCCTGTTGAGTGTCCAGAACATCTGGTCCTATAATGACCTGGTTGTTTGCATAGGCTATATCTTGCATGCCTTTGCTGAAGATCAGCATCCATTGTCATTCGATTTCGACGCGCCTTGGGTCTTCCGGGTCCTATATTTTTGTCCAGCAGTAAGATAGTCGGTGTTTGTCTGTTTCCAGTATAATAGTGCCAGTAGCGACTGTCTGGTATATGATGAAATTTTGGATCGTATGCGCCTTGGTAATTGGAAACTGTATAATAACGCAAAGCAAAATTGTAATGTGGGTTATGCATGCTGCTCGCAGCAGCAATTGGATGGCCACAAGGTAAATGTTGTTGCTGGAAACACCCGATGTGCACGAAGAGAGCCCTTCATCTCTAAAATTTACGGTATATTGATTCTCATTACTCTCCGTAACTTGAAACTCCGATGTGTCAAACCTTTCCGATCTGTAGTATTGTGATCTGCGCTCTTTTCCGGAATATATATTCGTAATACGCGGTGAGTGGAGTCTCCATCGCCAAAGACTTTTCCCTTCTTCGCACAAAATAAATATTCATTCTTAAAAAGGTTCGAACAATCAACCCTTGTATCGGTAAGCCTCTAACACATTTAAGGACCCCGTTGAAGCTTTCAGACATATTAGTGGTCATTAGTAGATATCTGCATCCATTATCATGTGCTTGTGACCACATGCGTACTGGATACTCATCTAACCACGCTTTCGCTGCTTGATCCATCTCTCCAATTTTCGTCATGTATATGTCATGAACATTAGGATCGGACGCTTTACCGGTTTTGTACATAAGCTTATGTAGATCTGAATTTTTTAATTTTCTATCAAAATTTTGTCTGAAGTGCCGCAGGCAAAACCTATGTGGGGTCGTCGGAAATACAGCTCTCATTGCAGCTAGTATTCCTAAATGTCTATCAGATATAATACATAAATCAATTTTATCAATAACAGATAAGATACTTTTGAGTTGACGAAAAAACCATGACCAGGATGATGTATTTTCAGCATCGACAATAGAAAATCCCAACGGAAATATACCGTTATGAGCATCAACACATGTAGCAATTAACATGCAACCTGTGCTTACCATATAGATACGTCTCATCTACGCACAATACCGGCCGACAATGTGTGAAACCAGCCGCACAAGGAGCAAAACACCAGAAAATTCTTTAAAACTTGACATGGTGATCGATATCCGTTTCTGTGGTTTTTAATCGGTATACGGGCCCCAGATTTTGATGATTTCATGGCTTCCATAAAATGAACTAGTGAGTTGTATGAGCTTTTCCAATCCCCAAATATCTTGCATAATACATTTCTACGAGCATCCCATGCCTTCACATACGAAATCTGAATTCTGTGCTCTCCGCTGACATAGAGCCGTATCTCTCGGGAAGTCATCGCCACATCTGTACGGATTAGTAGCATGATTAGTGAGCAAATGTAAGATGAAGTGCAATTCATGTGATCTTTTAACATAATAGAATTGATACAAGTAAGTTCTTGGTTGTATTTCATGACCTTCCAAGCTTTGGCTCTTTTGGAACAACATGCATGCAATCTTCACTTATATTCAGGAGTTTTCGTACATACCACGGTATAGTACGTCTTATTTGACTCTTCGGTTTTAAATGTAATATTTTTTTGAATAACCCATAACTTCAGTTTATAAATAAGATCTCCTTTTTCCTGAATATCTCCAACAGTGACGCAATTTTCGCTTGCTACAGTCGCTTCCAAATAGAGTTCAGTATTTACTTCTGCCACGGCTAAGTCTACCCAACAATAATCTTCCAGCGGATCGAGACCGGGATCTTCTAGTTCGACAAAATCATTATCCGCAGCCATATCATCAATCAATGCTACTTCATTCAATTCAACGGCATAATCCACGCTACCTCCCCTTGATGACCTTCACCGAGGTTTTATCATCATCACTGTCACCCATATCAATGTCATCCGTGGCAACATAAGGCTCGGGTGCATATACGATGGTTGAGTTCGGTATAATGTGGATGGTTCGGGATGAAAAGACCGGAAAGATGTGGACGGACATGCTTGGAATGCGCTACTTGGATCATGTTGGAATGATACGGAGATATGGGAAAATCTGCGTTTAGTATATAAATTTTTCTAAATATTTTCGTATTACGAGGAATATAAACATAATCACCACTTGTTTCAGTTTGATTTACCTTTGGAAGGTTGTATATGGCAATTCTTGTTGTTCTTCAGGTGTGCATGCAACTGCAGCAGACGATTGGGAAAATCTGTATTTAATATTATAAAATATATTAGTATTTTGGTATTACAAAAGGACGATTTATAAAATGTTTACCCTTGAGTTTGAAGGTTTGAATAATCATGCATATAGTCGTATCGACCGAGACTAAAGGTATCATCGTTAACCATCGGACCGTATCCTCAGTAACTATCTCCAGCATTACCATCAAAATTACCCATTGGAGCGACATCTGATACTTCTAATTGTTCCTTCTGAACTAAAAGTTCAAAAGAATGCTGGGTGTTTACCAGACCGAAGTCTATCATCGAAGCTATTGAAGTATCGTCTATAATTTCAACCAATGCATTTCCACTAAACAGAGGTCATATACAACTTAACTTAAGCTTAATTTCACGGGGACTGTATTTCGTGATTTTAAACACTTTAATCTCGAGTTCATTATAAGTTGTTGATAATTCTAATCGCATAATTCTTGCGCGCCCGCCCATATACTCGGGATCTTGTGCACTTCTCACAATCTGGCCATCGTATTTACATACAACAAATAAACTTGAACTTGCCATTATCTGCATCAAACAATATCAACCCAACAATAAATAAAAAACGTTAACAACTGATATAATGATTATATTCATTGAAAATTAAATAAACGTCACATTAAATTTACATACATTTGAATTTCGACAGATAGAGCTATAGGGATAGAGAAAATGAGAGGGCGGGTTCCGTTCGAAGGGGTGCAGATGAGATTTTGAAGGAGGTGCAGATGAAAATTGGAGCAGAATGGAGAGCAAATGAGAGGAGGTATGACAGGTTTTTATAGGTATTTGGTGGTAAAGGGGTCACGGGTTCTTGGAACCTGCTATCCCCTTTTGACAACACCGCTGGAGGGAATAGATGGGTGATTTCACAATACAAAGGGAGATAAAGGGGTTACGGGCTTGTCTTGAATTAAGTAAAATTATTTAAAATATTAAGTAGGGCGTTTTCCAAGAACCCGCCCTCTCCTTTTTAAATGAGGAGGCGGGTTCTTGGAACCCGCTATTCCATTCTGACAAATTCGATTTGACAATACAAGGGGTCAGAGTCATGCGCTATTGGGTTAAGAGTCACGGTCAACTGGGTTAAGTAAATTTATTTAAATTCCTTATTTTTAACTAAGAGGGCGAGTTTTAGGAACCCGCTATCCCTTTTTCGCAAATACGGGTGATTTGACAACACAAAGGGGTCACGGGTCACGGGCGTGTCTGGCAAGAAAACTATTAAAGGAGGGCGTGTTCTAAGAACCCACCCTCTCCTTTTGAAATGAGAGCGGGATCTTGGAAGAGGAATTGAGATTCTTTTTGAAAAAAACAAAACCTATGTATTACCCTTTTTTAAACATAGATTTGACAACACACTTCAGATTATTTTTTTAAACAAACAAAAGATTCGTATTATCACATCTCCATTTTTAAAGGACGATTCGACAACACATGGACATAAATTATTTTTTAAAACAAACAAAAGGTTCGTATTATCACATCTTCTTTTTTAAAGGAAGATTTGACAACACATGAGATTTTGTTTTAAGAAAAAACAAATGCTTTCTATGGGCGAAGATGAGGGCGGGTTCTTGGAACACGTCCTCCTTGCCCTATAAAACCCGGCTTCTTCGCTCTGATTTTCACTATCTATGTCCAAACCCCCTTCTATACCCACCAACTTTCCCAATTTTTCAAGTATTGTAATTTCAAAAATATTTCAATGGAGAATCAACCATTCGGCAAATCACTGCTCGTAAATCAAAACGAGTATAGATCTTTCAGTATATTATACGAGGATGAAAGATTCAAAACTTATTAAATTTGTTTCAATTGCCCATTTCTTTTAATTCTAATATTTGAAAATAATATGAATAAATCTTACAGGGTGGAGATAATCTTACAACGGTCAGTCATAATTCTGACAAGTGGCAAGTTGCAGATTATCGTACAATCGAGCGGATTCGAAAAGCCGGAATTTATGAAGCTTCATTATTTCGTCATATCCAACTCGACCACAGTCTCGTTACCTCTCTTGTTGAGCGTTGGAGAAAAGAGACTCACACTTTTTATCTTAGATGGGGTGAGGATACGATCACACTTCAGGATATTAGCCTTTTACTCAGTTTACGGGTGAATGAACTTGGATTAATTGGAGGTACAATTGTGGGTCCAGAAACCGAGCACCCATATTGGGATACATATATTGAGTCTGCTCTCGGACAGGTATAATACGTAATTTTTTTAAATAAAAAGTTTAATTATGTTACAGTGATATTAATTAACAATTAATTGTAAAATTCAGGTACCAGAAAGGTATTCTAAGGGGTATAAGATCAGTTTAAACTGGCTCAAAAATAAATTTACTAATATCCCTGATGAAACTACCGATGATGTCTTGGATAGACATGCACGTGCCTACATTCTATACATGATCGGTTCTTGGTTGATGCCGGACCAATCGGCAACGCATGTCCATCCTTTATACATTGGGTTTCTTACGGACTTTGATGTGTGGGGCCAGTATGTTTGGGGAGCAAGGGTCCTGGTCTATCTTTACAAGGAACTAGATAAGGCATGCGTTCTTACGAAGAATAAAATTTGTGGCTGCATTATATTATTTCAGGTACATAATATTTTTTAAAAGCTTGGTATTTGTAAAATTGTAATATTGGTTCTTTCTAATATTATGACACTTTATATATATATATATATATATTTGGTCATGGGAGCACATGTGTATGGGAAGCCCAGATCGCATTCATATTTCTGCCGTGGATACCCCTGGAAAGCCTTCGGTTCTTGGTGGAGTGGCAAGAAATCTTGTAAGGCTTCTCGTCGAGTACTTAAATATTATAAAGATGAGTTGGATCGCATGGAGACAACTCAAGTAACCATACATTAGGCAATTAACTTTGTTTAAAATTTTTAATTTAGCTTCACTACAATTTTCGTACTATATTATTTGCGCAGTTCACGTTGACGCCTTATACAGTAGATCGTCTGCAAGAATTACCCAGCATCTGTATCGAAGAAGAGTCGGTTTGGCGGGCTCGATGCCCACTATTATGCATTAATATCGGGGTCATGCACCTACCGGACCGGGTGTTGCGACAGTTTGGTAGATTGAAACATATTCATGTTCCGCCGCATGCGTCTATGACAATAGAGAAAGACATGCGAGGAGGAAAGACGGAGCGTGATTGGAGGGAGCACCATCATCAATATTTACTGAGATGGGAAGATAGGCAGTGTAATATTGCCTTACAGCAAATAGGTGGCTAATCAACTGCCGACACTACAGAGACATATATACAATGGTATAAGCGTGTCACTGTAAGATATTTTTCTACTCCCCCTAACGAATTTCCAAACATCCGGCAGTACGAGCCTAGAGGCCACGTGGAATGAGAAATGGTAAGTTCAATTTTTTAAATTAAATTAGTTTTTAAAATCCGGCGGTATGAGTCAATAATTATATCTTATTTTTAATGTAACGACAGACTCGTGGGTTGCATCATATACAATCATTGATATATGATCCATATCCGACTGATGCTGGTCCAGATACTCGGGCTTTATTTTCTACTGTAGACTCATATATTGGCGTTATATTCGGTTCATATCATATGCTTCCAAATTTATCGCCATTGCTAGAGCCGCGGCATGAGCCGACAACAGAGCCCCAGCATGAGCCGGAACCAGAGCCGCGGCATTTGGCAGATCCAGAGCAGCGGGATCAGTGGTTCGGAGCACCATACTGTCAGCAGCAACCCTACCCTGGCATATTGAACAAGCGCAACAACCGGAACAACGACAGTCTTCGGGGACAGGTTTTGCGCAACAACAGCTGTCTTGGCGATCAGGCTTTGCGCACCATCAACAGTCTTGGGGAACAGGTTTTGCGCAGCCTTTGGAGCCAGGTTTTGAGCAACAGCAGCATCATGAAACCGGGACAGGTTCTTCGCAACAACAGTTCAGTTGGG
The DNA here is from genome assembly GCA_030015575.1 of Agapanthus africanus. Lineage (NCBI taxonomy): Eukaryota > Viridiplantae > Streptophyta > Magnoliopsida > Asparagales > Amaryllidaceae > Agapanthus > Agapanthus africanus. The sequence goes on from CM057342.1 coordinate 711,778,260, forward strand.
AAACGGATTTATCGTCCTACATACAGTTGTTGGGAGGCAGCACATATCCGACACATGTCCCACATTCAGGACTTGCGGAACAACAGCCTGTCCAAGACGATGCTCAAGACGAAGCAGAAGAGCCGCCGCCGCCGCCATATACCCAAGACACGGGAGGGTCGTCCAGTCAAGCCTTCTCGGATTAGGAAAGGGAAAGGAAAAGCGATAATTGTATACTTTTACAAATGGGTGTCAAAGTGTCCAATTCTTTTGATGGATTCATTTTGTTAATTTAGTGTATACAAGATTCATATTTATAATAAAATATAAATATCCAATTACTTCTATATAAACTGTAATAACACATGTCACCACGTCCGTAACAAAAACAACAATCTTATTATTTATTACTCTTAAGAAAGGGTTTTTTAAACAGAGATTTTTTAAATTCTTTTTTGATTTATTTTAATTTTTTAAATTTTTAAAAATTCTTAGGGCGGGTTCCTAGAACTCGCTCCCTTTATTTGCATGGGCGGGGGTGAGGCCTGATAAGGCGGGTTATGAGATCCCGCCTTTAATAAACCGCCCTATTGTGCTAAATATAATTTAAATTATATTATTTTAATAATTTTAATATAATCACCCTATTTCGGGGGGGGGGGGAACCACTTGCAATTTAGCCTTATTCTGTTACGGAATTTTTCTTTGCATTTTTCCTGCTCTTTAACAAGTCTCCAAAGGTCTGACGTAAACTTGGATAAAATCCAACACCATCAATCTAACACCAACTCCTAAGTTCAGCCAAAAGTTTTTTTTAATCAAATCACATACTTGGATCCCAAATTTTCAAGAGCTTACTGGTTGAATATAACTTTGATCAGCGTCGCGGACCCAGGTTTGGCATGCAATATCCTACTCCTCTTCCTCCTTATCCTCTCCTCAACCTACAAACAACCCATCAAAACACAACCAAATTCATACACCTTAACACACAAACACACACACACACACAAAACATCAAAGATCCGATTTTTACCTTGGATGTAGCCTTTTGGGGGTCATCGAAGCAACTCCCGAGGATCTCAGCGAACTCTGGGTCTCTATCCTAGTCCCTCTCGTCCTCTCTCACTCTAGACGAAAACCCTCCCTCTTCGCTTCGCTCGTCGCCGCCTTCGTTGTCGATCGAGAGCTCGGGCTCCACCGGTTGGGGTTTAGATAGGGGTTTAGGGTTTCTGTTGGGTTTGGATTTGGAGGCGAAGTGAGGGGCTAGGGTTTTGGTGTGATTTGAGGAAGACGGGTGGAAATTGCAAAGGAATTTGGAGGTTGGAAGTGGAAGGCGATGCAGTGCTGGGAATTGGAAGTGGGGCTGAGTAAACATTGTCACTGATATTGTTTGGGCAAGGATAAAAATCCATAGCCTAGATATTGGCCACTCTAAAAGTTAATTGTTGGCTCTTTTTTGACTAATCTTGATTACTGTGTCGTCAAATATGTCTTCCTTCAATTTTCATGTAAATTGAATATCGTTCGTCCTTACATTCTATGCTTGCAATAGTAATGGTTTTGCGACAATAAAACATGTCACGGTGTTGGATGAATGAACAAGGAGCATCCAAACGACATAAAAATTGGACACACACGGTTTAAGACATTTACCCAACCGTAAAAATTAAGACAAGATTGATATGGCGGGTGCCGACCGTTCAGAAAAATAACGGACCGTTGACTTTTTAATTTAGGTAATTTTCTACCATGCCATGCACTTTGTAACTCTGCATCCTCCTTGGCCATTTATCACTCTGTAAAATTACACTAAAATACAATTGACTACCGTGTTTTTTCATTAAAATCACTTGAAAGCTTTTTTATTATAACCAAAATACGGTTTTCAACATCTCGTCAATAGGCCAGGTCTGGGCCTGGGCCTAACCCAGCCCGTTGATAAAATATGTCTGGTATAGATGTGTTTGGTCCCAGACCCATTTAATGGCTTCATAAATTGGTCGGGTTTAGGTCTCTTCGTATCGTACCCGTTTAGACCCGACCGATTTATCTTTTATGTACATATGTAATTTATAAGGTAGATTAAAAGTTGTGGATTATAGACTAAAGTTATTATAGATGTGGATTATAGCTTTTAGGTTACAGTAATCACAAGTTTTAGAAATAAGATATGTAATCACAAGGTTTAGAAATAAGATACCAACGGTTCCGTTGATTTTCTATTATGTGTTAACTTTTGAAATTAACTTATAAGTTTGTAAACTATAATGATGTGGTTTAAAAAATAAAAAGTACATAAAAGGGTCGGGCGACCGGATCAGACCCAATTATTTATATGTTTGGGTTTGGATTATATATATATAATACAAACCCAGACCGTTGATAACATTGGCGACCTTGAGATACAAGACAACTTAGCACGCATTTGGAACACAATTTTCCTCAATCTTGCTAAGGCACTTTAGTGCTTTTCTAGAACTGGAACCAGATTTTAACAACTATTGGCACCTTAACAGGGTGGATATTAGAACCAGTGAACCACTGCTTCTGGATGTCTTGATGTCAAACACCGATCGATATGGGATCAACCATCGCCCCATACAGGGTCAAGAAACGTACACAATAGTCTACTCGGGAATATCGATGCCCTGTCTCGATACTCTCTCGAGTAGGAACTGTTATAGGACGTTCTTGCGGACTACACAACCCCACTAGTATGATCTGCATCATAGTCCTGGTAGTCAAGATAACATCCTAAGGGCTTTATCAACATGTATCAGAGAGACAGTTTAATAATACAAGTGTACATGTTAAGATAAAGAGCAATCAGATAGCATACTATCATGTCGAGTAAGAAAGTCCTCAATATATATGTACAAGCATCCACTATATCATACAATAATGGCCTCTAGGGCATATATATTCCTAACACTTAATCAGCTATCCAGCAAACTCCAAACGATATATGTTTGATCCTAAGTCGTTTCACAAGGCATTATGGAGAAATTTCAGATTTATGGTACAACGCTATGAAGGATGAGATGAAATCTATGGCTAGAAATAAAGTTTGGGATTTTATTGACTTACCGAAAGGAGTCTTTGTCGTTGGTTGTAAATGGTTTACAAGACCTAACGAGATTCATCAGGTAAAGCTGAACGATATAAGGCCAGACTTGCAGTCAAAGATTTTACTCAAAAAAGAAGACGTCGACTACCATGAAACCGTTTCTCCAATTTCTAAGGAGTCTTCTAGAATCATCATGGTTATAGTAGCTTATTATGATTTAGAGCTATATCAAAGGGATGTGAAAACGGCATTCTTGAATGGGGGTCTTGAAGAGGAGATATAAATGAGGCGGCCAGAAGAATTTGGTCAAAACAATCATTTGGTATGCAAGCTTAAGATATCTATATACAAACTAAAATAAGCTTCTCGATAATGGTGTATTAAATTCCACAATATTGTTATCTCATATGGATTTATTTAAAATATTGTGGATCAAAGCATACACATAAAGGTCAAGGGGATAAGGCTTATTATTTTGGCCTGGTATGTGGATGACATATTGCTTGCAAGTAATGATATAGGGTTATTATATAATAGAAAGCAATTGTTATCCCAAAATTTTGATATGCAGGAAATGGGTGAAGCCTCATAGAGATTCAAAGAGAGAGATCCTTAAGGAATTTAGGATTATCTCAGAAGACCTACATTGAAAAGTCTTGAATGGGTTTTAGATCAAAGATTGCGCGCCTAAGGAATCACCTATAGTGAAAGGGGGCAAATTTAGCCTTGATCAATGTCCCAAAAGCATTTCGGAACAAGAGAAGATGGAGGGCAAGCCATATGCTTCCATGTTCGGAAGTCTTATGTATGCACTCGTTTGCACGAGACCGGACCTTTCCTTTGCGATGGGAATATTTTGGTGTAATTTTCACATTTTAAAATCTTCTTTCTCGTCCTCTTCTTCTTTAATGCGCAGGGGTCTCTCATGGCTTCAGCTGCTCCTCCCCTCTCAATCCCCCATCATCATCACCGTCTCTCTCCCATCGCCAGCTCCAGCAACCCCATGAGCAACTCATCCACCTCGGCCTCGCCATTCACCGCTCCCCCCTCTCCCACCTCCTCTCCCTCCTCCTGCTACCCCCTCTCCCACCTCCTCTCTCCCCTTCTCTCTCCACCATCTCCCACCTCCTCTCTCTCCTCCCATTTCAATTCAATGGCAGATTACGGTATTGCCCCTGAAATGGAGCACTATGGTTGCATCGTCGACCTTTTGGGTCGGGCTGGTATCGTATTTGAAGACCTAGAATTGAAAAGATGAGCATCGAACCCGATTCAGTTTTGTGGATCACTTTGTTAGGTGCATGCAAAATTCATAATTTAGTCGGTTTGGGAGTAAAAATCGGGAACAAATTGATCGAATCCGAGCCTGAACATGATGGAAACTATGTTCTTTTAGCCAGTATTTACGCCAAGGCTGAGAAATGGGAGGGTGCAAGTAAAATTAGGAGATCGATGTCTAATCGCGGCACGAATAAATTCGCGGGATGGAACTTAATCGAGGCGAATGGAACCGTTCATAAATTTGTAGCAGGGGATAAAGAACATGAGAGATCTTAGGAGATTTACAAGACGCTTGAAATGATTGGAAAATGCTGGATATTTTTGCCCGAGGTTTCGTCGGTTTTGCACGATGTCGGGGATGAAGAGAAGGTCCATGCAATCAAGGAGCATAGCGAAAGGTGAGCTATTGCTTTTGGGTTGATGGTGGTTGAAGTTGGCAAGCCTATTAGAATTGTGAAAAATTTGAGGGTTTGTGGAGTTTGCCATGAGTCTTGATTTGAAATATGAAGGAAGAAAACTTCGTATTTGCATAATAACCAAAACCAAAAACTCGGCATAATAACCAAACCCAAGCCAGTTCCAATTATTGATCTCCATCTACCAAACCCGGGCCAGTTCCATCTTTCGACCCGTCAGATCCATCTATGGAAACAACGGAAGTCATCCAGATCTCTGAGCATACTTTCTTTGTCTGGCATTCACTGGAATGCTAATTCCAGTGCAAAAGGGCCAGCAGTATGTACTCATATTATGGCCAGTAATCGAATCACAACCTAAACAGCTCATGGAAAATATAGGTAAAGAACTTTCGACGTTGCCAAATCGAGACCATTAACAGAAAATTTTGGTTCTGAGTATCAGATATTAAACTAATAAGGACAGATACTACACAAGATCTTAGCCAAAAAGCCGAGAATGGTATGAGTTTTTTCCACACACCATGAGCCTCATTTATAGCAGCTCTCACAGCCTCAGCTTCCTTCTGCAGGCGATGTGGGACTAAAGTTTGACTTAAAATTAAAAGATAGCAAACGCACTTCCAGCAGCAAAGGAAAATTTGCTGGGGCGTTATGTCTACAGAAATTGACACATCTTTTCTCTTCAAAAACTTTTGGTCTTTCCCACCTCCAGATCCAAAAGAATCTGCACCTAAGAGATTATAATATGAATGCATTAGAAATTTTCTCTTGGAACTTTCAGGAGAGTTGATGATATCGGTGGTGGTTTTAGACGGTCACTCTTGGGGTCGGGATCGACAATCTCGGCCGTATCAGAACAGGATAACGAATTTTATACCGTTTGAGAAAAAGAATTATTAAATAACATTTAACTTAAGTATAAACAATTTGTCAAATTCTTTTACGATTATTGATGTCTAAAGTCATATTAATGATGTGAAACTAACCGTAAAAACTTATAATAAACATATTAAACCATCAATTAATCAATTAACTCATTAGTGAATATTCTAACCATTAATAAACTTCATACGAAAAACCACATTATAAAAATGATAATCACGGTATTGTCATATGCTATTGGTCTCAAAACTCAGATGGTCATTTATTGGATCGGAATCAGCCATCTCGGATCAGGATCGGCCGAGGTTTCAAACCATGCTTTATTGTTCCCTTTTCCAAATCGACCAAGGGTTGGGATTATAAATCAACATAGCTTAGGAAGCAATCAACAAAACACGATGCCTTATTTAAGGTCCATGTCGGTTTCTAACATATCAAAAGCATCTTGACCGCATCTGGCTAACATCATCCCTTTGGCACTTCTATTACGGATATCAACTGGTAAGTTACTCGGGGGAAGAAAAGCTGAACAGCAACAACTAGGATTTATGCCTCTTCTCCGGCTCGAGCTCTGTATCGACCTTCAATCTTGCAGCTTGAGAGCTGAGTGGCATCAACGGTATCTGCATCACTATCTTCGCCGAAAACTTAACCATCTCTCCGCGGTGTTGTTTGCTGCATCAGGGTCACCGGTAACATGCCATAATGCCACGTCCCGCTTTCCAGTAGACGGAAATTATTATGTGGCAAGCCCGCGGCATATGCATCCATAAAAGGTAATTTTCTAAATAATATGCTAAGCGTATTGAAACAATAAAACACAATACAAGAATAAATGTTGACTGTAAAACTTTTCAACAAATATTTTTATTTATATTCAAACATGAAATGTTTACAGATACAAGAGTTCAACTGAAAAGTAAATACAATAACAGAAATGCATAAACAAGTGGAATACATGAACCGAAAAGAAAATGATTGCTAGTCTAAGCCCGAGCAGCGATCCGGTCGTACTCCTCTCCTGTAATGTTCACCTCCTCCGTGTCCACGGTATCTGATGAACATTTCAAGAAATAAAGATGGATGGAATGCCCGTTAGCGAACTAGCGCTCGGTAAATCCCAAAGTAGAGTAAAAGTGAAAGTGACGAGTATAGAATAATCATGAAGTATCGTATATGTCGAGTAGGAATATATGTAAATGAATATGGGTATATGTACTATAAGTCTCTATTTGGTTTCTATATTAAAGTTAAGTTTTAAGTGTGAATATCAACGTAACCGTAGAAGTATTCACGAGCTCAAGAGTGGGACTCCAGGAGTAAGAAAACACGGGCTCATTTCATGTGTCAGTATTGGGACTACAAGCCGCGGAGAAGTCGACCCAACTGAGATTCTTAGAATTCAAATAGGTTAATACGGAATTCCTGAAGTTCCGTTGGATTCACATCTGAAACTATCTCATACACCCCGAGTAACATATATTATAACTATTAGATGTCCTTAGTTGATTGCTTGGTTTATTTTAATTTCTTGATTGAAACCGTAGATTGCAAAAGCAAACAAATGTAGTCGAGTAAGTTAAGTAGAATGCGGGCCATGTCAATCGCAATCCTGAATCGAGTCAAGTTAGTTTGAGTAGAATGAGATCGAGTTACCGTTCAAGTTTAAATTCGAGTTTAGAGTTTAAGTTCGAGTTTGTATTCGAATTATAGACATTTCTTGTGAATGGATTTAACTCTTGAATTCCTTAAGTTCGGGAGTAATCGGACAACTGTTGCATATGGACGGCAGGATTTGGGTCTTTTTCCAAGACAATTGCTATCGATAACTCCGTTAATTGCAGTGTTGTCTAATCTGAATAGGCAAGCATTCACTTTCTCTGGCTCCTTACGGCTTAAGAGAAAAGATGCCGCTTAAATCTATATTAATCTAGAGTCCTTAAAGATTTATTCTAGTTTTTTTACACTGTTTGCATTTTTCGAGAGTGTTTTATGAAAAATATTTTAATATTGTTTCAAAATAAATCTCGGGGGTGATTTAGAATATTAAGAGTTTTATAGAAATGTATTTTATTTTCAATGGTATTTTAGCGATAAAACCTGGTTTTTGAAAATTTATTATATTTTTCTGAAAACTACTACTTTTGGAATTTTGATTGTATTTTATTAAAATTTTAATTTTTTATTTTAAAATATAATTTTCACAGTTTGTTTTCTTTGAAAATACGGATTCATAATTATATATAAATTTTCCAAAGTTTAATTTGTTTTAAAAAAAGTCGTATTTCATTAAGCCGTATTTTTATTTTCTTTCGAGACCGAATTCTCCGCGAGAAGTTTTGTATCTCACTCTACTATCCTAAGGACGTGCGATAGCCCGCACCATCCGTAAACGGCTTCCCCTAAAAGGGTTGTAGATGCGCAATTGCAAAGATCTTAAAAATATTGATTAAAAACATCTATTTATAAAAATAATGGTATTTTATTATAAACTGTATTCTTTAAATTAACTATACATCTAAAACTTCGTGGTATGAAACCATAGTGTATGTGATGGAGCAGGTCCTTACCCCGTGAGTTTTGTAGATGTATATATGCTAGTTATCGAATAAAGGGTTATATTTAAAGCCCGTGGTATTTATATGAAAATTTTTGTTATATGTTTATTTCATATGGAATTTTAATTATATAAAATGATAAATAGTGTGAATAACATTTTGAAATAATGTTAGAGGATTGGTGTAACTTATTTGGCCTATGAAAGATGCTAAAAGTTAAAAAATATAAATAAGGTTAAGGTTAACTCCACTTTGCCGGTATTGTTTTATAATGCGATTTGAGTCAAAATGGAAGAGAGGAATAAGGACTTACGGTTCTCAGAGCAATGACGAGAGAGGAAAAGAGAGAGGAGAAGACTTCGGGGAGCGTCGAGAGTGGTTTTGGTGTTCGATGGAACGAAGTTTGATCGCTGACTCCACTTGACTAGCCTTAACCTTTATTGAACTTAGAGAATTTTTGAGAAATTTTTAGAATAGAGGAAAGCAGGGGGATGGGGTGGTATTTATAGAGATAAAATGAAGGTGTCTGAATTGAAAAATTGATTTAAAAGAATTTAAAATAGGATTAATAGGGAATTAAAGAGTCTCTAGTTAATTTCGGAGAAATCAAACAACAAAGTGGAGTAGAGGGGAGCTGAACGGGTGCACGGGCAAAGCACGGAGGCAATTGGAGCAAGGTAAACTGCCGGTGGCGGCTAGATGGGGCATTTGGGCGGTTGAGATCTGTCCAGGTGTTTTGAATTTTGTGCCGTGTGTTTTAATCTGTGTTAACTCCTCATTTATCCCGTCTGATTTTTCTGGAACTTTTCGATTCTGCGTGTATTGCACGTGCAACTATCGGGCTTCTGAAAAGTTAAAAAAAATTATAAAAATAATTAAGACTGATTGGAATCGAACACATACACTATGACACAACGGTGGAGAAGCTGAACTGGTGAACTACACGTTGGTTTTTGCTTTTGTTGAACAAAATTAACTTATAGCTCCTAATCAGGCTGAAATACCGTTTCTATACATTTTGAATAAGTTACATTTGTATCAGAGTCGTTACACATAATGCATAAAAGCTCTTCTTCAACAAATTAGGTGCTCGAACATGATGATTGCTTTTAGTTTTACGAGTATAACGAATCAAACAGACATAATTGCGAGCCAGGTCAGGCAAATGAAGCGAGCCGGGCCGATTCGCTTCGTGAATCCCTTGACTTGCTTCATTGACGACTCGCCTCGCTTAGGAGGCAATTGGAGCAAGGTAAACTGCCGGTGGCGGCTAGATGGGGCATTTGGGCGGTTGAGATTTGTCCAGGTGCCTTGAATTTTGTGCCGTGTGTTTTAATCTGTGTTAACTCCTCATTTATCCCGTCTGATTTTTCTGGAACTCGGGCTTCTGAAAAGTTAAAAAAATTGATAAAAATAATTAGGACTGATTGGAATCGAACACATATGCTATGGCACAACAGTGTAGAAGCTTAACCGGTGAGCTACAAGTTGTTTTTTGCTTTTGTTGAACAAAATTAACTTATAACTCCTAATCAGGCTGAAATACCGTTTTTATACATTTTGAATAAGTTACATTTGTATCAGAGTCGTTACACATAATGTATGAAAGTTCTTCTTCAACAAATCAGGTGCTCGAACATGACGATTGCTTTTAGTTTTACGAGTATAACGAATCAAACAGACATAATTGTGAGCCAGGTCAGGCAAATGAAGCGAGCCGGGCCGATTCGCTTCGTGAATCCCCTCACTTGCTTCATTGACGACTCGCCTCGCTTAGTCGGTGATGCAAAGCGAGTTGAACTCACCTCACTTAGCCAGTGAGGAGAAGCGATGCGAGTTCAACACTAGCCGTCGCCGACTTTGCTCGCCTTGCCGCCTCTTCTAAGCGAATCGCGAGGCGAAGCGACTCGTGCGAGTCAAACGAGTCAACTTGCCTGACTCTGTTTTTTTTCAAAATAAAATAATCCTTAATATTAAAAAATTAATAAAGTTAAATTAAATGAAAAATAAACAAACATTTTCGTTAATATAAATCAAACTGTAATTAAATAATACAATTTTTTTTACATTAAAGACCGAACCCACTCGACATGCCTACATATCCCTCGTAAATATTGATCACAATGAGAAAGAATCGGGTCTACGTAGTTCTTTTTCTACTATCACTAATTCTTACTCACTAATCGCTGCCGCTGGTTGTGGTTCCTCCTTTGATGTTGGAATCTCCCGATCCTGTAAGCTCTTCTCGTATATAATTCGAGTCCAAAGTGATTTTATTTTGTTTCCTAACAGATGCCGCTTTCCAATCTTGTGAGCAAAATCATGAATTCCATAGTGTCTTATGCCAAGCAGTATCTTTTTCGCTTAATATCCTACCACCTATACTAAAAGCATATTCTGACGCTGCTGTGGACATCAGAATGGTTAGGAAACCACAAACCATTGTGGAAAGTACCGAATACAAATGTCCGTGGCTTTTCCACCAGGCTAAAACGTCAATTTCATCTATAGTATAATCTACATCTAACCCAGTCAACAAATATATTATTAATTCATTTAAGGTTGACGATGATGAGGCCATAGGGCTTTGTGCCCTTTTCGATTGTTGAATAAGTACAAAGGCTGGAGTCAAAATTGACACATCTTTTCTCTTGGAACTTTCACGAGAGTTGATGATATCGACAGTGGTTTTAGACGGTCACTTTTGGGGTCGGGATCGACAATCTCGGCCGTATCAGAACAGGATAACGAATTTATACCGTTTGAGAAAAAGAATTATTAAATAACATTTAACTTAAGTATAAACAATTTGTCAAATTCTTTTACGATTATTGATGTCTAAAGTCATATTAATGATGTGAAACCAACCGTAAAAACTTATAATAAACATATTAAACCATTAATTAATCAATTAACTCATTTGTGAATATTCTAACCATTAATAAACTTCATACGAAAAACCACATTATAAAAATGATAAACAAGGTATTATCATATGCTATTGGGTCAAAACTCAGACGGTCATTTATTGGATCGGAATCAGCCATCTCGAATCAGAATCGACCGACATTTCAAACCATGCTTTATTGTTCCCTTTTCCAAATCGACCAAGGGTTGGGATTATAAATCAACATAGATTCGGAAGCGATCAACAAAACACAATGCCTTATTTAAGGTCCATATCAATTTGTAACATATCAAAAGCATCTTGACCACATCTGGCTAACATCATCCCTTTGGCACTTCTACTACAGATATCAACTGGTAAGTTACTCGGGGGAAGAAAAGCAGATCAACAACTAGGATTTATGCCTCTTCTTCGGCCTGAGCACTGTATCGGCCTTGAATCTTGCAGCTTGAGAGTTGAGTGGCAACAACGGTATCTGTATCACTATCTTCGCCAAAAACTTAACCATCTCTCTGCGGTGTTGTTTGATGTTTGCTGCATCAGGGTAACCGGTAACATGCCATAATGTATGAAAGCGCTTCTTCAACAAATCGGGTGCTCGAACATGATGATAGCTTTTAGTTTTACGAGTATAATGAATCAAACAGACATAATTGTGAGCTCCTAGGACGGAGTCGGTGCTTTGCGTAAGAGCCTTTTAGATGCTGATTGGTTAGATCTTATGGCTACTGTAACCAGCATCCTCTGAAGTCGAGTTTTCTTTCCAATTCTCAAACTCTGAACCACCAAAAACCAACCGTTTGATCCCTACATAGCTGTTAAAAGAAAAGGCCAAGGTAGTTATATTGACAGATGATAAAATATTTCAACTGCTGATTTTTTATGCACCGCATGTAATAGGGAAAAGTCGAAACTTACTCGGAGCTTATGCAGGATAAGGCATTGATCAAGACATCCAGAAGCAGTGGTTCACTGGTTCCAATACCCACCCTGTTAATGGTGCCAATGTTTGTTAAAATCTGGTTCCAGTTCTAAAGAAGCACTAGAGTGCCTTTTAGCTAGATAGAGGAAAATTGTGAAATGCGTGCTAGGTTGTCTTGTATCTCAAGGTCGCCAATGTTATAAAAGGTAGATGGTGTCTCATTTGCTCCTTCGATAGCATCATATTTTGGTCTTTTAGTATTCAAAGGTGACTGTGACAGCTGCGGTGATTTTAACCAAAACAAGCATTTATGAAGAATGCAGATGGGAGAATGTTCAACAATATAAAAAAGGAGAAACTCTCTCTAAGTGATACCCGGATCCTTTATTGTGAAGAACGTGATGTATATATGCTATCATAGGCAATCTTATAATTAAGGACGCCATAACAAACCAGGGCTAAAAATTGAAGTGTGTTTCGTGCTCAGTCAGAAAGTGAAGATTATGTTATTAGTGAAAACCAAGGCATAAAATCCTGTCTCGTTTGATTTAACTATATATTTTACAATATGAAGCAGTGCAATCTGAGGAAACAGGAAGCAAGAAGATAAACTAGTAAAATAAAAGCTCTATAGATTAGTAGAAGTAAAATGCAGGTAAAATTGTGTGCTGGACTGAGCATTCAGTATCTCCTGTGGAGGTATTTTCCCCGGCTTTTCTTTGATAGCTGGATTTGCTAAGTAGGCACACTCCGGACTTGTCATAATAATGTTATTAACGCATTGGTCATTCAACCACAAGCTGACATAAACTTATTCTGAAGAAAGGTATTGAACATACTTATTTTTCTAAATCTTTCTTCAGTTGGTTAAAAAACCGAGCACCGAAAACTTATTTACAAATAATTGCCCTCTCAACTAAATTGAACTTTTACCTAGACATGTCTATTTATTTTCGGAAATTTTTAATCTCCAAGAAATGTGAGTCATGGCGCTTACTGACTTTTCTCTTTGTTGTTAGATTGTTTCCAAGTTCATGCAATCAGCAAGGTAAGTTTGCTAGGATGTTGCAAAATTATTATCTTATTTATATAACTAATACAAAGGAACAATAATGCATATTTTCCTGTCCAAAATTAATTTGGAGACTTTGATTTCGTATTTGAGCAGAAGGCCACACATTTCTAACAGCGACATTTGTTAGCACTAAAAAGGGAAGGGGCGTCTCATGTAGCATGTACGTGTGTGCATTTAAAATCACTGATCTATGATGAGAACTCCTCAATAGTTTGAAATATTGTACTGCATATTATACTGCTTTTTTATGATTGGAATTAGAATAGTTTCATTCAGACCTAAGTAAAATTATTGATGAATCAGACTGCAAAACTAAACAAATACTGTGTATTCACTCGTGCAGTTATGCTCTATCATGTCTACGTCATATATTACTATGGGCTTTCAAATTCTGCTTTTCTATTATTTATTTATTTATTTGGGGGACAGCTGTAAAATTTCTGAAGAGTTAATATGTATTTGCTAAATCCTACTTTGAATAAAAGGGCTGCAAAAGTGAAGGGGGTTTACTTCAATATAGCCTTAGTTTATTTTATCGAAATAATAGACCAAAATCTATGCAAGTGCGGTTTGAACCCCAGACTCTTCCGACTTCCAAGACGCTTTACCGCTATGCTATAGTGGCACTTGCAAGGTTTTTTTTTCGAAATAGGTTGATTATATATTAAAATTATTAAAATAATATAATTTAAATTATATTTAGCACAATATGGCGGTTTATTAAAGACGGGATCTCATAACCCGCCTTATCATTCCCCATCCCCGCCCATGCAATAAAGAGAGCGGGTTGCTAGAACCCGCCCCCACTCTCCAAATGAAGAGGGCGGGTTCTAGGAACCACCCCTCTCCTTTATAAAGGAGAGGGCAGGTTTTAGGAACCCGCCCTAAGAATTTGGATGGTGGGGGCCGGTTCCCGCCCTCTCCTTTAAAAAGGAGAGGCCGCCCTAAGAAATTTTAAAAGATTAAAATAAATCAAAAAATAATTTAAAAAATAATTTTTTAAATCTCGGTTTAAAAAACCCTTTCTTCAAACGTAAAGTATAAGATTATTGTTTTTATTACGGACGTGGTGACGAGTGTTATTACAGTTCATATAGAATTACTATAAATATGAATCTTGTATACACTTCATTAACAAAATGAATCCATCAAAATAATAATACAAAAAAATCATATCATACTAAAATGTAAATTGTACAAGTTTCTTTACAAGCGCTAACTGATTTTCCTTCCGTTGCTTTCTCACGATCTCGAAGGTCCCGCCCCTGTTGACTGTCTTGGACATCTGTCCTATAATGACCTGGTTGTTTGCATAGGCTATATCTGTCGTGCCTTTACTGAGGATCAACATCTATTGTCATTCGATCTCGACGCACCTTTGGTCTTCCGGGTCCTATATATTTGTCCGGCGGTAATACGATCGGTGTTTGTCTGTTCCCAGTATAATAGTGCCAATAGCGACTGTCTGATATATGATAAAATTTTGGATCATATGCGTCTTGGTAATTGGAAACAATATAGTAGCGGGGAAAAACAATATAGTAGCGGGGAAACAAAATTGTAATGTGAGTTATGCATGCTGCTCACAACAGCAATTGCGTGGGCACAAGGTAAATGTTATTGCTTGAAAATACCGCATGTGCACAAAGAGAGCCCTTCATCTCTAAAATTTACGGTATATTGATTCCCATTACTCCCCGTAACTTGAAACTCCGCTGTGTCAAACCTTTCAGATATGTAGTATTGTGATCTGCGCTCTCTTTTCCGGAATATATCTTCGTAATACGCGGTGAGTGGAGTCTCTATGCCAAAGACTTTTCCCTTCTTTGCACAAACTAAGTATTCATTCTGAAAAAGGTTCGAACAATCAACCCCTGTATCGGTAAGCCTCTAACACTTTTAAGGATCCCGTTGAAGTTTTCAGACATATTAGTGGTCATCAGTAGATATCCGCATTCATTATCATGTGCTTGTGACCACATGCGTACTGGATACTCATCTAACCACGTTTTCGCTGCTTGACCCATCTTTCTAATTTTCATTATGTACATGTCATGAACATTAGGGTCAGACGCTTTACTGGCTTTGTACATAAACTTATGTAGATATGAATTTTTAAATTTCCTATCAAAATTTTGTCTGAAGTGCCGCAGGCAAAACCTATGTGGGGTCGTCGGAAATACAGCTCTCATTGCCGCTAGTATTCCTAGATGTCTATCAGATATGATGCATAAATCTGTTTTATCAATAACAGATGAGATACTTTTGAGTTGACGAAAAAACCATGACCAGGATGATGTATTTTCACTCTCGACAATAGAAAATCCCAACGGAAATATACCGTTATTAGCATTAACACCTGTAGCAATTAACATACAACCGCTGTACTTACCATATAGATACGTCCCATCCACGCACAATACCCGCCGAAAGTGTGTGAAACCAGCCTCACAAGGAGCAAAGCACCAGAAAATTCTTTGAAACCTGATACAGCCATCGGCATCTATTTATTTGGTTTTTAATCGGTATAAGGACCCCGGATTTGATGCTTTCATGGCTTCCATAAAAGGGACTAGTGAGTTGTATGAGCTTTCCCAATCCCCAAATATCTTGCATAATGCCTTTCTACGAGCATCCCATGCCTTTACATACGAAATCTGAATTTTGTGCTCTCCGCTGACGTAGAGTTGTATCTCTCGGGGAGTCATCGCCACATCTGTACGGATTAGTGGCATGATTAATGAGCAAATGTAAAATGAAGTGCAATTCCTGTGATCTTTTAACATAATAAAATTGATACAAGTATGTTCTTGGTTGTATTTCGTGGCCTTCCAAGTTTTGGCTCTTTTGGAACAACATGCATGCAATCTTCACTTACATTCAGCAGCTTTCGTACATACCACGTTATAGTATGTCTTATTTGACTCTTCAGTTTTAAATGTAATATTTTTTTGAATAGCCCACGACTTCAGTTTACAAATAAGATCTTTTTCCTGAAACATATCTCAAACAATGACGCAATCTTAGCTTGCTACAGTCGCTTCCAAATAGGGTTCAGTATTTACTTCTGCTATGGCTAAGTCTACCCAACTATCATCTTCCAGCGGATCGAGGCCGGGATCTTCTAGTTCGACAAAATCATTATTCCCAGTCATGTCATCAATCAATGCTATTTCATTCAATCCAGCGGTATAATCTACGCTATCCTCCCCTTGATGACCTTCACCAGTTTTATCATCATCACTGTCACCCATATCAATGTCACTCGAAGCAACATAAGGCTCAGGTGCAATATACGATGGTTGAGGTCGGTATAATATGGATGGTTCGGGGTGAAAAGACCGGAAAGATGTGGACGGACATGCTTGGAATGCGCTACTTGGATCGTGTTGGAATGATGCGGAGGTATAGAAAAATCTGCGTTTAGTATATAAATTTTTCTTATATAAATTTTTCTTAATATTTTCATATTACGAAGAATTTAAACATAATCACCACTTGTTTCAGATTGATTTACTTTTGGAAGGTTGTATATGGTAATCCTTGTTGTTCTTCAGGTGTGCATGCAACTGCAGCAGACGATTGTGAAAATCTGTATTTAATATATAAAATATATTAGTATTTTGGTATTACAAAAAGACGATTTATAAAATGTTTACCCTTGAGTTTGAACGTTTGAATAATCATGTGTATAGTCGTATCCACCGAGACTAAAGGTATCATCGTTAACCATTGGACTGTATCCCCAGGAACTACCTCCGGCATTACCATCAAAATTACCCGGTGGAGCGACATTTGATACTTCCAATTGTTCCTTTTGAACTAAAAGTTCAAAAGAATGCTGGGTGTTTGTAAGACCGAAGTCTATTATCGAAGATATTGAAGCATCATCTATAATTTCAACCAATGCATTTCCACTAAACAGAGGCCATATACAACTTAACTTAAGCTTAATTTCACGGGAATCGTATTTCGTGATTTTAAACATTTTATTCTCGAGTTCATTATAAGTCGTTGATAATTCTAATCGTATAATTCTTGCGCACCCGCTCATATACTCGGGACCTTGTGCACTCGTCACAATCTGGACATCGTATTTACATACAACAAATAAACTTGAACTTGTCATTATCTGCATCAAACAATATCAACCCAACAATAAATAAAAAATGTTAACAACTGATATAATGATTATACTCATTGAAAATTAAATAAACGTTAAATTAAATTTACATACATTTGAATTTCGACAGATAGAGCTATAGGGATAGAGAAAATGAGAGGACGGGTTGCGTTTGAAGGGGTGCAGATACAAATCGGAGCAGAATGGAGAGCAAATGGGAGGAGATATGGCAGGTTTTTATAGGTATTCAGTGGTAAAGGGGTCACGGGTACTTGGAACCCGCCATCACCTTTTGACAACACACTACGGGAGGGAATAAATGGGTGATTTCACAATACAAAGGGAGATAAAGAGGTCACGGGCTTGTCTTGAATTAAGTAAAATTATTTAAAATATTAAGGAGGGCGTTTTCCAATAACCCGCCCTCTCCTTTTTAAATGAGAGGGCGGGTTCTTGGAACCCGCTATTCCCTTCTTACAAATTTGATTTGACAATACAAGGGGTCAGAGTCATGCGCTATTGGGTTAAGAGTCACGGGCTATTGGGTTAAGTAAAATTATTTAGATTCCTTATTTTTAACTAAGAAGGCGGGTTTCGCTATCCTTTTTCGCAAATACGGGTGATTTGACAACACAAAGAGGTCACGGGCGTGTCTGGCAAGAAAATTATTGAAGGAGGGCGTGTTCTAAGAACCTGCCCTCTCCTTTTGAAATGAGAGAGCGGGATCTTGAAGGAGGGCGTGTTCTAGGAACCCGCTCTCTTTATTTGCATGGGCTGGGATGGGGCCTGATAAGGCAGGTAATGAGATACCGCCTTTAATAAACCGCCATATTGTGCAAAATATAATTTAAATTATACTATTTTAATAATTTTAATATATAATCACCCTATTTCAAAAAAAAAACCACTTGCAATTTAGCCTTATTCTGTTACGGAATTTTTCTTTGCATTTTTCCTGCTCTTTAACAAGTTTCTAAAGGTCTGACGTAAACTTCGATAAAATCCAACACCATCAATCTAACACCAACTCCTAAGTTCAGCCAAAAGGTTTTTTTTATCAAATCACATGCTTGGATCCCAAATTTTCAAGAGCTTACTGGTTGAATATAACTTTGATCGGCGTCGCCGATCCAGGTTTGGCATGCAATATCCTACTCCTCATCCTCCTTACCCTCTCCTCAAACCTACAAACAACCCATCAAAACATAACCAAATTCATGCACCTTAACACACACACAGAAAGAGAGAAAAAACATCAAAGATCTGATTTTTACCTTGGATTTAGCCTTTTGGGGGTCATCAAAGCAACTCCCGAGGATCTCAGCGAACTCTGGGTCTCTATCGTAGTCCCTCTCGTCCTCTCTCACTCTAGACAAAAACTCCCCGCCGGAAGACGCGACCGGGACGTTGGGACGTCAGGGCCTGAATTTCGAGGGCAGATGCTATTTGGTGCTATCCGTCCACCTCTCTGAAGATACCACGTTGATTTATGGCACCGTGTATCGTAGGATTAGACGGATGCGGCCGATGTAGTAGACTTCATCAGATTCCCCCTCATTTGAGGGGTTTTTGATTGTGGGGACGCTCTTCCCTGCAGGCGCAAGCCCCTGCAGTTAATTACGCTACTGTATCGCGGTAACCACTTTCTCCTTCTCCAGATGGTCACTTCGTGTCGTGGGTGTTTGTTTTGTTTTTGGTTGCCCGTGGATTGTATACGGAGACTAATTTATGTGGTCGCCCGTAGGACGTGGATTAGTCCAATTCTGTATTTTCTTAGATTTGGGTTTGGGGGTTGGTTTAAGGATACGTTAGTCTCATTTGAGACCAAGATCAACTTAAACGTTTGTTAAGGATACGTTAATCTCATTTCAGACTAAGATCAACTTAACGAGATTGTTTAGATCCTACAAGAGAGCATTTGGACTCAATTGTTTAGTTTAGGGACATTGCGGTCGATTACCAGTTTAAGGACATAGTGGTCCAATACCAGTTTAAGGACATAGTGGTCCATGAGTTTAAAGACCTCACAGTCAAGGTTAAGGACGTCATAGTCCGTGAGTTTAAAGATCTCACAGTCAAGGTTAAGGACGTCATAGTCCATGAGTTTAAAGACCTCACAGTCAAGGTTAAGGACATCATAGTCCGTGAGTTTAAAGACCTCACAGTTAAGGTTAAGGACATCATAGTCCGTAGGTTTAAGGACCCCACAGTCCAGGTTAAGGACATCATAGTCCATGAGTTTAAGGACCCCACAGTCCATGAAATGTTTGGTTGTCGGGGCCCGTCACCTCTCTGAAGACGTTGAAGAATTACAACGACCGATATCAGAGGGGTAAAGAGATGTACCCTTGAACCAATTTTGGTTGAGAAATCTGTAGTCCAATTTAGGACTAAGATCAAATAATTAAATTATGAGCACATGAGCTCAGTTAAATCTGAATTGAGAACTTATGGCCAATCTTGGGCTAAGTCCATTCAGGTTAAATGTTTAACATTTATTTTGGGCTGTTGAGCACTTGTTTGGGCTTGGCCTTTTTAGTAATGCTGAGCATTGATTAGGATTTTGACAATATTTCTGTCTCTTATTGAATGCTGAGCATTCATCACAGCTCTGGGGCTTGCAAAAGAACAATTTATGTTCTGTCAGCGCCCACGTGAAGGACACGTG
The DNA here is from genome assembly GCA_030015575.1 of Agapanthus africanus. Lineage (NCBI taxonomy): Eukaryota > Viridiplantae > Streptophyta > Magnoliopsida > Asparagales > Amaryllidaceae > Agapanthus > Agapanthus africanus. Next base: position 711,798,145 of record CM057342.1, read on the forward strand.
GTGCACTTAGCGCTTTGCGCCAATCAAAGAGCGCAGTGCGCTTCTGCTGAGTAGCGCACACGTGAGTGACACGTGGCGCGCTTGGCGCTGAGCGCCAGATGATGAGCGCATTGCGCTAATATATGAGTGCATTGTGCTATTAATTCAGTGGCGCACACATGAATGACACGTGGTGCGCTTGGCGCTTTGCGCCAGCCCATAAGCGCAGTGCGCTATTTCAGAAGCGCAAAGCGCTAGTTGTTAAGCAATACATGCACGATTGACACGTGGCGTATTTGGCGCTGAGTGCCATTCCAGAGAGCGCAGAAGCACAGTTCAAGAGCGCAAAGCGCATCTGATCAATTCTATGATCTGAGAAACAATTTATGTTTTATTAAAGAGACTTTGTCTCAGGATCTAAGAACAACCGTTCTTATTTTGTTTCAATCTCTTATATTGATGAAATGCTTTGCCTTTATGGATCTATGATCCTTAAGAGAATTGAATTATTCTCCCCTCCTTTTTGTAATGAGATGTTCATGATCTCTTTGAGGAAGACTTTTAGTCTTATAGATCTATGATCTTTTTAAGAAGAGAATTCTTCTTTTTTTTTTTATGATGAGATCTTTTTGATCTCTTTATAAAAGACCTTGGTCTTTGTAGATCTATGATCTTTTTAAGAAGAGAATTTTTCTTTTTAATTATGAGATGATTTTTTTCTCTTTGTTCATCACCATTCTTTTTACCTTGAAGAAAAAATCTTCTTTTGCTGAGAGCTATGCTTTTCTTTCTGAAATTTCAGAGCTTATGGGGGGTTCTTCTCTATGAGACTTGAAGTCTAGGGGCCTTTTTATAGGGTAGGCTGATTTGTTGAATCAGTTAAAGAGATCTTTCTTTGATTGATTTGGGGATGTTTCCCCACCATTGGATCTTTGATCCTAGGACTTCTGATTTACAGAAGGCAATCTTCTTGTTTTTAATAAGACTGGAAAATCTTTCCATACAGAATTTATTATGTCTTTTGGTAATTTTTATTTACCATTGGATCATTGATCCAACGGTGCTCTGATTTACAGAGCACAATTTTGTTATTTGGAAAGATTTTTGATGAATATTTTTTTAACAGAATTTAATTCTGATTAATTAATGATTTATCATTATTATTAGATCTTTGATCTAACGGCGGGGAGTTTTTAATTCCAGCGCCAGCGCACCCGTGCTCAGCACGTGGTGCGCTGCTTGAAGAGCAACCCATATTGCGCTAGCGCACTTGTGTTTGACACGTAGTGCGCTGCTTGGAGCGCAGCGCATCTAGCGCTAGCGCACACGTGGCGTGCTGCTTAGAGCGCAGCGCACCTAGCGCTAGCGCCCATATGCTTTGCACATGGTGCGCTGCTTAGAGCGCAGCGCACTTGGCGCTGCATCTGAAGCGTTGCTTCATTTCAAAAATTTGAATTTTAAACAGAGCTTTGCTCTGATTGGGGGAAACAAATGCCCCCCACCGTTGCGCTCACGTGGCCCCCATGTGAGTGCAGCGGTGGCAGCATCTGCGCCCTTGGATCAACTCAGAAGTTGAAACGGCACTCAATGCCTATAAATAGGACCTTTGGTCCTCAGGATGATTTCTGTTCATCTTCAATCCTTCTTGAAAATTTATTTTCTCCTTCAGAGCGCAGCTCTTCTTCTTAAGAGTTTTTAAGGACAGAACTCTGTCAGATTAGGTAAAAGATTAAATCTTTTTGAAACATTTTTCTTTTAGGGATTCACCCATTAACAGAGCCTTGCTCTTCGTAGATCTTTGATCTAAAGAAAAATATCATTAGGGTTTTACCCATTAACAGAGCCTTGCTCTCTCAAATCATGTTGATTTGTTAATCTTTGATGAAGAACTCTTAGGAGTTTTATTCATGTATTTCAAATTCATTAAAAGCTTTGCTTTTAGGGTTCCTGATGGGTTACTTCATCTTCTTCGCAGGGCATGGCTCTTAGCATTCTCGGGGAATTTTTTTAAATTCCCCTCATAACTGACTTTGACAGGTGTCACTCCTGTCTGCAGAGCATTGCTCTCGAGGTGTTTAACTCTTGGACCCGAGGGATCGCTCATTAAATGAGATTCCTTTTTTTAGGATTTCTCACAAATTCGAGTTTGTTAGGTGTCATAATTAGAATTTGTTTTCTTCATGGGGGATATCAAGAGTCGTTTAAATCCTTGTGCCTGTTTTTAATAAGAACTTTCTTAATCAGTCTGTCCGCTAACTCTTGCTGATTTTCTTTTTCAGACGTCATGGACGCTCATATGTATGACCTTGATGAGATTATCTCTTATGGCGACATTCGCGTACTCGGTCGTTCTCAAAACCTAGAATTCACAAACGCCCAGTGTGCCGAAATCATGGGCCGCTTCAACGCATACAATGGTCGACTGCTTTCTCGTCGTTCCTCTCTCTTGAAGCTTATTGTGGGAGCGATCTGGGGAGCACTTCCTCTATTCTGTACCGGCATGCCGCTTAAGCCATTGGATAATGCTGAAGACAAGGTGTACTCGGTGTATCTAATGGACCTAATCTCAAAGAAAAGGCGAGACAATCTTGTTGATCTTCTGCATCAGGCTTTTCAACAGGCGGCAATAATCGCTGCCTATCGAAGGGTGGAGGACATCAGTGAGGACCCCGACGCTTGTGATCGCGAGAGGAAGCATACTAGAATGGTTCGAAAGGCCTGGAACATTTTAGATGGCCTTACTTTTGAATTTCTCAATCCATGCCCTGTATTTGATGTCGTGCCTTTGTAAACATTCCAATTATGTTTTTATTTTCTGTTTTCTTCAATGTAGGCATTTTCTGAAGTATGAATAGCAAGCCTTTTCATTTCTATGTGTTTATTTTATACATCAAACTTTTTCACACATGCATGAATGGGTATGCCTTGAATGCTTAACTGAATGTGAATAAAATGTTTTCCTCACTGTCGCTTTCTTTTCTTTTTTGTGTTGCCGGCGTGTTACCTTAGTAAGCGTAGCCTGTAGAAGATAGAGAGCATTCTGTCTTGAATTCTTCGAGAGATAGTGATGGCTTAGGAGGCAGGTTCAGATCTGCTGCCTAAGGCTTTTCAACTTTATGAGCCGTGAGGGTCTCATAGAGGTATTTCTCCCTACGAGTCGAGAGGATCCCGTAGGTGTAATTTCTCCTTAAGAATCGTGAGGATTCCTAAGTGTGTTTTTCCTTGAGAGTCGTAAGTGTTAGTTATCTGTATGCCCTAGAGGCCATTACTATACATAGGATGTATATTGTAGTGGATGCTTGGACATATATAGGGAGGACTTTTTTGCTCGACATGATAGTATGCTATCTGGTTGCTCTTTACCTTAACGTGTACACTGGTTGTCTCTCTGTTACATGTTGGTAAAGCCCTTAGGATGTGTACTTGACTACCTGGACTATGATGCAGATCATACTAGTGGGGACATGGTAGTCCATAAGTACATCCTTCAAGGTCCCTAGTCGTGGGTGTATCGAGACGGGGCATCGATATACCAGAGTAGACTAGCGTATACCTTCTCGACCCATACAGATGGGCGATGGATGATCCCATATCCATTGGTGTTTGACATTAGAGATGATATACGGGTGCTCAGTGGAGACTGGGTACACTGGACGGACTCGCCGAGAACTCCCAGATGGTATTATACCTTACGTCAGATGGCAGTTCTCTTGTGACACTGGTACAGGTTAGTCTGTAGACCCGAGATCGTCATAGAGTCTTGTGTGATTCCCACTGTGCTTTGATTTCCACCTTACCACGTCCAAGAGGGCGCGCAAAACGGTGGTTTTTAGGTACAGTCCCGAATCACATGGAGGCAATGAGCGATAGGAGGGGATTCGTCTCTCCCGGTATAGGGAGTTGATGTTGCACTGTGTTCGATTGGCTATAACCGGAAATCCCTGGCCAGGGTTGCTGAGATTTACTGGTAAGTGTTACCAGTAGTTTCTCAAACAGTTATAGACCTCATATCGACACGACTTATCGAGCTATTGGGGTCTGACGTTTGCCACCCCTAGACGAGATATGAGACATATCAGACGATCAGACCGGACTGTACGGTAAGTGTTACTGGTTGGATTCACAGGAGTGTGAGCGGGCTTGCTCGTCGATCTTCTGATCGCTCAATACCCGGGTGGCCGTTACGTTTAGCAGACCTCTTGCGGCTTGTGGGTGTTTGATATGATCATCACCTGCTGCCAGCGTATTGACGAGTCTTTAGAGTCCTACACAGAGGTTTCCTGGCTCAAGCGAAACCAAATAGGAGCGCATATCAGATATGTGCGGGACCGAGAATAATGCGTGTATGTGATACCGTATTCTATTCTCGCGATGAATGTATCGATTGGTTGTATGCGATATAACCTGGTTATCGAATCGAGGATTGATTCGATAAGTCGATACATTGGATATTAGTCGGTCATATGCGATGTGACCGGATCGTTAAATCAAGTGTTGATTTAATGATTTAATGTATAATTATATATTTGATATATTACTTTACATTAACTAATATTGGTTCACTTAAGATTACTTTCTCACTTGAATGTGCATATTGTATATATGATATAGTTTTGTGCACTAGTTTGTGTCATGTTTGATGATGCATGCAAGCTTGGGTGTGTATGATTAAACCATGATTAAGTTAATGGTTAGGGTTTGATTTACTTATTTATTTATTTCTTTTCATTTATATTTGGACAAGAAATGAAATGGTTGCTATTTTTATTTTTTGTTGAAGCTTCATGAAGCTTTGAGAGCTTGACCATTTTTGTTTCTTTCCTTAACCCTAACCATTCACCTAACCCTAGTTTATTCTCTACACTTAACCATGGTTGCAAAATGATAAGAATCACTTGATTTTTTATTTTTCATAATTCACTTTCTTTTCTTTCTTCTTCATCTTCTTCATGAAGAAGAAAAACTATTCTACAAAATTTCAAGTGATGATTTCAAATGAGAAATCAAAATCCAAAGTGAACCCACTTCCTATTTCTTCATCCTCTACCACTTGCCAAGTAGTATAGGGTGTTTTCTTCACAAGTTTCATGACTTGGTGAAGTTGGAGCTTGATCTTGAGTTGCCTCGACGTAGATCATCTTCGGCATCGAAGTCGACGACCTAGCCCGCCCATTTCTCCGATGAAGCCGACGCTAGAGTCCGGGATCCGATGATCGCAGCGAGGGGACGTCATCACGGAGCTAGAGAAGTGGTGGACCGGATCTACAAAGGTTGTATTTCCTATCACTTTAGAGTAAAGTTGTTTGCTTGCATTAGTTTTCGCCTTTGATTCTAGTCAACGATCGCATTAGGGTTTCTCGGCACCTAGAATTTTTGAATTTGGCATGGTTGATGCCTTGTGAGACCTTTTGACTGTGCCTAGGAACCCTACAGTGGTATTAGAGCCTATCTAGAGCTTTAGGCGATGTGTAGACGAAGCTAGAAGTCCGATCGAACCTAATATTCCCCGATTTCAACCCTCTCTGTACAATTTTTCAAACTGTGGATTTTTCCAAATTAAAAATTCTCAGAAAAACAAGCAGGAGAAACTAAGAATTACTTTGAAGTACGGTCCACTAATTCCTCAAAATGACCGCGGAACCGCGGTGAAACCAGGGGTTTGGCGGCGGTTCCGCGGCCAAAATTTGGACTTAGTCCCTGAAATTTCACATATTTATTCTTAGGTCCTTTATTGGCAATTTTTTATGGGAATTTTTTAATTCCACTCAAGTGTTGAGTTTTCTAGGGTTTTATTGGGGACTCATTAATTTGATCGGATAATTTAACTTCGTTTAAGTTTTTCCGGATATTTTAGAAACTGTTAAAAAGTTCGACCGGATATAAATACCCATTTTTTACCCTGCTGGGAAATTTTCAAGTGTTGGATTTTTCCGTAGTTTAATGACGTTCTAAGTAGTGCAAGTAACGCGATGGTCCCTCTAGAAGACAACAAACCTTAACTCGATTATGTGACCGTCTTGAACTGCCCTTTGAACCTTAGGGTTTGGGGCAGTACGGCGTGCCACATGTGAGGCGTTGGCTTGACCCTTCTACGGCTGGACCGTTGGTGCTGAGGCATGAAGTGAATGTTTTTAAACTTATTTCATGTGTTGAGCTGTTTCGGAAAACTTGGGTGTTTGATTGTTCGATCGGAAAATTTAACATTTTCTATTTTATCTGGAATGTGATACAATATTTGGAATCCACATGTAGTTATGAGATAACTGATTTGGATGTTATAAACATAGCAGTTTAGTCTCACTTGATCGGTTGCCACGGGATTTTGATGTGATCAAAAGTCCATCGCAATCACGTAGCGTACACGGATACTCGCCGGGTAAACTTAATAGACAGCCTCACCCCATAGCCCCGACCAAGTGACTGTAGGAGAACCCCGTCGCCGAAAGCATCCGTTCGGGTGCTCGCGGTAGCGGTGTTCCGCCTTGGTGCACTTCGTCGACGGTATCGGGGGTGCGGCCGCCTACTAAAGTTTGCGACGAGCATTCGATCAGATTTTCGGGAATCTTGTTGAATTGCCCGACTAGATATTGAAAAGTGTTTTCGATATAGAGACTAAAATGCGGGGTTTATAATTGTTAGGCATGTGATGTCTAAGGAATTCATTTGGTCAGGCATGTGATGTCTGAGGAGGTTGCGGATTCCAACTGTTGTAGTTTTACACTTTCTTTTCTGTGACCGTAAGTGTAATATGTGATATCGCCGGTTTCGTTGCTATATGTCAACGACAATTGGGATACGCATGTTTACTTACGTTGATGACATGTGATGTTATGTGTTGCTGGATATGTTATATTGGATCGTCGTGTTTGAATAGCCGGGTTTTTTTTATGTGAGATGAGTGTTTTTCATTTTCATTCATGTAAAAACTTGTATGTAATATTCTTTTATTGGGGCACTTCCAGGTTGCGGAAGATGTCACCGTTTGTATATTATTTACTTTTCCGCACTAGGATAGACCCAAGGAAGAGGGCACAAGCAACCGGGTTCTGGAGTCCAGTGGGAGACCAACTCGAGGAGTCGAGTCCGGATCTCCTAACTCTAGAATTGGTAGGGTTGCTTGCCGCTCTCGTAGGGGTCTAGGGGTGTGGGTTTGGCTATTCATCGCGATCGTGGAATCCGTGTTTTATACTGGCTCGTATTGAAAACACGGACGTCCTAGTATATCCATTATTTCATATGATATTTTCTGCTGCGATATCTGTGATATGATCATGTGATGTTCTGTGATAGATACAGTATATAGTATATATGATATATTATATAGACGTTACTTATGTTTTACACCCGCGCTAGCCCTGCCCCGCTCTGCCGTTAGTTACCTAACCTAACGGTGCACGAGGGGACATCGAGGCGAATGCGGATGGCATAAGTATACGTCGTATTTATCTGTGATGTTTAGGTAACTTAAATGATGGGACTTCATTAATGTGATTAATGAAAGAAAAGAAACCTAAGATGTTGTGGAATCGAATTTCAAAAATAAAAACAGGTAGCTACAGTTCTTGCTTTGCATCGCGGTGTTCCTTGTAGAACATCCTGCACCTTATTCGATAAGGAAAGGACCGAGATCCCTTCACCGGGAGTGACTCCTTTAGCAATATCTGGCAAATGCTACAACCCTCGGTTTGTCTTTTGATTGCTTCTCTAGTTCTTGCTTTGCACAGTGATATATATGATATATCCCGCACCTCATTCGACGAGGAAAGGGCCGACGATCCCTTCACCGGGAGTGACCCCTTTAGCAAAACTAGAAAAGCCTCGAAAACACTCCATTTTAAAATTATTTGATTCTACAACGATATCAAGTTCATTACGTAATAGGTTTTCAGAAAAACCTGTCGTAGCCCTCCGTCATTTCAGATAAGTAGTAGTTAGTATTCGTGCTGCGTTTGTTGGCCTTTGTCAAGGCGTAGTGTGCGGTAGCTAACTGGTGCTTATCTGCTTATGCATATGATGCAGATTGGGTTAGGGTAGTCGTGCGACCTTGTTGGCCTTTGTCAAGGGTCGTGCGGGTGGGTTTAATTCAATCAGGAAATGACGGGTTGAACTTGACTAGCATCCTATGGTTTGTTGGCCTTTGTCAAGGTCATAGAAGGTTAGGGGCAAAATTATCGGGAATTTCAAGTGTTGAAATTTGCAATGAGATTGCATACCTTCTATGAGATAGTTGGATCCCGATACCCACTGCAAGTAAGAGTTACTCCTAGGAGAGTTTTACACATTACAATTAGCCGATCTAGTAGGTGTCTAGAAGGGTGTCAACGGGGTTACGCCTCTGGGAAAACGAGGTTTACTGTAATTAGGCCCGTGCGAAAGCATGGGGAACCTCCCTCAAAGTACCGACACTGGCCTGGCTGAAAGATTGGCAAACTTGTAGTGTGTAATTAATCCCGTCTAGTCTTTCCTTTTAGGATTTGAAGGAAGATTTGATAAAAACAGTGGGAGCCATCCTGATTAGATAAATAATAACCAATCTGATCTTGGAAGAGCGCACGCAGAGTGTTTTCTTCTCTCTCTCTCCAGGTAGTGACCATATCACGCCTTAATCAAGATAATAATACGGATGTATTGACCGAACCCGCTTGTTATACTGAGCTGGGGAACGTTGGTCCTGCTCCAACTTATAATTGTTATAAGACAGAGCAGGAAATTGGGGATTACCAGAATTCCCGTGCCGCCCAAACGAAGAGAGTGCATGCTGATGCATCATCTTCGAGTGTGTTCATTACAAAGAACTGTTTCTCAGTATCCTCTGCGTCCTGGGTATTTGATACCGGAACAGGATCCCAGATATGTAATCTGCTACATAGGGCTACAGAAAGGTAGAGAACTGAGAACGGGTGATAAGTTTCATGAGACAGAAAATGGGGCAAGTGTTGCTGCCAAGTCTGTTGGTCACTGTCACCCTGTATTACCAATACATTGATTCTGAACAAATGTTATTAGATACCGAACCTGATATACAAAGTCATATCAGTCTCTTTATTAGTAAAGAAATGATAAAATTTTGTATTGCTGGATAATGTTTTGAACATTTCCTATATCAAAAGTTGATCGGTTCAGGCACGTTATCTAAAAGCATTGATGTTCTAAATCAAACTACAGTTCTTAGTATACAGAACACACACAAGAGGAAGAGTTCAGAATTGAACGATTCCTTCTTGAGGTATTGTAGACTAGGTCAGATCAATGTGACCCGACTAGCTAAAGTTACATTTAGATGCATGTTTAAAAGAGTTTGAATTTACATCTTGTGAAACTTGCCGGTCATGTCACAAAGATAAGATGACCACAGCTCTGTTTATTGGAAACAGAGAAAGAGTTGGTGAACTCTTGGGATGATACATGTTGATGTATGTAAGGTCCCTTGTCTACATATGCCAGGACCGGTTCCTTGTACTTCGTTACATTCTCTGATAATCTCTCAAGATTCAGACATATGTTCCTATTAAAACACAAGTCCGAACCTTTTGAGATATTCACAGAATATAAGCTAGAAGTAGAGAACCAATACGGGTATAAGTATTATGTCCTTTGATGTGATCAGGGAGGAGAATACTTGTGCATGGCATTCCTGGACTATTCTAAAGGACAATGAGATTCTCTCTCAGTGTTACTCCTCCGTATACACTATAGCACGATGGTATATCGGGGCGGAGCAATTACACCCTATATGATAAGGTGTGCTCTATGATGAGTACTACTGAGTTACCTATTTCCTTTTGGGAGTTATGCACTTATGAAGTTGCATACCTATTGAATAGGATTCCAATCAAATCAGTTGCCTACCGCTTCATATATGATATGGAAAGGGAAGAGCCCATATCTTAAGTTGGTTAAGATTTGGGGTTGTCCGGCCTATGTCTAAAAGCAAAATCGGACAAGCTCGAGGCAAGGTCAGTTATGTAGAACTGGAAATGTTCCAGCTATACAAACTGCAGCTGATGATTTGACAGAACCAAATGATTCAATAGTCCCCAACGAACCTCAGCCTCTCCGCCGATCTAGTAGGGTTCCTCACCCACCTGAGAGATACCGGTTTCTCTATGACAGTGGGAGCGAGGATTGCATCATGAGATAATGACCCAACTAGTTTCGAGCTGGCCATCAGGAGTGGGACTCTGTAAGAATGGCTGGATGCTTAGCGATCTGAGATGGAATCCTTATACACCAACAAAGTATGGACTTTGGTTGCTATATCTGAAGGGTTAAATCCCCATCAGGAGCAAGTATATCTTGAGAAGATTACTAGGTGTAGATGGAAAAGTTGAGACTTTCAAAACTAGACTTGTTAAAGGTTTTCGTCATCGACCAGGTGTGGATAATGATGAAACCTTTTCTAAGGAGCTATGCTTAAGTCCATCCAGATCCTACTTGCCACGGCTACATACCATGACTACGATATCTGGCGGTTGGGTGTCATGACTGCTCTTCTAAATGATATTTTAGAAGAGAGAGTCTATAAGTACACAGTCAGAGGGCTTCGTAAACAGTGGGAGAAGAGGAAACGTGCACAAGTTGCTTTATAGGATAAAGCAGGCATCGCGGAGTTGGAACATCTGTTTTGATGTGGTAGTCAAAGAGTTTGACATCATCAAAATGGTAGATGAACCTTGTATATACAAAAAGGTAGTAGGGAGTATGGTGGTGATCCTCGTAGAGTACGTGGATGACATACTCTTGATAGGGAAGGAGTTTCCTATGCTACGCTCGGTCAATCTCCGCTTATCACAATGATTCTCCATATAGGATCAAAGTGATACCTCCTAAATCCTGGGTTTTGGATCTATGAGATAGATCTAATTGGATGTTAGGATTCTCACTAGATGTAGTGGGATGGTATCAATTGATCCTGGGGAGAATCACTGGAAAGGTTCCAGGGTGATAAGGACGACTGAAAGTCAGTCACAGGCATTGTCTTTACCCTCAGTAAAGGGACGGTATGTTGGAAGAGTTCCAAGTTAGATACCGTGGCAAACTAGACGATAAAGGTTGGATACATAGCTACTTAAGATACTACCAAAGAGGCAGTCTGGATGTACATTTGTTCATGAGATGAACTTAGTTCCTCCCATTGTGTGACAATGGAGTTGTGGCTTATGCCAAGGAACGTCCGTCCCATCAGTGATCCAGACATATTCTAAGGCAGTATCATCTGATCATGGAGATGGTTGATCTCCAGGGGATCGAGGTTAGGAGAGTAGACTCGGAGGACAACACGGCGGATCCACTCACAAAGGCATTTTCCCAGAGAGAGACTTTTATGGGATGGTTGAGTATGAGATACTGCAACCACTGCTACAGATGGCCCTAGTGCAAGTGGGAGATTGTTAGTTATATGTATGCCCTAGAGGCCATTACTATACATAGGATGTATATTGTAGTGGATGCTTGGACATATATAGGGAGGACTTTCTTGCTCGACATGATAGTATGCTATCTGGTTGCACTTTACCTTAACGTGTACATTGATTGTCTCTCTGTTACATGTTGGTAAAGCCCTTAGGATGTGTACTTGACTACCTGGACTATGATGCAGATCATACTAGTGGGGACATGGTAGTCCATAAGTACATCCTTCAAGGTCCCTAGTCGTGGGTGTATCGAGACGGGGCATCGATATACCAGAGTAGACTAGCGTATACCTTCTCGACCCATACAGATGGGCGATGGATGATCCCATATCCATTGGTGTTTGACATCAGAGATGATATACGGGTGCTCAGTGGAGATTGGGTACACTGGACGGACTCGCCGAGAACTCCCAGATGGTATTATACCTTACGTCAGATGGCAATTCTCTTGTTACACTGGTACATGTTAGTCTGTAGACCCGAGATCGTCATAGAGTCTTTTGTGATTCCTACTGTGCTTTGATTTCCACCTTACCACGTCCAAGAGGGCGTGCAAAACGGTGGTTTTTGGGTACAGTCCCGAATCACATGGAGGCAATGAGCGATAGGAGGGGATTCGTCTCTCCCGGTATAGGGAGTTGATGTTGCACTGTGTTCGATTGGTTATAACAGGAAATCCCTGGCCAGGGTTGCTGAGATTTACTGGTAAGTGTTACCCGTAGTTTCTCGAACAGTTATAGACCTCATATCGACACGACTTATCGAGCTATTGGGGTCTGACGTTTTCCACCCCTAGGCGAGATATGAGACATATCAGACGATCAGACCGGACTGTATGGTAAGTGTTACTGGTTGGATTCACAGGAGTGTGAGCGGGCTTGCTCGTCGATCTTCTGATCGCTCAATACCCGGGTGGCCGTTACGTTTAGCAGACCGCTTGCGGCTTGTGGGTGTTTGATATGATCATCACCTGCTGCCGGCGTATTGACGAGTCTTTAGAGTCCTACACAGAGGTTTCCTGGCTCAAGCGAAACGAAATAGGAGCGCATATGAGATATGTGCGGGACCGAGAATAATGCGTGTATGTGATACCGTATTCTATTCTCGTGATGAATGTATCGATTGGTTGTATGCGATATAACCTGGTTATCGAATCGAGGATTGATTCGATAAGTCGATACATTGGATATTAGTCGGTCATATGCGATGTGACCGGATCGTTAAATCAAGTGTTGATTTAATGATTTAATGTATAATTATATATTTGATATATTACTTTACATTAACTAATATTGGTTCACTTAAGATTACTTTCTCACTTGAATGTGCATATTGTATATATGATATAGTTTTGTGCACTAGTTTGTGTCATATTTGATGATGCATGCAAACTTGGGTGTGTATGATTAAACCATGATTAAGTTAATGGTTAGGGTTTGATTTACTTATTTATTTATTTCTTTTCATTTATATTTGGACAAGAAATGAAATGGTTGCTACTTTTGTTTTTTGTTGAAGCTTCATGAAGCTTTGAGAGCTTGACCATTTTTGTTTCTTTCCTTAATCCTAACCATTCACCTAACCCTAGTTTATTCTCTACACTTAACCATGGTTGCAAAATGATAAGAATCACTTGATTTTTTATTTTTCATAATTCACTTTCTTTTCTTTCTTCTTCATCTTCTTCATGAAGAAGAAAAACTATTCTACAAAATTTCAAGTGATGATTTCAAGTGAGAAATCAAAATCCAAAGTGAACCCACTTCCTATTTCTTCATCCTCTACCACTTGCCAAGTAGTATAGGGTGTTTTCTTCACAAGTTTCATGACTTGGTGAAGTTTGAGCTTGATCTTGAGTTGCCTCGACGTAGATCATCTTCGGCATCGAAGTCGACGACCTAGCCCGCCCATTTCTCCGATGAAGCCGACGCTAGAGTCTGGGATCCGATGATCGCAGCGAGGGGACGTCATCACGGAGCTAGAGAAGTGGTGGACCGGATCTACAAAGGTTGTATTTCCTATCACTTTAGAGTAAAGTTGTTTGCTTGCATTAGTTTTCGCCTTTGATTCTAGTCAACGATCGCATTAGGGTTTCTCGGCACCTAGAATTTTTGAATTTGGCATGGTTGATGCCTTGTGAGACCTCTTCAGTGTGCCTAGGAACCCTACAGTAAGGATCTCATAAGAGAGTTTGCTCCCTTACGAGTCGTGAGAACCCGTAAGTGATGGGTGAGGTTACCATTATCCGCATTTCACGGAGTCAGGAGTTGCTTTGGCCATTTCCCACGGGGTCAAGATTGACTTTGACCATGTTTTGTGGGACCGGGATTTGCTCTGGGTGCTTCTCACATGGTCAGTATTGACATAACCATGTTCTGCGAGGACCAGGCTCCGCTCTGGACGTTTCCCACGGGGTCAGGATTGACATAAACCGCATTCCACGAAACCAGGAATTTGCTCTGGATGCTTCCCACGGGGTTATAGCCGTGTTCTGTGAGGACCAAGATCCGCTTTGGACGTTTTCCACGGGGTCAGGATTGACATAAGCCGCGTTCCACGAAACTAGGAATTTGCTCTGGATGCTTCCCACGGGGTCATAGCCGTGTTCTGCGAGGACCAGGCTCCGCTCTGGACGTTTTCCACAGGGTCAGTATTGACATAAGCCGCGTTCCATGAAACCAGGAATTTGCTCTGGATGCTTCCCACGGGGTCATAGCCGTGTTCTGCGAGGACCAGGCTCCGCTCTGGACGTTTCCCACGGGGTCGGATTGACATAAGCCGCATTCTACGAAACCGGGAATTTGCTCTGGATGCTTCCCACGGGGTCATAGCCGTGTTCTGCGAGGACCAGGCTCCGCTCTGGACGTTTCCCACGGGGTCGGATTGACATAAGCCGCGTTCCACATGACCAGGAATTGCTCTGGATGCTTCCCACGGGGTCATAGCCGTGTTCTGCGAGGACCAGGATCCGCTCTGGACGTTTTCCACGGGGTTAGGATTGACATAAGCCATGTTCCACGAAACCAGGAATTTGCTCTGGATGCTTCCCACGGGGTCATAGCCGTGTTCTGCGAGGACCAGGCTCCGCTCTGGACGTTTCCTACGGGGTCGGATTGACATAAGCCGCGTTCCACGTGACCAGGAATTTGCTCTGGATGTTTCCCACGGGGTCATAGCCGTGTTCTGCGAGGACCAGGATCCGCTTTGGACGTTTTCCACGGGGTCAGGATTGACATAAGCCGCGTTCCACGAAACCAGGAATTTGCTCTGGATGCTTCCCACGGGGTCATAGCCGTGTTCTGCGAGGACCAGGCTCCGCTCTGGACGTTTCCCACTGTGTCAGGATTGACATAGGCCGTGTTCCACATGACCAGGAATTTGCTCTGGATGCTTCCCACGGGGTCATAGTCGTGTTCTGCGAGGACCATGATCCGCTCTGGACGTTTTCCACGGGGTCAGGATTGACATAGGCAGTGTTCCACGTGACCAGGAATTTGATTTTATCCGCATTTCACGGAGTCGGGGTTGACTCTTGGTTGTCTGTGCACTGCCGAGTCATGGAACTGGGAATTGCTGAGGTTCCGCTTTGCTGATGTTGTGTCTGTTGAAATGAGACAAATGTGGAGATGATCTCTAGGCCGTCTGTGAATCGTCGAGATTTGGCTTCGTTTCGATGAAGCCTGGTGGGAAGGTATGGTTCCCTCTTTGTTTGTGCCCCTGGATTGTATACAGGGATCGATGTGATCTCATCTGTAGGGCAAAAGTTTCATTCTTTCAGAATTTTTTTTCTTTCCGCGATGCTCTATCATTTCAGCTTTTTGTATCGCGAACGTCGTGATTGCCCAATCATTTTGGCTATTTTTCACGGTGCCCAATCATTTCGGCTATTTTGTACGCATACCTTTTTACTTGCTGATTTTGCTGCAAGTTGCCCTATCATTTCGGCTATTTCATATGCATTTGTGGCTCGCTGACTTTTCGCTGCGAGTTTGGATTTAGGATCTGATACCGATTTGGGCATCAGCATCGCCACAACTGTGATATTGCCAGGAGTGAATCATCATTTGCCTCTGTCGATGTCGAACAAAGATGGCTTAGTAAACAGGGTAAAGATCCTGTCGACTAAGGCTTTTGACTTCATGAGCCGTAAGGGTCTCATAAAGGTATTTCTCCCTACGAGTCGTGAGGATCTTGTAGGTGCGTTTTCTCCTTAAGAATCGTGAGGATTCCTAAGTGTATGGTCTCTTATAAGTCGTAAGGATCTTACAAGAGTATTTTCTCCTTATAAGTTGAGAGGACTTACAAGTGTCTGTTCACCGTGTAAACATATCCCTAGTCACGGGCGGGACTTTGTTAGGGAAATGTTTATTCGCGCCCGTGGCTTGTATACAAGGGTCAGCATTAGGCCGCTTGTAGGGCAGCATTGGAAGTTGTGGTGGCTGCTTAAGAACAGGTTCAGATCTCTGTAGCTTAAGGCTTTTGAATCCTATGAGCCGTGAGGGTCTCATAGGAGGGTTCTCCTTACGAGTCGTGAGGATCTCGCAAGTGTAATTTCTCCTTAGGAATCGTGGGGATCCTTAAGTGTGATGTTCCCTTGTGAGTCGTAAGGATCTCACACAGATGGTTTCTCATCACAAGGTCGAGAGGACCTTGCAAGTGTCTTTTAACGAGATTGCGCTCTTTCGGGTCTGCACAAAACTCGCCGGTAGCCCTGCTGTTTTACTCACGGAGCCCTTTCGAGTTTTCATCCGTGCCCATTTTGCTTATGGACATACCGTTTTCTCTCTCTCTTTTTTTATTATTCTTTTTTGTTTTTTTTTTAATTTTTTGTGTCAGCCTTAGGATGCTGCGGTCCGTAGTAGTTTATCGATGTCTCGGTCAATTGCAAGTTTTAGGACAATGCAGTCCATTGTTAGTTTAAGGACGTTTCGGTCCGAAAGCCGGCTACTACTTGCAGAGTTTGGGCTTAGGAAGATAGCGAGCGGACATAGGCGTCGTCATCTATCATTAACCTGTGACTCGTTAAGCGTAGTATTTTTTTAGGAAGCGGCCGTTTATTGGCCTGAAAGGTCTTTTACCATGCATGTCCATGTGTAGATAGGCTCCACCTTGGTAGACCTTGTCTATGATGTACGAGCCTTCATAGTTCGGCTCGAATTTCCCCCATTTGGCGCGATTGGGGATCATAGGTCATTTGACCACTAGTACGAGTTCGCCTTGGTGGAATGTCCTCTGTAACATTTCCAAATAATCAAATATTATTTTGGAAATTTTTATAATTTAATATTATTTTAATGAATATTCTAATATTCTGGTATAATTAAATAAAAATAAATGGGGAAAAATTATGGAAAATTCTAAAATAGGGTATTTTATGGAATTATGCCATTTTAAAGTTTTTATGATTTGTTTGACACTAATTTAGTGCTAATCGCGATTAAAAATCGCTAATCGGATTTTTGGCATCTTTGTGCAAAACATGCACATATCTTTTTCTACACTTGTGTTACATTTTTCTTGCCATGGTTGTTCATTTGGGTTCACTATTGGAGTGAGTAGGAATTAGGGTTAAAGAAAAGAAAAGAAAAAGGAAAAGGAAATATATTATGAAGCATGGTGAGAGAGAAAGAGTAGGTGAGGTGTGTTGACTTGAACCATTCCTCCATCATTCTTCAACTCATTCCTCTCTCCTTCTTTCCCTAGTTGCTGCAGATGCTGCTCCTCCTTCTCCCTCCCCTCTTCAAGCCTCCAAAACACCACAAAAATCACTCTAAAACCCCATCTTCCCTTCACTAAAAAGGTGCACAAGCTCGAGAGGAACGCATTGGACTAAGGAAGAGTGGATCTTGAGAACTTTGAGCAACTCAAGAAAATTCTTGAGTGGCCCAAGGAGGTAATTTCTGTACCTATTAGAGTAGGATTTCAATTCTTATTGCATCCATTCTAGTTTCATATCGATATGGTGTCGTTTGGTGGATTTGTGAAACATCAAGTTAGGGTTTAAGGTTTGATCTGAAATCAAAGTGAAATTGAGGCTTGTTGTGACCTTAGAACCCCTTGTGTGATGTTAAATTGGACCCAAACCTGAACTAGAAACCAGAATACGGATTTATGGAATTGATATCGGGGAAAATTGTAAATCTGGGAGTGTATTTTGTAATCTGCTTTAACCTGAGACACCTGAAAATAAAATTGACTTGACAGAGAGATGTGCAGGCACCCTGGAACCAACACCCAAAACGCTAGCCCCTATATCTTTCCCCAGGCCGCAGATTTAACCCTTCTGGTCGCAATTTGCGGCCAGAGCAGGAGGGTTTTGCCTCGTTTTTGGTGCAGGGCCCTATCTCCAGTATACTTGACCCATGGTATGTGCAATTTTGTCTGATTCCAATTAGGGTAAAATCTGGGTTGATTTTCATGAGTTGGCGCATGATTTACGACTTGTTTTAGCATGGATTTTGGTATTTGGTGATTCGTTTCTGTCGGGTGGCGTTTGGACGTCAACGACGAGTGGATATTGATCGTGTTTACATGCGAGACGATAGGTTTTTACCTATGCGAGTAGCGTGTGCTATTTTGGTTTCCGATGTGATTTTCATGTGCTTTAGCATTGTGATATACATGTAGGTACCCTACGTGATGTTGAGGCGAAGAAGATGAAGATGGCGACATCGGCATCGGCACATGAGAAGCAAGGTGAGTAGATTTATATCTACTGGGAGAAGTCGGGTGGATGGCGTATAGCACCCCCGCAGTCCGTGGTGATGTATATGAATATGTATACATACATATATTTATTATGTATTGTTAGGATTATTGAGGGTGATAATGGAATTATTGATGGTAAGGATGTATTGGTTTAGTATAGTGCGAACCC
This sequence comes from Agapanthus africanus, assembly GCA_030015575.1. Lineage (NCBI taxonomy): Eukaryota > Viridiplantae > Streptophyta > Magnoliopsida > Asparagales > Amaryllidaceae > Agapanthus > Agapanthus africanus. The sequence continues at coordinate 711,816,415 of CM057342.1, forward strand.
TAGAGTAGTGGTTGCACTCACACATACACGCACACATATACTTGCATACATTCTTTCATTTATCTGTGCGCATATGGAGGTGTGTATATCTACACATGGGTATGGGACTATGTGTTCATATACGGGATTGAGGATGATACGTGGGATTGAGATGAGTCGATGAGGTTTGATTGAGGCCATGAGATTCGGCGATATGACAGAGTTCGTATTTGAGATGTGATATGATGGTAGTGATACCTGCTATGTGATGAGATAATGTGATATTGACTCAGATTTAGGTGGTTTTCATACCCCTCCTGATTGACTGATGGTTGGGTCCGTAGTTCGCATAGTAGGCGTTAAACTAGACCCGAGTCATACCTATTTCAAAACTAACGAATCGGGGATATTTTAAAGATGGGCAGAAGGGATTCTACGGATATTTTCAAACGACGCATCTTTTCTTAAAACCCCACAGCCCTTATTTTACCAAAAACCTCGATTCGTCTTATTTCAAAAGGCAAGACTGCATGATATATTTATTGAGGCAGGTTCTTTACTGTTGCGTTGATTATTCGATTCCGCATACTCATGCTATTTGCATTGCCTTGCTTGTGTTTTTTGATATATTACAGTCATGCTGCTAGGACACCAGCACCATTATCGATGATGCGTATGTTCCACGTACACTTGTTTGCCGGCTCACACACTTCATCATCGATAATTGCCCTGTCACTACACTGTAGTACTGTTGCATTCAGGATATGATTCTTGCATGACAGACTGATATGCTTACATTTCTTTTACATGTCACATACATCATGTTTTCTGATTATACGCATTGAGAGTTGCTATTTCCATGATATTTCTGGATTTGGGAACCGTGGGTATTTCAAAAGAGAATATGTCATTGCTTTAAAAACCCGGTTACCCTTGATATGATATTTCAGTGCGTCCACCATGTGTTTTCTCGGTGCCGAGAGCGACATGTGAAACCCGATTCGAGCAGTGGACGAGCCGATTGCGGGTACATGGTGGACCCGGTATGGTTCCCCTCGGCAAGATGATCGAAAGACTTTGCTGATTGAGCCTGGAGGCGGGCGAGTACCTACCGGTGATTGGTTGGACCTGGCGGTTATCCGGAGGATACCAACCAGAGTCGATAGATGGATATGGGCATACTGCTGGGGCCGAGGGCCGATTCCGCAGATGGAGTCCGATATATGAGGATTTACGTGCCGATGCCGGGCACAGTTTTCATGATGTTTTCGAGTGTTGATGCTGGGCACTCCGGTTCCATGATTTTGACGTGTCGCGAGGGACACAGGTGGTTTATATCCTCATATTTCCATGCATATGCTGATGATATTTACATGCATGATGGTTATTGTCATTGGGTGACGAGTGGACGGGATCCACGTACATGTAGATTGATTTCATTGATCATACCTCACATTTATGATATGCTATTACCTGAGGCACTGGCACGAGCACTTGTCACTACACTCATGTATAGAGATTACATTGCCAGTTTAGCATGCTTCAGACTTGTTCATATTGAGGTTTATTTATATATCTGATCGTGTTGACCTAGGATGGGTCATACATTCGATCTCTGCTTGTAGATATTTCTATTCACGAGTTGGCAACTTACCCCCGTTGTGCCACAGTCCTTGCAGGTTTTTGTCGTACGGATTCCATAGCGGCATTTCCGGCACACTGCTTCCATATGGGTGACTTGCTTGGGTAGGTGGGTTCTTTTGTATCAGAACCGCCATTGTTCCTGTATTATTCATTGTATCTAGAAATTCCATCAACCAAAACTTGTATATTGTTTCAGACTTAGACACAGTGATGTATTATTTCGACCTTAGAGTCGCGCTTGTAGTATTATGGTTTTCTGGCTATTTTGAGTTTCTTTTTGGGTTTTGATCCTCGCCCTTTGGCGTTGTATATTATTATTGCTTGCGTGGTTGTGACCGTCGATTGACGAAGAGCTAGCTCCCGTTTGGGGATGCCTTTTATCATTTCATATATATATTTCTTGTTGTACCCCGTTCGGGCCAGTTTTTACAAAGGAAACTCTGCCGAAATTTTCAGAAAAGACTACACATTGTTAAAATGCATATTCGGCTTAGTTATTTAAAAACTTTGATTTTCAAAACATGATTTCTTTATTTCTTAAAAACCAGTTTTCCTTATTTACTCCTTAAAATGGTTTTAGATTTCTGGGCTTTTGGCTTACTTGGATCAGATGGGGTCCTATAGACTTCATATGGTTCAAGGGCCAGTCACGTGCTCTTTCGGGTCGTGACAAAGTTGGTATCGGAGCGCTAGGTTAACCTTGGTTCTAGTCTAAGTTTGACTATGTGGAGCCTAGGGCGTTATCTATATACGGAACTTAGGCTTGACCTTACGGAACTTAGACTTAGTCGAGGGGGTATTACACCCGAACTTTCGTCGCATAGGATGACCCTTGGTTGATGGAGTAGGTAGCTTGAGTAGAGGGACGTACCGTACGTATGTTCCGTGGCATACTTACGACACACCACTCCGCTTAAGAAACCTTAGGATGTATATTTCTTTGCACAGTATTATATTCCTTCCTATGATCTATCCTTATCGATACTGGTTATGATTTTGCTGCCGCGATTGCACGGGCAGAGTGAGCTACGGCTCAAGTTGCGTCAGCTTGAGCTCGTCGTGGACGAGGACTGACCAGGGCGTGATTCCAGAAACATACGATTGTATATAGAGGCGCCGTCTTATTGTGTTTTCGCGCCATGAGCGTTGGACAGATCGCTTTTACGAGATTTCTCGGGCGTACCGATCGGTACCAGAGGATTGAGCCACTGATAGAGGCCAGCCAGGATGTGATGACCATTGATAGGTCGCTTATTTATGATGATTGAGTCGCTGTTCAGCGTACGGATGAATGAGCCAGTTGCTGCTGCAAATGACGAGATATCGTCCCAGATGTTGGAGCTACTGCAGCTTGAGAATATTCTTAGAGATATGATGGTGAGTCGCTAGTCACCGAGGATGAATGACTAGGATATGTGGTTCGTTCGCTTACCCCGATGCGAGGTCACCAGATAGATTGATTCTAGCTAGAGGAGACTTCATGCAAATTCGTTGAGAGTCGATTGAGATGATCGAATGTTAGGAACCAATTTTCCAAGTTTAAAGTATTCGGAAAGACATGCAAGCGATTCTATGGACCCTCTAGAAGAATGAAACCTTAACTCGACATAATGACCGTGTGAAAGCCTTTGAACCTTAGGGCTTGCGGCAGTTCCGCGGCGCCATTAGTGAGGCTTGGGTTTGCCCTTCTACGGCTGGACCGTCGATACTGTGGTATGTACTCGATACTATTAAACTGTACCCAAGATGTTGAGCTCTTGGGGGATTATGATGTTCTGAAGAGTCGATCGGACGATTCGACATCATTCGGATATCATGTGATGGGACACTGCTTGGGAGACTCCAGATACGAGCATAGCCGTTGGAGCGCAGTCTGTGTAGCCACGATGAGATGAGTCCGAATCAGTCGATATTGAAGCAGAGTGGAGTAAAGAGTTCGCATGAGATTTCGACGAGATGACGTTCCACTCCGCTGACATCAGAGATGCGATACGCACGTTGAGGACGTGAGAGGCTAGATATCTTCTACTGAGTGATGAAGATACCGAGTTCGTGATTTCAAGTCCGTGTGAGGGACTTCGGATGGACCGTAGTCGAGGACATTGCAGTGCGCAAATAGAGACGTGACGTCGAAATGGACGATGATACAGACAAGCGGGACAAGAAGTTCGTACGAGATGCAGACGAGCCGTTACTACTCCCCGTTAAGATCAAAGGTCGGATATTCATACAGAGGCGCAGGGATGCGACCAGCTTCGGAGTAGATGTTGTACTAAGGACGCGGATGTCCAGAGAGAGAGAAAAGATTATGCCAGAGTACCAGCCTCCGTACAGTTTGGCTTAGGCGAGATCAGAAGAGACCTTGAGCAGGATTCCTTCCAGTACACTGCTGCAATAAGATTTGCACCAGGGGCAGATGTGTGATGTGCATTCAGAGGACCAGAGGTCGGCGCCAGAGATATGCTGCCTTACGGATAGTTGTGAGGATTGACCGAGAGATGACTAGAGAGGTGCCAGAATGGAATCGCTTCCGTTAGCACACCTGACAGAGCCGATGGGTTGCGAGATTGGTAATCCACAAGGAAGATAAGGAACCAGAGGCAAAAGACGCCAGCCGCGAGCAAGAGGCAAGTAGATATCTTGCGCCGCTAGCATTGGATGTACCGACACCTTCTCGACTTTGAAGGAGGATATACCAACGGCGGTATTTATGATTTGTGATTTTGTGATTTGACTATCACGTATCCGTCACTTTGGATTTCGGTATTTTGGGCGATCTATTCGCATGATTTAGTCTTGATGACTGAGTTTCATGGTATTTGTTTTCTTACACCATGGTTGCACCTACCGGGTATGTATATCTTATGCATAGTTATTACACTTGAGATGTGCTTTTCACACCGTTGTGTTGATTTATGATTTGCGCACAGTTATTGCACTTGATATCGTTTCGTGCCTTGGCTGCACCTGCTTATGACTTCATGGATTTCATACGGTTGATTTGATGTTGTGCATATGTTACGCACACAATTTGATTTTTGCACTCGGTATAGCTTATATGTGCTTGTGGTGCATTGATATTTGTTTTGTGCACGCAGCTGCACACGTTTATGATTTTCTTTACACCTGGGTACACTTGGTGTTGCTGCTTACGCATTTGAGTTATTGCTTGATATTTGTGCATGGGATGCACCAGTTCTATACTTCGTGCGTTTGTCGCACCAGTTTTATCTTTCTTGCGTTTATCGCATCAGATTTATATTTCATGCCTTTGTTGCACCGGATTTATATTTTGTGCACTACGGTTGCACCTGACTTCGATTTGATGTCATTCGATATGTCGATTTTGATTCTGATATTGATGTTGATTCTTGCACTCCGTGCTTTTGACTGGACTTACGCATGTTCGGCGTTTGCCATTGGATTTCGTGATTCCGTGCATGATTGAGTGTGCAGGGTTTAGATTTTCATTCGTGCACGATGGATGCACCGATTTGGGATTTTCGCGCATGTTGGGCGCATGTTTTGAGATACGATTTTGGTGCACACCAGATGCACTAAATAGAGATTCTTCGTGCATGTCAGATGCACCTGATTTGGCTGTCAGGCACACACGTTGCCTATGACAGATATTTCGTGCACACCCGTTGCACCTAGATGTTGTTTTGTGCACCTTTATGGCACATATATGGATTTTGATTTCCGTGCGCACCAGACGCACAGGGTGGTGTTATGTGCATTTTTAGGATTTATTCCTTTGGAGCAGTACATTTTAATGATATTTGATCTTCGTTTTGTACTGAGCAGGACTAGTCAGAGGACAGTACCTGGATATATTTTGCTTGCATTGATAGTTATCGAAGGGATTTCCAAAAAGCGAGCTATAGTCTCGGCATATATACCTACGTGTCCGATATGACACGAAACGTTTTAAAAAACAAACAAACAAGGAAACCCTTCTAAATTGTTTTCAAAACGGCGGAACGTACCTATTAAACAAAGGATATATACGTATATAGTTATTTTCTTATGAAAGACGTCCGCCACTGTGCAGTGTTATGCGCATCGCACAACGATTTTGAAAAGATTTGGCGTGTATTTACATCAGCTATTCACATGTATAGATTGGATGTCTACATGTATAGTTCTGATCTATATCATATTGGTTTTGTATTGGATTTGACATTTGTGATTTTACCATGACTCCGATGATTGCGGGATGCTTGACGGAGTTTTGCTTTTGAGTTATCTGCTCATTACTCATGCGCATGTATTGCGCTATGATGTTTTATGTATTGATAATTCGGAGCCCCGACGACTTGGAATTTGTATCGAAATGTTTTAGTATTTGGGGGTTTAAATTTAAATTCGGGGACCGAATTTCTTTAAGGTGGGTAGATTGTAACATTTCCAAATAATCAAATATTATTTTGGGAATTTTTATAATTTAATATTATTTTAATGAATATTCTAATATTCCGGTATAATTAAATACAAATAAATGGGGAAAAATTATGGAAAATTCTAAAATAGGGTATTTTATGGAATTATGCCATTTTAAAGTTTTTATGATTTGTTTGACACTAATTTAGTGCTAATCGCGATTAAAAATCGCTAATCGGATTTTTGGCATTTTTGTGCAAAACATGCACATATCTTTTTCTACACTTGTGTTACATTTTTCTTGCCATTGTTGTTCATTTGGGTTCACTATTGGAGTGAGAACAAATTAGGGTTAAAGAAAAGAAAAGAAAAAGGAAAATGGAATATATTATGAAGCATGGTGAGAGAGAGAAAGAGTAGGTGAGGTGTGTTGACTTGAACCATTCCTCCATCATTCTTCAACTCATTCCTTTCTCCCTCCTTCCCTAGTTGCTGCAGATGCTGCTCCTCCTTCTCCCTCCCCTCTCCAAGCCTCCAAAACACCACAAAAATCACTCCAAAACCCCATCTTCCCTTCACTAAAAAGGTGCACAAGCTCGAGAGGAACGGATTGGACTAAGGAAGAGTGGATCTTAAGGACTTTGAGCAACTCAAGAAAATTCTTGAGTTGCCAAAGGAGGTAATTTATGCACCTATTAGAGTAGGATTTCAATTCTTATTGCATCCATTCTAGTTTCATATCGATATGGTGTCGTTTGGTGGATTTGTGAAACATCAAGTTAGGGTTTAGGGTTTGATCTAAAATCAAAGTGAAATTGAGGCTTGTTGTGACCTTAGAACCCCTTGTGTGATGTTAAATTGGACCCAGACCTGAACTAGAAACCAGAATACGGATTTATGGAATTGATATCGGGGAAAACTGTAAATCTGGGAGTGTATTTTGTAATCTGCTTTAACCCGAGACACCTGAAAATAAAATTGACTTGACAGAGAGATGTGCAGGCACCCTGGAACCAACACCCAAAACCCTAGCCCCTATCTCTTTCCCCAGGCCGCAGATTTAACCCTTCTGGTCGCAATTTGCGGCCAGAGCAGGAGGGTTTTGCCTCGTTTTTGGTGCAGGGCCCTATCTCCAGTATACTTGACCCATGGTATGTGAAATTTTGTCTGATTCCAATTAGGGTAAAATCTGGGTTGATTTTCATGAGTTGGCGCATGATTTACGACTTGTTTTAGCATGGATTTTGGTATTTGGCGATTCATTTCTGTCGGGTGGCGTTTGGACGTCAACGACGAGTGGATATTGATCGTGTTTACATGCGAGACGATAGGTTTTTACCTATGCGAGTAGCGTGTGCTATTTTGGTTTCCGATGTGATTTTCATGTGCTTTAGCGTTGTGATATACATGTAGGTACTCTACGTGATGTTGAGGCGAAGAAGATGAAGATGGCGACATCGGCATCGGCACATAAGAAGCAAGGTGAGTAGATTTATATCTACTGGGAGAAGTCGGGTGGATGGCGTATAGCACCCCCGCAGTCCGTGGTGATGTATATGAATATGTATACACACATATATTTATTATGTGTTGTTAGGATTATTGAGGGTGATAATGGAATTATTGATGATGAGGATGTATTGGTTTAGTATAGTGCGAACCCTAGAGTAGTGGTTGCACTCACACATACACGCACACATATACTTGCATACATTCTTTCATTTATCTGTGCGCATATGGAGGTGTGTATATCTACACATGGGTATGGGAATATGTGTTCATATACGGGATTGAGGATGATACGTGGGATTGAGATGAGTCGATGAGGTTTGATTGAGGCCGTGAAATTCGGCGATATGACAGAGTTCGTATTTGAGATGTGATATGATGGTAGTGATACCTGCTATGTGATGAGATAATGTGATATTGACTCAGATTTAGGTGGTTTTCATACCCCTCCTGATTGACTGATAGTTGGGTCCGTAGTTCGCATAGTAGGCGTTAAACTAGACCCGAGTCATACTTATTTCAAAACTAACGAATCGGGGATATTTTAAAGATGGGCAGAAGGGATTCTACGGATATTTTCAAACGACGCATCTTTTCTTAAAACCCCATAGCCCTTATTTTACCAAAAACCTCGATTCGTCTTATTTCAAAAGGCAAGACTGCATGATATATTTATTGAGGCAGATTCTTTACTGTTGCGTTGATTATTCGATTCCGCATACTCATGCTATTTGCATTGCCTTGCTTGTGTTTATTGATATATTACAGTCATGTTGCTAGGACACCAGCACCATTATCGATGATGCGTATGTTCCACGTACACTTGTTTGCCGGCTCACACACTTCATCATCGATAATTGTCCTGTCACTACACTGTAGTACTGTTGCATTCAGGATATGATTCTTGCATGACAGACTGATATGCTTACATTTCTTTTACATGTCACATACATCATGTTTTCTGATTATACGCATTGAGAGTTGCTATTTCCATGATATTTCTGTATTTGGGAACCGTGGGTATTTCAAAAGAGAATATGTCATTGCTTTAAAAACCCGGTTACCCTTGATATGATATTTCAGTGCGTCCACCATGTGTTTTCTCAGTGCCGAGAGCGACATGTGAAACCCGATTCGAGCAGTGGACGAGCCGATTGCGGGTACATGGTGGACCCGGTATGGTTTCCCTCGGCAAGATGATCGAAAGACTTTGCTGATTGAGCCTGGAGACGGGCGAGTACCTACCGGTGATTGGTTGGACCTGGCGGTTATCCGAAGGATACCGACCAGAGTCGATAGATGGATATGGGCATACTGCTGGGGCCGAGGGCCGATTCCGCAGATGGAGTCCGATATATGAGGATTTACGTGCCGATGCCGGGCACAGTTTTCATGATGTTTTCGAGTGTTGATGCTGGGCACTCCGGTTCCATGATTTTGACATGTCGCGAGGGACACAGGTGGTTTATATCCTCATATTTCCATGCATATGCTGATGATATTTACATGCATGATGGTTATTGTCATTGGGTGACGAGTGGACGGGATCCACGTACATGTAGATTGATTTCATTGATCATACCTCATATTTATGATATGCTATTACCTGAGGCAGTGGCACGAGCACTTGTCACTACACTCATGTATAGAGATTACATTGCCAGTTTAGCATGCTTCAGACTTGTTCATATTGAGGTTTATTTATATATCTGATCGTGTTGACCTAGGATGGGTCATACATTCGATCTCTGCTTGTAGATATTTTCTATTCACGAGTTGGCAACTTACCCCCGTTGTGCCACAGTCCTTGCAGATTTTTGCCGTACGGATTCCATAGCGGCATTTCCGGCACACTGCTTCCATATGGGTGACTTGCTTGGGTAGGTGGGTTCTTTTGTATCAGAACCGCCATTGTTCCTGTATTATTCATTGTATCTAGAAATTCCATCAACCAAAACTTGTATATTGTTTCAGACTTAGACACAGTGATGTATTATTTCGACCTTAGAGTCGCGCTTGTAGTATTATGGTTTTCTGGCTGTTTTGAGTTTCTTTTTGGGTTTTGATCCCCGCCCTTTGGCGTTATATATTATTATTGCTTGCGTGGTTGTGACCGTCGATTGACGAAGAGCTAGCTCCCGCTTGGGGATGCCTTTTATCATTTCATATATATATTTCTTGTTGTACCCCGTTCGGGCCAGTTTTTACAAAGGAAACTCTGCCGAAATTTTCAGGAAAGACTACACATTGTTAAAATGCATATTCGGCTTAGTTATTTAAAAACTTTGATTTTCAAAACATGATTTCTTTATTTCTTAAAAACCAGTTTTCCTTATTTACTCCTTAAAATGGTTTTAGATTTCTGGGCTTTTGGCTTACTTGGATCAGATGGGGTCCTATAGACTTCATATAGTTCAAGGGCCAGTCACGTGCTCTTTCGGGTCGTGACATCCTCGGCCTAGTCAATCTTTCATATGAGCGCATCATCTTCGCTTTATAAGCTTCCAGATTTTGTTGTACCATAAGCCGGGTTTAATCAAGAGCTTCGAGCTTCTCAAGCCGAAGGTGAGCATTCTCTTCGTCTATTAGCTCGTAGTGAACTGCCACTCGTAGAGAGGGTAACTCTATCTCGATGGGGAGTACCGCTTCTGTGCCGAATACCAATGCATACGGCGTTGTATTCGTGGCCGTTTTGAACATAGTTCGATACGCCCAAAGAGCTTCATGCAGTCTCTCGTGCCAGTCCCTCTTATTTTGAGACACTGTCTTTTTCACGATCTTTGTCAAGGTCTTGTTGAAAGCCTTGGCTAGACCGTTAGCTCGGGGATTATAGACTGAAGAGTATCTCTAGTCTATGTTATGCTGTTGTGTGAAGCGGCTGATTTTGTGGCTTCTATAGGCTGGCCCATTTTCGGAGATAATCCGTCGCGGAGTGCCAAACCGGTAAATGACGTGTGTCTTGAAGAAATGGAGGATATTCTCCGTCTTCACTTCTCTCAACGGTACTACTTCTGCCCATTTGGAGAAGTAATCAGTTGTTGCCAATATGAACTGATGTCCTCTGGACGATGCCGGTTCGATGGGCCCGATTATGTCAGTTCCCCACATTTCGAACGGCCAGCTGGCCACCGTCGGATGTAGCGGAATTGGATGCTGGTGGATGAAGTCTCCGTGAATCTGGCACGAGTGGCACTGCATCGCGTATTCGAGACAGTCTTGGATCATCGTGGCCCAGTAGTAACCTATTTTTTGATCTTCAGTTTCATCTTTGGCCCGGCTTGGTGAGAACCGCATAGTCCGTCGTGAGTTTCTTAGACGACTCTTCTTGCCTCTTCAGGTCCCAAGCATCTCATCCACAGAGAGTCAAATGATCTCTTGTATAGAGTGCCATTGACGAAAGCGAAAGATAGAGCTCGTTTCATGAGCTGATGTCTTGATGACGCATCTTCAGGCGTTCGACGGGATTTGAAGTAATCTATAAAGATTTCTCTCCAATCCTTAGCCTTTTCCTGGTCTTTTATTTGTAGGGCCGTCTGCTCGGTAGCTCCCCTCTCTACGGACGACTCCGGAGATATTTCTGCCGGTGCAAGAACCCGCCGGCTTTGCACAACGATCCTCACGTCATCAAGGTTCTCGTCGGCCAATTCCTTAGCATGCTTGGCTAATGCATCTGTTTTGCTATTTTCCGCCTGCGGTATGCTTTCTAGAGTAGGAAGGAATTTGAGTCAGCAGTTGCTGTACTCTCTCGCCGTACTTCACCAACTCTGGCTTGCACGTTTGATAGTCACCGTTTACTTGACTAACGACCAGTTGGGAGTCTCCGTATATGAGGAGGTTTTCGATTCCTATGTCAATAGCGATCTCATATCAAAGCTTCATACTCGACTTCATTGTTTGTCCTCGGCTCTGTTAAAGCGAAGGCGAAGCGCATTATCCCCCTTTGTGGAGTTATGAAGATGAGGCCTACCCCAGATTTGATTATGGGGGTGTTGTGCTTTCGCTTCTTCATAGAAGATGCTCCGTCGAAGTAGAGTTCCCACTGGGTATCATTTTCTCTTCTCTCACTGTCAATCGTGTCAAACGCGTGCTCGTCGGGCAATTCGCAGTTCAAAGGAGAGTCGGCATGTATCGGATGTTCAGCGAGGAGGTCGGCGATGGCCTGGCCTTTCACTGCTTTGAGGGGTCTGTATGTCACCGAGAATTCCATCAAGAGTAGGGCCCATTTAGCGAGCCGTCCTGTTAATATAGCTTTTGAAATCAAATATTTGAGAGGATCCACCTTCGATATGAGATGGACCTTATGTGCCAACGCGTAGTGTCTGAGCTTCATTATCGCGAAGATCAACGCCAAGCAGTGTTTTTCGATGGGGGAGTAATTGCTTTCTGCCCCCAGTAGAACTCGACTCAAGTAGTAGAGGGCTCTCTCTTTCCCTTGGTTCATGCTTTTGCGGAGGGGCTACCCTCCAACTGCTGGATAAAGCAAACTTGCCGAGTTGGTATTGTTCTTCGACCCAGTTCTTGAAGATGAAGCAGTCTTCGAGAGGATGTCCTATTGCTCGGTGATAGGATCAATAGTCCGGGTGAGAGACCTCGCCTGCTTGCTCGGGGTACTTGGACTCCGGGAGTGTCATCATTTGATGTTTCATGACAAGATCGAATATCTTCTTTGTCTTGTCTTGGAGAAAAGAATATTTTCGACCCATTTTCTTTACAAGGGACGGATCCCGATTGCTCGATTCTTGATCGTGTGGCTTCTCAGATCTGCTACGCTGCTGTCGAACGTTTTTTTTTTCCGTTCTTTGGTTTATTTTTGTCTCTGCGCCGGGTCTTTATGACGGGTTGGCGACGAAGAGCATCATCATTTTCTGTAGCCTGCTGAAGGAGGTGCTGCGTCCTGGCTTTCTCGTAAATAGCCATTTCGTGACTATGATCGTCTCGAACCTTTTGACCCGCTTCCCTTATAAACTTGTCCATCTGTTCTTCGAATAACGGACTTGGCACTTTCACGGCGGGAGCTCGTTTTGGTTCAGGGTCAGCGTCTTCCCACAGAGCATCTCCTTCTTCATCGAAGTCATGTATGACGTAGCAGCCGCGGAATCGCTCTCGTTTCTGGGATTGGATATATCCAAGCCCGATCGTTTCCATTCTCCCGTTAGGCAACTTTCGTTGAGTTCCGAAGACGTTCCAGATCCTGTTATAGAACTGTGCTTGTCGAGCAGTTTGCTTAAGGGGTATACCTTGGTGTCTCAAGAGCCTCTTCAATCCTTCTGTGTAGTATCTGGGCAGTCGGATGAGCTGGAGCCTGTCAAGTGTAGAATCCGTATCATGCCAAATTTCTCTCTCCACTTTAGTTTCCGTGGATTGATAAAAGAGGATTGCCTTTTCATTTCTTCGTCTCGGAGGGACGTAGAATGTCTGCAGTTCTTCCACACTGTAGGTACCAAGCACGTTGAGCTCTTTATAATGCTCTTGCGGAACCATGGCGATTTGCAAACTTTGATCTTCATCAGCGAAAGCTTGTATCGATGGTCGAGCAGAGAATACGGCATTGACCTCATCTTCCGAGTCGGTGCCGAAGACCAGAATAGGGGTGACCGGTCCCTGCTTGTTGCATTGGAGCGGCCCCGAATAAACTATTTCTTCTTCCTCCTTGGTGTCACTCCCGAAGACCGGAATAGTAGTGATAGCTTTGGTTTGTTTGTCCTCAGATTTGCGACATCTTTCTGTGTCTTCGAAATCTGGCAGGAAGTACTCGGCGTCCTTATATTTGCGGACTTCGTTCATGGAGAATGGATTTAGTTCCCCTGTCACAGTGTACTCAAGACCATCTTTGAAGTACTTCATACACTGATGTTGTGTAGAAGGAATAATGTTGTACTCGTGTAACCAAGGCTGGCCGAGCAAAGCGTTATAGCAGGTCTTAGCGTCAATGACGTGAAATTTGATGTCCGTGACAAGCAGCCCAAAGCGTAACGTCAGTATCACAGAACCAAGCGTTCGTGATGACTGGGAGTCGAACCCGGAGATGGTAATTTTATCACGAGCGAGGTGCTGAACGCTCATGCAGATTTCCTTCAACACTCTCACATTGAGGAGATTGACGGAGGACCCATTGTCAACTAGGATTTTGCCTATCTTGATATCATGATAGTATCCGGAGACATAAAGGGGACGGTTGTGCTCACATGTCCCCAGGAGAAGATCTTCATCGCCAAAAGTGATGTCAGCAGTGTGCACCTCTTCCAGTTCGTCTTTCATCCTTTCTTCGGCGAGGAAAGCTTGAAACTGGTCAGGCTCTTGTAACGCCTTGATCAGAGAATCTCTCGCTTCTTTTGATAGCAGAAGGGCGTCGAGGATGCTTAGCTGTGAGGGTAGCTTCCTCAAGTGTGCCAGAACGTTGTAATCCACCTTGTTTTTCTTGGACGGATCCTTGGCTGCAAGCTCTTTGACGACTTGATCATCGAGGGCGATATCTTCAGGGACTTTTTCTTTCCCTTTATCTTTTCTATTCGATCCACTGTTAGTAGGTCCAAGATTCTTTTCTGGCAGCGTACGATTGCGCAGCTGAATATTCTCACAGGTCTTCATTTCTTCCGTCTTGGAGGTGGTTTCTTTGAAGAGAGGGCCGAGGGCTATTTCTTCATCAGAATCGCTCCTGAATGTGTGAGAACCTGCGTTCCTCCAGCGTCGACCATGTGACAGTTGCCGGTAGTTTTCATGTGCTCTGCGGTCGTATTTCTCTGCTCCCGACGAGTTTCGCGTTTCATCCGCTTGAAATGTTGTCGGTGAGCAACATATCCTTGCCACCAGTTTTTAAAAGCGTTGCACTCTTCGGTGGGGTGCGCAATCTTTCGATGATATAAGCAGTAGCTAGGATGTATTTCTGCTTCACCAAGAGTGTTTCCTTCAGAGGGTGGCAGCTTCATTCCCATTGATATGGCTTTGGCGAACCTTTTTCTCGTCTTGAACCTGCTTTTATTTGCGGCAGCTGTACTCTGACCTGGTGGGAGTGTTTCAACCTTTTCGTCCAGTCGCCGACGTTTGGCCTTCTCAAATATGGCCATTTCGCGCTCTCGATCAGCTTTGCTTTTCAAAAGAGCTTCATCCAGGAATGCATCAATCATTTCTTCTGATGGTCCTAGAAGTTCCGGCTTAGGATCTGCCCCCAGTTTCTCTGTGTAAGGAGCTTCTTCATCGTTACGAGTGAGTGATCACATGGCAACTTGCCACATAATCTTCAGATTCATCCGACGATTCTTCTCCATTGTCATCATCTCTGTCCTCAAGGACGTGGCTGAGAAATTCTTGGAGTGTGACTGGAGTCCGCGCCTTCTGATTATATTCTTCCAGCGCGTCAATCTGCTTTTGCAGGTCCATGCGTTTGTCACCAGGCTTCACGGGCTTCTTGGATTTCTTCTTCTTCGTCTTCGAAGACTTTGACGGCTGGGTGTGGGCGCTTTGACTATCACCACCAATTCCCGGAGTTGGGCGCGGTTTCAGCATTCCCTTGATGATCTCAGGTTCCAGTGGCTATTTCCACCTGATCGCCGGGCATATTTGGAGATCCCTCAACATTCTTTTAGTCTTGGCTGAAAGAACAACCTCCCATGGAGGTTCCTCTACAAAAGTGCATGATGCCCCCGTTGTGTCCACCCTTTTAGGAGCATGTGGTTGAGACGGACTTACTTTCCAATTCTCGGACAGTGCGAACTTGCCCTGTTGGTATTGGTCTTCGATCCAGCCTTTAAAGACGAAGCAATCTTCAATTAGATGGCTTACCGCTTGGTGGTAGGGGCAGTAATTAGGATTATTGGCTTCACTGGGTTGCAACGGGCATTTTGGATTCGACAAACTAATGAGCCTGTTGCGCACCGCCAGCTCGAACAATCTCCTCATTTTGTCCCGGGGAAACGAATAGGGGCATTTCATTTTCTCATTATAGTATCGCTGTCTCTCCTCTAGGCGATCAGTTAGTTTTGGACTACTAGGCTGCTGTTGAGCATTAGCGACGAAGGTCGCCTTCCCTTTCCCTTTTTCGTTCCGCGGCTCCGGCTTCGAAGAGGAAGGCCTGTGACCCATCTGGTCCATTTGGGCCAGCTTATCAATCAAGGACTGAAAAGTGGTCGGTTTGAAGAACATCATAAATTGGGAGATGGTCGCTTGAGGGTCGAGAGATCCCACGAACATGCCCACCGCCGGCGCTTCTTCGATGCGCTACTCACATTTTGACCACAAATTCCGCCATCGTATTGCTTATTGAACCCATGTCTCGCCAGGTTTCACCCTGGCACTGATCAATGTCGTTATTGGGGTGCGTTCACTAGCACTCGCGAAGCGCTGGGTGAATAGTAGCTCCATCTCTGCAAAAGTTTTGACGGAGTCGTTCGGGGGTTCAGAGTACCATTCGAACGCTATCTCCGACAAGCCGCGACGAACTGGCGAAGTAGTAGTTTATCGTCGCCTCCGGTGTTGCCACATAGAGCCCTGAACTGGGCAACATGCTGATGCAGATTTCCCGTCCTTTTATAAACATGGAATTTGGGGATCGTGTATCCTGGCGGATACTTGATCTGATCGTACCATCCTGGATATGGTCGCCCAATTTTAACAATTTGGCCGGCCGCTTCATTCGTCTGGTGAGCTTGTATTTGCTGAGCAATGTAATCATCCAGAGCGGCCTTGGAGATGGTCTCCTCCTTGGCTGCTGAAAGAGCCCGAAGGGGGTTCGATGTCTCCCTTCTGTCATCTTCGATGATTATCGGGGGGTCTTCAGCTGGAGGTTCCGGCTGTAACAACATCCCAGCCATGTCTTGGAACAACAGAGCCATTCGTTTAATGTTGGCTACCTGTTCTGCAGCATCTTTTTCTTTCCTATCGAGCATTCTTCGGAGGAATTCAGTATTAGTTTCCTGTTCCCGACGCTGCTCTGAGGTCTCTGGATTTTCTTTCGACCCAGTGAGTGCGGCAATTTCAGTCAGCATCTCCTGAAGTTTCTGCTGCTGTTGTTCCTAAGCCTTCGTTATCGATCGGGTAAGCGGTCGATGACCCGTAGAAGCACGGCTTTCCTCTTTTCCAGAAGCCATATAGACGGTATGTGCTACCATGCCCCCAGACCTGGGGTGTTTAGGTTGGGTGTCCTTACGGTTTGCCGCGGTCACATGGGCTCTCTTTGGCCTCCTTCTCTTATGAGCATTTGAAGTCGAGGGGGCCATTGTGGCGGGCACCCAGACGGCCGTCGCCTTTTGTTGCTCGACAGGATGGTTTTCTCCTTGTCGAGCTTTAAGCTTCTTTGGCCGGCGAGAGTAGTCCTGATCAATCACCGATTCCTGAACCTGTCGTCAGACTTTATAAATTTTGGAGGACAGCCGTTGAGGGGGCTGCTCCGGCTTCTTTTCTGTAGTAATCTCCATAGGTGGAGGAGACCTCTTCAGCACGGCAGTCGGGGAGTTCTTGCGAACCCTCCTAAGCGGTTCAAAGCTGTTCCAGTTGGAACAACAGCATTGATTTCCACCGTTGGAGCTGGTGGAGTAAGTCCAGATGGAGAGTTGCCCCCAGCCTTCCTTACTCGGCGCCAGTGACGACGGCGAGCATGTTGCGCGGATGGTGTTGGTTCAGCTGTAGAGGTGACTTCCTCATGCCCCCTGTTCTGGCTGAGGGTTGCTATCGGTGTCAGCCTATTAAAAACTGACGTCCGTTGAGTGGGGATGGCCAACCTATCGAAGGCAGACTTCCGAATAGGGGAAGCAACCTTGATGATTTCGCCAGGAACAAGAGCTGAAATAGTCAGTCTTGTGAAGACCGACCCTTTTGCAGGAGAAGCCGCTTTGACAACTTCGGGAGCAGAGATGGCTATCCTTTTTGGGATAACCCTTTTTGGTATCGCGGGGTTCTTCATGGGCCCAACTGAGCTTTGGCCCAGTCTGTCAAAGACTGAAGCGTTGGAGCTGGCGACCCGTTGAGAGGGGCCGCAGTAGTTGTAAGCCGATCAAAGACCAACTTCTTCTGCGCTTCTTGTGGCAGCGGGATGTTAACACTCACTGGTGGGAGCATGGTCCCGAAGAACAATCCGGTGGTATCCTGTGTTACCTGCTCTACCAGCATTGTGAAAAGGGAGGCCGCTTGAGGCCGTTTGTTACACCTCCAGATGAGGCGGAACGAGAGTTGCAGTTGCAGCTGGTGCAGGTTGAAGCCATTGATCTTCTGTTTTCTGCACGGAGCAAGACACTAAATCTTAGTACCTCGAACCCAAGGGCAACCATATTGAACCGCGATTCGTTCGCGACCACGACACACGAAATGTAGAGTGGAAAGAGGAAAAGGTCCCGCCGGGCGTGCCAGAATCTGTTCCCCGCCGGAAGACGCGACCGGGACGTTGGGACGACAGGGCCTGAATTCCAAGGGCAGATGCTATTTGGTGCTATCCGTCCACCTCTCCGAAGATACCAAGTTGATTTATGGCACCGTGTATCGAAGGTTTAGATGGATACGGCCGATGTAACAGACTTCATCAGATTCCCCCTTATTTGAGGTGTTTTTGATTGTGGGGACGCTCTTCCCTGCAGGCGCAAACCCCTGCAGTTAATTACGCTACCGCATCGCGATAACCACTTTCTCCTTCTCCAGATTGTCACTTCGTGTCGTGGGTGTTTGTTTTGTTTTTGGTTGCCCGTGGATTGTATACGGAGACTAATTTATGTGGTCGCCCGTAGGACGTGGATTAGTCCAAATCCGTATTTTCTTAGATTTGGTTTTGGGGGTTGGTTTAAGGATACGTTAGTCTCATTTGAGACCAAGATCAACTTAAACATTTGTTAAGGATACGTTAGTCTCATTTCAGACTAAGATCAATTTAACGGGATCGTTTAGATCCTACAAGAGAGCATTTGGACTCAATTGTTTAGTTTAGGGACATTGCGGTCGATTACCAGTTTAAGAACATAGTGGTCCAATACCAGTTTAAGGACATAGTGGTCCATGAGTTTAAAGACCTCACAGTCAAAGTTAAGGATGTCATAGTCCGTGAGTTTAAAGACCTCACAGTCAAGGTTAAGGACATCATAGTCCGTGAGTTTAAAGACCTCACAGTCAAGGTTAAGGACATCATATTCCGTGAGTTTAAAGACCTCACAGTCAAGGTTAAGGACATCATAGTCCGTAGGTTTAAGGACCCCACAGTCCAGGTTAAAGACATCATAGTCCATGAGTTTAAGGACCCCACAGTCCAGGTTAAGGACATCATAGTCCATGAGTTTAAGGACCCCACAGTCCATGAAATGTTTGGTTGTCGGGACCCGTCACCTCTCTAAAGACGTTGAAGAATTACAACGACAGATATCAGAGGGGTAAAGAGATGTACCCTTGAACCAATTTTGGTAGAGAAATCTGTAGTCCAATTTGGGACTAAGATCAAATAATTAAATTATGAGCACATGGGCTCAGTTAAATCTGAATTGAGGATTTATGGCCAATCTTGGGCTAAGTCCATTCAGGTTAAATGTTTAACATTTATTTTGGGCTGTTGAGCACTTGTTTGGGCTTGGCCCTTTTAATAATGCTGAGCATTGATTAGGATTTTGACAGTATTTCTATCTCTTATTGAATGCTGAGCATTCATCACAGCTCTGGGGCTTACAAAAGAACAATTTATGTTCTGTCAGTGCCCATGTGAAGGACACGTGGTGCGCTTGGCGCTTAGCCCCAATCAAAGAGTGCAACGTGCTTCTGCTGAGTAGCGCACACGTGAGTGATACGTGGCGCGCTTGGTGCTGAGCGCCAGATGATGAGCGCATTGCGCTAATATATGAGTGCATTGTGCTATTAATTGAGTGGCGCACACATGAATGACACGTGGTGCGCTTGGCGCTTTGCGCCAGCCCATAAGTGCAGCGCGCTATTTCAGAAGCGCAAAGTGCTAGTTGTTAAGCAATACATACACGATTGACATGTGGCGCATTTGGCGCTGAGCGCCATTCCAGAGTGCGCAGAAGCGCAGTTCAAGAGCGCAAAGCACATCTGATCAATTCTATGATCTGAGAAACAATTTATGTTCTATTAAAAAGACTTTGTCTCAGGATCTAAGAACAACCGTTCTTATTTTGTTTCAATCTCTTATATTGATGAAAGGCTTTGCCTTTATGGATCTATGATCCTTAAAAGAATTGAATTATTCTCCCCTCCTTTTTGTAATGAGATATTCATGATCTCTTTGAGGAAGACTTTTAGTCTTATAGATCTATGATCTTTTTAAGAAGAGAATTCTTCTTCTTCTTTTTTTATGATGAGATCTTTTTGATCTCTTTATAAAAGACCTTGGTCTTTGTAGATCTATGATCTTTTTAAGAAGAGAATTCTTCTTTTTAATTATGAGATGATTTTTTTCTCTTTGTTCATCACCATTCTTTTTACCTTGAAGAAAAAATCTTCTTTTGCTGAGAGCTATGCTTTTCTTTCTGAAATTTCAGAGCTTATGGGGGGTTCTTCTCTATGAGACTTGAAGTCTATGGGCCTTTTTATACGGTAGGCTGATTTGTTGAATCAGTTAAAGAGATCTTTCTTTAATTGATTTGGGGATGTTTCCCCACCATTGGATCCTTGATCCTAGGGCTTCTGTTTTACAGAAGACAATATTCTTGTTTTTAATAAGGCTGGAAAATCTTTCCATACAGAATTTATTCTGTCTTTTGGTAATTTTTATTTACCATTGGATCATTGATCCAACGGTGCTCTGATTTACGGAGCACAATCTTGTTATTTGGAAAGATTTTTGATGAATCTTTTCTTAACAGAATTTAATTGAATTTAATTTTGATTAATTAATGATTTATCATTATTATTAGATTTTTGATCTAACGGTGGGGAGTTTTTAATTCCAGCGCCAGCGCACTCGTGCTCTGCACGTGGTGCGTTGCTTGAAGAGCAGCGCACATTGCGCTAGCGCACCTGTGTTTGACACGTAGTGCGCTGCTTGGAGCGCAGCGCACCTAGCGCTAGCGCACACGTGGCGTGCTGCTTAGAGCGCAACGCACCTAGCGCTAACGCCCACGTGCTTTGCACGTAGTGTGCTGCTTAAGGCGCAACGCACTTGGCGCTGCATTTGAAGCGTTGCTTCATTTCAAAATTTTGAATTTTAAACAGAGCTTTGCTTTGATTGGGGGAAACACTCCCGTTTCCCGGCCTCCACCTCGCCCTCCAGGGCGGCAACCCTCGCCGTCACCGCCTCCAGCTCCCACTTGGAGCTCTCTTTCAGCGAGGCGAGCTAGCCCGCTGCTATCATTGCCGGGGCTACCACCTCGGCCTCCATGCGCAAGGCGAGGGCGACGTGCTGGAGAACCTGAGAGATAGGAAAGTGATCAGAAAGGTGAAGGAGGCACCGAATTTCACGGAGAGCCAAACACTTACCTGCACGGACTCCTGGGCGATGGACGCCAGCTGAGCCCTGAAGGTCCCCCCGGGGACTCTACCCCCGACTGATGCCTCTATTTCATGCAGAAGGCTATCCGCAATGGATAGCCCCGATGGCACTGCGAACCGGAGGCCCCATTCCTCCACCATGATCGGCGAGGATCGGCCCCGGGAAGATCTCTCGGAGCTCCTTTTGAGCGGCTCCGGGGGAGAGCCGATCTCCTCCTCTGAGACCGGGTCATCCAAAACTAGGGCCCGCTTCCGGCCGGATACTTTGCTGGGACCCGGGACGGGATCCGCCCCCGAACGCTCGCAGGACGCAACCACTGGAGAAGGAGGAGCCGGGGCAGGCTTCGCGTGAGAAGAGCTGGCGCCCCCAGCCTTCGTAACTTTCCTCGGCTGGCGCATGGAGGCTTTGAGCGAGTCGAGGTCTATGGGTCCTGCACAAAACAAATGCAAAGAAGTCAGCAACACAAGCAATACGTATGCCAAAAAGCAAGCCTAACTTACCGACAAACTCAACGGGGCTGAGCCCGGCCCAACTCAGGACCCTCTCAGATAGCAACACGTCGGATCGGAGGATGGGCTCCCACGACGCCACTCTCACCGCGGCGGGGTCATTAGACCGGTTCCCCGACAAGCATTTCTCCTTCGACCACTTTGTAGGCACGGGCCAGTCCTCGCCCGCGGGAGGGGAAACGAAGAAAAAATTCTTCTTCCAATCATGAATGGAAGAGAGCAGGGCCACGACCCCTGTCCCGGCGGCGCCCTCCGGCCGCTTTCTAAAAGAGAGGTAGACCCACCTCGGGTCGCCCACCGCTAGAGTGATTTTTGAAGACGAGAGAAGAATCAAGGAGGGAGAGGCTGAAGGGAACCGCCTGCAACTTCAGGCGGATCAGGAACCCGAGGAGGATCCTCTACGAGTTCGACACTAACTGGCCAGGGGACAAACCGAAAAAGTTCAGCGCTGCGACGACCTCAGGAAAGAAGGGTAGGCGCATTCCGCCCCAAAAAACTTCCAAATACAGGGCGATCTCCCTGCCCCGTACTTGGTCCACCCTCTCCCCCTCCTTGGCCAGTCGGAGCGTGTAACGCGAGGGGATGTGGAAGCGAGCCCGGGCATTGGCGATCTCGTACTCATCCCTCACCCAACACGAGGTGCTGGGGGCCGTGTCTGCCGCCTCCTCCCTGAGGGCTGCCCCCGTCGCATGATCCCGGGGAAAGGATCCGACCCCTGCTCCCCGGGGGGACTCAGACATAACTAAAGGGTCCCTAGAATCTACTCCTACAACATCTACTGACTCTACAAAGGAAGACATCTAACCTTGGTAAAAAGGATCCTTGGGAAATGAAAGCGGGAGAAAGAAGACGAGCGCCGAG
This sequence comes from Agapanthus africanus, assembly GCA_030015575.1. Classification (NCBI taxonomy): domain Eukaryota; kingdom Viridiplantae; phylum Streptophyta; class Magnoliopsida; order Asparagales; family Amaryllidaceae; genus Agapanthus; species Agapanthus africanus. Next base: position 711,838,711 of record CM057342.1, read on the forward strand.
CAACCAGGACTTAAAAGCGGGAAATATGAAGGAGTAGGGGCCCAAGGACGGGCCCTACCCCTGTTTATTGCTGCAAGCAACCTCATCCAACGACGCCCGTCATCTCCCGCCAAAACGACTCCTCGTATCCAGCGACTCCGATCGCTCCACGCGTCGTTCCTGCGCTGGGCCGCATCCCATCAGACGCAGCAAGCTTGCATACGTCACGTCGGCCAATCGACACTTTACACATGGACCGTCGCTTCAGTGGCAGAATGCACGACTGGCACACATTCCTTAAATGCAGAGATCTCGCCCTGATTCGCTAGCAGAAAAGACAACTGACAGCCCGGGGACGCGTCCCGACGAAACCTTAGGAGGGAGCTCACCTCGGGAGGCCCGGCAGTCCACTTCTGACCCGACCCGCTAGCTGGTCGGGACAAGAGTGGGGGGCTAATGATGATGCTCAATATTGGCGATCTCCAAGATCAGGACACGTGGCAGATGATGTGTCCCGGAACTCAGAAGGAAGGACCCACAGGGGCCGGCAAGGCCAACCCTGTACCCGACCTGCAAGCACAAGCTGGCCCTCCTCAGGCCCCCCTGCAAATTGGCCTCCTCGGCCCTATAGCTCGCCCCGAGCTGCCACAAGACCAAGACTCCTCGGCCTCCTCGCTCGTCCCCGAGCTCCCGGCTGAGGCCGTCTTCCTCGGTCCTCCGACCAACTCCACCGCTCACAGGCGTAACCGCCGCTCCGCGAATCCCGCCATGCGCAGATTCTACGCCAGTAACATCCCACGTTCCATGCCATCACGATCCTCATTAATGGGCGATCCGCTCTCTACGCGGGCATGACGTCGAGAGCGTAACTGCTGGCGAGATTCTCGCGCCTGCTGCTGCATGCCACTACCGCCATATAAACCCCCATCACAGAAGGGTCAAGTAAGCTATTTTTTATTCCACTTAGCCGTTACTCTGCTCGAATCTAGCACTAACTTGATCGTCGGAGGGTCCTCAGTGGTACCAAAACACCCCGGGACTTCTTTGCAGGTACTCGGCTCTAAACTCCTCAAACCCCCAATCTCCTCAAACCCATTGAGACCCACACGCAACAGGAGATCACCTCCAAAATCCACCGGGAGATCGACGGAAGACAACATCTGAAGGAGGCCTGAAAATGACCTCCATTACCCCCTCTTCGCTTCGCTCGTTGCCGGCTTCATTGTCGATCGAGAGCTCGGGCTCTACCGGTTGGGGTTTAGACAGGGGTTTAGGGTTTCTGTTGGGTTTGGATTTGGAGGCGAAGTGAGGGGCTAGGGTTTTGGTGTGATTTGAGGAAGATGGGTGGAAATTGCAAAGGAATTTGGAGGTTGGATGTGGAAAGAGATTCACTGCTTGGAATTAGAAGGAGATGCAGTTCACAAATTTTCCGCCTGTCGAGTTTTCACAAACTCGCCGACAGTCCTGCTGTTTTTACTCACGGAGCCCTTTCGAGTTTTCATCCATGCCCGTTTTGCTTCTGGACATATCGGTTTTTTTTTGTACATTGGTGGAGCTTCATCGTCGGTAGGACTTCAGACGTAGTCTGTCACGTCCTGCTTCCCAGTGTATGGGGAAGAAGACGTGACGAGGCACTCGACGTATTTACTTAGAAGTAAACATGCTAAGCGTAAATACACAATATAAATAAATAATACAAGAATGACAAGAGATAAAATAAAACAACAACTTTTTATTGATAACCATTCTTTACATACAACTAAAAAGTAAAGTATAATGATGGAAAACGATGTCTAAACAGTGGCATATGAACTGAAAAGAAATAAGTACAAGTAAAAGCCTAGAAGTCGTGCTGCTCGGTGATCTGCTCCAAATCGTCCTGGCTGAGCTCGGTCTCCTGAGAGTCGGGTCCTCCCGATGTACATTCCAAAGAAAGAAGAGACATGAATGTCGTCAGCGAACCAGTGCTCGGTAAGTCCCAAAAGATAGAATGGAATAGACAAGTTAAGAGAATAGAACTGGTAAATTATCTGTTTGTTATGCTAACATAGTTGTTTGTAGCTTGGTACATAAGGTATCAGTGTATATGAGAGGAGTCCAACTTATCCCGTGGACTATGATAACCCATAGTACAAGGCCCCGTCGACAAAACTACGGGACAACGGCACGGATGTTCATGTAGTGTCTTTTAGTGACCATCTCGTTCCACTTCTAATGCATTCCATACTAGTCTACCCCGTTAAACCCCATAATGTATATCGTATTGATTGTATTGATTTGTAGTTATCAGACTTGCCGAGATCATGGTATAAGTTGTTCATGTAAACGGATTCGGGAGGTAAACTGTAGTCATGTAAGCAAGTCAAGATATATCCATGGTTTGGTCAAGTCAAGTCATGTTGATATTGTTCTGGTATTCATGTTCAGATTCAAGTGTTCATGTTTGGTATATTGGATTCATGTTGAATTGGAGTTATGATTGGATTCATATTTGGATTGTATTCAGATTAGACTGAGACTCAGATTGAGTCAGACACTTAAACAGATTTGAATCCTGAATTAGGTTATGGTGTTATCGGTAACTGCTGCACATGGACGACAGGATTTGTGTCTTTTTCCAAGACAATTACCATTGATAACCCTATTTTAGTTTTCTACCTTAAATTGGCAAGCACACACTTTCTCCGGCTCCCTGAGACTCAAGAGAATTGATCCTGCTTAAACTTATATTTACTAGGGCCCTTATTGTAATTTAATATAACTTGAGGGGTTTTTATGAAAAAATATTTTTTATACTTTCAAAATAAACCTCAAGTATTTATTTATGTTATATAGGGTTTTCATGGATATAAATTTTATAGAATGAGGTATGTTAGTGAATATATATATAACTTGAAGAGTTTAAGGTATTTTAATGTAAAATTTGACTTGTATTGATTCTTGATGGTATTTTCATGAAACCTGTCATTCTTTATATTCTAGAAAACATGGAATTTTTATTATACATTAAAAATAGATGATTTAATAACATTTATATAATTATTACAAATAAATTTTTATTATTAAATAGAAATTCTCGTTTTTCTTAAAAATTGTATTAAAATTCCATCGAAATCGTATGCTCCGTGAGGAGGTCTGCATATCGCCCTACTAGCCCGTGAATGTGCGATAATCTGCATCATCCAATAGCGGGTTCTCCGAAATAGGTTGTAGAGGCATAATCGCAAAGAATTAAACAACACAATTTAAAGAAATCTAGTTTTTAATAGTTTAAGATATTTTAATGAAATGTCGTATTTTGTCACAAGATACTGGTTTTAAGAGAATCGTGCTATGTCAAGATGTGTGTATGTGAGAGGTAGGTTATTACCTTGTGAGGTTTTCTAAAGGTATGCTAAACAAAAGTATTAAAAAATGTCGTATGTAAACTTCATGGTATTTAAACGAAAAAGCTTAAATAAAATTGTTTTACATGGAGTTTTAAAGTGAAACTTGTTTCAAAACATTAGTTAATGATTAACAAGCAAATTATAATGATATGGATGAGTGGTTATTAAGAAAAAATTGTAGTTTTCAAAGTTTTAGAAACAAAAGCCGGTATAACTCCACTTACTGACATGTTTTGAAAAGAGGTCATTTTAAGATAGGAAGAGAGGAAAAGAGATGAGACTTACTTGCTAGAAAATAAGAGGAGAGGTAGAGGAAGAGAATGGTAGCCTTCGTGTAGTCGCGGAGTCGCCGGAAACGTCTCGAATTCTCGCCGGAAATTGACCTAGGGTTAACTCCACTTGTACTCTTCTTGGACTTAGAAATTTTGAGAATTTTGGCAATAGATTTTAGAATGAAGAGAGCTAAGGTATGAGGTTGTATTTATAGGATGAAATTAGGGTTTTGAAATTGAAGAGTGAATTAAAAATGCATTAAAAATAGGATTAAATGGTGAATTTAAACTCTCTGGATAAATGCAGGAAAAACAAATAGTACTGGGATAGTGGGGATAGGCCAAGAGACTGGTATGCAGAGAACGGGGACCATCCCCTACGGGGGGCCCGGCGGTGTCGGTCTAGGGCTCAATCTCGTCGGCCATCTTGAAGGAGTGGGGTGTTGGATTGATGCCACGTGTTCTCGGCTGTTCATACAATATTTTACACATGTTTATTTTATCTGACTTTTCATTTCTTACGTGTATTGCACATGTAAACTTTTGGGCTTCCAAAAAGCTAAAATAAAAATTCAGAAAAATAATATGCGGCTGATGGGATTCGAATACAGGGGCTATGTCACAGCAGTGCAAGGGCTTTACTAGTGAGCTACAAGCTATTTCTTGCTGTTCTTAAAAAAATTTAATTTATAACTTGTACTCAGGTTAGCAAACTCCATTCTGTAGTTTAAGAAGAAAAATTTTGTACAGAAAATTCATGGTCGTTACATAGTCTCACCGGTAGGACTTGGGAGAGTTAGGGGACGTTTATGCCCATGGATTGTATACGGTTTTATAGGATGTATGATCCAGATCGTAGGGCCGGTGTGCTCGATTCGTCTGCGACTTGAAACATTCACGCATAGTATTTCTTGAGGTATCGGCCATTGATAGTTGGTAGGATCCTCCGTCGAACACTTTCTCAATGACGATGGCCCTTCCCAATTTGGATCGAATTTTCCCTTGGCATGTTGGTTAGGGATGATCGGTCTTTTGAGGACCAACACCAATTCGCCTTTCTTGAAAGCACGGGGATGGGTCATCTTGTCAGAAGCCTGTGACATTTGGGCTCGGTACAGTTCCAGATTTTGCTATACTGCGAGCCTCTTTTCTTCGAGAGCGTTGAGCTCTTTGAGCCTGTCACGACCCAATTTAGGAACGCGTCCGGCACTTAAATTACGCAACGTCTAAGGGCGTAACGTAATTCAAGTAAGCCGAAACCCAGAAATCTAAACCATGAAAAGGAGTAGAGTAGTAAAACATTTGTTTCAAAACGTCACATCTCTTTTTAAAATCTCAAGTTATTACAAAATTTTCGGCAGCATCTCCTTTGTAAAAACTAGTCCAAAACAGATAAAAAACATAATATAAAAGAAAACATCCCCAATTGGGAGCAAACTCACGCCTAAAGGAGGAACACAACCATAACATATATATATATATACACGACGCCGTAGGCGAAGAAATAAGCAAATAAGAAGTAAAACAACACCGCAACATAAAATAAAGCCGGCTCACACGAGCACGACCGTTCGTGCAGGTCGCTACTTATGCGATAAGGAATTTTGCTACCTTAGGACAGTTAGAGTACCCAGAGTCACATAATATACAAATATAAAATCTCTCAGTCTCGTCTCTAAGTCAAATACTTACAGGTGGTAGATGAAGAGTACTAGATACAAAATAAGATATACAAGTGGAGGCATATGGATACTTGCACAAAAACCCACCTACAGAAATATCTAATGCCCAAAAGTAGCGGTATCCACAGAAATAGGTGAAATAGAAAGCCCTGCCGCGACTATACTGAGGGTCAACCCTGCAAAACACTGTGGCACAACGGGGGTGAGTTGCCAGCTCGTGAATAGTAAATAACATCATACGAGTAATCGCAAGCATGCACGAAAAAAGGACAAATCTGAAATATGCAGTCATGATGGCATATGTATAACAGTGTGGATATACAACATAATCATGATCAAGGTACAACATCAGGGTACAACAACTACATGAACCAAGCATGTCATAATAAGTCCTGAGTGTGAGATAAAACAGAGTCATCATCAGTAAATCATCATAAAAACCGGTGTCCATCAACGACACCCAAATCCCAATATCTCAGGCGTCGTCACTCTGATTGGCCCTTATATCCATCTCATCATATAACTCCGAACTGTATCCTCTGGATATCCGCCGAGTTTCCATACAATCACCGGTAGGCAGTGCTACCCTGCCAGGCTCATCGTCTACTTCACTATCTTCTTACCCTGAGGTACCTTACCGGGCCCACCATGTACCCGCAGACGGTTCCTCCTCACTCCTCGAATCGGGTATACTCATAACTCAGAATCGAGAAACCCATGGTGGACACGAAATATCATGTCAAGAAAATCGTAAATCTCATGAAAATATCATATGAGAACATAGTGCTAATAGCAATGTATGTATGATCCTGACATGATGTGTACTAATACAACAACGAGAGTATAACTACTATTTATGAATATAATACAATGTAGTTATTCATAGAAAATTCTATAGTGTGCGTGACATGGCAGTTACCAATGGTGTGTGTGGGCATATGAATCCGTGCTCGTGCAACATGAACCGTTAGTAATGGTGCAGTGCCCTTATTAATAATATGTCCATATACAACAGGTAATAGGATGCACAATACGATACGCATGCACAAGTCACAACATATAAACATATAGCACAAGATATTGTCACTTGAATCTAGCCATCGGCGTTTAACTCCATACAGGCAATTCCCCCGTAGATGTTAAATTTACTCACTGGATGATCTCGAGCTAAGTGAATCCGATCACCTCTTTCCCCCTCCTGGCTGCGTCCGAAGTCCCCGCATGTGATCCTCGCATCACACAAAATCATAACGCGTGAGATTAGTAAACTTTCCGATAACACACGGACACAAATGCCAAACCAACAAATCAACTCCCACAAGCTACCATGTGTTAGCTTAGCGGGCTAAACGTGTGCAGCGACATCCTAGACCACTTCTATGGCTGCTGACTACACGAAACACCTAAACGAAAGTTGGATAAATCCGCATTGCACATTATTGAAATGCTTGAATTATAACAAAACGGTCCTAGATTTCTCTACACAAGAAATTAGAGAAAGTTGCACGTGCCATAAGCCTACACATAGCCCCAGAGAACCCACGACCAACACACACACAGACTCCCCACTCTGGACGCAAATTACGGCCAGAAAGAATAAATTTGCGGCCTCGTAATGGGGGATTGGGTTCAGGTTTTGGGGTAGGTTCTAGGCCTCTAGACTATCTCTCTGTGATGGCAACTTCTCAAAAGAACATCTGGGTCGATAGCAGATTAAAAACAGAACCCTAAGTCTTAACAAAATACGATATTAATACTAAACTAGAATATTAAGGTATATTAGTGAAACTAGTTAACACAAGAACTTCCCCTAGAGCCTAATTAAGGGTTTAAGATCATTACCTCACCAAAACTTGGATGAAACCCTAGCCATGCAAGCTCCAAGACTTCTCAAGAGAGTTTAAACATGATTAGATGAGGGTTTAGTGAGGTTTGATGTTGGTTTAGGCTCAAGTGTGAGGTGGGGAAATCTCAAGAGAGGGATTTTGTGGAAGAAGAAGAAGAAGAAGAAGAAGAAGAAAATGAGAGAGTGAGTGTTGTGAGAATGAGAGTTGTGAGATGAGAGATGGCTCTTGAGAGCCATGCTCTCTCTCTCTTCATTTAATGCTTCCCATGTCTCCCATATCTTCCCTCTATGCCTCCATTCTTTATTTTTTTCTTTTTCCTTTTTTTAAAATAAAACCTTTTACTTAAAATAAACAATATATATATATATATATATATATATATATATATATATATATAAGATAATAAAATAGTTAATGTGCCATAGCTAGCAAAGCATGGTTAACACCTTCTTGATGCTAGATTAGCATGCACATGTGTGTGCATAACCACAACAAGTACATAAATAATTAAATAAAATATTAATTAATTATAATAAAATATATGAAAAATAATTATTAGATAAATTTATCAAAAACCCGCATTATATCGCTTATTTAACTATAATCGCATTTTTAAGGTGCTACAGAGCCGAAGGAAAGCGATTTCCTCTTTCGTCAGATTGAGTTGGACAACCATCCTTAGTCTTGGAACTTCAACTTTGAGAGGGATGATTGCCTCCACTCCGAAGAGCAACGAGTATGGAGTGGACCGCGTCAGAGTGCGGTGTATGGTACGATATGCCCACAACGCCTCATGGAGCTTTAGATCCCATTCTCGTTTATTGGTTGAAGTATTTTTTGTCAAGAGCTTGTATAGAGTTTTATTAAAGGCTTCGGCTAGCCCATTGACTCTTAGATTATAGATGGAGGAATATCTCCAGTCTATCTTGTGCTGAGTAGCAAACCTTGAGATTTTGAAGCTCTTGAAAGAAGGCCCGTTGTCAGAAATCATTCTTCTTGGTGTACCAAAGCAATATAGAATATTATGTCTGAAGAACGTCAGAATATCTTCTGTTTCGACTTCTTTTAGCGGGACAGCTTCAGCCCATCTGGAGAAGTAATCAGTTGCGGCCAATATGAACTGGTGGCCTTTGGATGACGGAGGATCAATTGGGCCAACTATGTCGGTGCCCCAAACTTCGAAGGGCCATGACACTACCGTAGGACTCAGCGGGTTGGGATACTTGCGGATGAAGTCACCGTGAATTTGGCAAAGATGGCATTTATTCGCATGCTCTTCGCAATCCCTTATCATGGTAGGCCAATAATATCCCAGCCGTTTGATTTGAAGCTGCATTTTGAGGACGGACTGGTGAGCTCCGCAGACGCTCGAGTAAACTTCTTTCATGATTTTTTGGGCATCGGCCGAAGACAGACACCTGAGCCAGAGTTGGTCATATGATCTGCGGTATAGTGTATTATTTACAAACACATATCGAAAAGCTCTCTTCTTCAGCTAAACCCTCGTAGATTTTTCTTCGAACAACTTGTCGCATCGGAGGTACTCTATGAAGGGCTTTCTCCAATCGGGCACGTCTTGAATGATCAGAGCTTTTTTGGCAGGATTGTTCTTTTGTTCTATGTTTTCTTCCTTTCTTAAAGAGACTGGATGCAGAATTTGCCAGTTTCTGACTGCGATCAGAATTTCATCCATGTTGGGATCAGCCAGCTTTTTGGCTAGGCGAGCGAGTACGTCGGCTTTCCCGTTCAACGTCTTAAGAACTCTCATTAGTTCAATGTGATTGAACTGTTTCATGAGTTCCACTATCCGGTTTCTGTATCGAGCTAATTTAGGCTTATATATCTTGTAGTCACAGCTCACTTAGTTGACGATAAGCTGGGAGTCACTGTAAACCCATACCTGAAGGATTTCCATTTCTATGATGAGCTCCAGACCAGCTATCAGAGCTTCATACTCAGCCTCATTGTTTATGCAAGACTCGGTGAAAGTGGAAGAATGTCGTAGAGTTCCCATCGATGGCGTGATGAACACCAATCCTATCCCTTTTTTATTTGCGGGATGCTTGATTTGCTGGAGGTCCTTATTGATGAGGCTCCATCGGAACAGAGCTCCCAGCATGGCTCGTCATCTTCGAAGTGTAGCACTTGTTCGTTGGGTAACTCGCAATTTAGCGGTGACTCTTCTGGCATAGGATGACCAGCGAGAAAGTCGGCGAGTGCTTACCCTTTTACTGCTTTCTGAGGAGTGTAGATTATTTCAAACTCAAGCACCATGACAGCTGATTGATTCAAAAAGATAGGTATGTAGTTTAGTAACCGCAATCAATAACAGTGTCGCGTGTAGCGTGCGTTAGTGAGCATGGGTCGTCCTCTGGGATTCGAGGAATTCGTAAATTCTTGTTTTAGTTGAGTCGAAAGAAATAGTAAAGAAAATCAAGAAATTGTTTAAGATTTAGTTGAAGTAATAATTTCAAGAAATTAAAGAAATCGTTTTCAAGGAAGGAAATCAAGAAATGGTCAAGATCTAATTATCAAGAAAATGTAAAGAAGGCTCGTAGGATTCGATCGGATTTAGTAGCCATGGATGACTAATAAAGGTAACCCATCTTTTCTATTGACAGTTTAACGTTAGATTGAATATGATGAATGCGGATTAGGGCTTTTCGGAAGAAACTAGGGTTTCTTCACTATAGTCCCTTGTCCTTTCATTGATCCCATTCATTTTATAGCCCTTCACAAAAAGATCGTTAATCTTATCTCACATCGTGGTTAAGATAATCAATAATTTGATAACGTACCCAATGAGGATGTTAACGATTCTTTTGTAAAGGTTTGTAAACTTCATAAGACTAAAGAAAAGTATAGAATTCTATCATCCATTGATCTACCCTAATCCTACGAATCCTATCAAGCGGAGATTTACTCGCGCATCATGGAAATCGAAGAAAGATTAGAAAAAGAACTCATAATGCGAAAACTTAAAGAAAGAGAAATTGAACTAATTATCACCTTTATTATTCAACTTCAAATTACAACTTCTTCAATCCGATATTTACAAGAAGAATTGCTCTCGATCACTCCCTTGAAGAGGTAATTTTTCCGTCGATTTTAACGTCGCTCGATCACCGTGAGTCTCGGACCTGTCATGGATCGTTTGCTCGATGATGATGATCGGCTTCATGTAAAGGATCTTTGTTGAATCACTTGATTTTGGATCTTGGATTTGATGTTGGCTCCTTTTTTGATTTGATTTGATGAATGAATTTGGGGAAAATTAGGAAATAAATTAGGAAAAATTCTAGGAACCCCTCTCTTTATGACCTTGGTCCTTTATATAGCCCTTAATCAAGCTTCCCCAACAAGTTAGGTTGTTTTAGAGAAGTTTCCAGAATAAGGTTGTTACAATGAGGCATCCCCAGCAAGCTAGGATGTTGAGAAGAAGTTTCCAGAGACTTCCCGATTCTGAAGCCCACAACTCGGCCGCGGATCCGCGGCGACTTGGCCTGACTCGGCTGTGGTTCTGCGGCCAATCGGTGTCTTTATTGCTTCAAATTTCTTTGGTCTTCTTCTGTTGATCTGTGGGTTTTTATGTGATATCTGGAATCTTCTTATCTCTTCTTATTTTCTGCCAGTATTTGATTCTTCGACTTTCCTGTATTTTATTGGCAGATTCCTGATTCCTGATATCTGACCTGAGCTAATCTTGCACAAGATCTCAATGAAGAACGTGAGATACAAAAATATTATGCGTAAAAATATTAAACAAACAATTTCCTTCATAATGTTGATTATAATGTATAACACATGGTAAATGGTATTTTGCAGATGAACTTCTAATATGTGTTATATTTATATCAAATACCTTTAGATGATTAAGAAAAGTAAGGAAATTGTCATGTTAAAAATACACTATTTTCGACTGAACAAATACCCCCAAACTTGACTTTGATCGTCCCGAGCAAACTTTATTTATTCAAGAGAAGGAAAAAAGAAAAATAGAAAAATTAACTAGCACACTTTCGTAGGCAACACGATTGCACTGAGCACGTGCAACAAGCCTTTAAACCTCTAGGTGTCCCTAGTAGGAGGAGTGTTGTCTCCTGAGGGTTTTCAGTAGATTGCACCCACAAAATCCTATAATAAAAGAAAGACTGTGAAAGTTACATATAAATATAAGAATTATAAAAGAAAGAACTTGAAAATCAGAGTTTCCAACTACACTAGCTTTTCGGTTGTCATGAGCCCTATCTTAATAGTCATGAAAAGATGTTAGAAATCATATCATCCCTCAATAAAACATCGTCTTTAGTCTTCATCCCTACCTTTCTTCTAAACACCGATCATATACCCCTACGTGTGTGTAAAAGACATCCATACACTCGGAGAATTCAATTCAAGCTATCATACTCTTGTCCATCTATCTCAGTACTTTTTAGTCGGTGAATATTTAGATGGAATTGCTCACACATTCTTCATGCGACCGTTAATATTTCTTGAGGTACTAACCGACCGATTACTAAATGTACTCACATATTAGGCGTAATTAGCAATTTCCTAGTCTTGCAACACCTAAGGCTTAGCAGTGACTCCCAAACCAGTTGGTCTAAGGCACTAGGTGATGAAGCACCCTTGCTATATTTTTTATATGCTGCCTTGGTGATTACAAAACCAGTGTTCATTTTTCTTCACCATTTTATACTTTTATGTTTCATTTTTATTTTCTTCGTACTTTGGCTTTTAGAAAAGAGCATTTCAAGGTATTCTCTACTATCCCGAGTTTCAAGACGTGTGTAAGTGCATATAGTAGGGTATCAACGTTCAAATGTTTGGCTTCCAGAATAGGAACTATTTTTCAGACTTATTTTTATCCTCAGATTAATGACTTCCTTTATCTTACTAACCCTTGGGACACGGCTCATAACTACTTATTACTAGTTTCATTTAAGAAAACATCTAACTTTCTTGGTTTTCTTAAACTCTTCCAATTTTTCAAATGTAATTTTTTTCACTTTCTAATCTTTTATTATAAAAGAAATTTTTTGAAAATTTTGTGCTTATGCAAAGTGTAATGCAAAGTAATGCGTAAATAAGCACAAACCTCCCCCAAACCTGTTTACAGTAGTGTCCTCACCGTTGTCATCTTTTAAATTTCAAAAATCTGTAGACTTGGGAGGAAAAGTTATTAACGGGATACAAGAATAAATGAACGTGAAAATCTCCCCCAAACTTATTTGTAATCATATGGATATTCAGTTAAGTCCTTTTTAACTCACCTCCATTCTTATGATGAGACAATATTATCGAGTCATGGAGGTGAGGCGGAGGAAATTTAGTTATGATAAATTGGCTCTTGTAAAAACAGGAGCTCCTCCGTGTGGTCAGTGGAAAAATACAGTTATAATCTATGCCCATTAACTTTAAAAATATAACCGTTTTTAATATTTTCAACTTCAATTGCCCCGTGCGGGTATACATACCGCACCACAAATGGTTATTTCCAGCGAGATTTTAGCTTACCCGCATGAAGATGGAGACGAGAATCGCAAAGAAGGACTTGTTGTCCAGTGATGAAAGTTTTTCTCAAAATATTTTTATCGTGAAATATCTTAGTCCGGTTCTTTACTATAACCGCATTATCGTAAGCTTCATCGCAGAGTTCTCTTAGCTCATTTGATTGCAGCTTCCGAAAGTTGTAGGCTTGATTTAAATCGAAATTAAGTTCTTTAATGGCCCACATTGCTTTATGTTCGATCTCGACAGGAATGTGGCAAGCCTTTCCAAACACTAGACGGTAAGGAGACATACCAAGATCGGTCTTATAAGCGGTACGAAATGCCCAAAGAGCATCTGTTAATTTGGTTGACCAATCTTTCCGGTTTTTAGAAACCGTCTTCTCCAAAATTTGTTTGATTTGCCTATTGGAAATCTCAGCTTGCCCGCTCGTTTGGGGATGATAGGGCGTAGAAAGTTTATGGTTGATTGAATATTTCCGCATCAAAGTCTCGAAAGACCGATTACAGAAATGCGTCATATTGTCGCTAATTATAGCGCGAGGGTGTCCAAATCGCGAAAAGATATTTTCTTTAAGGAACTTAATAACAACCTTGTTGTCATTAGTGCGACATGGTATTACTTCCACCCATTTTGAGACGTAATCAACCGCTAACAAGATATATAAATTCCCAAAAAAGTTTGGAAAAGGACCCATAAAATCAATACCCCAAACGTCAAAATTTTCCACAACCAAGATAGGTTGGAGTGGCATCTCATTTTCTCGAGAAATCCGACCCGTGTGTTGACACCGTGGACAAGTTTTGCAATGATCAAATGCATCTTTGAATAATGTAGACCAGTAAAAACCATATTGCAAAACTTTCTCCGCCGTTTTACGTGGACCAAAGTGACCACCACATGCCTGATCATGACAGAAAGACAAAACACTCTTGAGTTCATCATTGGAGACACATCTGCGAATGATTTGGTCAGGACAATACTTAAACAAATAAGGTTCATCCCAGTAAAAATGCTTTACTCGGGATAGAAATCGATGATTGTCTTGTTTAGACCATTCGCTGGGAATAAGTCCCGTAGCTAGATAATTCACAATATCCACGAATCAAGCAGGATACGTTTAAGAGCTGTTCGTCAGGAAAAGAGTCGTTTATTGGCAAGGTCACAGTAGGTGAAGAAGAGATGCGTGAAAGATAGTCGGCTACTACATTTTCACATCCTCTCTTATCTCGTATGACAAGATCGAATTCTTATAATAAAAGAATCCAACGTATTAACCTAGCCTTAGCATCCTTCTTAGATAAAAGATGTTTTAGGGCGGAGTGATCGGTGTAAACCACAATCGGTGAACCAATCAAGTAAGGCCTGAATTTTTCTAATGAAAATACAACTGCCAAAAGTTCATTCTCGGTAGTTGTATAATTAATTTGGGCATCATTCAAGGTCTAACTTGCATAATAAATTACATGTGGTATCTTACCAATGTACTGTCCTAAGACTGCACCAATAGCAAAATCTGATGCATCACACATTAGCTCAAACGGGTGGTTCCAATCAGGAGATGATAGAACAAGGGCTGTAGTGAGAGATTTTTTAAGTTATTCAAAAGCAGCCTCACAATCTGAATCGAAGTGAAATGTAGTATCCTTGGCCAAGAGAAGAGTTAAAGGTCTAGCAATTTTGCTAAAATCCTTAATGAATCTCCTATAAAATCCTGCATGACCAAGGAAAGATCGTATATCTTTGACGCATTTGGGATGAGGAAGGTTATGGATGACATCTATTTTAGCTCTGTCTACCTCAATGCCTTTTTGTGAAATGACATGTCCAAGCACGATACCTTCTTGGACCATGAAATGACATTTTTCCCAATTCAAAGTTAAGTTCTTATCCTTACAGCGGGTAAGAACCGCATCAAGATGACGTAAGCAATCCTCAAATGAGTCCCCAAATATAGAGAAATCGTCCATGAAAATCTCCAGAAAATTCTTGACCATGTCTGAGAATATCCCCATCATACACCGCTGAAATGTAGCGGGAGCATTGCATAACCCAAAGGGCATGCGTCTATACGCAAAGGTACCGAAAGGACAAGTAAATGTTGTTTTATCTTGATTCTTTTTGGTGATAGGGATCTGGTTATAGCCAGAGTATCCGTCCATGAAACAATAATATTCATGTCCATCTAATCATTCCAACATCTGGTCAATGAAAGGTAGAGGGAAGTGATCTTTCCTCGTTGCGACATTGAGTTTTCTATAATCAATACATACACGCCACCCAGTTTGGGTGCGTGTTTGGATCAACTCATTAGCCTCATTAGTTATGACCGTAATGCCAGACTTTTTAAGGACCACATGAATAGGACTTACCCATTGGCTATCAGAGATTGGGTAAATTATACCACTATCTAGGCACTTGACGATTTCTTTCTTTACCGCCTCCTTCATGACGGGATTTAACCGTCTTTGTGAGTCTCGGGTTGGTTTAGCTTCATCCATCAGATGTATATGATGTTCCACAATCAAGGGACTAATCCCTTTGATGTTTGCCATTGTCCAACCAAATTCTTGCCGATTTGATCTCAAGACCATCAAAAGGGCGTCCTCTTGCTCTAAAGCTAGAGAAGCGGATATGATCACGAGCAAAGATTCATTCTCATCTAAATATGCATATTTAAGATGAGAAGGTAACAGTTTGAGATCTAATGTTGGCGGAGAGACAATAGAAGGTGGGGTAAGAGAATGATATTCGGATTCCCTAAGAAGTTCATAACCTGCATAGGATATTGACTCGAAAAGCGCTACTGTCTTTTGTGATGAGTCAAAAGGTTCAAACTCAGAGGTGGACTCGTCAAAGGTGTCCTCACTATAATAATGTGCTAGATCAAACAATGATGTACTAATTTCGTCGAGATCATTAAAGCAAAGTTCATCAACCTTGCAGCTTTCGGGAGCTATCTCGTGGACAGAACAGACATCAAGTAAATGAGCAGAAGGTTCAGATGGTTGACTTCCTAGCTTGTAAATGTTAAGCTCAATTGCTATTTTCCCGAAGGTTAAGTTCATAGAACCGTTACGACAATTAATAACAGCATTAGAAGTGGCTAAGAAGGGTCGACCGAGAATCACCGGAATTTGGTTCCGTGGGTTCGCTACAGGTTGTGTATCTAAAACAATAAAGTCTACAGGGAATATAAATTCCCCGACTTTTATCAACACATCCTCAAGCTCACCCCTAGGTTTGGTGATAGATCGATCTGCCATCTGGAGAGTGCAGTGGGCAGGTTTCAACTCTCCAATACCTAACAGCTCGTAGACAGAGTAAGGAAGCAGGTTAACACTAGCGCCAAGGTCGAGTAGAGCACGATTAATATTTTTACCCCCAATAGAAGTAGAGATTATAGGACAGCCATGGTCCTTACGTTTCTTTGGTAATTGCTGGGTAAAAGCTGTGCTAACATTACTCGTCATGAACACTTTTGCGGCACTTGAGTTCTTCTCTTCCTAGTGCATAAGTCTTTAAGTATTTTCGCATAAGCCGGAACTTGTTGGATAATATCTAGGAGAGGGTTATTTATGTTAACCTGTTTAAACATTTCCATAATCTTCTCCATTTGTGCGTTAGGTTTGTTGACCCTCAACCTATTTGGATAAGGTGTTTTATCAATAATAGTTGGGTTCAACATTTGTGGAGAAGTTCGTGTATGTAGAACGGATCCCAGAATTGGAGTGGGGATCATTTCAGGTTGACTCAATGAGATGGGCGGAGGGTTCGAGCCTAGGGGAAAACGGAGAATAGGCTCGGAAGAAGATGAACTAGGGTCAGAAGTGGAAGTGGAATCTGGGGTGTCATTGATTGATTCATCATTATCAACCTGTTCACCGACTTGGTTATTCAGCACTCTTCCGGATCTCAACGTGGTAATGGCATTCACATTATGATATTGTGAGTGACCAGGATTCGGTAAAGGTTGAGATGGAAGTTTCCCTTTCTCCCTAGCACTCATCGCGGCATTTAATTGTGCAATTTGTGCTTCTATTGATTTTATACTCTCACCGTGGGAGGCGGAGTCCTTCATTATGGTATCGATAGAAGACCTTTTATCAACCGACATTTGCATAGAATGTTTCATAAACAAATCCAAGCTTCGTTCGAGTGAAGAGGAGTTTTCGGTACCTGCCGTTTGGAAAGAATTATTATAAGGTGCAGAATTGTTGGCAGGATTTTGAAAAGTTTGTGGTTGAAAGGGGTGCTGACTCTATGGTGGTTGCTGTTGCTGTGGAGGAACCATTTGAAAGTTATTTTGGTTTGGAACCGTATTTTGAGTTTGGTGTTGGTTCTAAGCAAAATTAGGGTGATTCCTCCAACCTTGATTATATATGGAAGAATAAGGATCGTTTCTAGGTCGCTGCTGAAAAGCAGCATTAGTGTGTTCTTGACCTTGAAACGGAGAATTCAAAGGACATTCTTCCGTCAGATGTGATGGATCGGAACAACATCCACACACGGTTTTAGGGAGCGTCACCTGGTTTAGGGAGGCTAATAAAAATTTGTTTTCCATAACTTTGAGTTTCTTTTGTAATGCTGCCATTTCGGCTTTTATTGCTATGGAAATATCAAGTTGATGGATACCTCCTCTAGATGATGGACTAACGCTTTACAAAGTGTTTTCAGCAAAATCTTCCAAGAATTTCCAAGCTTCACCATCGTCTTTAGACATGAAATTGCCTTGACACATGGTTTCAAGTATCTGTTTTGTCATTTGATTAATGCCCTCATATATAATTCGGCACAGATTCCATCTATGGATTCCGTGATGAGGACATTGGACAAGCAGATCCTTGAACTGTTCAAAACATTTCTAAAATGGTTCATTGGGAAGCTGGATAAACTGGTTGATTTCGCTCCTAACATGGGCGGTCTTATGATTGGGATAAAATTTCTTAAGGAATGCTATAACGAATTCATCCCAATTGGAAATAGAGTGTGCGGGTATGTTATAAAGCCATTTTTCGGCTAAATCGCACAAAGTAAATGGGAGAAGACGTAAACGCATAGCATCCACAGAAAATTGTGAAGTGCCCATCATAGTACATACGTTTTCAAATTTGGTGATAAAAAGGTATGCGTCTTCAGACTCTAGACCGTGAAATTTAGGCAAAAGATTGATAAAGTGTGGTTTGATTTCAAAATTATCCTCATTGGCTGGTGGAATAGAAAGACAAGTAGAAAGAGGACAACATATAGGGTAAAATCTCTCTTGGAAAGATATACGCGGTAAATTCTGCGCACCTGCGGGTGGTGGCAGAGTGGTGTTATTGAAATTTGATGAAGAACCGTCCATCTTAGTGGATGTTATGGGTGGTGAGGAAAAGAAGATTAAGAAATACCGACTTCGGAGTCGATAGAAGAAACGCGGACAAGACGGGCACTAGAATCCCATGTCCAGCCGAGCATGCACTAAGCGGGTTTAGCTCAAGTAGCTGCGTATGTGTAAATTAAAATAAAGTTTGGTTTATGGTTTGTTTTGAAAAAAGACGGATTTAGACAAATCAAAAAAATGCACAATCAACCCTAGATCTAAGGTCGCCTAGGTCAAGTCACTAGACCGCTCATGGACTTCCAGAAGACAAATCGCAGGATAAATCCTCTACTACCTATTTATCCCTCTTGTGTCCAGGTAAGTGCGAGGTAAGTGGGAGGTATCCGCTATGTAAATAGCGGGCCTAATTAAGTAACCACTTGCCTTAGACACACTTGCCTTGACACCACAAAAGAAATGCGGATAAGCAGTAGATTACCCACGACCTTCCTCTGTCCTAATTAAGCGCGACGGTCTTTAGAGTCTTGGTCTAGATATTTTTTAATTAATGAAGGACGATGTGGATGCTAGTTTTGTGATTTGTGGGGCTTAGGAAGGGTAATGAAATCCCCACCTAATATGAATTTGGTCTTTACCCCTTAATTTCCGTATTAAAATATGCACAAACAACCAATATCAAAACATGCAACAAGAATTTTTTACACGGCGAATTTTTTGCAAAGAATCCTGCAGAAAATTGTTATTGGACTTTTCAGAGGAGAGAGAAGAATATAGGAAATATATCAGAGAACTTTGAAGACCTAATTCACCAATACCACCGCGGTTTCGCCGCAAGAACATGCATAATGCCGCGGTTTCGCCGCAATTTTGAGAGTTCTTGGACTTCTATTTTCTACAGTTGCTTCACTTGCTCCTATGGTCTTGATGAAATGCTCTGAATCTTTATCTCTCTGCTACAGTGATTCCAGATCTTCTTGCAAAATTCACACACTAATCGTTAAGCATACGATGCGTTCTTGATTTAAATTTTGATGGAATATTAATACTTCAATCCAAATAGCAAGAAAGAACAAATTACGCACGTATCCCCGGCAACGACGCCATTTGGTTGATTAAAAAAGATAGGTATGTAGTTTAGTAACCGCAATCAATAACGGTGTCGTGTGTAGCGAGCGTTAGTGAGCATGTGTCGTCCTCTGGGATTCGAGGAATTCGTAAATTCTTGTTTTAGTTGAGTCGAAAGAAATAGTAAAGAAAATCATGAAATTGTTTAAGATTTGGTTGAAGTAATAATTTCAAGAAATTCAAGAAATCGTTTTCAAGGAAGGAAATCAAGAAATGGTCAAGATCTAATTATCAAGAAAATGTAAAGAAGGCTCGTAGGATTCGATCGGATTTAGTAACCATGGATGACTAATAAAGGTAACTCATCTTTTCTATTGACAGTTTAACGCTAGATTGAATGTGATGAATGCGGATTAGGGCTTTTCGGAAGAAACTAGGGTTTCTTCACTATAGTCTCTTGTCCTTTCATTGATCCCATTCATTTTCTAGCCCTTCACAAAAAGATCGTTAATCTTATCTCACATCGTGGTTAAGATAATCAATAATTTGATAACGTACCCAATGAGGATGTTAACGATTCTTTTGCAAAAGTTTGTAAACTTCATAAGACTAAAGAAAATTATAGAATTCTATCATCCATCGATCTACCCTAATCCTACGAATCCTATCAAGCGGAGATTTACTCGCGCATCATGGAAATCGAAGAAAGATTAGAAAAAGAACTCATAATGAGAAAATTTAAAGAAAGCTAAATTGAGCTAATTATCACCTTTATTATTCAACTTCAAATTACAACTTTTTCAATCCGAGATTTACAAGAAGAATTGCTCTCGATCACTCCCTTGAAGAGATAATTTTTCCGTCGATCTTCACGTCGCTCGATCACCGTGAGTCTTGGACCTGTCGTGGATCGCTTGCTCGATGATGATGATCGGCTTCATGTAAAGGATCTTTGTTGAATCGCTTGATGAACTTCTCGATGATTTTTGATTTTGGATCTTGGATTTGATGTTGGATCCTTTCTTGATTTGATTTGATGAATGAATTTGGGGAAAATTAGGAACTAAATTGGGAACAATTCTAGGAACCCCTCTCTTTATGACCTTGGTCCTTTATATAGCCCTTAATCAAGCTTCCCCAACAAGCTAGGTTGTTATAGGGAAGTTTCCAGAACAAGCTTGTTACAATGAGGCATCCCCAGCAAGCTAGGATGTTGAGAAGAAGTTTCCAGAGACTTCTCAATTCCGAAGCCCACAATACGGCTGCGGATCCGCGGCGACTCGGCCTGACTCAGTCGCGGTTCCGCGGCCAATTGGTGTCTTTATTGCTTCAAATTTCTTTGGTCTTCTTCTGTTGATCTGTGGGTCTTTATGTGATATCTGGAATCTTCTTATCTCTTCTTATTTTCTGCCAGTTTGATTCTTCGACTTTCCTGTATTTTATCGGCAAATTCCTGATTCCCGATATCTGACCTGAGCTAATCTTGCACAAGATCTCAATGAAGAATGTGAGATACAAAAATATTATCCGTAAAAATATTAAACATACATTTTTCTTCATAATGTTGATTATAATGTATAACACATGGTAAATGGTATTTTGCATATGAACTTCTAATATGTGTTTTATTTATATCAAATACCTTTAGATGATTAAGAAAATTAAGGAAATTGTCATGTTAAAAATGAACTATTTTTGACTGAACAGCAACCCATCTTTCCATTCTGTCGGCAAGGCGTGTTTTGGTTACTAAGTGTTTGAGTGGGTCGACTTTAGAGATCAGCATAACCCGATGAGCGGGCAGATAGTGCTTTAACTTCTTCACGGCGAAGATCAAGGCCAGGCATTGCTTTTCGATCGAGAAATAGTTATGTTCCGCCCAGATTAATGTTCGACTGAGGTAGTAGAGAGCATTTTCTTTTCCTTTCTCGTTATTCTGGGCAAAGAGCGCGCCAAGTGATTCATCTAGTGTTGCAGTGTAGAGAATCAACGGTTTATTTGGAATGGGAGCAGCAAGTAATGGAGGGTGCAACAGATACTGTTTGATACTTTTGAACACCTCCTGACATTCGGCGTCCCAGACAAAGAGAGCTCCTTTCTTTATGAGCTTTGAGAAGGGCCTACATCTTCCCGATAGATTCGAGATAAACCTCGTATGTAAGTGAGCTTGCCTTGAAAGGATCTTAGCTGCGTCAATTCTTCGGAGGAGGCATCTCCATGATGGCCTTTATCTTCGATGGGTCAACTTCAATTCCCTGATGGCAGACTATGAAGCCCAAGAATTTTCCCGATGACTGTCGGTACCCGGTTCTTGTTCACGGAGCAAAGTGCCACACAGAACAAAGTGCCATGCCAATTGTCATACCAAGGGGGCGGGGGCCATCTCTTAAATCCGTGGGGGCCACCTCTAGAGTCCGTGGGACCCACTGTAGAACAATGGGCAATCTTCGGAACACATTCCGAAAGAGAACTGAACTGCATTATAAATATAATGATACCACCCTTAATTACAGAGGCTCCTTTTAAGTGAACCGGAACTAAAGGAGCTTGAGAACTCCGTAGTTAAGCATGCTCGGACCAGGGAAGTCTTAAGATGGGTGACCTCCTAGGAAGTGGCCCCTGGTCGGGTCCGGTTCGCTCTAAAGAGAAAAACTGTGCAGTTTCGGCCAGAGCGGACAATACCATCTATACTGGGACGTGGGGCATTATATTTATGGTGGCCCGTGCAGGTCCTTCAGTAGTAGGTCTGCGGTTCAAGGACGAACCATTGTTCAAAGGTTGGGAGAATGTCGGGACCCAGTTCTTGTTCACGGAGCAAAGTGCCACACAGAACAAAGTGCCATGCCAATTGTCATACCAAGGGGCGAGGGCCACCTCTTGAATCCGTGGGGGCTACCTCTAGAGTCCGTGGGACCCACTGTAGAACAATGGGGAATCTTCGGAACACATTCCGAAAGAGGACCGAACTGCATTATAAATATAATGATACCACCCTCAATTATAGAGGCGCCTTTTAAGTGAACCGGAACTATAGGAGCTTGAGAACTCCGTAGTTAAGCGTGCTTGGGCCAGGGATATCTTGGGATGGGCGACCTCCTGGGAAGTGGCCCCTGATCGGGTCCGGTTCGCTCCAAAGGGGAAAAACCGTACGGCTTCGGCCAGAGCGGACAATACCATTTGTACTGGAGCATGGGGCGTTACAATGACACGCCAAAAGTGCACTTTAGAGAATTCATCTTCAGATCGTATTCCCTTAGTCTGGTGAAAACGGTTCTAAGGTGTTAGATGTGATCGGCCTTAGCTTTAGTCTTGACGACCAAATCATCAACATAACATTTGACGATTTTATAGATTAAGTCGTCAAAGATCTTGGTCATTGCCCTTTGATATGTGACACCTGCGTTTTTCAGTCCAAACGGCATCACTTTGTAACAGTATATGCCTATCGGGGTTCGAAATGTTGTATGCTTCTCATCCTCAGGTGGCATTTTTATCTGATTGTACCCATACGAACCATCCATGAAAGTGAACAGCTTGTAATTTGAGGTGTCATCGACCATCATTTCCATGACCGGAAGCGGGAAATTATCTTTAGGACATGCCTTGTTAAGGTCCCTGAAATTGACACAAACCCATATCTTCCCATTTTTCTTCTTTACTGGGACGATGCATGCAATCCAGTCTGCATATTTCTCCTCTGATGAATTCGGCATCGATGAGTTTCTTGGTTTCCTCAATGAACTTTTCCTCCAACTCCCTTCTCATTCTTCGAGGAGCTTATTTGACTGGCTTGGCATCAGGGGAAATAGCTAGCTTATGCACGGCCACTACGGGAGAGAGGCCAGGCATTTCTTTGTACGTCCATATGAAGTAGTCGACGAACTCGCGCAGCAGGGAGATTATCCGCTCTTTCATTTTTCTCTAACAATAGCGAGCTAATGTAGGTCGGCCTTGGATAATCGGGCGTCTCCAAATCAATCTCGGTTAGCTCGTCGAATGTTGCCTGTCCGATATCTTCAAGCTCTTGAGGGGATTCTTCTGGCTCGGCTAGCTCGCCGTCATCATTCGACTCTTTGCTGGTTTCGCTAACGTGGATCATGTAGCATGATCCGGCATCGGGTTGCACATAACCTAGGCCTTGTCTATCTGGGACTCGCCCCTCGATGAGCGATCGGACCTGAGGCGGGTGCCATAGCTTCTCATAAAACTGTGCTTCAGAGTCTGTCTAGTATAACCGACATCCGCACCTTTTAAAATATTTCCGCATCACGAGCGCATAATATCTAGGGTTTAAGATGGCTTTTATGCCTCTCACATAGGGAAGGCACGTTGCGGAAAAATCGTCTGGATGCATGATAGGCTTCGACCGATAAAATAGAATGCCCTTCTGTCCGCTGTTTCTTCCTGAAACGTATAAGGTTGTCAATTGGTCCACGGTGGAGACCGAAAACACGCCGAGCTCCTTACACATCTGTTCCGGAACCTTAGTGATGGCCAGGGATCCCTCTGTGACTTCAAAGGTCTTTCTTAGCTTTTCTTTTTGCATGACAGTCCGACCTGTACAACTGTTGCAAGACGGGTCCACCTCTGACACTTCGGTATCACTGCCGAGATGAGGGCGAACTTTGCTGCCGGATGAGCCTTCAATATCAGACTCGTTCGTATCTCTACCGAAATGAGAGCGATTTTTACGGAAGGATGGACTTCCAGCGTCAGACTCATCAGTGTCACTGCCGAAATGCGGGCGCACTTGAGGATTTTTACTTTTAAGGGTGACGACCGGCTTAGATTGGTTTTTGAGACTCTGGGCCTTCTTGATTTTAGTTGACTGCGACTCAGGTTTGCTTTTGAGACTCTGGGCCTTCTTGTCTCTAGTCGACTGCGGCTCAGCATTCTGGGGTTTCATAAAGTATCGGGAATCTTCATATCGGACTTCATGTACACCAAATGGATGTATATCTCCTTCAATGCGTATTTCTTCGCCATTTTTGGTATACTTTGTTCTTTCTGTGCAAAAGAGTCCCAGGTTTCAAATGGCAGCAATACGCTTAAGAAAATGCAAACCAGTATTTTTCGGGCTGTATTTTGCCAAACTTCTGAATGAGAATCAGGTAAATTCTGATGGCATCGAAAGCGTCTCGAAAATTTCTTCGATTTGATATATTACAGGCCTTATAACTTGATGCTACTCAATATTGGCGACCTCCAAGATCGCAACACGTGGCAGATGACGTGTCCCAGAACTCAGAAGAAGGGACCGCGGGGCCGACCAGGCCATCCGTGTACTCAACCCTCGAGCTCTGGCTGGCTCTCCTCAGAGCCCCCTTTAAAGCTGGCCTCCTCAAGATGCCACCGTTCCAAGACTCCTCGGTTTTCCTGCTCGCCTCCGAGCTCCACAGCCGAAGCAATCTTCTTCGGCCCCCCGGCCGACCAACTCCACTATTCGCAGGCGTAACCGCCGCTCCACGAATCCCGCTATGCGCGGATTCTCCGCCAGCGACATCCTACGTTCTACGCCATCACGATCGCCATTAATGGGCAATCCGCTCTTCACGCGGGCGTGACGTCGGGGTAACTGCCGGCGAGACCTTCGGGCCGACTGCTGTGTGCTACCGCCACTATATAAACCTCCATCACAGAGGGGTCAAGTAAGCCATTTTTTACTACACTAAGCCGTTATTCTGCTCGGATCTAGTACTAACTTGATCGTCGGAGGGTCCTCGGTGGTACCAAACCACCCCGGGACTTCTTCGCAGGTACTCAGCGTAAACTCCTCAAAACCACCAATCTCCTCAAAACCCATTGAGACCCACACGCAACAGGAGATCACCTTCAAGATCCACCGGGAGATCGACGGAAGACAACATCTGACGGAGACCCGAAAAGGACCTCCATCAGTTGGCACCGTCTGTGTGAACGACTCCACAAAACACAAAGTTGGCCTTCCGATCTCCGCCCATCTGGCAACCGATCCCCCTAAAGATCCAAACACCCTCCGTCGCCTCCCTCTCTACGGAGGCGCGGGCGAGCCCTCACCGAATGTCGTCGGCTCCGGTGACCGCCCGAGCAACAGGGCCAGGAGCCACGAGCCTATCACCTTTGGCGACGAAGACCTCCATGGCATCTCCATGCCCCACAACGACCCTCTGGTGATCACAGCCCGGATCCACCGGTACGAGGTCCACCGGATACTTGTCGACTCGGGCAGCTCTGCAGACATCCTCTTTTACGACTACTTCCTGCACATGGGACTTACCCCGGCGGACCTGAGGCCGACCTCGCACGTCCTGTCAGGGTTCACCAACCACTCCATTCCCGTGCAAGGGGTAGTCACCCTGCAGTTCAACATCGGTGAGCCCGGCCGCACCCGTACGTTGCCTATGGACTTCATCGTAGTAAAGGTCCCATCTGCCTACAACGTCCTCCTTGGCCGCCCAACGCTCAACTCACTCCAGGACCAGATATCAACCTACCACCTGGCGATGAAATTCCCTCTCGATCAGGGCGGAACGGGTCGAGTCTACGGGAGCCAGCGGATCGCGAAGGTATGCCTTACCGAAATATCTTCATCCGAGCAACCGACTGACGACGCTGAAGGAAAAGATGACGTCAAGGGTTCTTTGGACACCCGAGACGAGCAGAAGGAGGTCCGGGAAACGCCGATCGAACCATTGATCGAGGTGCCCCTGACCGAAGGAGACAATGGAAAAACCGTCCGGTTCGGATCACTCCTGACAGGGGCTCGGCGAGACGACCTGGTCAGCTTCCTCAGAAATAACTCTGACGTATTCGCCTGGGCGCCCGCCGACATGCCCGGGATCGACCCCAAAATCATTTCTTACAAGCTCGGAGTTGATCCTACGGCCCGACCCGTCAGACAGAAAAAGCGGAGCTTTGCCCCAATCAAACAGAAGGCTATCAAAGATGAGATTGATCGGCTTCTCGCCGCCAACTTCATCCAGAATATACCGTACTCGGAATAGCTGGAAAACATAGTTCTGGTCAAGAAATCAAGCGGGAAGTGACGCATGTGCGTCGACTTCACCGACCTCAACAAGGCCTGCCCAAGGACAACTATTTGCTCCCTCGGATAGATCAGCTCGTCGACAGCTCAGCCGGCCACGAGCTGTTGAGCTTCATGGATGCTTTCTCCGGCTACAACCAGATCCGTATGAATCTGGAAGAGGAAGATCTCATCGCATTCACAACGGACCGGGGGGTATATTGCTATAGGGTGATGCCTTTCGGCCTTAAGAACGCCGGGGCCACGTACCAGCGGTTGGTCAATCGCATGTTCAAGCCACAAATCGGCAGGAATATGGTGGTCTACGTTGACGATATGCTCGTCAAATCTGTCTCGATGGCAGACCATGCCAAGGATCTGGACGAGGCCTTTGAAGTGCTCCGCAAGTTCAAGATGAAACTGAACCACGCTAAGTGCGCATTCGGAGTCACCGGGGGAAAGTTCCGGGTTCATGGTCACTCACCGTGGAATCGAAGCCAACCCAGAGAAAATTGATGCTATCCTCAACATGGCCACGCCCAAAACCAACGTCGAGATCATGAGGCTCACAGGACGAGTCGCTGCTCTGAGCCGCTTCATGTCCAGGTCAGGAGAGAAATGCCTCCCGTTCTTTAAGGCCCTGAGAAAGATCCCGAGGTTCGAATGGTCAGAGGAGTGCCAAGCCGCCTTCGACCAATTGAAGAAGCACCCCGCGACGCCACCACTGCTCACCTGACCCGTCGAAGGAGACGAGCGGTCGCTGTATCTGGCGGTATCCGATCAAGCAGCAGGCTCGGTGCTCGTCCGGGAGGCCGAGGGAGCACAGAAGCCGGTGTACTATGTGAGCCACATATTTAAGGACGCAGAAACGAGGTACCCAGCCATAGAGAAGATTGCCTTAGCCCTCGTGGTGGCCTCAAGGAAGCTGCGGCACTACTTCCAAGCATACACCATCGTCGTCCTTACCGAGCGCCCGTTGGGGGCCATTCTTGCGTCACCGGAATCCTCGGGCCGCTTAGAAAAGTGGAGGTGGGAGCTATCCCAGTTTGATATGAAATATCGCCCGAGGCAGGCTATCAAAGCACAAGCCCTGGCTGACTTCATCATTGAATGCACCATCCTCCTCAAGGAACCGGAGTCCGTGCCGCCCCCCGCGACTCAGTGTCCCATCACGGGGAGGCCTGTCTCGGTTCCTGAATGGGTCATCTACGTCGACGGATCTTCAACCGAAGAAGGGTGTGGTTCCGGCCTCATTATCCGGGGCCGAACGAAGCAGAAATAGAGTACTCTCTGAAGCTTGGTTTCAAGGCCTCAAACAACGCGGCAGAGTACGAGGCCTTCCTAGCCGGACTGCGCATGGCCGCCGGGCTGGGGCTGAAGATAATTCGAATCCGCAGCGACTCGGCCCTTGTTGTCGGACAAGTGACTGGCCGCTTTGAAGCTCGGGATCCTCTGATGGTGAAATACCTGGACGAGGTGAGGAAACTCCGGAGGAACTTCGAAGAAGTCCAAGTAGAACAAATACCCAGGCAGCTGAATGCCCAAGCCGACGCCTTGAGCAAGCTGGCTTCATCATACTTAGCCAACAATAAGCGGTCCATCCTCTTCGAAACCTTGCCTCAGCCCAGTGTGGAAGACGGAGCGGCCGCGCTCCACGTGTATGCGGCGCAAGAAGGCGACCAAGATTGGAGGAAGCCCCTCGTGGAATTCCTGAAGGACGGTGCGCTCCCGGATGACCGGGGGGCCGCCCGCCGCCTCCGGGCCAAAGCCCGCCACTTCATCTGGAGCAATGGAAATCTTTACAAAAAGTCCTTCACTCAACCCCTGCTCCGATGCGTGGATCCCCACGAAGCCGACTACGTCCTCCGGGATATCCATGAAGGGGTTGGCGGTGCGTACCAAGGGGCCCGAACCTTGATCCAAAAGGCGTTACTCCAGGGGTACTACCGGCCCACTATTCATGAAGATGCCCAGAAGCTAGTCAGAAGATGCAAGAGTTGCCAGCTCTACGGCAGCATCCCTCGGTTCCCCGCCACCAAGCTGACCACCCTAACATCCCCATGGCCGTTCGCCCAGTAGGGATTGGACATGATCGGCCAGTTCCCAACCGGTACAGGCGGGCACAAATACGTCCTCGTCGCAGTAGACTACTTCACCAAGTGGATCGAAGCCATCCCCATCAGAAAACCGGACGCCACCACTACCATCAAGTTCCTGCAAAACAATCTGATACTCCAGTTCGGCATCCCGAGATGTATCATCATCGATCATGGGACGAACATCGAGAACGAGAAAGTGATGGACTTCTGCAAAGAATACCATATCCTCATGAAGTTCACCGCGGTCGCGCATCCCCAATGCAATGGGCAGGCCGAGGTCGCTAACCGAGACTTCCTCCGGGGTCTCCGAACCAGCCTGGAAGGGCGACAAGGCAGTTGGGTCGAAGAATTACCCTGGGTCTTATGGGCCCTACGCACATCAAAGAAGACCCCCACCGGGGAAACCCCCTTCAGTCTCTGCTACGGGACCGAGGCGATGGTCCCAGCGGAGATCGAGCTACCCAGTCATCCGGTCGAGCACTTCGACGACGATGCGAATACCTCGGCGCTACGAACCAACCTGGACATCTTGCTGGAGAAGAGAAACCGGGCCCAGATCAGAGCTGCCGCTTATCAGCAGCAAACGGCCCGATACTACAACGCTCGGGTCAAGCACCGCTCCTTCCAGACCGGGGATCTGGTCCTACGACGAAACGAGTTCGTTGATCAAGGCAGGCTACACAAGTTCTCCCCGAAGTAGGACGGTCCCTTTCTCGTCTCCGAGGTGCTCCCCGGTGGGGACTATCGCCTACAAGATGCGGACGGGCGCCAGCTCCCGCGGCCTTACAACGCTAAGAAGCTCAAGCTATACCATTGAGGCCAAGGCCAACAAGTGTGTACCCCTCCTTTCATAAAGACGATGTAAAAACTTTCCGAAAATCCTTTCCATTCGAATAAAGAAACGTCGAAACATCGCAAATTATTCTTTGATTTTACGATCCAAAGCCCTCCTTAGAGGCAGCCCAGCAGCTACCCTGCTTGGCTATCCCCAGCTGGTAGCTTCCTACCACAACCGACAGGGATCATAAAGCCCTCCCAGAGGCAGTCGAGCCCGAGGATCCCTCGCTCGGCTATCCTTCAGGACAAAAGCCCTCGCCAAGAGGCACTGGGCAGAAACCCTGCCCGGCCAAGGGTCCTTGGTAGGCTTCTTACAGCCCCTCCCGCACTAAGGACCAAAGTCCTCCTAGAGGCAGTCGAGTCCTTGCTCGCCTATCCCCGGCTGGTAGCTTCCTACCACAACCGACAGGGATCAAAGTCCTCGCCAAGAGGCACTAGGCAGTAACCCTGCTCGGTCCCCGTCCTGAAGGATCAAAGCCCTCGCAAGAGGCAACCGAGCAGCTACCCTGCTCGGTCATCTCCGGCTGGTAGCTCCCTACCCATGACGCCAGGGATCGAGGCCCTCGCAAGAGGCACCCGAGCGGCCACCCCGCTCCTTCATCCCAGGCTGGTAGTTTCCTACCCACGACGCCAGAGATCCAAGCCTTCGCCAAGAGGCAACCGCGCAGCTTCACTGCCCAGTCATCCTTAGTGGGCTTCTTACAGCCCCTCCAACACTGAGGATCAAAGCCCTCGTAAGAGGCAACCGAGTGGCTACCCTGCTCGGTCATCCCAGGCTGGTAGTTGCCTACCCGCAACGCCAGAGATCAAAGCCCTCGTCAAGAGGCGACCACGCAGCTTCACTGCCCGGTCATCCTTAGCGGGCTTCTTACAGCCCCATCAACGCAGAGGATCCGAGGCCCTAAAAAGAGGCAACAAGTCTATCGAAGTCTAAGCGATCCCCCCTCGACTTCGGGGCCATGGAGATGCCTCCTCGACAGCGCTTGGCAAGTGATCGAAATCAACTCGACGGACGACCGCTAGACATATAGCTGGCCCAACAGTACAAGCAGAGATATTTTACAAACATTCTTCACACACAGAAGATAAAATGCAAACCGATGAAATAAGAATTTTCTTTTATTACCAAAGGCAAAGTTTTTTACAAAGGGTATTCTGGGCTCCCCAGCCTTACAAACTGCCCGGAGGCTTACTCCGGTCCCCTCATCGCTGGCATCACGGCCTGCCCGGGGCTTTACCACCGGAGATTTCGCCACCAGGGGCGCGTCTCGCTCCCCGCGCCACCTTCCACCGGAGGCCTCGCCACCGGGAGCGGAACCCGAGCACGGAGCTCACCATCGGTGAACTCAGGAAGCTGCTCCTTCACGGCATCCAGAGCCTTATTCCACGCGATGGCGGAATACTCGCCCAGCTCGAAGAAAAACTGTTCTGACGCCTTGTAATCAGCCACGACTTTCCTAGCCCGAACCTTGGCGGTCTTGGCCTCCAGAAGCGCCGCCTCGGCGTCCCCCCTGCCGGCGTCTCTCTCCTTCTCCATAGCCGCGAAACGATAGACCAGGTCCGCTAGCTTCCTCTCAGCAACTCGGAGGGATGCACTCAGAAGACGATGGACACCTCGATTCGCTGAATTTGCAAGCTCAGCGGCCTCCGCGAGGGCTGCTAGGACATCGGCCCTCGCCCTCTCCAGACGCAGGTCATGCCTCAGGACCTCGAACTCCGAAGGAAATGCTTCTACCGGCCTCGGTGCGTGGAACGCCCCCTCGGCCTCCATACGAGAAGCGAGGGCACAGTATTGAAGGACCTGACGAGAAGCGGATGAGAAGCCGGGAGACACTCGAGCCAAAGAAAGAAAAGCCAAAGAACAACGCGCAGAAGAGTCCGTACCTGGACCGCCCCTTGGGCTATAGCCTCCAGTTGGGCCCTCAAGGTGCCGAGCGGAAACTTCCACCCGGCCGACTCTTCTATTCCGGCAAGTAGGCCAGCGGCAACGGAAAGTACAGAGGGAGCCGTGAAAACGGCACCGCCCTCCTGCACGGGGATCCTCTCAGGTACCATCGACAGCGGCGCACGAGAAACTATCCTTTTTCTCTTAGGAGGGGCCCCGTCCTCGCCTTCCCCTCTGTCTCCCGTCTGGGGCTCGGATGACCGCGGACGTCTCAGGCCGCCACCGAAACGATCACCAGGAGCCGTCAGCGAGGTAGGCGGCCCTGTCGCCGGCAGAACATTCGGTGCAAGGCATAAGCCAGCCAGGGGCTCGTCCACGCCGCCGGCCCCCCTTGGCGCGAGCAACCCAGAGAGTGGGAACGGACCATGTATCCAAAAGAAGAAGAGCGCTTAGCAGCCAAGACCTGGAAGAAAGGAAATGTGAAAGAATAGGGGCCCTGGAGCGGGCCCCGCCCCTATTTATTGCTGCAAGCGGCCTCATCCAACGACGCCCGTCATCCCCCGCCAAAGCGCCTCCTCGTGTCTAGCAGCTCTGATTGCTCCACGTGTCGTTCCGGCACTGGGCCGCGTCCCATCAGACGCCGCAGGCCTGCATACGTCACGTCGGCCAACCGACGCTTGACACGTGGACCGTCGCTTCAGTGGCAGAATGCACGAACCGGCGCACCTTCCTTAAGTGCAGAGATCTCACCCTGATTCGCTGATAGAAAAGACAGCTGACAGCTCGGGGGCGCGTCCCGACGGAACCTTAGGAGGGAGCTCACCCCAGGCGGCCCGGCAATCCACTCCTGACCCGACCTGCTAGCTGGTCGGGACAAGAGTGGGGGGCTAATGATGATACTCGATATTGGCAACCTCCAAGATCGCAACACGTGGCAGATGACGTATCCCAGAACTCAGAAGAAGGGACCGCGGGGCCGACCAGGCCATCCGTGTACTCGACCCACGAGCTCTGGCTGGCTCTCCTCAGAGCCCCCTTTAAAGCTGGCTTCCTCAAGCTGCCACCGTTCCAAGACTCCTTGGTTTTCCTGCTCGCCTCCGAGCTCCACAGCCGAGGCAACCTTCTTCGGTCCCCCGGCCGACCAACTCCACCACTCGCAGGCGTAACCGCCGCTCCACGAATCCCGCCATGCGCGGATTCTCTGCCAGTGACATCCCACGTTCCACGCCATCACGATCCCCATTAATGGGCGATCCGCTCTTCACGCGGGCATAACGTCGGGGGGCGTAACTGCAGGCGAGATCTTCGGGCCTGCTGCTGCGTGCTACTGCCACTATATAAACCCCCATCACAGAGGGGTCAAGTAAGCCATTTTTTACTGCACTAAGCCGTTACTCTGCTCGGATCTAGTACTAACTTGATCGTCGGAGGGTCCTCGGTGGTACCAAACCACCCCGGGACTTCTTTGCAGGTACTCGGCGTAAACTCCTCAAAACCACCAATCTCCTCAAAACCCATTGAGGCCTACACGCAACAGGAGATCACCTTCAAGATCCACCGGGAGATCGACAGAAGACAACATCTGACGGAGACCCGAAAAGGACCTCCATCATAACTCTTTCGGAATAAAAAGTTATGAGCAAATGTGCTATGTACGTAAGGTCTAAATAATGCTCTACCATATGGGGGATATATTTTTAGTCCCACATCGGGAAAAAAAGAGATCTCTTCTCTACCACTCCCCTATAAATAAGAAGGGATACCTCTAAGAAAAAGAACATTCAATCCTCAAAGGAGCTTAGTTCTTCAAGCAAGGGCCTTAGCTGCCCCCCATAATCCGCATATGCGCAAGCGCCACGTGCGTTGCACGTGCGCCCGCCACGTGTGCACCACGTGAGACGCACGTGCGCCCATGCCGTGCGCAACACGTGTGTCCTCCACGTGCGTCGCACGTGCGGCGCACGTGCGCGAACGCTAAGAAGCTTTTTTCAGCAGCTAGGAGTTTAAGCTCCAACCCGTTTCCCCCCGATGAATAAGACATGGTTCAAAGGGTACATCCCTTTACACCTTCAATATATGGCGCTGTAATCCATCAGCGTCATCGGAGAGTTGGTGAATCCCAATGACCAATGATCTCTCTTTCCAAAAAAGGAAGAGACCACCCTAAAAACTTTTGTAAAAAATATACAGAAAGTTCTTACAAGCTTCCATAAAAAAACAGAGAATTTAATTCTCAATAAAGAAGATCGTCTCCATCCTCAAAACCCCCGGTAAAGAAAATATCGAGATCAAAACATCTTATTTACCCAACATATCTAAGTGTTTAACCCTTCACAAAGAACTTAGTTCTTTCTCTGGATCTGAGATCCACAAGGCAAATCTCCCACAAGTTAATAATTTAATTCTCATCGGGAAAATCTTGTTCTGGAGAATCAAAGATTCAGGGGAGAACATGGGTATAAGGATATGAAGAAGTTGGAGTCCATAATACTATATGAACTTAGTTTATTCAAATTAAGAACTTAGTTCTTTAAGAACCCGATCCAAGATCCTAAAAATAGCGATCTTGGTGATCATTAATGGTCAAAATACCATTAACAGAGATTTAACTTCTCTGAAAATATGAACAGGAAAACATGGATAAAAGAACATAGAGAATATGGAGTTCATAATACTCCAGGAACTTAGTTCTTTCAAATCAAGAACTTAGTTCTTAAAGAACCCGATCCCAGATCCTTAAAATAGTGATCTTGGTGATCGTTAATGGTCAAAATACCATCAACAGAGATTTAAATTCTCTAAAAAATATCAACAGAGATTAAATCTCCAAAAACACAGCGCCTCACGTGAAACACACGTGAGCGCCAGAAGCCCAGCGCCTCATGTGAAACGCACATGAGCACTCAAGCCAAGTCTGAGCGCCTCACGTGAAACACACGTGAGCGCCCAAATCTCTGCGCCTCACGTGAAACACACGTGAGCGCCCAAAGATCAGCGCCTCACGTGAAACCCACGTGAGTGCCATAGAAAACTAGTGCTTAGCACTATTCCAGTGCTCCATGTGAAACACACGTGAGCGCTGTATATCTTAGTGCTTAGCACTGCTGGGTAGTATAGAAACCCAATCTTAGCCCAAATTGGCTAAGTTTCCTGAAATTAAATCTCTTTGATTTTAAATCAAGCGAGCCCATATGCTCGTGATTTCCAAACTGGTCTTAGTCTCAAACATGACTAATGATCTTTCATTGATGATATCCAAAATGATATTCATCTCATATCTCCTAAAGTAATTTTAGTCTCAAATATGACTAACGATTTTTAGGTCCACCATGATCTTTTCCCTCAAATACGGGATTTGGTTCAAGGGTACATCTTTCCACACCTCTGATATATGTTGTTGTAATTCTTGAACGTCATCAGAGAGGTGGTGGGTCCCAACAACCAACAACTCCTCTTTTGTCGTCTCAAACATGACGATAATGGACCGAAATGTCCTTAAATTAACATCCGTCCCCAAAATGGGAATGTTGGACCGAAATGTCCTTAAACTAAAATTCGTCCTCAAAATGAGAATGTTGGACTGAAATGTCATTAAACTAAACTTCGTCCGAAACATGGGAATATTGGACCGAAATATCCTTAAACTAATATCCGTCTCAACTATGGCGATAATGGACCACGGTGTTCTTATACTAATATGTTTTGTACTGTGGACGGTCTCTATATTGACTACCGTATGCTATCCGGGGGCAATGCATATGCGATCTAATGATCAGTTGAACCCATATGCTCATTTATTCCTAAGTTGATCTTAGTCTCAAATATGACTAATGATCCTTAGATCAAACTCAAATATCCCGTGAATGGATGAACCCCACAAATGTGAGAAATGCGTCCTAGGTTCATTCCTATTGGAAAACCAAGCTACCAACATGGACCCCGTCAAGCAAGTGCTTGACCCAAATCATGAAAATATATGTACAGATTTGGACTAATCCGCGCCCTATAGGCGACGACATAAATTAGTCTCCGTATACAATCTACGGGAAACCAAAATAAAACAAATACAATACGACACGAAGTGAACTACTGGAGCAGGAGAAAGTGGTTATCGTAACACAATAACGTAATTAACTGTAGGAGCTTATGTCTGCAGGGAAGAGCGTCCCTATTCAGTTAATAAAACTGCATTTTTAATATGACATTTTCCCTACTATTTCTATATAATAAAATGTGTTTATTATAATATATGACACATATGAGGGTTTATCTGCAAAAATACTATTTTCATGTGTTTATATATTATAATTAAAATTATGAAGGAAAAAGTAAGTATATAATATCCATGTAACATTTGGCCCATTTAATATTCTTACCTTATTAAATACCCTTGACCAAGTCTTTTGAAACTATAATATCATGACAAATGGTTAAGATAATATCTCAATAAAAACAAATATTACTAACATTATTTATTGAATTATCGTGCAAAATTTATTAGGACTGAAATCAAGGAAATCTAAGTTGGCGAGATCAAACCTGCCTAAATAAGAAAGTAAATTGAAGAAATCAATTCTGGCATAGACGTAGAAAAGATTTCCAGATTCCAGATATCAAAATAGTCCACATATATCACCAGAAGAGACCACAAGAGGAATGAGCCCATGATCCCACTAACCCACAGCGGATCCGCGGCCAAACCCATCTATTGGCCGCTGTTCCACCGCACCTCTGAGGAGTTGGGATTCTGGAATTTTTGGGTAGGATCTTAACAGCTAGTTTCCTTATTAGGAAACTAAAGATTCTGGCTCTGTGACTATAAATAAGGACCGAGAGCCTCTTGGAAAAAGCATCACACCGACGCGATCACGAAATCCACGACGGCTCAAGAATCTTGGTTGATCATCAACAGTTCATCTACCTCCTTAGAAGAGATCGAGAAGCAAACTAGTATTTTGTAATCATTTTCTAAGGGAACAAAGTGTAATTGATCTTGTTGATTAATAAAGCTAGTTGTTTTCTTATTTTATTTCTTTGTAGTTTTTCAATATGATTTCCCTTTCTATCTTTTCTTTTCCCAACATGCATGAGTAATTCTTTGCTTGTTAGGGTTCATAGGATTAGGGTAGATTAATGGATGATGAAGATCCTTAAACTCTTTTTACATCCTATAAAATTTATAAACTTTATCACAAGAATAATTAACATCCTAATTGGGTGCGCTATCAATTCATTGATAATCACGACCACAATTAGAGATTAGATTAACAATTGTTTTGGTAAAGGCTAGACATGAACGGAGATCCATGTCGAGATAGGGGTTAAGAGTGGGAACCCTTTTCCTTCCAGGAACCCTAATCTACATGCTTCACTGTCGATCTAGTTTTAAATCTATTAAAGGATAAAATGAGTAATCTTTAATTAATTATCCATGACTACTAAATCTTAATAAACCCTACAAGCCCCCCTTTTATATAAAACCTACATCCGTAGTTAATCTAGATCTATATTTTGCATCCGTGTTTGACGTATATTTAGAACCTACAACCATTCTTTATTCTTCCTCCTTTCCTAATCAACACGCCTAAAGTAAGATTAAAAGATTCAACATTTTCCTGAGGACGACCCGTACTCATCTCAGTCTAGCTACACGTGACACCGTGCTGATTGCGGTTATAACTACAAACACTCTTAAACAGATCAAATCAAATGGCGCCGTTGCCGGGGATACGTGCGTAATTTATTTTTCTTACTATTCATGTTGAATTCTTATTCGATCTATATCATAAAAATAAACAAAACTGCAAATTGTATATTTAACGATTATTTTGTGAATTTTGCTAGGGGATCTGGAGTCACAGAATTGAGGAAACAGAGATCCAGAGACATTAATCAAGATCCAGAGGAGCAAGGGAGGCCATGTAGCAAAAATCTCCACCTGATTTCCCAAGTCGGCGGCGGAAGCGCGGCAATAAGGCAAATTTGCGGCGGAAGCACAGCTGAATTGGAGAATTAGGGTTCCAAACTTCTCTGGTAAATTTCTTAACTCTTTCTCTCTCCTTTGAAATCCAATAAAATATCTTTCCTGCAGAATTCTTTGCAAAATATCGCCGCTCAAAAATCTTTTTGCAAAGTTTTGTAATTGGTTTGTTTATTCATATTTTAATACAGACTTTAAAGGGCAAGACCAAAATTCAGATTAGGTGGGGATTTTATCATCCTTCCTAAGACCCACAAATCACAAAACGAGCATCTGCATCAACCCTACATTAATTTAAAAAATATCTAGATAAGACTCTAAGGACTGTCGCACTCAATAAGGACAGAGGAAGGTCGTGGGTAATCTATCGCTTATCCGCATTACTTTTGTGGTGCCTAGGCAAGTGTGTCTAAGGCAAGTGGTTACTTAATTAAGCCCGCTATTTTCGGTGATTCGTATAGCGGATACCTCCCACTTACCTGGCCACAAAAGTGATAAAGAGGTGGTAGAGGATTTATCCTACGATGTGTCCTTTGGAAGTCTAGGAGCGGTCTAGAGACTTGACCTAGGTAAGCTTAGTTCTAGGGTTGTTTGTGTATTTTTGTGTGACTTGTCTCAAGTCCGACACTTTTTAAAACAAACCAATTTTAAATAGCACACACGCTGCCACTTGCACTAAACCCGTTTAGTGCATGCTTGGCTGGACATGGGATTCTAGTGCCCGTCTTGTCCGCGTTCCTGCTATCGACTCCGAAGTCGGTGCTTCTTCATCTTCTTTTCCCCCCCACCCACCATATCGACCGAGATGGACGGTTCTCCATCAAATTATAATACCACCCTGCCACCGCCCGTAGGTGAGCAGAATCCACCGCGCATCTCTCTTCAAGAGAGATGTTATCCTATCCGTGGTCCCCTCCTACTTGTTTATCTATTCCACCAACCAACGGGGATAATTTTGAAATTAAACCCCACTACATCAACCTGTTGCTCAAATTTCACGGGCTTGAGTCTAAAGACGTGTGCGTTTTCATCACTATATTCGAAAATGTATGCGCAATGATGGGTACTTCATAACTGTCCATGGATGCTATGCGCTTGCGTCTTCTCCCATTCACTTTGTGAGACTTGGTAGAAAAATGGCTTTATAATACTGCCGCACACTCTATTGCCAATTGGGATGAATTCGTGATAGCATTTCTTAAGAAATTCTATCCAAATCATAAGACCGCCCGTGTTAGGAGCGAAATCAACCAGTTTACCCAGCTTCCCAATGAACCATTTTGGAAGTGCTTTGAACGTTTCAAGGATTTGCTTGTCCAATGTCCTCATCATGGAATACATCGATGGGATCTGTGCCGAATTATATATGAGGGCATTAATCCAGCGACAAAGAAGATGCTTGAAACTATGTGTTAATGCAATTTCATGTCCAAAGACGATGGTGAAGCCTGGAAATATCTGGAAGATCTCGCTGAAAACACTTTGCAGTGGGAAAGCGTTAGACCACCTTCATCTAGGGGATGTATTCATCAGCTCGATGTTTCGATCGCAGTAAAAGTCGAAATGACAGCGATACAAAAGAAACTCGACGCTATTGAAAACAAATTTTCATCAGTCTTCCTAAATCAGGTAACGCTCCCCAAGACCGTGTGTGGTTGTTGTTCCGATCCATCACATTTAACGGAAGAATGTCCTATGAATGCATCGTTTCAAGGTCACGAGCAAACTAATGCCGCTTTTCAGCAGCGACCTTGAAACGATTCTTAATCTTCCACGTACAATCAGGGGTGGAGGAATCATCCTAACTTTGCTTGGAACCAAAACCAACCCCAAAAATCAAAACCAGTTCCAAGGCAATTACCAAAGACCTCCTCCATAGCAACAGCAACCACCACCACAGAGTCGCACCCCTTTCAGTCACAAAATTTTCAAAATCCGGCCAA
This sequence comes from Agapanthus africanus, assembly GCA_030015575.1. Lineage (NCBI taxonomy): Eukaryota > Viridiplantae > Streptophyta > Magnoliopsida > Asparagales > Amaryllidaceae > Agapanthus > Agapanthus africanus. The sequence goes on from CM057342.1 coordinate 711,877,529, forward strand.
CACTTCTGCACAACATAATAATTCTTTGCAATTGGCCGGTACCGATAACTCCTCTTCACTCGCACAAACTTTGGATTTGTTTATGAAACATTCCATCCAAATGTCGGCGGATATGAGGTCTTCTATTGATACCATAAAGAAAGACTCCGCCTCCCACAGTGAGAGTATTAAATCAATAGAAGCCCAAATTGCACAGTTTAATACCGTGATGAGTGCGAGAGAAAAAGGGAAACTTCCATCTCAACTTATATCTAATCCTGGCCACTTACAAAGTTATAATGTGAGTGACGTTATCACGTTGAGATCGGGAAGAGTGCTAGATAATCAAGTGGGTGAACATGGTGATGACGTTAATGATACCCCAGCTTCTATTTCTTCCCCTAATTCATCTAGTCTCCTACCTTCTTCCAAGCCTATTCTCCGTGTTCCCCAAGGCTCGAACCCTCAGCCCATTTCTTCGAATCTACCTAAAACGATCCCCACTCCAATTCTGGGATCCATTCCATCCCCACAATCCTCTCCAATGTTGGACCCAACCCTTATTGATAAAGCACCTTATCCAAACAGGTTAAGAGGCAACAGACCAAGTCCACAAATGGAAAAAGATTGTGGAAATTTTCAAGCAAGTTAACATAAACATTCCTCTCCTAGATTCTATTCAACAAGTTCCGTCTTATGCGAAAATCCTAAAGGACTTGTGCACTAGGAAGAGAAAAATTCAAGTACCTAAAAAAGTTTTCCTTGCGAGTAATGTGAGCACTGTTTTTACACAACAACTACCCAAGAAACGAAAGGACCTCGGAAGTCCTACAATTTCTATTTCTATCGGGGGTAAACATATCAATCGTTCTCTACTCGATTTAGGTACTAGTGTTAACTTGCTTTCGTATTCTGTTTATGAGCCATTAAGGATCGAAGAGTTAAAACCCGCGCATTGCACTCTTCAGATGGCCGATCGATCAATCACCCAACCTAGGGGTGAGCTAGAGGATGTGTTAATCAAAGTCGGGGAATTTATATTTCCCGTGGACTTTATCATTATAGATACACAACCTGTAGCGAACCCGCGAAACCAAATTCCGGTGATTTTAGGTCGACCTTTTCTTGCGACTTCCAACGCAATAATCAATTGTAGAAACGGCTCTATAACCCTATCCTTCGGGAAGATATCAATTGAGCTTAATATTTACAAGTTAGGAAGTGAACCCTTCGAACCCTATGCTCATGTGTGTTCTGTCGAAACAATAGATTCCGATAACAGCGAAATTGAAGAGCTTCATGATACTGATCTCGACTCCGCTATTACGTTGTTGTCCGGGTCAACATATAACGCTAAATGTGAACCTTTTATGGAGTCCGAGTATCATCCCATTCTTTCCGATGAGATTATTATTCGGGATATCGATGAAAGCTTTGAAAAAATCCTCGCTGAAGAACTCGCATTCTTAGAAGACATGGACGTTGTGATGAATCAACCCCAACCCAAAGAAGTTGAACTGCCACATCTTCTTATCAAGAATGAGAATGCGAGTAATCCATCATCATTGTTTCGTCTCTACAAACCGAGACGTAAACCTTTCCCATTACACCTCCACTTCTTCACGTCAATAGGCAACATGTTCTTCCACCAACCTTGGTGCTTCATCGATAAATTTTTTGAATGGTTGGTATTGACTTTTGGTCTTTGTAAGGCTTTATATTGACCAATAACTTTACCCCCTCCTTATAATTTCAAAATGCTTAATACTACTCATGTTTGGAGGGGATATTTTTGGCTCTTGAAAGAAAATAATTTTTACAAAATTGTGAGCCAAAAATAAGTTTGGGGGAGGATTTCACTTTCATTATTTCCTGTCCCCATTACTTTTCCTCCCAAGTCTACAGTTTTTTTTAGCTTGACAGATGATATCAATGAGAACACTGCTGTAAACAGGTTTAGGAAAGGTTTGTGCTTATTCACGCGTTACTTTGCATTATACTATATATAAGCACAAAAAAAATTTGATAATGAAAGTTTGTTTGATAATGAAAGTTTGAAAGTGAAAAATTATATATGAAAGATAGAAATAGTTTGAGAAAAATAAGAAAATTAGATGTTTTCTTAAACAAAACTAGTAATCAGTAGTTATGAGCTGTTGTCCCAAGGGTTAGTAAGATGAAGGAATTTGCTAATCTGAAGATAAAAATAAGTCTGAAAAATAGTCCCTATTCTAGAAGCCAAACATTTGAACGTTGATACCCTACTATACCCACTTACACACATCTTGGAACTTGGGATAGTAGAGGATACCTTGAAATACTCTTGTCTAAAAACCTTAGTATGAAGGAAAATAAAAAAATAAATAAAATAAAATATAAGTGGTGAAGAAAAAAAAATGAACACTGGTTTTTGTAATTACCAAGGCAGCATAAAAAAATATAGCGAGGGTGCTTTATCACCTAGTGCCTTAGACCAACTGGTTTGGGAGTCACTGTTAAGCCTTAGGTGTTGCAAGACGAGGAATTACACCTTAATACGCAAGCACATTTTGTAATCGGTCGGTTAGTACCTCAAGAAGTATTAACGGTCGCATGAAGGATGTGTGAGCAAATTCATAAAAATTCACCGACTAAAAAGTACTTTGGAAGATGGACAAGAATATGATAGCTTGAATTGATTTCTCTGAGTGTAGAGATGTCTTTTACACACACGTAGGGGTATATGATCAATGTTTGGAAGAAAGATAGGGAGGAAGACTAAAGGCTATGTTTTACTGAGGGATAATGTGATCTCTGACATCTTTTCATGACCATTAAGATAGGGCTCATAGCAACTAAAAAACTGGTGAAGTTGAAAACTCTTATTTTCAAGTTCTTTCTTTCATAATTCTTATCTTTGTATGTAACTTTCACTATCTTTCTTTTATTATAAGATTTTGTGGGTGTGATCCGCTGAAAACCCTCAGGAGACAACACTCCTCCTACTAGGGACACCTGGAGGTTTAACGGCTTGTTGCACGTGCTCAGTGCAATCGTGTTGCCTACGAAAGTGTCCTACTTAGTTCTTCTTCTTTTTCTCCTTCTTTTGAATAGCTAGTTTGTTCGGGACGATCAAAGATAAGTTTGGGGGTATTTGTTCAGTTGATAAAACTGCACTTTTAATATGATATTTTTCCTACTATTTCTTTATAATAAAATGTGTTTATTATAATATATGACACATATGAGGGTTTATCTGCAAAAATACTATTTTCATGTGTTTATATATTATAATTAACATTCTGAAGGAAGAAGTAAGCATGTAATATCCATGTAACATTTGGCCCATTTAATATGCTTACCTTATTAAATACCTTTGACCAAGTCTCTTGAAACTATAATATCATGACAAATGGTTAAGATAATATCTCAATAAAAATAAATATTACTAACATTATTTATTGAGTTATCGTGCAGAATTTATCAGGACTGAAATCAAGGAAATCCAAGTTGGTGAGATCAAACCTACCTAAATAGGAAAGTAAATTGAAGAAATCAATTCTGACATAGACGTAGAAAAGATTTCCAGATTCCAGATATCAAAATAGTCCACATATATCACCAGAAGAGCCCACAAGTGGAATGAGCCCATGATCCCACTAACCCACCGTGGATCCGCGGCCAAACCCACCTATTGGCCGCAGTTCCGCCGCACCTCTGAGGAGTTGGGATTCTGGATTTTTTGGGTAGGATCTTAACAGCTAGTTTCCTTATTAGGAAACTAAAGATTCTGGCTCTGTGACTATAAATAAGGACCGAGAGTCTCTTGGAAAAATCATCACACTGACGCGATCACGAAGTCCATGACGGCTCAAGAATCTTGGTTGATCATCAACAGTTCATCTACCTCCTTAGAAGAGATCGAGAAGCAAACTAGCATTTTGTAATCATTTTCTAAGGGAACAAAGTATAATTGATCTTGTTGATTAATAAAGGTAGTTGTTTTCTTATTTTATTTCTTTGTAGTTTTTCAATATGATTTCCCTCTCTATCTTTTCTTTTCCCAAGATGCGCGAGTAATTCTTTGCTTGTTATGGTTCATAGGATTAGGGTAGATTAATGGATGATGAAGATCCTTAAACTCTTTTTATATCCGATAAAGTTTATAAACTTTATCAAAAGAATAGTTAACATCCTAATTGGACGCGCTATCAATTCATTGATAATCACGATCACAATTAGAGATTAGATTAACAATTGTTTTGGTAAAGGCTAGACATGAACGGAGATCCATGTCGAGATAGGGGTTAAGTGTGGGAACCCTTTTCCCTCCAGGAACCCTAATCTACATGCATCACTGTCGATCTAATTTTAAATCTATTAAATGTTGGGCCACGGCGGCGCCCCGACCGTCAAACCGACGCCAAATGCGGAATAAAAACTTTTTACGAAACCGGCACTACCACAACCCAAATGCCCGGATCGTTCCATTAACCGTATTCTAGCAATATGTAAAAGGAGTTTGTAAAGATTATACCGATCGATCCGTGTCCTTCGGTCTTTAATCTCTGCGCCAAGCTCCTCGCTGCTGCGCTGACGAAGTCTGCTCCCCGATCAGGTCCGTCGAAATGGCACCACGTCATGGAATTTTTATACAGGCTCCCGCTTCGATCCGAAGCAACTCGGACATGAAGTTTGCCAGCCGACATGTCCAATAATGAAGTAGAGAAAATGTAGAATAATTTGTCTCAAGACACCCAAGCATTTGGGTGGAGTTAATAGAGTTGCCATGGATGTAATGTGAGCAAAAGAATTTTAGCAAAGAAAAATCAAGCTTGCCGAAAGAGAAAGGAGCTCGGCCAATGAAGAAATGAAAAGCTTTCTGGGAAAAAAATATGCTCACTGGAAAAAAGAAAATTGGAGTGGTGAGTGTGTGTGTGTGTAGATTAATGGCAACAAAAGAAAACCCACTCTAATGGATTTCGGCCACCACTCAACCCCCCCCCCACAAAACATTATCAGCCAAAATGCAAAAAGAACCCCCCACCAACAACAGCCCCATTCCCCTTGTGGCCTGCGAAATTTCAGCCCCCGCCGCTTTGACCACAGAAAAGCCCTCCCAATTTGAAGCAAGCCAAATTGTAGAAGGCCCCTTGGACCCAAAATCAGCCACCTCATTAAAGCAATCACAAGACCATGCCTAATAAAAAAATGGCCATGCCCAAAACACCATGCCTCATAAATGGGCAGACCCGTGAATGGTCAAAGTCAAAAGGAAAAAGCTCACAATGATTAAACATAGAGGGTGAGGTATAAGATGGAAAAAGAAAACTGGCAACTCCCAAAATAATCCCGTAACGGATTACGAGATTGCACCTCAACTGTAAATACATACCCGCATTCGTATTCCGACCGAATACGAATGCAATGAGACGAAAATTTTCCTACAATATAATACTAGAATCCGGCTTAAACCAAAGCCCACTAGTATTATCCGTCCGATCATGATCTGTGCACAAGTGCACGGATATGATCGAACCCCGCCATATATCCATACGGCCTCTACAACGTTTCGCCCGAACTTTGGAAACTGTCTGTGGGAGACTCTAATGACTCATCAATACACCGGCACTGGGTATAACCACTAGCACGTCAGAGGTACTAGCTGTACGTAACAGTTGCCTATGTATTGAAGGAAGGGGAAGCTGATGAGCGAACTCATCCTGAAACCCTACTGAGCCTGACAGTGACAATATCCATACAGTCCGGTCCGTTCGTCTATGAGTATCGCATATAGGGCCTAGGGGGCTGGTAAACGTCAGACCTCCAATAGCGGTATAAGTCGTGTCGGAGAGTAGCCCAGAACACCCTGAGATACTACTGGAATACCAACCAGTAAATCTCGTTTACCCTGGCCAGGGATTTCGTGTAATGGCTCTCCTAAACTCAGCGCGATCTCACCCCCAATACCGGGAGAGACGAATCCCTGACGATCCGCTCACTGCCTCCATGTAGCTCGGGACTGTACCCAACTAAAACCTGTTTGCACGACTCCTTTGAGCCGTGGTAGGGTAGTAATCAAAGCACAGTGGGAACTCACACGAGAAAAATGACGATCTCAGGTCGACAGACTAACCTGTATACATGTCACCTGGGAACTGCTATCTGACGATATGTATAATACCAACTAGCATGTTCCCGGCGAGTCCTGTCCGGTGTACTCATAACACAACGAGCACCTGTATACATCTTAAGTGAACCAACTGACACCAATGGCTTGTGAGACCGGCCACCGCCCCTCGTCGGGGTCTCGACTGTATACACTAGTCTACTCTGAAGTATCGATGCCCTGTCTCGAAACTCCCACGACTAGGGACACTTTAAGGATTTGCTTATAGACCCCAGCTCCCACGTATATGATCGCCATCATACCGCTGGCAGTCAAGCAAGAATCCTAAGGGCTCTATCAATATGCAATAGTGAACTAAAGCAAGTATACGATGATAAAGACAAACCAGATAGCATACTATCATCTCGAGCAAGACTGTCCTATCGGTATAGGTCCTCCCTCAATCATTGCAATCACGTACCTGCGATTCAATAATTGACTTTGAGGGCACTATAACCAACAATAAAGGATAAAAGGAGTAATCTTTAATCATCCGTGACTACTAAATCTTAATAAACCCTACAATCCCCCTTTTTATATAAAACCTACATCCGTAGTTAATCTAGATTTATATTTTGCATCCGTGTTTGACGTAGATCTAGAACCTATAACCATTCTTTATTCTTCCTCCTTTCCTAATCAACACGCTTAAAGTAAGATTAAAAGATTCAACATTTCCCTGAGGACGACCCGTACTCATCTCGGTCTAGCTACACGCGACACCGTACTAATTGCGGTTAACTACAAACACTCTTTTTTCACTCAAATCAGTCCCCACAATCAAAAACCCTAAAAATGAGGGGGAATCTGATGAAGTTTGCTACATCGGTCGCATCCATCCAAACCTCCGATATACGATGCCATAAATCAACTTGGTATCTTCGGAGAGGTGGGTGGATATGTCCAAATAGCATCTGTCCCTAAATTCAGGCCAGACGTCCCAGCGTCTCAGTCCAGTCTTCGGCGGTAAACATACTTCACGCATTGATGGAGTGTTGACAGAACGATGCCATAATCGTAAAGCCATGGTCGTCCTAAGAGAATCTTATAGGACGTGTCGGTGTTGATCACGTATATCTTAGCTTCGGTTTGCAGGTCCCCAAACCTGATTGGCAAAGCTATGGATCCCTGAACTTGCTGGAAGTTTTGATTGAAGCCCTGAATGACAATTCTCTCCTTTGACAGATGTCAGACGTCCATTGATAAACTCTTTAGAGTTCGCAAGATCATGATGTTTACTGAGGAACCCAGATCAATCAATATGCGATTAATCCGATCTTCGTCATTGTACCCTGTCACGTAAAGCGGCCGGTTATGTTTAGTTGTCCATAGTAGCAGGTCTTCATCTTTAAATGCGATCGCAGCTGTGTACAGAGCGTGAGCGTACCGGGCTTCTTCCATATTGATCTTCGCGAAGCGCGTCTGGTACCGCTCGGGGTTTTGCAGAGCATAGATAAAGACGTCCCTAAGCTCTTTGGATAGAACCAGAACATCATAGGTGCTTAAGAAGGATGGAAGCTTTCGGAGGTGAGCCAAGACGTTATAGTCTACCTAGGAAGAGCTCGAGTCTACGTGGGTCAGATCTCTGCCGTCTTCTTCATTAGCCACCAGTTTTTCCTTCTCCTTTGGAGCATTGCCTTATTTTGGCATTAGAGTCTTACCGCTTCTGAGCTGAATTTGGTTGGCTTTTGTGGCGAGCCCATCATCCTCTTCGGGAAAACAGAGCTCCTCCTCAAAGTCGTTGCCAAGATGGATGGTGTTCACCGCCAAAAACGGAGACGAAACCGGGATGGATCATCTTGCCTGAATTTAGGGCCAGATGCTATTTGGATTTATCCGTCTACCTCTCCGAAGATGCCAAACTGATTTATGGCACCGTGTATCGGAGGTCTGGACGGAGCGCTCACGTGTTTTACATGTGAGGCCTGTTTGGCCATTAGTTATTTTATTTAGTTTATTTTTAACGCTCATATTCTTTACATATGAGCGCTCACGTGTTTAGCACGTGAGGCATGTTTGGCCATTAGTTATTTATGTTCAGCGCTCATATGCTTTGCGTATGTGCGATCACGTGTTTAACACGTGAGGCATGTTTGGCCCTTAGTTGTTTGTTTTCAGCGCTCATATGCTTTGCATCTGAGCGCCTACATGTTTAACACGTGAGGCCAAATTTTGAAGACTCCCCCCTTTTTATAAGGGAACAAGTATCTCTTGGCCGAAAATTTTGGCGGGAACAAATGCCCCCCACTACTTTGCCCACGTAAGTATGTACGTGGGTGAAGTAGTGCAGAGTTATGCATAGCCATAGAATTGAGGGCTTAGGAGACAAGTTTAGGGTCCTTGTAGCCTAAGACTTTTTTCATCCTCATGAGCCGTAAGGGTCTCAAGAAGGTTTTTTCTCCCTACAAGTCGAGAGGATCTCATAGGTGCATATTCTCCCTAAAAATCGTGAGGATTTCTAAGTGTTCATCGCATCTGTGAGTCGTAAGGATCTTACTCGGGTATTTTTCCTTACGAATCGTGAGGACCCGTAAGTAGCTTCTTTATTTCATTGGCGAATGTGGCCCGTGGATAGTGTACAAGAGTCAGTTTGGACCTTCTTGTAGGGCAGCGATGGCTTAGGAGACAGGTTTGGATCTGCCGCCTAAGACTTTTCAACTTTACGAGCCGTGAGGGTCTCATAAAGGCTTTTCTCCCTACGAGTCGAGAGGATCCCGCAGATGTATTTTCTCCTTAGAAGTCGTGAGGATCTTTTAAGTGCGTTTTCTCTTGAGAGTCTTAAGGATCTCACAAGAGAATTTTCCCCCTTACAAGTCAAAAGGACTCGTAAGTGGTTTTTTTCCTCCTTGTCGATATTCGACTTTGGAGAATTTGGCCCGTGGATAGTATACAAGAGTCAGTTTGGACCTGCTTGTAGGGCCACAGTGCTTAGGAAACAGGTTGATATCCCGTTGCCTAAGGCTTTTCACCTTCATGAGCCGTGAGGGTTTCATGAAGATGTTTTCCCTACGAGTCGAGACGAGTCGAGAAGTTCTCATAGGAACATTATTTTCCCTACGAGTTGAGACGAGTTGAGAAGTTCTCACAAGAATATCCTAACATCACAGTTAATCTCTGCTCTTTACGACAGAGGTCCGTTAGGGTATGTGGTACTAAGTTTTTTGTCCGTCGTACCGCAGCGTTGGCTGATGCATTCCCTAATATGCAGTCTTGCTGTTCGAGTAGCCCCGCGACTGTCGTGTCTCTGATCTCTTCGGGGGATGTATAAGACGTCTTCAAGCAATCTCCCAGCTCATATTACCGTTGGAAGAGCAAGCGATAGGGATTTTCTATGTCGCTTTTTACTTGATGTTAGGCTCAGTTTGGAAGCCTCGATGAGTCATAACCACTCTGCGCTGGTGTGGAATGATCTCCGATAGTCTTTCAGGTTTTATTTGAGTTGCCGTTAAGACCCTGAAGCCAGGGATTTTCCTTTGCTTCGTTTGCTGGCATTGCGTCTACTGTAACGAGACGAATGTCGAGGTTGTCTCTAAATTGTCTGTGAACCGTCGAGGCTTGGAACTAGAGACTTTGCCATGGCTCCGGGGTAGTCTCTAGGTTGTTGGTGAACCGTCGAGGCTTGGAACTAGGGATTTTGTCATGGCTTCAAGGTTTTGACCGTGGGGTCGGTTGTTGACGTTGCATCTGCATCCTGCTGGAGTTGAGAAGGAACGCCGGGGTGACATTGCGTCTGCTGTATCGAGACGAATGTCGAGGTGGTCTTTAGGTTGTTTGTGAACCATCAGGACCTGGAACTAGGGACTTTGCCATGGTTCCGAGGTAGTCTCTAGCTTGTTGGTGAACCGTCGAGGCTTGGAACTAGAGACTTTGCCATGGCTCCAAGGTAGTCTCTAGGTTGTTGGTGAACCGTCGAGGCTTGGAACTTGGGACTTTGCCATGGCTTCGTTGTTTTGACCCTGGGGTCTGTTGTTGATGTCACGTATGCATCCTGTTGGAGTGAGAAGAAACATCGCTGTTGATCTCTTGGCTGTCTGTGAACTGTTGAGATTTGGAACTAGGGACTTTGCCATGGCTCCGTTTTGTTGACGTTGCGTTTGCATCCTGTTGGAGTGAGAAGAAACACCGTTGTTGATCTCTAGACTGTCTGTGAACCGTTGAGATTTGGAACTAAGAACTTTGCTATGGCTCCGTTTTATTGACGTCGCGTCTGTATCCTGTTGGAGTGAGAAGAAACGCCATTGTTGACACTGCGTCTGCTGTAGAGAGATGAGTGTCAAGATGGTCTCTAGGTTGTTCAGGAACCATCGAAACTTGGCTCTCCCTTTGACAGAGCCCGGTGGGGAAATGTGGTTCCCCTTTCGTTTTTGCCCATGGATTGTATACAGGGGTTGATGTGGACTCACCTGCAGGGCAAAAGTTTCATCATTTTTTTATTTCTTTCCGCGATGCTCTATCATTTCAGCTTTTTTTATATCGCAAAAGTTGCGATTGCCCAATCATTTCGGCATTTTATCGTGATGCCCAATCGTTTCGGCTATTTTTCTTTTTACTCGCTGCTTTTTATTGCGAGTTGCCCAAATATTTCGGCTGTTTTTATATGCATATATTTTGCTCGCTGATTTTTATTGCGAGTTGCCCCATCATTTCGGCTATTTCATATGCATATATTTTGCTCGCTAATTTTTATTGTGAGTATGAAACTTGAGATCTGATACCAATCTTGGCATCAGCACCGCTGTGACTGGAATATTGCCAGGAGCAAATCATCATTTGCCGTGAGAGGACTTGGAATTGACTCCTGTTCAGGCATCAGTATCGCTGTGACTAGAATATTGCCAGGAGTGAATCATCATTTGCCTTGAAAGGACTTAGAATTTGATACCAATTTAGGCATTAGTATCACTACGACTGGAATATTGCCAGGAGCGAATCATCATTTGCCTTTGCTAATTTGAAAAAAGGTGGCTTAGTAGACAGGGTTAGGATCCTGTCGACTAAAACTTTTTGAATTTATGAGCCGTAAGGGTCTCATAAAGTTATTTCTCCCTACGAGTCGTGAGGATCTCGTAGGTGTATGTTCTCCTTAGAAGTCGTGAGGACTTCTAAGTGGTGTTTCCTCTTATAAGTTGTAAGGATCTCATAAGAGTATTTTCTCCTTATAAGTCGAGAGGACTTACAAGTGTTATTCACCATATGGGAACATTTCTTGCCATTTGTAGAACTTGGCAATGAAATATTTATTCGTGCCCGTGGATTGTACACAAGGGTCAATATGGATCGCCTATAGGGCAATTTTTAGGATATGACGACTTAAGAACAGGTTCAGATCCTTGTAGCTTAAGGCTTTTGAATCTTATGAGCTGTGAGGGTCTCATAAATGGAATTCTCCTTACGAGTCGTGAGGATCCCGTAAATGTAATTTCTTCTTAGGAATCATGAGGATTCTTAAGTGTGTTGCTCCTTTTGTGAGTCGTAAGGATCTCACGCAGATCTTTTCTCCTCACAAGATCGAGAGGACCTTACAAGTGCACATGAATTTTTTTACGAGTCTACGCCCTTTTCGGGTTTTCACAAACTTGCCGGCTGTCCTGCTGTTTTTACTCACGGTGCCCTTTCGGGTTTTCATCCGTGCCTATTTTGCTTGTGGACACGCCGTTTCTCTCTCTCTCTATTATTATTATTATTTTTAACGAGATTGCGCCCTTCCGGTTTTTTACAAACTCGTCGGCAATCCTGCTGTTTTTACTCACGGCGCCCTTTCGGGTTTTCATCCGTGCCCATTTCGCTTGTGGATATACCGTTTTTTTTGCGAACGATGAAACTCTAGAAAATAGTTTCGCCGCAGATGACCCATCTGTTTGCCGGTGGGACTTGGGGTGGTTTCATTGCTGGAGTAGCTGTATAGCCGTTATGACTTGAGTTGCAACCTTTATCATTGGGACTTCGATTGCAATATAGATCTCAAGAGAGGATATCGCCCTATTTGGGGCGATGTGCCATGTTTGAGGCGATACACTAGTTTAGGAACGTTTCGGTCCATTATCGCCATATTTGAGGCGAATTTCTAGTTTAAGTACTTTTCAGTCAACATTCTCATTTGGCCGCGAAGTTGCATAACTCACCCCTTCCAACTCTTGTTTGCTGAGACGCTGCTACTTGTCCTTTGTTTGCATGGATACTTCACGCCTTAGACATTTTTACCTTCTTGGACTTCTTCATCTATCATCATGCCAATCGGGTTGTTTTGCAGGAAGTACTGGGCATTTTAAACAGCACCTGCCCCCTGCTTATTAATGTCGCTTTCCGATACTGATGGAGCATCTTCTTCATATACAAAGGAACGAGATATCACGTCATTCCTTCTGCCGAGTCTTCCTCTTCCTTGGAAGAATGAATTTGACTTGGGTTTTTTTTCTCATCGTCTGATTCGGAGTGGGACATGGGTTTTACATCCCTCCCTGGTTTTTTGGTTCAAGTGGGATATTCCACTTGATTACAGAACCCGCTTGTAAGTTCCTTGATATTCTATCTGTTCTTTGAGAAGAAAGGACCATCCCACGTAGAGATTCTTCTGCCAGTGAGAAATATGCCCCCTGTGTATATCTCGGGGGGGAGCGAGTACCCATGCCGTCGCTATTTTGGTGACAGGTTTCTTCAAAGTCGCTCACTTTTTGTTGAGCGTTGGCGACAAATGCCACCTTACCTCCGCTTTTCATTCATCTTCATCGGATGATGAAGGGTCTTGACCCAGCTGATCCAATCGAGTCATTTTATCCATGAGCTCTTGGAAGGTTGTCGGCTTGAAAAGGGCCGTAAATGGGAACACCTTTTGAATTTGGGTCAAGGGTGGCTATGGACATTCCTACAGCTGCAACTTTGTCGATACGTTGCTCGCATTTTGACCAGAGATTTCTCCATCGGGTAACATATTGAATCCAGGTCTCATTCGGTGTAACCCTTTCATTGACCAACGTCGTTACGGTAGTGCATTTATTCACACTAGCGAATCTCTGATAGAAGAGCATCTCCACCTCGTCGAAGGTATTCACGGAGTCATTCGGGAGTTCCGCATACCATTCGAAAGCAATGCCCGCCAGACAGCTAACGAACTGTCAGAGGAGAAGTATATCATTCTCTCCAGTGTTACCGCACATGGATTTAAATCGCGCGATGTGCTGGTGAGGATTCCCGGTTCCTTTATATATGTGGAGTCGGAAGTATGTATTCTGGGGGGTACTGTATTTGATCGTAGCACGCTGGATACGGTCGACCAGTCTTGATTGGCCTATTTGATGCTTCACTGGCATAGTGAGTTTTGACTTGCTGAGCGATATATGTGTCCATCTTTTCATTTAGGAATCATTTCCTCCTCAGCCGTCGATGAGGTTTGCAGAGGATTTGAAATGTCATCCTTATCTTTAAGACCGACTATCGGAGGTTCATCTACCAGTGGTTCTGATTGAACCATCATTCCAGCCATATTCTGAATCAGAAGGGCCATCTGGTTCATTTTAGTGGACATTTCTGCCGCTTCTTCATCTCTCTTTTTCAGAGCGCGCTTTAGGAAATCAATATCCGATTCCTTTTCTACTCTTTCTTCGGGTGCGTCCTCGGGATTTTCCTTAGGCGATTGATTAGCATTTGCTGCCGCCTGAGCGAGCATCTCCTGCAGCTTTTCATGTTGCAGTTGATCTTTTGTCAGGGACCGAGTTTGAGGTCGGTGACTGGTAGAAGCTCGAACTTCGTCTTTGGAATTCACCACATAGATTATGTGAACTATCATGCCCCCCGGCTTGGGGTGTTTAGAGTTTTGGCCTTTAGAGTTTGCTTTGGGCACTTGAGCTTTATTAGGCCTCTCTTTTTTGTGAAAAGCCGCTTTGGTTTTGGGAGGAACCGCTGTATCAGGATCCGTCTTAGGATGAGTCCCCTTGTATTTGAAAAGGGATTTGTCAGAATTTGGCTGACATCTAGGGGAAAAGCCGCGGTTGACGACAAAGACCTTCACCTGCTTCCACACTTTATATATAGATGAGGAAAGTTGTTTTAGGGAGCGAACAGGTTTCTGCTCTCGTGGGATCTCCATGGGCTGCGGAGATTTCATCAATATTGTGGTGGGAGAATTTTGTCTGACCATTTGCAACAGTTTGAAGCTGTTCCCAGTTGGAACAACAACATTCACCACTGGGGTTGAAACAGGACCATACGGAGAACTGCCCCTAGCTCATTTTGTATGATGCTGATATCAACGTCGACCGTTTCTTACGGCCGGGATTTGATTAGCCTCAGGATTTTGCCGAGCCTGCCCCCTGTTTCCTTTGAGAGCTTGAATATTCTGCCCCCTGCATCGGCCTTGGTCCTTGGCAGGTGCCGGTTGTTTGAGGACTGATTCCGTCGGCAGAGCTGTAGCTTGAGGAACCAGCCTGTGGAAGACAGACTTCCTCCAGGCTTCCTCTATCGGCGTTGAGGCACCGAAGGTGGGAGTATCGACCCAAAGAGAAACCAGTTGATTTCTTGAAGAGCCGGCAGAGATTTTAGGCTGCCAGTGTCCCATACTTGACTCCACCAGATATGGCAGAGCCTGAGTTGCTAGGGTGGAAGCAAACGCCATTCTTCATAGAGACGAAACACCGGCTTCAATATCCCATCACCCAAGGGCAACCAAAAACATATATACCGCGATTATTTAATCGCGGAAAAACACGACACACGAAGTGTGGAGTGGAAAGAGGAAGAGGTCCCACCGGGCGTGCCAGAATTTGTTCACCGCCGAAAACAGAGAAGAAACCGGGATGGATTGTCTTGCCTGAATTTAGGGGCAGATGCTATTTGGATTTATCCGTCCACCTCTCCGAAGATGCCAAGCTGATTTATGGCACCGTATATCGGAGGTCTGGACGAATGGGGCCATTGTAGCAGACTTCGTCAGATGCCTAGCGAGGGGTTTTTGATTGTGGGGACACTCTTCCCTGCAGACGCAAACCCCTGCAGTTAATTACGTTACCGCATCGCGATAACCACTTTCTCCTGCTCCAGAAGTTCACTTCGTGTCGTGTATGTTTGTTTTATTTTTGGTTGCCCGTGGATTGTATACGGAGACTAATTTATGTTGCCGCCCGTAGGGCATGGATTAGTCCAAATCCGTATATTCTCACATTTGGGTTTGGTTGATTTAAGGATCGTTAATCTCGTTTGAGATTAAGATCAACTTAAATGTTTGTTAAGGATACGTTAGTCCAATTTTAGACTAAGATCTACTTAACAAGGTTTTAGTATCATTCATATCCAACAAAAGAGTATTTGGGCTCTATTGTTTTATTTTAAGGACGTTACGGTCCATTGTTAGTTTAAGGACGTTACGGTCCGTAGCTAGTTTAAAGACGTTGCGGTCCGTTGTAATTTAAGGACGTTTCGGTCCGTATTGGGATATGCCCATCGGTTTGGGAGTGCACCAAAGAGTTGTTAGTTGTCGGGACCCGCCACCTCTCTAAAGACGTTGAAAAATTACAACGACATGTATCAGAGGTGTGGAGAGATGTACCCTTGAACCAATTGCCAGATTGAGGGGGGATGTGGGATGAATATCCGCCGGAAGATCATTAGTCGTGTTTGGGACTAGGATCAGTTTAGGAAGACTGTAGGGTGTTTTTCGTCACCCCATTGAGATGGGAATACGCGCGCGCTTGTCAGGCGCATTACAGATTCCCCCTGCCTAGGGTAGGCTGGGGTTTATTGATTGTGGGGATCCGAATCTCCGGCAGCCGCGGACTAAGCTGCCGTTAATTACCCCTCGCATTTGGAGCGAGAGAACCTCCAATTGACCGGTTAAACTGGTCATGCGAACTCAATGTACAGTGTAGTGTTTTGAAGGGGTTTTGGATATATCGGGGGCCTCGCAAAGTTTTTACGGGGATCCCTCTACCCCGATAGCGGGCTAGAGGTCAAGGGGGCAAGCAGCCCCCTTGCGGGCTGCGAGGCAGCGCCCCGTTAGAATTTTTTTCTAACGAGGGAGATATTTTTAGTGTGGAGTGTGTGTAAAATGGGGGGAAATGGCGTCCAAAGGACACGTGGGTGCCAGCGTCTCGCGTGCCTAGCACGCAGGCGCTGGGCACTGGCGCCTCATGTGCTTGGCACGTGGGTGCTGGGCACTATGCGTTAAGCGCCAGCGCCCCATGTGCTGGGCATGCGGGCGCTGTGCGCCAGAACGCCAGCGCCCCAAGTGCTGGGCACACGGGTGCTGAGCGCCAGCGCCCACGTGCTGGGCACGCGGGCGCTGTGCGCCAGAGCGCTAGCGCCCCACGTGCTTGGCACGCGGGCGCTAGGCGTCAGCTGCAGAAGGGAGTTAGTCCCTGCATGGGGAGCTGTGCTCCCAAAAGGAAATATTTATTATTTTGTTTATATATATATATATATATAAATATATATTTTTGAGGAGTTGGACTCCTAAGATATTTTGGAGTTGATGAAAGGGGCTTCTCCCTTGAGCCATGGATCTTCCTCAAAGTGGGGTTCTTGAAGGTGGGTCTCCTTCTTCCTCCTCTGTTGGCGGGATCTTGAAGAACAAGAAATATGAGATTTTAAAAATCTCTCTTTTTTGAGATCTGATGGGAGATCTGAGTTCCCCTTTGTGGGTTTTGTGGTGAAAAACTATTTAGTTTTGGAAAAGGAAGAGTAAAACTCTTGATTTAATTCAAAAAAAGAAGAAGGTTTAGAATCTTGAGGAAGGAGAAGGAGGCACAAAAACCCTAGAGTTTTTAGAGAATGAAAAGTTGTATTTTTATTCATCATCATGTTGCCTTATATAGGTTTACACATTTACACATAGCCCATTGGGCTTTACAAAATGGCATTTTGCCCATCCCATGTCTCATGTGCTATTTCTTTTTGCACATAAGTCATGGGCTTACAAAAATTTGGCTTTATGCCCATTTTTCTTACATTCATGCATAAAAAATTACATAAAAATTATTTATTACCTGATTTCATTTTGGCATGGGGGAGGACGGCCGCGGGGCTCGACTTGGGCATGCGCCCACTTGCTTGGGCTTGGGCCCGCTTACTTAGGGCTGACCTTGACTTTGACCAGGTCAACTGGGGTGCAAATTTTGACCCCAACAAAGTGCCCCCATCAATAAATGCACACCGCACATATGAGTTGTGTGCATGAAATTGATGGATCTTGAAGCTGGACTTCGAGGTGGAACATCATTCCGGGGGCGGAGCATCCCTCGGGGAGCATGATTCCCGGGGATCGGAGCATCATTCCGATTTGCGGAGCATAATTCCAGGACCGTGGAGCATGATCCCGTAGGTCGGAGCATAATTCCGGAGAGCGGGGCATGATTTTGAAGATCGGAGCATAATTCCGAAGAGCGAAGAATGATTCCAAGGGATCAGAGCATAATTCCGACGAGCGGAGCATGATTCCAGGGGTCGGAGCATAATTCCGATGAGCAGAGCATGATTCCACGGATCGGAGCATGATTCCGATGAGCATAATTCCGGGGATTGGAGCATCATTCCAAAGAGCGGAGCATGATTCCAGGATCGGAGCATAATTCCGATGAGCGGAGCATGATTCCAAAGGGTCGGAGCATAATTCCGACGAGCGGAGCATGATTCCAAAGGGGTCGGAGCATAATTCCGACCGGCGGCAGAAATTCTGGCCAAAACATAATTTCGATGCAGAGGTTGATTCCCAGGCGAAGCATAATTCAGACAGGGAAGGCAGGTACTCTGAGGCGAAGCATGATTTCGACACGGGGTACATTCTGAGAAGAAGCATAATTCCGGCGCAGAGCATGTCGGCTGACTTGATTCCGAGATGAAGCATAATTTTGACAGGGAAGGCAGATACGCCGAGGCGAAGCTTTATTTCGACGCGGGGTACACTCTGAGACGAAGCATGATTCTGACGCAGAGCTTGTTAGTCGACTTGATTCCGAGACGGAGCTTAATTCCGACGAGGAGGTCGCTGGTTGACTTGATTCCGGGGCGGAGCATAATTCCGACGAGGAGGTCGCTTGTTGACTTGATTCCCGGGTGGAGCATAATTCCGACGAGGAGGTCGCTTGTTGACTTGATTCCAGGGTGGAGCATAATTCCGACGAGGAGGTCGCTTGTTGACTTGATTCCGGCATGGAGTGTCACTGGTTTTGATGTAGAGGATAATTCCCAGGAGAAGCATAATTCCGACAGGGCAGGTGGATACTCCGAGGTGAAGCATGATTTCGACACGGGGTACATTCTGAGACGAAGCATGATCCCGCCGCAGAGGTTGTTGGTTTGATTTGATTTGGGTTGACATCAGCATCGCTACACTGGAATATGGTACCAGAAGCGAATCATCATTTGTCATGAGAGGATTTGGGGATTTTGGTTTTGGTCGGCATCTGCATTGCTGCACTAGAATAATGCCAGGAGCAACTCATCATTTGCCCCGGTAGGATTTTGGAATTGGTTTTTTGGACGGCATCTGCATTGCTGCACTGGAATAATGCCAGGAGCAACTCATCATTTGCCCCGGTAGGATTTGGGAATTGGTGGCTTAGGAGATAGGTTTATATCCCTATAACCTAAGGCTTTTCAATTTCATGGGCCGTAAGGGTCCCATAAAAGCATTTTCTCCCTACGAGTCGAAATGATATCGCAGGTGTATTTTCTCCTTAGGAGTCGTGGGGACTCCTAAGTGTGTTGCTCCTTTGTGAGTCGTAAGGATCTCACGCGGGAATTTTCTCCTCACAAAGTCGAGAGGACTTTGCGAGTGCATTTCATTTCTTTTTTCATGAGTTTACGCCCTTTCGGGTTTTCACAAACTCACCGGCAGTCCTGCTGTTTTTACTCACGGAGCCCTTTCGGGTTTTCATCCGTGTTCATTTTGCTTGTGGACATACCCTTTTTTTTTGAATCTTCATCGCCGGTGGAACTTTGAGTATGGTCTCGCCGGTAGGACTTGGGAGAGATTGGGATCGTTTTACGCCCGTGGATTGTATACGGTTTTGCAGGATGTATGATCCAGACCGTGGGGCCGGAAGAATTTCGGGACTTTGTTGGCGTCTGCATCGCTGTACTGGAATATGGTACCAGGAGCGACTCGTCATCCGCCGTTGGGGTATGGGATTTGGAATTTGGTTGGCGTCTGCATCGCTGTACTGGAATATGCTACCGAGAGCGACTCATCATTCGCCATTGGGATATTCATGGTTTTTAGATCGGCATCTGCATTGCTGCATTAGAATAATGCCAGGAGCAACTCATCATTTTCCTTTGCCTGTTAGGGAGCGATGGCTAAGGAGACAGGTTTAGGTCCCCCATCACCTAAGACTTTTCAATTTTATGAGCCGTAAGGGTCCCATAAAAGTATTCTCCCTACGAGTCGAAAGGATCCCGTAGGTGTATTCTCCTTAGGAGTCGTGGGGACTCCCAGGTGTGTTTTTCCTTTGTGAGTCGTAAGGATCCCACGAAGGTGTTTTCTTACGAGTCGAGAGGATCTCGTAAGTTTGTTCTCCTCATGGATCGTGAGGACACATGAGTGTGTCTTTCCAAATGGAGCATAATTCCAATGGCGGAGACCGGCCGCTGGAATGGTGACTGCGGTGGGGCGTGGGTATGAGGAGAATTATTTGAGCCCATGGATTGTATACGGTAGTCAACTTGGGGATCAACCGTAGGGCTGGGAGAATTTTGGGAAATTAGAGATTGGTTGGCGTCTGCATCGCTGCACTGGAATATGGTACCAGGAGCGACTCATCATTCGCTGTTTTTTTTTTGTTTTACTGCGATTGCTCTATCATTTCAGCTTTTCTTATCACGAAGGTCATGATTGCCCTATCATTTCGGCTTTTATTCGCGGTTGCCCTATCATTTCGGCTTTATTTTTTATTTATTTATTTACACACATTTTTTTTCATTCCCAGTTTAACGACTTAGAGGCCGACTGTTCCCAGTTTAATGACGTGGTGGTCGATTGTTTTCAGAGAAAGGCAGATGTCTGAGAGAATCAGTTTCACGAAGAACTTCGGTCTCCGTTTGTATGAAATTGGCGGTCGCAGCTGGACTGTTTGTTAACACGCCTTTAGACAGTTCTATCTCTCCTTTCTTGTATTGTTTTTCGACATAATCTTTGAAGACGAAGCAGTCCTCAATGGCATGACCTATCACTCTATGATAGGGGCAGTATTTGGGGTCGTCGGTCATATTCGCTTCTTGCGGTCTTTTTTATTCTGGCAATTGTAGACCGTTTCTTAGGGCATCCTTGAATATCTTGTGGACTTTGTCCCTTCTAAGGGAATAGACTTTATCCAGCTTCTCTTTCAATGAAGATTCTCCTCCCTCTCCGAACACTGGCTTCCGAGGCCGGTTGGCATTAGGCCCGCTCATCCCTTGCTTGTTTCGGTTAGATGAGATGTTGAAAGATTCAGAATCGTCGGAATTTCCGCCATTACGATTATCGTCCTTACGGTTTCTCCAGGACCTATTGTTATTTTAGGAGTCAGAGGAGGACTCCTGCTTTGAGCGTTCCAACATCTGGACTTTCCTGGTCAGCTCTTGAAATGTTTGGAGACCCGCGGTGCATAGAAACGGGACCATCCAATTGTTGAGATTTCCGATAAGGAGACTGACAGATTGGTCCTGCTCTATCAGCGGTTCAAATTTTACGGAGAGATTGCGCCATCGGGTTATAAAATCCGTGATGCTTTCGTTGTTCTTTGGCTTGGTCCTTACGAGATGGCAATGGTGATCTTGTCACTGACGCTCATGAACCTCTGCCGAAACAGAGACTCCATTTGGACGAAAGTTATGACGAAGCCATCCGGTATACTCGCGTACCAGTTGAAAGCAATATCGGCCAAGCTATTAACGAACTGCCGGAGGAGAAGTGCATCATTGCCCCCAGTATTCCCGCATGAGGCTTTAAAGTGGGCGATGTGCTGATTTTCATTTCCCATCCCATCAAATCTTCCGAATTTGGGGATGACATAGCCGCTAGGGAATTCTACCAGATCATACTGAGCAGGGTATGGTCTCCCGCTATTGCTAACATCTTTTTGCGCTTCGGTTTCGGCTACCAACGTTTTGACTTTGTTGGCAACCAAATTCATGATTTGATTTTGAGTAAGCAGGCTACTGTCATCGGTAGCCAAGACATTTCCCGAGATAGGATGCGACTGACTTTCATGCGGTCCGCCCACCTTTGGATTTGAGGGAATAGGCGTCGGCTGTCTCGGAACACCGTTTCCCGGTTCATGAGCAGAGCCCTATGCTTGATTGGGCGGCTGAGAGGCAAGTCGGGCCGTGAGCTGCAAGACGACATTCGTCAAGTCGTCAATTTTGGAGTAAGGTTTGGCCATCTCCTTGTCTTTGTTTCTGAGCTGCTTTCGGAGCTCTTGAAGCAGCTCTTGCTCCGCGGTCCTGGGGCGGAAAGTCGGCTCTTCCTCGCTGTCCGAGCTTGACTCTACATGGACTGAGGGGTCTTTCTGCTTATCATCCTCATCGAGAGGGTTTTCATCATCTAGCGGAGGCGGTTGTTCTTGGGAAGTGGCAACTACATTCAAGCCAGATTGGGTTTGAGATGTGGTGGCCCCGTCCTTGCCTTTGCTGCGCGTGCCCACCATGTAGACAGTGTGGACCACATATCCAGCCATTTCCTCATCTTTGGCGGGGTAACCCTGTTCTTCGAACCTCATGAAGCTCAGCCTAGCGGGAGCCCTAGCCCTTTTGTTGGCTCTATATCTGAGCCTTTTCTGTCTTAACTTCTCGATTTTGAGGGCTTGGCGGGCATCCGTCTTCCAGGAAGCCATCGTGAGCCGATTAGAGGGGAGCTTAGAGAAGATATCCAATTGAGCAATTGTCAGCAGCGCCACTGGAGCTTGCCCGAGAAGCCTTGTTGCTTTGTTGGTGTTGATGGTCTTGTCCCCAGCTGGGGCCAAGGAAAGTCGTTCAAACATCGACTTGCGTTTGGGTAGTGATGCCCTCGAGATCACCACATTTGGCCTCTTGCCTTTCGAGGCCGGTTTGTCTGTTACCGAAGCTTGAGGAGCTGGGATGGCGCTAGCTAGTAAGAACAGAATAGAGCCAAATGATAGCAGCGGCTCCTCCCACTGTCGCCCGAGACTGGCCGGAAGAACCGTCCTGGCGTCCATCTTCATCGTGTAGGAGATGGGGGCTGAGTTCATCTTTGGAGACATTGTTGAAAATTGATTACTTGAAAACCTGCATGAAAGAGCATTATTTTAGTATAAATATAGATATGTATATTGATTGAGTTCGCGTGAACGTTTAACCCGAACTATGTGAGGAGAGAAAAGTCCCACCGGGCGTGCCAGAATCTGTAGGGTGTTTTTCGTCACCCCATTGAGATGGGAATACGCGCGCGCTTGTCAAGCGCATTACAGATTCCCCCTGCCTAGGGTAAGCTGGGGTTTATTGATTATGGGGATCCGAATCTCCGGCAGCCGCGGACTAAGCTGCCGTTAATTATCCCTCGCATTTTGAGCGAGAGAACCTCCGATTGACGGGTTAAACTGGTCATGCGAACTCAATGTGCAGTGTTGTGTTTTGAAGGGGTTTTGGATATATCGGGGGGCCCGCAGAGTTTTTACGGGGGTCCCTCTACTCGGATAGTGGGCTGGGGGTCAAGGAGGCTAGCAGCCCCCTTGCGGGCTGCGAGGCAGAGCCCCGTTAGAATTTTTTTCTAACGGGGGAGATATTTTTAGTGTGGAGTGTGTGTAAAATGGGGGGAAATGGCGTCCAAAGGACACGTGGGTGCCAGCGCCTCGCGTGCCTAGCACGCAGGCGCTGTGCGCCAGAGCGCCAGCGCCCATGTGCTGGGCACGCGGGTGCTGTGCGCCAGAGAGCCAGCGCCCCATGTGCTGGGTATGCGGGCGTTGTGCGCCAGAGTGCCAGCGCCCCACGTACTTGGCACGCGGGCGCTAGGCGTCAGCTGCAGAAGGGACTTAGTCCCTGCACGGGGAGCTGTGCTCCCAAAAGGAAATATTTATTATTTTGTTTATATATATATATATATATATATTTTTGAGGAGTTGGACTCCTAAGATATTTTGGAGCTGATGAGCACCAGAGCGCCAGTACCCCACGTGCTTGGCACGCGGGCGCTAGGCGTCAGCTGCAGAAGGGACTTAGTCCCTGCATGGGGAGCTGTGCTCCTAAAAGAAAATATTTATTATTTTGTTTATATATATATATATATATTTTTTTTTGAGGAGTTGGACTCCTAAGATTTTTTGGAGCTGATGAAAGGGGCTTCTCCCTTGAGCCCTGGATCTTCCCCAAAGTGGGGTTCTTGGAGGCGGGTCTCCTTCTTCCTCTTCTGTTGGCAGGATCTTGAAGAATAAGAAGTATGAGATTTTAAAAATCTCTCATTTTTGAGATCTGATGGGAGATCTGAGTTCCCCTTTGTGGGTTTTATGGTGAAAAACTATTTTGTTTTGGAAAAGGAAGAGTAAAACTCTTGATTTAATTCAAAAAGAAGAAGTTTTAGTTTCTTGAGGAAGGAGAAGGAGGCACAAAAACCCTTGAGTTTTTAGAGAATAAAAAGTTATATTTTTATTCATCATCATGTTACCTTATATACGCTTACACATTTACACATAGCCCTTTGGGCTTTACAAAATGGCATTTTGCCCATCCCATATCTCATGTGCTATTTCTTTTTGCACATAAGCTATGGGCTTACAAAAATTTGGCTTTATGCCCATTTTGCTTACATTCATGCATAAAAAATACATAAAAATTATTTATTACATGATTTCATTTTGGCATGGGGGAGGCCGGCCGCGGGGCTCGACTTGGGCATGGGCCCACTTGCTTGGGCTTGGGCCCGCTTACTTGGGGTTAACCTTGACTTTGACCTGGTCAACTGGGGTGCAAATTTTGACCCCAACAAAGACATGAGCACGGGGGCTCGATCTATTTGGAGATCGAAGATATTTTAATCTCAAGAAGACTTTGCCAATTTGAGGCTGGAGTTGACTTCCCATAGTGTTAAGCACTAGTATACGTTCAGCACTCACGTGTTCCCATGTGAGGTTCTAAAGCAGTGTTAAAAACTGAATTTTGAGGGGCGCTCACGTGTGGCACGTGAGGCACCTCAAAGCTGGCGCTGTACATTGGGTTCAAGTCCCCGTTTATATATAAGTGTTAAACACTTAATTCTTGTGGCACTCATGTGTGAGCACGTGAGGCGCCCCAAAGTTGGGTACTGTCTTTTTGTGTTTTATTTCCCTCTTCTTTTATAAGCGCTGAGCACTCGGCTCACGTGTGAGCACGTGAGGCGTCCGAAATGGGAACTATTCTCTGAATTTTATTTCTCTTTCTTTTATAAGTACTAAGCACTTGGACCCTGTGGTGCTCACGTGCGAACACGTGAGGCACTTTCAAA
Source organism: Agapanthus africanus (assembly GCA_030015575.1). Lineage (NCBI taxonomy): Eukaryota > Viridiplantae > Streptophyta > Magnoliopsida > Asparagales > Amaryllidaceae > Agapanthus > Agapanthus africanus. The sequence continues at coordinate 711,902,053 of CM057342.1, forward strand.
ATGTGAGTGCTGTTTTTGGGTCTATTCCCTTTTTCATATAAGTGCTAATCACTTAATTGAGGGTCGCGTGGAAAACACGTAGCTGCCCTAGGAGGCAGTTCTTGTTCTTTTTAAATGCTCGCATGTGAAACACGTGACCCGGTCTTAGCCATTCATTTTTGTTCATCAGAGGTGCTCACGTGGGGAAACACGTGAGGTTTCATTATAGTGTTGAACATTAATGAATCACCAGTCTTTCCTTCTATGTGCATGAAGATTTTGATCTCATATTAACGATGCTAGAATATAAGTTTAGAGAATTTCAAGTCTCTTGTTTTATCAGAATTAAATTCTTTTTACAGGGTTAAACCTTAGTTTTATCAGAGGAATTAAATTCCGATATTCTTTTGTAAGAATTAAATTCTTTGAACTTAATTCTTTCCCCTAAGTTTTGAATCTGCATAATAGAATCTTCCCGATGAGAATTAAATTCTCAACTTGTGGTGAGATCTGCTTCTGCAGATCTCAACCAGAGGAAGAACTAAGTTCTTTTTTTGAAGGGTTAAATCCTTTGTTTGAGAATTAAATTCTCTTTTGTTTTTGTGAGAGCTTTTTTGGAAAGCTTATGGGGTGGTCTCCTCGTTTTAGAGAATTAAATTCTCTCTGTATTTTTCTTCCCCTCCCTCTCTGTCTGTCTCTCTTTCCTCCTCTCCTTGCTCCTATTCATATGAGAAGAAAAAGAATCAACTTGTTAAGAAAATCTCTCATTGAGAGATCATGATTGATTCCATGTTCTTTTAGATCAATCGGTGAATTTTATTCACCGTTGGATTTTTAATCCAAAGGCTCTCTGTGTAACAGAGAAGATTTCTTGTTTGTTTAACAAGATTGTGAATATCTTGTTAGTTTTAACAAGATTAGAATTTTATTCTATCATATCTTTTTAGTTTAACAAGATCAGAAATATATTTTCTTAATATAGAATTTAATTCTATCATATGGATATCTTGTTAGTTTAACATAAAATTTTATTCTTATCATATGAATATCTTGTTAGTTTAACAAGATTAGGAAAATATTTTTCTATGATAGAATTTTATTCTACCAGATGATCACCGTTGGATTTTTTATCCAAAGGTCCTCTGTTTAACAGAGAAGATCTTTCTAGTTTGAGGAAGATCAGAAAAATATTTCCCAAATAGAATTTAATTCTAGAATTTGACAGGTGCAATTTAAATTGGGGCGCTCACATGCTTTGCATGTGAGTAGCAAGAGAACTCATGTGTTTAACACGAGACCCCTAGTATGGGTTTTAGCCTGTTTATTTTCAGTGCTCATATGAGCATATGAGCGCTCACCTGTTTAACATGTGAGGACTGTTTGGTCATTGGTTATATATGTTCAGTGCCCATATGCTTTGCATATGAGCGCTCACGTGTTTTACACGTGAGGCCTGTTTGGCTATTAGTTGTTTTATTTAGTTTATTTTCAGCGCTCATATGCTTTACATATGAGCGCTCACGTGTTTAGCACGTGAGACATGTTTGGCCATTAGTTATTTATGTTCAGCGCTCATATGCTTTGCATATGAGTAATCACGTGTTTAACACGTGAGGCATGTTTGGAACTAAGTTGTTTGTTTTCAGCGCTCATATGCTTTGCATATGAGCGCCCACGTGTTTAACACGTGAGGCCAAATTTTGAAGACTCTCCCCCTTTTTTAATAAGGGAACAAGTAGCTCTTGGCCGAAAATTTTGGAGGGAACAGATGGCGTAGCAAGTTACAGTAGGGACCCCATCATCGGCACCCTCTTTCAACTCTTCCAAAATTTCTATGGTTTCTATAGGGAGGAACACCTTCAGTTGGATAAGTGTTCTTTCCTTTTGTACATAATTTTTGAGGAAATCGACGTATTTTTGAATGGCCGTTCTCCTCGCAGACTCTTCTTCGCGTCGAGCCATGTCTTTATTTTTCTTCTTTCTAAGCTTCTTGGACTTTGAGCCTGTCCATCTCGGATTAGTAGACGGGACAGTGGGCTCTTTTCGCCCTTCCCACTCGACTCTGAGTTCTTTCTAAAGCAGTTTTAGCATCTTCTCTGTCTTCTTGGATAGGTATATGTTCCCCTCCGAATGGCGGCCGAGACGTTAGGGCGTCTGTGCCTGAGATTCGGGGCAGATGCTATTTGGTTTTATCCGTCTATCTCTCCGAAGATGCCAAGTTGATTTATGGCACCGTGTATCGAAGGTTTAGACGGATGCGGCCGATGTAGCAGACTTTGTCAGATTCCCCCTCGCTTGAGGGGTTTTTGATTGTGGGGACGCTCTTCCCTACAGGCGCAAGCCCCTGCAGTTAATTACGCTACCGCATCGCGGTAGCCACTTTCTCCTTCTCCAGAATTTCACTTCGTGTCGTGTGTGTTTGTTTTGTTTGTGGTTGCCCGTGGATTGTATACGGAGACTGAGTAATGCCGTCGCCCGTAGGACATGGATTAGTCCAAATCCGTATTTACTTAGATTTGGGTTTGGTGTTTTTAGTTTAAGGATGCATTAGTCGCGTTGCGGCTAAGATCAACTTAAACGTTCGTTAAGGATACGTTAGTCCTGTTTGGGACTAAGATCAACTTAACGTGATAATCCCTTTAATATCTGGCTATCGGGACACGTCACCTCTCTAACGTCGTTGAAGGATTACAACGGCAAATGTCAGAGGACTTCAGAGATGTACCCTTGAACCAAAGTCGATTTGGAGTTTTATAGTCCATTTAAATGTTTAAGGATACGTTAGTCGTATTTGGGGCTAAGATCAACTTAAACGGGACCGTTTAGATCCGGCAAAAGAGCATTTGGGAGCTCTATTGTTCCAGTTTAGGGACGTAGTGGTCCCTGTTCCAGTTTAGGGACGTGGTGGTCCATCGCCAGTTTAAGGGCGTGGTGGTCCATATTCCAGTTTAGGGACGTGGTGGTCCGACATTAGTTTAAGGACGTCTCGGTCCAACATTAGTTTAGGGACGTCTCGGTCCAATATTAGTTTAAGGACGTTTCGGTCCAATATTAGTTTAAGGATGTTTCGGTCCACGAGTTTAGGGACCCCGCAGTCCAATATTCATGTGTGGTCGTTGGGACCCATCGCCTCTCTGACGTCGTTGAAGGATTACAACGACAGACGTCAGAGGAGTTCGGAGATGTACCCTCGAACCGGATATAAATTGATTTAAGAGAGAGCTGTGCTCGGTCAATTTTATTTAAGGACTTACGGCCAAAATTGGGCTAAGTCCAGTGGAAAATGTTCAACACCTTTATTTATTTCCGGTCTATTAGACCTATGCTAGGGCTTTGCCCACACTTAAATAATGCATTGCATTACTTCAGGCCATTTATGCCCATTTTGACTGGGCTCTGCCCTTTTTATTATGATGCAGATCATTTGTTTTGGTCCAATGGACCCTTCAATTGGGCTTTGCCCTTTTAAATAATGCATAGCATTTTATTTATTAGGCCTGTTAAGCCTTTTAATTGGGCCTGGCCCTTCAGGAAATGAAATGCATTGCATTTGTCAGGCGCTTTGCGCCAATCACTGAGCGCAAGCGCTTGTGGTGACGACACGTGTTATGCTCTGGCGAGCGCAAACGCAACAGCGCAGTGCGCTGCGCTAGTACGCTGCGCTGTTGCGCTGCTGACACGTGGCGCGCTCTGGTGAGTTGCGCCTACAAAGGAGCACAACAGCGCAATTTTTCAAGAGCAAAGCAATGTTTTATATTTTGGTTGATTTTAAATCAAAGAAAACAAGTTTTCTTTTGTTTTCAAATAACCAATGGTTCATAAGAAAGTGCAAAGCACTACTATTACTTATTTTTTCTTTTTATTTAAGATTATTGATCTTGTTCTTAGATCAATAGTCTGTCCATAAGAGAATTTTCTCTTTTTCCTAAAGGTTTTTACCTTCTGTTGTTCTTGAGGAGTTCTCAAGAGTTCTCTTCTCTATTTTTTTTAGAAAGATGTTGATGCCTTTGAATTGAGGCCTAGGGTCCTTTTTATAGTGCCCATAAATTAGTTAAATTTGTTAAAAAGATTTTTCTCTGAGTGATTTGGGGAGTTTTCCCCACCTTTGGATTTTTGATCCAAAGGCCTCTGTTTTACAGAAGAAAATCTTCTTGTTTTAATAAGAACAGAAAGGTTTATTCTGTTTTGCGCAACTTCCTTAGCGCGTGACACGTGTCGCGCAGCGCAGCGCTTGCGCAGCTGCGCTTGCGCAACTGCGCTGACACGTGTCGCGCAGTGCAGCGCTTGCGCAGCTGCGCAGACACGTGTCTTGCGCAGCTGCAATTGCGCAGCTGCGCAGACACGTGTCGCGCAGCGCAGCGCTTGCGCAACTGAACGTTGTTTCTTTTACTTTTAGTTTTTAAAAGAGCCCTGCTCTGATTGGACGCACCGCCTTGGGCGTTGCACTGTCGTATTAAATTCTGACACGTGGCGCGTTGCGCGCGGCGCACGGGATTTGAAGCGTTGCTTCAAAATTTGAATTTTTGAAATTTAAACAGAGCCTTGCTCTGATTGGGGAAACAAATGCCCCCCCACCGTTGCGCTCATGTGGTGCGCATGTGAGTGCAGCGGTGGCAAGATCTCAGCCTTTGGATCAACTGATAAGTTGAAGGGGCGCATGCGCCTATAAATAGGACCCTTGGTCCTTAGAAAATTCTTACAACTTTCAAGAATTTTGAGTCTCAGAGCCTTGCTCTTGCTTAAGAACTTTCAGAGCCTTGCTCTTGTTCTTTCCTCAAGAACTTCAAAGTTCAAAACTTAGCATCACTCTAGGTAATTTAAATTAAATTAAATTTAATTAACAGAGCCTTGCTCTTATAGATCTTTGATCTAAAGAAAAAATCCCTTTAGGGCTTCATCACCAGAGCCTTGCTCTCAAAAATTTACAGATCTACAGAGATCTTGTCCATGGGTTTTAACCTATGAACAGAGCTTTGCTCTTGGATCAAATGTAGATCTTTTTAGATCTGAAAAATGAAGATTTTTTTTAATAATTTTCCTAGATTTTTCAAGATTTCAAAATTTTAACTCTTTTAAGTGCTAAGAAAAAAATTTATGGATCTTTCCATCATTACCAAAGAGCTATGCTCTTTTGAGGAATCTTGTTCCCCTGAGACCAGAGTTTGACAAATGTCACTCTGTGACAGAGCCTTGCTCTAAAAGAGGAGATTTTCTCCTTGTCTCCAGGGGTTTCCCTTCAATGAGGATATTCTCTTGGGGATCTTTTCATGAATTGACAGTCTCATCTAATGATGGGATTGTCTTATTAAATGATGCACCGTCATCCAGATTTTGTGGGTCCCCCTTTGGTCCCCTACCCACTGCATCACAGTGTGGAGTAAGATTTTAAAATGCCAAACGTTAGAACACTAACGGTTATTTTGTCTTTCCACAGGAAACATGTCTGACGACTTGTCTTTCCCCTTTGTTCGCTCGGAAGGAGGGTTCCGTCATTCGCCAGTGGACCAGGTGGCGTTCGCTCTTATTAAAGATCATGACCCCGAGTGCAAAAAACTCCACCTGTGGGGAAGGTGGTATAGCCAGATCATCCAGGGTCGCCGCAGTTTCAGTTTCGACACGCCGTCTGAACCCATAACTCCAATCCCCTATGCGGACGAACCCCCGGCGAAGTATGCCGTGGAGGTTAAAAATTGGAATTCGAATGACCTCCTCCAACCCGCAATTGGTGCTATTCCCGTGCAGCCGCCGCCGGCAATAGATATTTTAGGAAGGCGAATTTGTCAGGGTGAAGCACGCCCTTGGGGACAGGCCTATAATATTGGATTGGTGCCGCGACCGCCCGCCGGATACTTGCAGTGGGCCCGATACATCTTATCGGCGAAAAGGACTCATCTAATGAAGATTGGATTGTATTCGGCCATCTACGTCTCGCTCTTCGAGTATCCCTCTCCTCCAACGTGGTGGATCAAGGCCTTCATTGAACAATGGAATATCCCCACCCACACTTTCTTGATGGCGGATAGGGAGGTCTCAATTTCTTTGGAGGAGTTTGCCGAGCTCTCGGGTTTACCGATGAGGGGGGAGCATTACGAGGAGTTTCTACCTCCTGATGAATACGTTTTTGTCACCAAGCCGCTGGTGTTTGACCTGACTCCGGAAAACGCCGTTCAGCATCAGTATCCGGGCCTAGTGAAGATGTTGGAGATCTATGAAGGACTCCATCTGGAATCGGGCGGCCGGGGCGTCAGTTTCGCAGATTTTATTGCCCGCTTCATTCGTCCGGAGTTCCTATCAGAGCTGAGTGAGAAGTTCGCCCAGCTTGATGACCCTTTCGGTTTCGGCTTAGACCGCCGACCCGTATTGGAGGATGATCAAAGGGATTTTTATCTCCCCGGCGCTGCCATCGTCCCTTTCTCAGAAATCGCCGTCCCAGGCATGGATGAGGAGACCTTTTTTATTGGGTTCTTAGGTTTGTGGCTATGCAGCTTTGCGCTCCCCATGCACCCGCGTCACATGCGGCCCTCCGTCTTTTACCCAGCGCATCGGATGGTGGCTGGTTTACAGTTATTGGTAGGAATCGCCGGGCTGGCCTACCTTTATAAAGGACTTAGCGTAGCGGCGGACGCTAGTGAGCCTGGGGTGCAGCCTGCTAACTTCCCGACGCACTATTTCACCTCCTGGATGGAAATGCACGTGCAAGGGGTGTTCGGTGTCCATAAGATTCCTCCGTTCTTTGAGAAATGCAGACTCCCGAGAGTCATGCGGTTGGTCGGCACTTCAATTGTGGTTGCACCCCCATGGGAGTCTAGGGGACTGCTCCTTCGTCCACATCTGGTCGGAGCGAAGATTTCCTTTGTGGATAAAGTTATAACCATAGGCTCAGAGACTACTAAGTCAGTAGTGCCACTGCGCGATGATTTCAAGGACGGGGCTTCCGTATTGAAGGCTCGGGAAATCCTCCACCTCTACTCCATTCGGCCGGGCTATCTAGTGTTTAGGCAGAATGAGACCGCACTTTTCATGAGGTACAACCCGCACCGGTTTGCTCAGCAATCGAGCTACAACCAAGGGATCCCGATGGAAGCTTTCTTGGAAAAGCCTGTGGTCAGCCGAGAGGGGATGAAGAATGCAATGCACCATTTCACACGGCTTAACACGGGTTCCTATTTCTTCATTAGTGAACCCAGCTGTGTCCCTAAGATGCTTAACACGTACGTGGCTTGGTATGCGCATGCGATGGGCCCAATTATCTTAACGGAGAAGCGTATACTGGTTGACCGTAGGTGTGCGCCTCCTGGCGGTGATCGCAAGGCCCTCTTGCAACCAAGGATCCCGGTCATTCCTCCGTTAAAAGATGCCGGAGTCGACCGACCATGCGTGTTAAGCCCCCCGCGTGGATTGCCGCTATCTGCTACGGTGAACGCACCTCAGGCGCCCCGTGTTCCCATGAAGACAGTTAATGTAATATCGCCAGAGTCCGGCGTAGGAGCGGATATGGGGACCCGCCGCCCCAAGGTGACTGCCAAGCGCAAATCAATTCCAGGTGCATCTAGAGCCGGCGGGCAAAAGAAGAAAAAGTCGATCCTTTCTCTCGACGCAATCCTCAATTTAGAGCCTGAGGCCCCTCTTACCAAAGGAATAAGTGAATATGGCAGCAATAAGGGCTTCTTGGTAGACCCTGCAGACACCAATTTGGCGGCCGCTATTGCAGCTTCTGAGCGATCAGCAAGGCTCGAAGCGATGTTAAGCAGACTCGCGGAGTCAGGTGATCATTAGCCGCTTTCCTCATCACTTCATCGCATTTTTTTTATCATTATTCTTGACTAATACTTTTCCCATTTTTAACAGGTGTCTCTACTGAAGAAGCTATTGCTGCCTCTTTGAAAACTTTCCAAGAGGAGGAGGAGAAACGTGCTCTAGCAGGCGTTGGTGCGTCCCACCCCCTTTTCTTTTATAAGAAAAAAATTGTTATCTCTTCTGATGGTCATCCTAACCTTCTTCTTTTGTTTCTTTGTAGGAGCTATATCAGTTGATGCGGGGATCCTCCCCAAGCCTGTTACTGAAGTCCCGGTCTCGTTGGGGCTGCTGCAAGAGCCTCGACTTGACAAAACGACGAGGGATGCCTTGAAAAACCTGGAGGCATCCCTACTCACGGACGAAGACGCCTCAATGAGAGAGGCTCTGGTGAGGTCCGTCTCAACGGCCCAGGAGGAGAGAAAGCGGCTGAGGCGCGAGGCGAAGGCGCGCCGGACTGCTTTGGCTATGGAAGCGGGCCCAAGCACCGTCCCTCGGGCAGATACTCCTTCCGGAGAGGCCCCTATCGCCCTATCCACTGCTCGCCGACAAGTGGCGCGCGCCGTTCGAAGCGCAAATGATAAGTCCACTTCAGGTAACGTTTCTTTCAGAATTTTTATTGTGAGAGTTATAATGCCGACGGTTCTTATATCTATTATTTTGCAGGGCCCAGTCCGACCGAGGGTGAGGCGAAGACCGTTGAACCCAGGGGAACACAGGAGGCGATGCCTGCCGAACTCGAGCCGACAGTGGGCAACATCGTTGAGGCCATGGAGCCTGATGCGGAGGTTGAGGGGCCTATAGCCGAGAAGGTCGTTGATGCCGAGCCTGAAGTGGCGGCAGATGAAACGATCATTACAACTGGGTCCGGGGTGATGGCGGACGAGGCACTTGAGGCTGGCGACCTCGTGGTGACGGTAGATGAGCCGATGGAGACAGCGGAGCCCGAGGAAGTAGTAGGTGAGATGGGTACGACTCTTGGGGAAGAGTCAGCCGCTTCCTTCCAAGAGTCCGGCAACGCTCCAATCATTGCCCTCCCCGTCTACGATCTTCTGCCATCTCCTGGTGGCGCGAGCACGACGACGGTCCCTATTGAGTCGGGTGATGAGGTTACGGGTGGCGGCCTCATGTCGATGGAGGAGGGAATTGCCTCAGTTTCGGCTGGCAGCTCGTCGGGTAAACTTCGAGTTACCATCATTCCCCTTTTTTATATATATATATCTTGCGATCTTTTCTAACAAGTCTGTCTTTGTTTTTAACGCAGGCGCGGCCAGTGTCGATGCTCCATTGCTTGAAGGAGCACCGTCAACTACTGCTTTGGCGGTGGTCATCTCCCAGCCTTCCCTTGTGCCATCGCGGATGTTGGAAGGTATGGATTTACGACTCATGAGTTGATCTTTTAAACGTGTAGCTTATGTACTAACGTTATACCACTGTGTCCTTTCAGGAGTGCTCTTTGATCATCTATACCAAGTGTTGCTCTCACACTTCTCCTTCCCATCCGAATTCGCTTCTCCTTCTAGTGGTGCCGGTGAGTATATTTTCATTTCGATGTCTTTCCTTTCCCCCTTTTTTTTATAGGATTATTTCAAACTTTTCCTCTTCTTTATTGTAGTGCCACAAATCGAAGGAGGGGGTGCAAGGCCTGCCACGCCACCGGCCCTTCCGGCCTTACCTTCCGTTGCAGCTGGTATAGTAAATCTCCCCCTTTTTTTTATGACCCTTCAACATCTCTTGAACCATCGTCTAACCATGTTTTGTTTTGCAGCTATCGTTCCGGCTCCGGTCCTTCTTGAGTCTCGTGTCCTTTCACCGGCAGGCCCTTTCTTGAAACGTCCATCTTCAAAGGGTGCCATGATGAGTTTGGGTATGCTGAGCGGGTATATCGAAGAGCTTAACGCGAACGCTCTCCCTTCTGCCGCAGATTTCGCTGTGGAAGTTAACCTAATGTTGGCGGCGCTCGTAAACTTTCACAACGAAGGCGTCGTCGAATCTTGGGTTAACCACTGCAGGGAGGTCGAGGCCTGCCTACATCGGCTGGAGTCGACGCGTCCTTCTCCTGAAGTTTTGGCCATAAGCACCCAACGGACAGCTTGGCTCGAGCAAAGCACTTCTTATTTCCGCCATTTGGAGAAAGAAGCAGCTTTACGGTTGAAGGAACGTCAGGAATCTTCAAGCGCAACTGCTCGCCTACGCGCTGAAGTTAGGGCGAATGCTGCTGAGGTGAAAGTCGTCTTTGAAGGCCTTCTGGAGCGTATTTCTAATGGGCTGGCACTGAAGCGGAAGCTTGATGCCGCCGAGCGTGATGCCAGAGGCCGTGAAGCAGCTCAGCAGGTCATTGAGGAACAGCTTGCATCCTTCATGCAGCAGCGGGCCCAGGTGGAGGCGGAGGTGGCTGCGGCTGTTACTCAGGAGGAAGCGCTGAAGGAAGTGCGAGAACAGCTTGTGAATTTATTAAAGACACTTCCTCCTCAGTAGCTATCCATCCTTGTATCGTTTGTGCTTGTAGATAAAAGAATGTATATATATATATATATATATATATATATATATATTTCTTCTTTGACATAATGTATCTTGTATCCAATCAAGTTTATGAATAAAAGATACACCTTTTTTGTAATGTGTCATTTTCTCCGTCTTTTCTTTCTTTCATTATCAGCATGCCACCTTAGTAACCATGGTTGACGGATGATCAGAACGAGTATCCTGACTTTCTTAAGAAATAGCGATGGCTTAGGCCGCAGGTTCAGATCTGCTGCCTAAGACTTTTCAACTCTATAAGCCATGAGGGTCTCATAGAGACTTTTCTCCCTACGGATCGAGAGGATCTCGTAGGTGGGTTTTCTCCTTAGGAATCGTGAGGATTCCTAAGTGTGGTTTTCTCTTATAAGTCGTAAGGATCCTATAAGAGAATTTTTCCCTCTTACGAGTCGAGAGGACCCACAAGCGGTTGTTTCCCTCCTCGTCGAAATTCGACTTTGGAGAGTGAGACCCGTGAATAGTATGCAAGAGACCATTTTGGATTGACTTGCAGGGTCCCATTGTTCAGGAAGCAAGTTTTTTAGTCCCTGCTGCCTGAGGCTTCATTTGCATGTTGAAACGAATCGGGAATTTCCCACGGAGACACTAGTTTCTCTGCGAGCCGACGCGAATCAGGAGGCTCTCGTCAAGGAGTGTTTGTATCCGTGAGTCGAGGAGTTTGCTAGGGATTATTTGTTTCCCAAGCGCCAAGGATTATTTGTTTCTTTGAGGTTTGAAACGAGTCGAGAATTTCCCACGGAGGCACTGGTGGCTCTGCGAGTCGACGCGGATCAGGAGGCTCTCGTCAATGAGTGTTTGTATCCGTGAGTTGAGGAGTTTGCTAGGGATTATTTGTTTCCCAAGCGCCAAGGATTATTTGTTTCCTTGAGGTTTGAAACGAGTCGAGAATTTCCCACGGAGGCACTGGTGGCTCTGCGAGTCGACGCGGATCAGGAGGCTCTCGTCAAGGAGTGTTTGTATCCGTGAGTCGAGGAGTTTGCTAGGGATTATTTGTTTCCCAAGCGCCAAGGATTATTTGTTTCCTTGGGGGTTTGAAACGAGTCGAGAATTTCCCACGAAGGCACTGGTGGCTCTGCGAGTCGACGCGGATCAGGAGGCTCTCGTCAAGGAGTGTTTGTATCCGTGAGTCGAGGAGTTTGCTAGGGATTATTTGTTTCCCAAGCGCCAAGGATTGTTTGTTTCCTTGGGGTTTGAAACGAGTCGAGAATTTCCCACGGAGGCACTGGTGGCTCTACGAGTCGACGCGGATCAGGAGGCTCTCGTCAAGGAGTGTTTGTATCCGTGAGTCGAGGTATCTGTTGAAGACACTAGTTTCTTCGGAGTTGGACTGAACCGTCGAGATTTAGCTTCGTCTTCTGGCGGAGCCTGTTGGGAAAGTATGGTTCCCTCTTTGTTTACGCCCTTAGATTGTATACAGGGATCGATGTGATCTTAATTGTAGGGCCAAAGTTTTATCATTTCTTTTTTTTTATTTTATTTCCGCGATGCTCTATCATTTCAGCTTTTATATCGCGAAGGTTGCGATTGCCCGATCATTTCGGCTATTTTTCGCGGTGCCCAATCATTTCGGCTATTTATTTTATTTTTACCCGCTGCTTTTTATTGCGAGTTGCCCAATCATTTCGACTATTTTGCATGCATACATTTTTACTCACTGCTTTTTATCGCAAGTTGCCCAATCATTTCGGCTATTTTGTATGCATGTGCGGCCTACTGGCTTTCCGCCGTAAACCTGGAATTAGATACCGATTTCGGCATCAGCACCGCTACAACTGGGATATTGCCAGGAGCGAATCATCATCTGCCTCTGTTGATGTCGAACAAGGGTGGCTTAGCGAGCAGGGTTAAGGTCCTGTCGACTAAGGCTTTTGACTTTATGAGCCGTAAGGGTCTCACAAAGGTATTTCTCCCTACAAGTCGTGAGGATCTTGTAGGTGTATCTTCTCCTTAGGAATCATGAGGATTCCTAAGTGCATGTTCCTCTGTAAGTCGTAAGGATCCTACAGGAGGGTTTTCTGCTTGTAAATCGAGAGGACTTACAAGGGTCGCTCACCATACGAACATATCCCAAGTCACGGATGAGACTTGGTTAGGGAAATGTTTACTCGCGCCCGTGGATTGTATACAAGGGCCAGTATTGAGCCACTTGTAGGGCAATATCGGAAGATTGTGGGAGTTGCTTAAGCACAGGTTTAGGTCTCTGTAACTTAAGACTTTCAAATCTTATGAGCCGTAAGGGTCCCATAAGAAAGTTCTGCTTACGAGTCGTGAGGATCTCGCAAGTATATTTTCTCCCTAGAAATCGTGAGGATCCCTAAGTGTGTTGCTCCCTTGTGAGTCGTAAGGATCTCACGCGGGTGGTTTCTCCTTACAAGATCGAGAGGATCTTGTAAGTGTCCTTTAACGAGGTTGCGCCCTTTCAGGTTTTCACAAACACTCGCCGGTAGTCCTGCTGTTTTTACTCACGGAGTCCTTTCGGGTTTTCATCCGTGCCCTTTTTGCTTATGGACATACCGTTTTTTTTCTTTTTATTTTCTTTTTCTCTCTTTTTTTTACGAGGTCGCGCCCTTTCGGGTTTTCACGAACACTCGCCAGTAGCCCTGCTGTTTTTACTCACGGAGCCCTTTCGGGTTTTCATCCGTGCCCTTTTAGCTTATGGACACACCGTTTTTTTATTTTATTTTTATATGTTTTTTTTTATATCTCGTTAGCCTAAATATGCTGCGGTAGTAATTTAAAGACGTTTCGGTCTGCTATTAGTTTAAGGACATTCCGGTCCGCTATTAGTTTAAGGACATTTCGGTCCGGCGTTGAGAGGCTGGCTACTGCTTATAAAGCTGGAGCTTAGGAAGATAGCGAGCGGACATAGTCGTCGTCATCTATCATTGACCTAGGCTGTGGCTCATTAAGCGTAGTATTTCTTTAGGAAGCGACCGTTTATTGGTCTGAAAGGCCTTTCACCGTGCATGTCCATGAGTAGGTAGGCCCCACCCTGGTAGACCTTATCTATGATGTATGGGCCTTCATAGTTTGGCTCGAATTTTCGCCGCTTGGCGCGATTGGGGATCATAGGCCTTTTGACCACTAGCACGAGTTCGCCTTGGCGGAATGTCCTTGGTCGGGTCAATCTTTCATATGAGCGCGTCATCTTTGCTTTATAAGCTTCCAGATTTTGCTGTGCTATGAGCCGGGTTTCATCAAGGGCGTCAAGCTCCTCAAGCCGAAGGTGAGCATTCTCTTCGCCCGTTAGCTTGTGGTGGACTGCCACTCGTAAAGAGGGTAATTCTATCTCGAGGGGGAGTACTGCTTCCGTCCCAAATACCAACGCGTACGGCGTTGTGTTCGTGGCCGTCTTGAACGTAGTTCGATACGCCCAAAGAGCTTCTTGCAGTCTTTCGTGCCAGTCTTTCTTATTTCGGGACACCGTTTTCTTTATGATCTTTGTCAGGGTCTTGTTGAAGGCTTCAGCTAGACCATTGGCTCGCGGATTATAAACCGAGGAATATCTCCAGTCTATATTGTGCTACTGTGCAAAGCGATTGATCTTGTGGCTTCTATAAGCTGGCCCGTTATCGGAGATGATTCTCCTTGGCGTTCCAAACCGATATAGGACATGCATCTTGAAGAAGTGGAGGATATTTTCCGTCTTCACTTCTTTTAACGGTACTGCTTCTGCCCATTTAGAGAAGTAGTCAGTCGTTGCTAGGATGAAACGATGTCCTCTAGACGATACTGGTTCGATGGGGCCGACTATATCAGTCCCCCATATTTCGAATGGCCATCTAGCCACCGTTGGATGTAATGGATTCGGATGCTGATGGATGAAGTCCCCATGAATTTGGCATGAGTGGCATTGCTTCGCATATTCGAGGCAATCCTGAATCATTGTGGGCCAGTAGTAGCCCATCCGTTTGATCTTCAACTTCATCTTTGGGCCTGCTTGGTGAGAACTGCAGAGTCCGTCATGAACTTCCTGGACGACCCTTTTCGCTTCGTCAGGTCCTAAGCATCTCAGCCATAGAGAATCAAATGACCTTTTGTACAGAGTATCATTGACGAAGGCGAAAGACAGAGCTCGTTTTATGAGCTGATGTCTCGTGGACGCTTCTTCAGGCATTCCGTGGGATTTAAAGTAGTCTATGAAGACTTCTCTCCAATCCTCAGCATTTTTCCAATCTTTTACTTGCAGGGTCGTCTGCTCGCTCGCTCCTTTTTCTTCGGATGATTCCGGAGATATTCTGCTGGGGCAAGCACTCGACGGCTTTGTACCATGATTCTAACGTCCTCGAGGTTCTCGTCAGCCAATTCTTTAGCAAGTTTAGCCAGTGCGTCCGCTTTGCTGTTTTCCGCACGCGGTATGTTCTCTAAAGTATAGGAGGGAATTTGGGTCAACAGTTGTTGAACCTTTTCACCGTACTTCACCAACTCCGGTTTGCACGTTTGGTAGTCGCCGTTTATTTGACTAACGATCAGTTGAGAATCCTCGTATATGAGGAGGTTTTTAATTCCCATGTCAATGGCGATCTCAAGGCCCGCTATCAAAGCTTCGTATTCGGCTTCATTGTTTGTCCTAGGCTCTGTTAAGGAGAAAGCGAAGCGCATTATCCCTCCTTGTGGAGTTACAAAAATGAGTCCTACCCCCGATTTGATTATAGGGGTACTTTGTTTGCGCTTCTTTACGGAAGATGCTCCATCGAAATAGAGCTCCCATCGGGTATCACCACCGTCGATCGCATCAAACGCATGTTCGTCTGGAAGATCGCAATTTAGAGGAGAATTGGCGGGTATGGGATGCTCAGCGAGGAAGTCGGCGATGACCTGGCCTTTCACTGCCTTGAGAGGTTGATACGTTATTGAAAACTCCATCAAGAATAGGGCCCATTTAGCGAGTCGTCCCGTCAATATGGCCTTTGACATCAAGTATTTAAGGGGGTCCACCCTTGAAATGAGACGGACCTCATGCGCCAACGCATAGTGCCTAAGCTTTGTTATCGCGAAGATCAACGCCAGGCAATGTTTTTCAATGGGGGAGTAGTTGCTTTCTGCCCCCAGTAGAACTTGACTTAAGTAGTAGAGTGCTCTCTCTTTCCCTTGATCGTTCTCTTGTGCCCATAATGCGCCTAAGGAACCTTCGAGGGCGGTTGTATAAAGAATGAGGGGTTTTCCCTTGACCGGAGCAGCCAACACCGGCGGGTTCTGCAAGTATTGCTTGATCTCGTCTAGTGCGCTTTGGCACTTTTGATCCCAGACAAACGGGGTTCCCTTCTTCATCAGGTGGCTATAGGGACGGTACTTGCCTGAAAGATTGGCTATAAATCGCCGTATGTATGCGAGCTTCCCTTGGAGAGATCTTAACTGTTTAAGAGTTCTTGGCGGAGGCATTTCCATGACCGCTTTGATCTTTGACGGATCTATTTCAATACCTCGATGTCGAACAATGAATCCCAGGAATTTGCCTGAGGAAACTCCGAATGCACACTTGAGCGGGTTCATCTTCAAGTTGTATTGCCGAAGGCGTTGAAATACGGTCTTCAGATGCTCGAGATGTTCCTCATATGATTTGCTTTTAACAACGAGGTCGTCGATATAGCATTCGACGATTTTGTGTATAAGGTCATCGAAGATCTTCGTCATGGCCCTTTGGAAGGTGGCACCGGCGTTCTTTAGACCAAAGGGCATCACCTTGTAACAAAATATTCCTAGAGGGGTCCTGAAGGCTGTGTGCTTCTGGTCTTCTGGATGCATCTTTATCTGGTTATACCCCGACGAGCCGTCCATGAAGGAGAAATCCTCATGAGTGGACGTATTTTCTATCATCAGTTCAGTGACTGGTGCTGGAAAATCGTCCTTCGGACAAGCTTTATTTAAGATCCCGGAAGTCTACGCATATACGCACTGTCCCGTTTTTCTTCATCACCGGGACGATGTTGGCGATCCATTCAGGGTATTGAACCTCCTGGATGAAGCCAGAGTCGATCAGCTTCTTGACCTCGGCATTAATGCTCATCTCAAGCTCAAGTCGCATTCTTCTCGGCGCCTGTTTGACTGGCTTGATGTTCGGGGATATCGCCAATTTGTGTACAACAATTTCTGGATCTAGTCCCGGCATTTCGGAATAGTTCCACGCGAAGCAATCTCTATGCTGTAGAAGCACATCCTTTAACGCAGCTACCCTTTCTTCAGATAGTAACTCGCTGATGAATGTCGGTCGTGGATCGTTTGCCGTCCCCAACTCAATCTTCTTGAGGTTATCTGCAGTGGTATGGATTCCATCTTCCATCTCTTTTGGCACTGGTGGGAATTCTGAGATTATCTCGTCGCTGCTGTTTTCGAAGCACCAAGGGAGCTCATCTATGTCCTCGGGCTCTTCTTTTAATATTGTAATCATGTGACAGGTGCGAATTCGCTTCCAATCCCAATGTGGAACTGGTTTTCGTTTCGTGGCCTTGGGCTCGTGCTTTTGTGGTGGCGCTACCCTCCAGTTGTCGGACAGAGCGAACTTGCCGAGCTGGTACTGATCTTCAACCCAATTTTTGAAGGTGAAGCAATCTTCAAGAGGATGCCCTATTACTCGATGGTAAGAGCAATAGACCGGGTGTGAGACCTCGCCCGCTTGTTCGGGGTGTTTAGACTCTGGCAGTGCAAGCATCCGATGTTTCAAAGCGAGGTCAAGTATCTTCTTCGTCTTATCCCAAGGAAAAGAGTATGCTCGACTCATTTTCTTCATGAGGGATAGATCAATAACGCTCGCCTCCCGTTTGTGTGACTTCTTAGCCCTGCTTTGTTGCTGTTGCACGTCTTTTTGGCCTTTCGACTTGTTTCCGCTTCTGCATCGAGCCTTCTTTATAACAGGTTGACAAGGAGCGGCATTTTCATCCTTTACGGCCTGTTGGAAAAGGCGTTGCGTCTTGGCTTTCTCGCAGATGGCCGTCTCGCGGTTGTGATCCTCTCGGATTTTTTGACCAGCTTTCTTTATAAGTTTGTCCATTTGTTCCTCGAACAACGGATTGGACTATTTTGCATTTGGAACTTTCACTGGCCTAGGATTAGCGTTCTCCCATTGAGCATCCGCCTCTTCATTAAAGTTGTGCACGACGTAACAGTCGCGGAGCAGCTCTCGTTTCTTGGAGCGAATGTATCCGAGCCCGATTGTCTCCATTCTCCCGTTAGGCAGTTTGCGTTGAGTCCCGGGGACGTTCCAGACCCTGTCATAGAATTTGGCCTTTCTAACGGTCTGTTTGAAGGGTATCCCCTGGCGTTTCAGCAGCTTTTTCAAACCTTCCGTATAATATCTGGGGAGACGGATGGGCTGAAGCCTGTCGAGCGTAGAATCCGCGCCATGCCAGATTTCTTTTTCTACCTTGGTTTCTTCAGAGCGGTAAAACAGAATTGCTTTCTCGCTCTCTCTCCTGGGAGGGATATAGAATGTCCGCAACTCTTCTACACTGTAGATATTAAGTGCGTCCAGTTCTTTATGGTGTTTAAGCGGCACTATGGCGACTTGTAAACTTTGCTCTTCGTCAGCGGATGTTCGTATTGAAGGTCGAGCAGAGAATACAATACGGATCTCATCTTCCGAGTCGCTACCAAAGATCAATGTAGGAGCCGATGGTCCCGGCTTGTTGTCTTGGGGCGGACCCGAATAAACTATCTCCTCTTCCTCTTCAGTATCACTGCCGAAGACCGGGATGGTGGCGTTAGCTTTGTTCTCCGGCTTTTGACACTTCTCTGTGTCTTCAAAATCCGGTAAGAAGTATTTGGCGTCTTCATATTTGCGGACCTCGTTCACAGAGAAAGGGTTCAGTTCTCCCGTCACGGTATACTCGAAACCATCCTTAAAATACTTCATATACTGATGTTGTGTAGAAGGGATGATGTTGTACTCGTGTAACCATGGTCGGCCGAGCAAAGCGTTGTAGCATGTCTTGGCGCTATGACGTGGAACTTAATGTCCGTGACGAGTAGCCCAAAGCGTAGCGTCAGTATCACAGATCCAAGAGTCTTTGACGATTGGGAGTCGAACCCGGAGATGGTGATCTTGTCCCGAGCAAGATGCTGGACGCTCATGCAGATTTCCTTCAACACCCGCACGTTGAGTAGGTTAACAGACGATCCGTTATCGATCAAGATTTTGCCTATCTTTATATCATGGCAATATCCTGAGACATAGAGGGGGCGATTGTGTTCGCACGTCCCAAGGAGAAGGTCTTCGTCGCCGAAAGTGACATCGGCCGTGTGCACTTCCTCCAATTCATCCTTCATCTTTTCCTCGGCCAGGCATGCTTGGAATTGTTCTGGGTCTTGGAGCGCCTTAATTAACGAATCTCTCGCCTCTTTTGATAGCAAAAGGGCGTCAAGAATGCTGAGCTGTGAGGGCAGTTTCCTCAGATGTGCTAAGACGTTGTAATCCACCTTATTCTTCTTTGGTGGGTCTTTGGCAGCTAGCTCTTCCACCACTTGGTCATCTAAGACGATATCTTCAGAGACCTTTTCTTTTCCCTTATCTTTCCTGTTCGAGGGTCCGAGGTTCTTTTCGGGCAGCGTGCGATTACGTAGCCGGATATTTTCGCAAACCTTCGGTTCTTCTTCTGTTCTCGAAGCGGACTTTTTAAAGAGAGGGGAAAGTTCTAGCTCTTCATCAGAATCACTCCCGAATGTAGGTACTTGTGACCCGCTGGTGTTAACCATGCAACAATCGCCAGCAGTCCTTTTAAGCCCTTCGGTTGTATTTCTTTCCTCTCAACGAGTTTTACACTTTTCCCGCTTAAAGTGTTGTCGATGAGCAACATATCCTTGCCACCATCTATCGAAAGCTTTGCACTCTTGAGTGGGGTGCGAAATCTTTTGATGATATAATCAATAGGAGGGGTGCGTTTCCATTTCACCAGTGACGTTTCCTTCAGAGGATGGTAGCTTCATGCCCATTAATATGGCCTTAGCAAACTTTTTCCTCATCTTGAATTGGCTTTTGTCGGTAGCGAAGGTGTTTTGCTCCAGCGGGATCGTCTCAGCTCTTTCATCGAGTCACTGGCGCTTGGCCCTTTCAAATATAGCCGTCTCGCATTCTTGATCAGCTTTACTTTTCAATCGAGCTTCGTTAAGGAACGCGTCAATCATTTCATCTGATAGCTTCAGAACTTTTGGTTCAGGATCTGCCCCCAGCTTTTCGGTGCAAGGAGTCTCCTCATCATTCGTGATCGAATGGGAAATCATATGACAGCTCGCCACATATTCCTCGGATTCATCCGATGAACTTTCTCCCTCATCTTCCTCTTGAAAGACGTGATTGAGGAATTCTTGAAATGTAATGGGCGTCCGTGCCTTCTGGTTGTATTCCTCCAGCGCGTCAATTTGTTTTTGCAAGTCTGTGCGCTTGTTGCCAGGCTTCACGGATTTCTTTGACTTCTTTTTCTTCTTCTTTCAAGATTTCAACAGCTGGTTATGAATGCTTGAGCCACCTCTATCGGTCTTTTGAGGTGGACAAGGCTTCAACATCCCTTCGATGATCTGCGGCTCCAACGGGTTCTTCCACTTGATCGCTGGGCATGTTTGAAGATCGTTTAGCATCCTCTTTGTCTTGGCTGATAATACAACCTCCCAAGGAGCTTCTTCAACGACGGAGCATGTTGCCCCTGGCGTATTCGTCCCCTTAGATGTGTGGGGCTGCGGGGGATTCACCTTCCATTTGTCAGATAACGCGAATTTGCCCTGTCGATACTGGTTTTCAAGCCAATTCTTGAAAACGTAGCAATCTTCGATTGGATGGCCTAGTACTCGATGATAAGGACAGTAGTTAGGCTCGTTGACGTCACTTGGTTGCAATGGACGTTTTGGATCCGGCAGATTTATGAGTCTGTTGCGCAACGCCAGCTCGAATAACCTCCTCGTTTTATCGCGGGGAAAGGAATAAGGACGTCCCATCCTATCCTCAAGGGGTACGTACGGACGCATATTATTTTGACGAGCAACCGGCTTCGAGTCGCTCGGTTATTGTTGAGCATTAGCGACGACAATCGCTTTTCCCTTCCCTTTGTCATTTCGGGAGTCCGGCCTTGGAAGAGGGGGTTTATGGCCCATCTGATCCATCTGTGCTAGTTTGTCAATCAAGGCCTGGAAGGTAGTTGGCTTGAAAAACATCATAAATTGTGAGATGGTCGCTTGCGGATCAAGGGTTCCCACAAACATACCCACCGCGGGAGCTTCTTCAATGCGCTGCTCGCACTTCGACCATAAGTTCCGCCACCGTATAGCATATTGAACCCACGTCTTGCCTGGTTTTACCCTGGCGTTAATCAGTGCCGTCATCGGGGTGCGTTCACTGGCGCTTGCAAAACGCTGAGTAAACAGCAGCTCCATCTCTGCGAAGGTCTTGATAGAGTCGTTCGGGAGTTCAGAGTTCCATTCGAACGCCGTATCTGATAAGCTTCCAACAAACTGGCGAAGCAACAGCTTGTCATCACCGCCGGTGTTGCCGCAAAACGCCCTGAACTGGGCAACATGATGATGGGGATTGCCAGTCCCCTTGTACACATGGAATTTTGGTATCGTATAACCTGGCGGGTACTTAATCTGATCGTACCAGCCCGGATACGGCCGCCCCGATTTTACGACCTGGCCGGCTGCTTCGGTCGCCTGATGAACCCGTATTTGTTGGACGATGTACTCATCCAAATCAGCTTTGGAGATTGTATCCTCTTTAGCCGTCGACAGAGCTGGTAGAGGATTTGATGTTTCTCCCCTATCGTCTCCAAGGACGATCGGGGGCTCTTCAGCCGGAGGATCTTGTTGTATCATCATCCCTATCATGTCTTGGAAGAGGAGGCCCATACGCTGTATGTTGGCTGCTTGTTCAGCAGCCTCTTTGTCCTTCTTCTCCAATATCCGACGCAGGAATTCGGCGTCGGTTTCTTCCTCTTGACGTTCGTCCGAGGACGTTTCAGGGTTTTCTTTTGGCCCTGTAAGTGCGGCCATAGCGTTCATCATTTCTTGGAGCTTTTGCTGTTGCTCCTGTGCCTTGGTCACTGATCGGGTAAGCGGTCGATGACCCGTAGATATGCGGCTATCTTCTTTACCAGATGCCACGTAGACGGTATGAACTATCATGCCCCCTGACTTAGGGCGTTTGGGTTCATCACCTCTGATATTTGTCGCCGGTGAGGGGGTTTTCTCCGGCCTTCTTCTTTTGTGGGCCGTTGAAGTGGAGGGGGCCATTGCAGTGGGCACCCTAGCGATCGTTGTCCCTTGGTGGTCAATAGGACGGTCTTTTCCTTTTTGCACCTTCGTCTTCTTTCGTTGATGAGAGTGATCCGGGTCGATCACGGAGTCTTGAACCCTCCTCCAAACTTTATAAATTCTTGAGGACAGCCGTTGAGGGGGCTGTTCTTGCTTCGTTTCTAGAACTCTCTCCGCAGGTGGAGGAGATCTCTTCAGTGTAGCGGTTGGAGAGTTCTTCCGTACCCTCTTCAGCAGTTCAAAGCTGTTCCCGGTTGGAACAGCAGCGTTGACTTCCATCAATGGAGCCGGTGGAGTTAGCCCTGAGGGGGAGTTGCCCCCTGCCTTCCTCACTCGTCGCCAATGGCAACGTCGAGCACGACGAGCCGTTGGGACTGGCTCAGAGATAGAGATAGCTTCTTTTTGCCCCCTGTCTGAATGGGGCGCCGGCGCTGTTAACCTCTTAAAGACTGAGGTTGTCTTTTGAGGGGTGATAGTCAACCTGTCGAAGATGGATCCTCGAGCAGGAATCGTCAATCTTGAAAAGACTGACTCTTTGACAGGGGAAGCCGCCTTAACGAGTTCCGGAGTAGCGGCCGTTGCTCTCTTTGGGACAGCCATTTTGGAGTTCCTGGGTTTCTTAGCGGGCACTTCAGGGTTTTGATCCAGCCTCGCAAAGACAGAGGTTATCGGCTTGGTAGTGGACGACCCGTTGACATGGGCCGTTATAGCAGTGAGCCGGTCGAAGACTGACTTCTTGTTCACTTCCGGTGCAGGTATTGGCGCAGAGAAGCTTGTAGGTGAGATCATGGTCCCGAAGAACAGGCCAGTGGTGGCTTGGGTCACCTGGTCTACTGGCAGAGTGAGGAAGGAAGCAGCTTGGGGCCCATATGCTACACCTCCGGAGGAGGTGGAGCGTCCATTGCAGTGGCACTTCGAGCAGTTGGTGCAGTTAAATGCCATTGAATCTTGAGTTCTGCGCCAGGCAAAAGACCAAATCTTAGTAACTTGAAATCCGAAGGCAACCATTAACAAACCGCGATTGGTTCGCGAAGATGACACACGAAGTGTGGAGTGGAAAGAGGAAAAGGTCCCACCGGGCGTGCCAGAATCTTTTCCCCTCCGAATGGCGGCCGAGACGTTAGGGCGTCTGTGCCTGAGATTCGGGACAGATGCTATTTGGTTTTATCCGTCTATCTCTCTGAAGATGCCAAGTTGATTTATGGCACCGTGTATCGAAGGTTTAGACGGATGCGGCCGATGTAGCAGACTTTGTCAGATTCCCCCTCGTTTGAGGGGTTTTTGATTGTGGGGACGCTCTTCCCTGCAGGCGCAAGCCCCTGCAGTTAATTACGCTACCGCATTGCGGTAGCCACTTTCTCCTTCTCCAGAATTTCACTTCGTGTCGTGTGTGTTTGTTTTGTTTGTGGTTGCCCGTGGATTGTATACGGAGACTGAGTAATGCCGTCGCCCGTAGGACATGGATTAGTCCAAATCCGTATTTACTTAGATTTGGGTTTGGTGTTTTTAGTTTAAGGATGCATTAGTCGCGTTGCGGCTAAGATCAACTTAAACGTTCGTTAAGGATACGTTAGTCCTGTTTGGGACTAAGATCAACTTAACGTGATAATCCCTTTAATATCTGGCTATCGGGACACGTCACCTCTCTAACGTCGTTGAAGGATTACAACGGCAAATGTCAGAGGACTTCAGAGATGTACCCTTGAACCAAAGTCGATTTGGAGTTTTATAGTCCATTTAAATGTTTAAGGATACGTTAGTCGTATTTGGGGCTAAGATCAACTTAAACGGGACCGTTTAGATCCGGCAAAAGAGCATTTGGGAGCTCTATTGTTCCAGTTTAGGGACGTAGTGGTCCCTGTTCCAGTTTAGGGACGTGGTGGTCCATCGCCAGTTTAAGGGCGTGGTGGTCCATATTCCAGTTTAGGGACGTGGTGGTCCGACATTAGTTTAAGGACGTCTCGGTCCAACATTAGTTTAGGGACGTCTCGGTCCAACATTAGTTTAGGGACGTCTCGGTCCAATATTAGTTTAAGGACGTTTCGGTCCAATATTAGTTTAAAGACGTTTCGGTCCACGAGTTTAGGGACCCCGCGGTCCAATATTCATGTGTGGTCGTTGGGACCCGTCGCCTCTCTGACGTCGTTGAAGGATTACAACGACAGTCGTCAGAGGAGTTCAGAGATGTACCCTCGAACCGGATATAAATTGATTTAAGAGAGAGCTGTGCTCAGTCAATTTTATTTAAGGACTTACGGCCAAAATTGGGCTAAGTCCAGTGGAAAATGTTCAACACCTTTATTTATTTCCGGTCTATTAGACCTATGCTAGGGCTTTGCCCACACTTAAATAATGCATTGCATTACTTCAGGCCATTTATGCCCATTTTGACTGGGCTCTGCCTTTTTATTATGATGCAGATCATTTGTTTTGGTCCACTGGACCCTTCAATTGGGCTCTGCCCTTTTAAATAATGTATAGCATTTTATTTATTAGGCCTGTTAAGCCTTTTAATTGGGCCTGGCCCTTCAGGAAATGAAATGCATTGCATTTGTCAGACGCTTTGCGCCAATCACTGAGCGCAAGCGCTTGTGGTGAGGACACGTGTTATGCTCTGGCGAGCGCAAACGCAACAGCGCAGTGCGCTGCGCTAGTGCGCTGCGCTGTTGCGCTGCTGACACATGGCGCGCTCTGGTGAGTTGCGCCAATAAAGGAGCGCAACAGCGCAATTTTTCAAGTGCAAAGCACTGTTTTATATTTTGGTTGATTTTAAACAAAAGAAAACAAGTTTTCTTTTGTTTTCAAATAACCAATGGTTCATAAGAAAGTGCAAAGCACTACTATTACTTATTTTTTCTTTTTATTTAAGATTATTGATCTTGTTCTTAGATCAATAGTCTGTCCATAAGAGAATTTTCTCTTTTTCCTAAAGGTTTTTACCTTCTGTTGTTCTTGAGGAGTTCTCAAGAGTTCTCTTCTCTCTTTTTTTTTAGAAAGATGTTGATGCCTTTGAATTGAGGCCTAGAGTCCTTTTTATAATGCCCATAAATTAGTTAAATTTGTTAAAAAGATCTTTCTCTGAGTGATTTGGGGAGTTTTCCCCACCGTTGGATCTTTGATCCAAAGGTCTCTGTTTTACAGAAGAAAATCTTCTTGTTTTAACAAGAACAGAAAAGATTTATTCTGTTTTGCGCAATGCGCGGACACGTGTCGCGCAGTGCAGCGCTTGCGCAACTGCGCGGACACGTGTCGCGCAGTGCAGCGCTTGCGCAGCTGGGCTTACGCAACTGCGCTGACACACTGTGCTTGCGCAGCTGCGCTTGCGCAGCTGCGCAGACACGTGTCGCGCGGTGCAGCTCTTGCGCAGCTGCGCAGACACGTGTCGCGCAGCACATCGCTTGTGCAACTGCACAGACACGTGTCGCGCAGCGCAGCGCTTGCGCAACTGAACGTTGTTTCTTTTACTTTTAGTTTTTAAAAGAGCCCTGCTCTGATTGGACGCACCGCCTTGGGCGTTGCGCTGTCGTATCAAATTCTGACACGTGGCGCGTTGCGCGCAGCGCACGGGATTTGAAGCGTTGCTTCAAAATTTGAATTTTTGAAATTTAAACAGAGCCTTGCTCTGATTGGGGAAACAGTATACATCCCACAAATGTTGTAATTGTTAGTTATATGTATGCCCTAGAGACCATTATTGTACATGTGATGTATATTATAGTGGAGGCTTGGACATATACAGGGAGGACTTTCTTGCTCGACATGATAATATGCTATCTGGTTGCTCTTTATCTTAACATGTACACTTATTGTCTCTCTATTACATGTTGATAAAGCCCTTAGGATGAGTACTTGACTACCAGGATTATGATGCAGATCATACTAGTAGGGCTGAGGTAGTCGATAAGTACACCCTTCAATTTTTCCTAGTCGTGGGAGTATCGAGACAGGGCGTCGATACTCCAGAGTAGACTAGCGTATGTGTTTCTTGACCCATATGATGGGAGATGGATGATCCCATATCCATTAGTGTTTGACATCAGAGAAGGTATACGGGTGCTCAGTGGAGACTGGGTACACTGAACGGACTCGCCGAGAACTCCTAGATGGTATTATACCTATCATCAGATAGCAGTTCTCTGGTGACACTGGTACAGGTTAGTCTATCGACCCGAGATTGTCATAGAGTCTTGTGTGATTCCCACCGTGTTTTGATTTCCACCTTACCATGTTCAAGAGATCGTGCAAAACGGTGGTTTTTGGGTACAGTCCCGACTCACATGGAGGCAATGTGTGATAGGAGAGGATTCGTCTCTCCTGGTATTGTGCGCTATGCTTGATTGGCCATAATAGGAAATCCCTGACCAGGGTTGCTGAGATCTACTGGTAAGTGTTATCATTAGTTTCTCGAACCGTTATGGACCTTGCATCGGCATGACTTATCAGGCTATTGGGGTCTGACGATTACCACCCCCAGGCTGTGATATGTGACATATCAGACGAAGAGACCGGACTGTACGGTAGTATTACTTATTGGATTTGCAGGAGTATGAGCAGGCTTGCTTGTTGATCTTCTGATCGCTCAATACCCGGGTGGCCGTTACGTTTAGCAGAATGCTTGCGGCTTGTGGGTGACTGATATGATCACCACCTACTGCCGGCGTATTGACGAGTCTTTAGAGTCCTACACAGAGGTTTCCTGGCTCAAGCGAAATGAAGTAGGAGCACATATGTGATATGTGCGGGACCGAGATTAACACGTGTATGTGATACCGTATTCTATTCTCGCGATATGTGATATCAGACGGCTGTATGTGATATAGCCGGGTTATCAGATCAAGTGTTGATTCGATAAGTTGATATATATGATATTAGTCGGTGTGATATAGCCAGATTATTAAATCAAGTGTTGATTTAATAATTTAATGTATAATTATATATGTGATATATTAATTTACATTAACTAATATTTGCTCACTTAAACATTTCTTTTTCTCACTTGTGTACACTTAGTATATATATGATATATATTAATGTACATTATTTTGTGTCATGCTTGATGCCACATGCTACATGGGTGTATGAGACTCACACCATACTTATGTTAATGTTAGGTTTTATTTATTTAAAGTTAATCAAAATTTGTTGGAAATTAGTCACATGGTTCAAGCTTGTAGAAGCTTGTGGAACCATTGACCAAGTCCACTAATTTTGGTTTACTTATAGATATTTATTAACCTAACCATTATTGTTAGCCATGGTTTATTCTCTACATGAGTTAGTGTATGACACTAACTCACCCATGGTTGCTATTCTTACCTCATGAGTTTCATTCTCATCTCCACTTCATCTTCTTCCTCATCTCCAAAAGCTTTCTAGGATTTGGAGAGATGAAGAAATATTGTGAGAAAAATAAATCTAAAGTGAGCAAAATTCCTACTTCATCATCCTCTACTATATTAGCCATTTAGTTTATGGTGTTTTCTTCACTAAACCCTAATTTAGTGAAGAGGTAGCTTGGGTTGGTGTCTCCTCGACGTAGATCATCTTCGACCTCGAAGACTTCAAGCAAGCTTGTTCCGTTCATCTTGTGGAGCCTTTATAGAGTCCGGGAGTTCACTACTTGGAGCGAAGAGACTACTACATGGAGCTATTGAAGTGAATGACCGGTCTACAAAGGTTGTATTCCTTGTTCACTTTGTATGTAAAGTTGTTTGCATGCTTGATTCGTCTAAATCTCTAGTTAAGATTCTAGGTTAGGGTTCTTTAGTATGGCAAAATTTTGAAATTGGCATGGACGATACCACCCGAAACCTTGCTGCCGCCTGTTCATATCAGATTTTTGCATTTTTATACCGCCCAATTTTTATCACACTGCTTATCGGTAGGTACTCTTGAGCCGTGTTTGCTAGTCAATTGCAGGATACAGGTTCTCGGTTCTAAACGGTGAAATTCATGGAAAAACACGACAAAATCCGGGTTCCTGCCAACCACAGATAAAACACGGATCTCCGCTTTTTATCCGTCTGTTGCCACACACTAGTTTAGGAGACAAAATGGCAAATCAAATGTCATTTTCATGCACAAGGCTCAATGGCAACACAAGATCCAAGAAATCTACGCGGAGCTCGAGAAAATCATGACAAAAAAATCCACATTCATCACCTTTTTGTTCAACAGAAGTTCTGGAAAAATCGTGAAGAAAATATGAGAAAACACATATACCAGACTCATGGGCACAGAAGACCAGGGCAGTACAAAAAATCCCATGCTTCAACTCCACCATACGGCAGCGGATCCGCGGCCAATAGGGGGTCTAGGCCGCGGATCCGCGGCCGTACAGGCACCGCATCTGTTGAGTTTTCAGGGGGTGTTTGGTCTTTTCATATGGGTTCAGAATTTTGCCCTAGATTTTCTTTTCCCTGCCTATAAATAGCCCAGAACCTTGTGAAGCCAAGGGTGCATAATCTTGTATTTTTCTAGGTTTAGAATACTTGTTTCTTCTTCCTCTTCTCATCTCTTCTCCATTGAAAAACTTGTAGTGAGCTTTTGTGAGTGAAGAATGATGAATAAAGAAGTTCGTTTTATTATCATACTTGTCTTGCTCTTATGTTAAATGCTTGTAATTTTCATTTGTTAACTTAGTTGTTATTTCTTGTTGTTTCTTTCTTTCTCTTTTTCTTTATCCTTAAAACAACCATGATGCTTACGCTTGATCCTTGCCAAGGTGAGGTCGCAAATAGCTAGTTGTTATCTTCTAATCTCCTTCTTTCTATCTTCCTCTTTGTTCTGTTTTCTTTTCATTATGATGTGTGAGTAGTTTCCATACTTGTTAGGGTAGGATAAGGGAAGTTTGAGAGAAGGAAATCTCTCTCACTCTTTCCTTGCCCAACATCTTAAATCGACTCCCGTTAATTGAACCACAATCCGCTCCCTACGGCACCCTATCCTACATGATAGCGGTGATTCCGTAGTGAGACCGGTTGTGGTTGAATTAACCGGAGGTTATGGCTAAGAGCCAAGAACGGACGGACAAGCACCAAAAGGAAGAACTTAAGCGTTGCAAAGCCTAGCTTATACTCGCAAGTTCCTTCCTAGTCGTGCTAATCCCCGTTATTGCCGATTACCGTAACACCGATATTAAGAGTGGCAACGAAAGAAGTGAGCGACTCCTAACTCAAACTAACCTAATCCTAACCCTAACAAGCTCTCTTTACATATCATTTTAACACTTAGTTAATCACAAACAAATCTGGAAAACTGGACTTAACTCGTTAAAGCACATAGAAAAAGATTCCCATCTCCCTGCGGACGACCCGTACTCAACCGGCTAGCTACGAGCGAAACCGTTTTGATTGCGGTAATTAACTAAACTTGAACACGCAGAATCTCTACCAATCAAATGGCGCCGCTGCCGGGGAGACGGTAGTTTATTTCTTTGTGTAATTTTGGGTTAACTTGTGAATATAAATATAACCGAAAAACAAAAAAAAATATACTTTGTAAAAATCATTTTGTTATTTTTGATTACTTTTTGTGCAAGTGTGCAGGATAATACGGAGTTCGAGTTCAGTGCCAAAGACGTGGGAAGATAGTCCCACATTTCGCGGCTACACCGCGACGGATCAAAACAAAGCAAACGGTCTACTGTAAAATCTGGAGCAGATACAGTGATCAAATCAAGATTCAACAAATCCAGACAAACAGAGGACAACCAAGGCAGCACACACCAGAATTCCAGAGCCCCAACTCCACTATCTTGCCGCGGAACCGCGGCATATGCAAGCTTAGGCCGCGGAACCGCGGCCACTTGGTGCCCTCTGCATCTCAAAATCTCTGTAAGTGTTCCTTGCTTCTTCCCCACTCCTCTGGACTCCAATAAACTGTGTTTTCTGCAGCATTCTTTGCGCAAACTCTCTTCCCCCTTCCAATAAACTGTTCTTGTGCAGGATTCTTTGCGCCGCGCTAAAAATAAAAATTGTTTGCAGTTGATTTGTTATCGCTTTGCATTCATTAATACGGACTTAAGGGGCTTGAAACCAATTCAGATTGGGTGGGGATTTCATCACCCTTCCCAGGACCCCAGAAATCACAAAAAGCATATGCATTGACCATTGTTAAATTAAAAAATACTAGACTCAGCCCTAAGGACTTCGCGCTCAATAGGACAGAGGACTAATTACAGGCATCGGCCGTTTATCCTATCCTGACTTTGCGGTGTCTAGGCAAGTGTGACGAAGGCAAGTGGTTATTTAATTAAGGAACTTCGCGAAAGCGTTGGACAACCTCCCACTTACCTGGCACTTATCTGGCCGCAATTGGCAGAGAAGAGGCGGTTTGAGGTCCTGTTTCTAGTTCTTTGGAACAGTTAGGAGCTGTCTAGCTGACCTAGGTGGCCCTAGATCTAGGTGTGATTGTGCATATCTTGTTTGTGATTGCTTAAAGCCGTAAATCCGTACATATTTCTGTAAAGCTCTTCCTAAAAATAAAAATAAAAAAAAGAAAAAAAATCAAAAACTTTTATAAAAACTTGCCCTTTGTCGCCAAAATCCATTTTTCACCCACCACCCATCGCCTTTTTCCATTGTCATTTTCTTACCCTCACCTTCTCCGCTTTGACTATACTAAACTCGTTTAGTGTATGTCCGCTTGGACTCGGGACACTAGCGCCCGCCTAGTCCGCGTTACGTTAGTCGCTACCGACTGCGCGATCGACTCAGACGTCGAAACTCCGTCCACTCCTCTTTCACCTTTATCTTTGCCGGCCAACTCCGACGTTGACCGGAATTCTGTTCATACATCTTCACCTTCACCATCACCAACCTCTTCTTCTGCGATGTCAGGATTTAATCCAAACATCTCTTTGACTACCCCTGGATTGGCTCCACCTCCTACGGAGACCAATAACCCACCACCACCACCTGTTGTAGCGCCGCAGCGAATCGCGCTCCAGGATCGTTTCTATCCCACCCGTTCTGCACTTCCCACCTGCCTTTCTCTTCCACCGGCCAATGGGGATAATTTTGAAATTAAGCCCCACTTCATCAACATGCTTCCACGATTTCATGGACTTGAATCTGAAGATGCCTATATCTTCATCAATAAATTTCAAAACGTTTGTGCCATGATGAAAACCACCCAGCTGTCGGACGATGCTATACGTCTACGGGTCATTCCGTTCACTTTATGCGATCTTGCTGAAAAATGGCTGTATAGCACCGCTTCCCACTCCATAACCAGTTGGGACGAGTTTGTTAAAGCGTTTCTCAAAAAGTTCTATCCGAATCATAAAACCGCAAGGATCCGCAATGAAATCAACTAATTCTCTCAGCTTCCTTCTGAACCCTTCTGGAAGTGCTTTGACCGGTACAAAGACCTTCTTGTTCAGTGTCCTCACCACGGTATAGAGAAATGGCAACTTTGCCAAACCTTATACGAGGGCCTGAACCCAGCAACGAAGCAGTTGTTGGAAACCATCTGTCAGGGCCACTTCCTATCGAAATCTGACGAGGAAGCGTGGCAATTCTTTGACGACCTTGCGGAGCAAACGCTACAATGGGAGAGCACCAGACCGACTTCTTCTTCTTCTACCTCCACTTCTGCCGGTCAGTCTAGGGTAGGAATTCACCAACTTGATGTATCTATTGCGATGAAAGCTGAAATGGCTGCAATAACGAGGAAGCTTGAAGCGATAGAGAGCAAATTTTCTTCTCCTGCTCCTACCCCTGTTCTCCCCCTTCATACCATTTGCGCTTGTTGTTCCGATCCTTCTCACTTAACCGAAGAGTGTCCTTACAATCCACCATCGCAAGGACAGGATCAGGTTAATGCTGCATTCCAGCAAAGACCGAGGAATGATCCATACTCTTCCTCCTACAATCCCGGTTGGAGGAATCACCCCAATTTCGCCTGGAATCAGAATCAGAATCAATTCCAAGGCAACAATTTCCAAAGGGCCCCTCCGCCGCAACAACAAGCGCAACAACAAACTCAACAGCAGTTTCAGCAACCCTTCCAACCCCAACCTTTCCAAAATCAGACGAACAACTTTGCACCCAACAATTCTTTTCCACCAAACAACTTTGTTCCGTCAAACAACGATAAGGTTTCCTCGCTCGAACGAAGTCTGGAGGCGTTCGTCAAACAATCGACACAATCCACCGCAAACATCCAGTCTTCCATTCAGTCCTTAGTGTAACACACTGCCGCTCACGGGCAAAGCATCAAGACCATCGAGGCCCAGATTGCACAGCTAAATGCGGCCTTAAGCGAGTGAGAGAAGGGGAAGCTCCCGTCCCAGCCACTCCCAAATCCCGGTCACCCACAGAATGTACATGTTGCTCTTGAACAACAGAATCATAATGTGAGTGCCGTGACCACATTGAGATCGGGAAGGATGCTGCAAAACAACATTGGCACACGGATCAACGATGACACCCCGGCCGCTTCTTCTTCTTCTTCTTCTTCTTCTTCTTCTCCTGCTTCTTCGTCTTCTGAGCCTATTCTCCATTCTTCAAAAGGCTCTCCTTCTTCTTCTTCTTCTTCTTCTACTATGAACGGACCCACTTCTCACTCCACGAAAACGCATGTTCTAGGATCCGTTCCAACTCCACAATCTCCTCCACAAGCATTAGACTCAACCAATTTTAAAAACGTCCCATTTCCAAACCGATTGAGGTCTAACAAACAAAATCCTCAAATGGAGAAGATTCTGGAGTTATTTAAGCAGGTTAACATTAACATTCCTCTTTTAGATGCTGTCTAACAAGTCCCATCCTACGCGAAAATCTTAAAGGACTTGTGCACGAAAAAGAGGAAGTCTCAGGTACCAAAGAAAGTTTTCTTGGCTAGTGCTGTGAGTGATGCTCTTACCCAATCTTTACCACAAAAACGGAAGGACCCTGGCTGTCCTACGATTTCTATTACCATTGGGGATAAGAACATCAACCGCGCACTATTAGATCTTGGTGCCAGTGTTAACCTGCTTCTGTACTCAGTATACGAGCAATTAGGCGTAGGAGAGCTGAAACCCACACACTGCACTCTCCAAATGGCCGACCGATCGATCACCCATCCTAGGGGTGAGCTAAAGGATGTGTTAATAAAAGTCGGGGACTTCATATTCCCCGTTGACTTCATTGTATTAGACACACAGCCTGTAGCTAACCCCCGGAATCAAATTCCGGTGATACTCGGTCGCCCATTCCTTGCAACCTCAAATGCTGTGATCAATTGTCGCAATGGTTCGATGAACCTCTCTTTTGGAAACATGACGATTGAACTCAACATTTTTAGGTTGGGTAATCAGCCTGCCGAACCTAATGCTCATATACTGGACGTCTGCTCGATCCAGGAGATCACCCCAGAAGAATGTGAATTCGAGGAGTTTCTGTTCGATCATGCTAACCTTAACGCCACTAGTGCGTTCCTCCTCGAACCTGCTGCTGTTTCTGCGCCCGACAACGACTACGAGTGTTTCATGTTCTTGAACGATCTTAGCCGCTCGCAACCCGAGTTTGAATCCTTCAAATTTCCGGATGAATTACCTGAACCATCCGACTCGGTCGCTTACACTCGTTTTGAACCTTTACTGGAGTCCTTTGAGTTCGAGA
Source organism: Agapanthus africanus (assembly GCA_030015575.1). Taxonomy (NCBI): domain Eukaryota; kingdom Viridiplantae; phylum Streptophyta; class Magnoliopsida; order Asparagales; family Amaryllidaceae; genus Agapanthus; species Agapanthus africanus. The sequence continues at coordinate 711,935,211 of CM057342.1, forward strand.
CCTCTGCACCAATCTTGCCTTCAATTGTTTCACCTCCGACGCTTGAACTCAAGCCTTTGCCGTCTCACCTTAAGTACGCTTACTTAGATGAAAACGAGACCCTCCCTGTCATCATCTCGGCTTCTCTAGCTCCGGAGCAAGAGAGAGCCCTTCTCGCGGTCTTGCACAGCAACAGGCAAGCTTTTGGCTGGTCCATGGCGGACATCAAGGGGATTAGTCCCCTGATCGTTGAACATCACATTCATCTGATGGATGATGCCAAACCAGCCCGGGATCCACAAAGACGTCTCAATCCAGTCATGAAAGAGGCTGTGAAGAAGGAGATCGTAAAATGTCTGGATAGTGGTATCATTTACCCTATCTCTGATAGCCAGTGGGTTAGCCCCATTCACGTTGTCCCCAAGAAATCAGGTATAACGGTCATAACCAACGAGGCGAACGAGTTAATCCCTACTCGCACCCAAACTGGGTGGCGAGTATGCATTGATTATAGAAAACTCAACGCCGCAACGCGGAAGGACCACTTTCCGCTACCTTTCATTAACCAAATGCTTGAACGATTGGCCGGACACGAGTACTACTGCTTCCTTGATGGCTACTCTGGCTATAATCAAATTCCCATCGCCGAAAAAGACCAGGACAAGACCACTTTCACTTGTCCTTTCGGCACGTTCGCATATCGTCGCATGCCCTTTGGGTTATGCAATGCGCCCGCTACCTTCCAGCGGTGTATGATGGGAATCTTCTCAAACATGGTGGAAAATTTTCTGGAGATCTTCATGGACTATTTCTCCATCTTCGGCGATTCCTTCAACGAGTGTTTGCTGCATCTTGACGCTGTCCTTACCCGATGTAAGGACAAGAATCTCAATTTGAATTGGGAGAAGTGCCACTTCATGGTGCGCGAAGGTATTGTCTTAGGACATATCATCTCGCAAAATGGCATAGAGGTTGACAAAGCGAAGATTGAGGTCATTTCCAATCTCCCTCCTCCCCGATGCGTCAGAGATATCCGAGCCTTCCTTGGCCATGCCGGTTTCTATAGACGGTTCATCAAGGACTTTAGCAAGATTGCTAGGCCCTTGACTCTTTTACTGGCCAAGGATACGCCATTCGACTTCAACTCGAGCTGTGTGGCTGCATTCGAGTCATTGAAAAGCTCACTCACTTCTGCTCCCATTCTTTCTTCGCCTGACTGGACTCACCCATTTGAGATTATGTGCGATGCATCCGACTTTGCCATTGGTGCTGTCCTTGGACAACACATAAACAAGATGCCGCACGTAATCTATTATGCGAGCCGAACCCTGAACGACGCCCAACTCAATTATACAACAACTGAGAAGGAATTCTTAGCTGTTGTATTTGCTTTAGAGAAGTTCAGGCCCTACCTCATCGGCTCTCCAGTCATTGTCTACACAGACCATTCTGCTCTGCGCCATCTTTTTGCGAAGAAAGATGCAAAATCTCGGTTAATACGTTGGATCCTCTTGCTTCAAGAGTTTGACCTTGTCATTAAGGACAAACGAGGATGTGAAAACGTCATTGCCGACCATCTCTCACGACTTCCTTCTTCGCCTTCGCTTCCAATTCCGATCAATGACGTTTTCCCGGATGAACAGCTCTTGACAGTATCTTGCGAACCCTGGTTCGCAGATATTGTGAACTATTTGGCCACAGGATTACTACCGACTGAATGGTCAAGTCAGGACAGACTTCGCTTCTTATCCCAAGTAAAACACTTTTACTGGGACGAACCTTATTTGTTCAAGTACTGTCCCGACCAGATTATTCGTCGGTGTGTCCCTGACGAGGAATTCAAGAGTGTGCTGTCATTTTGCCACGATCAAGCGTGTGGCGGGCATTTTGGCCCCAGAAAGACAGCTGAGAAGATCTTGCAATGTGGTTTCTACTGGCCACAACTCTTCAAAGACGCTCATGACTATTGCAAGACTTGCTCCCGGTGCTAACACTTGGGCCGGATATCCCGGAGGAACGAAATGCCGCTCCAACTGATCTTGGTTGTGGAGATTTTCGATGTTTGGGGGATAGATTTCATGGGGCCGTTTCCCAGCTCTTTCAGGAACTTGTACATCCTTCTCGCTGTTGATTACGTCTCTAAATGGGTCGAGGCTGTGCCCAGCCGGACTAACGACAACAAGGTTGTCGTTAGGTTTCTTAAGGAAAACATTTTTTCCCGGTTTGGGCACCCCCGAGCGATCATTAGCGACAATGGAAGTCATTTCTGCAATAAGACTTTCGAGGCCTTGATGCGGAAATATTCCATTAATCACAAGCTCTCTACGCCCTACCACCCCCAAACATGCGGGCAGGCCAAAGTTTCAAATCGGCAAATCAAGCAGATACTGGAGAAAACGGTTTCCAAGAACCGTAAGGATTGATCGCTGAAACTCACTGATGCCCTTTGGGCATTTCGAACCGCTTATAAGACCGACCTTGGCATGACTCCCTATCAGCTTGTGTACGGAAAAGCCTGCCACCTACCTGTCGAAATAGAGCATCGCGCATTTTGGGCGATAAAGGAGCTGAATCTGTCTCTCGAAGATGCGGGCAGCCATCGAAAGCTGCAGTTGAACGAACTGAGCGAGCTTAGGGATGAGGCTTACGATAACGCGGTTGTCATTAAGAACCGAACGAAGGTGTTTCACGATAAACACCTTTTGCACAAAACTTTCGTACCTGGCCAACAGGTACTGCTTTACGACACCCGACTACACTTCCATCCAGGGAAGCTCAGATCTCGCTGGAAAGGGCCGTATTTTGTGCGGAATGTGTATCCGCATGGCGCTGTGGATTTGGAGAATCCAAAGGACGGTTCATTTTTCAAAGTAAATGGACACCGACTTAAACCGTACCTTAGCGCCGAACCAACAAAGGAGCTCCTGGTCTTACAGGAGCCGGTTTACCCTGCATAATCTTCCTCTGCCTACCACCAAACTTCGGTTATCCAGCCAAGAACAGTGGACACTGTTCCAAATAAGTTTGGGGGTATGTATAAACCATTTTGTATATATTTGTGAATATTCTTTTTCTTTTTCTTTTCTTAAAAAAAAAAATTGTGTATCGCTAACCGACAATTTTGACCCTTCAAATAATCTCTTCATGCAATGACAGTGAGGACACTGTCCAGTTTAATTTTGGGGGTACGCTCGGTACGCATTTCTAACCTTCGCATTCATATGTATATTCTGCATCTGCATATTAAAATCCATAAAATCCATAAAAATCTGAAAATTTTCTAAAAACATAAAAACTTTTTTGCCAAGTTAGCTAGTGGGAGGACTCTGATTCAACATTTCGACGGTTTTGTTTGATAAGATAAGAATAACTAAATCTTTTGTTTAGATTTTGAAAACCTGAAAGATAACTCTCCTTTGAAGTTAACTATAGCTGATATACGTCTTTACATCACACTACACGTGTCGTGAGTTTTGGAAATTAGATGACAAGTCTTTTTATGTCTAAAAACTTTTAAATGGATAAATGATTTTCTGAGGATCAAATAGGTTTGTTCGGAAATAAGTAATATCAAGAATAGTTTATGAAGTGAGTGAATATGAAGGAATGTTATTGATGCCTTAATTGGAACTAAGTCTGAAAAATAACCCATCTGGAACTTGATTGGAATGATTACACACCAAAACCCACTAAACACGTCTTTTATCCAAAAAAATAATTAAACTGCCGGCTATATCTCCGTTCGTATTAAATCATCATGATTTTCACGCCAAACTGTCTTTTGTTTGTGGACCTAGGTAACTTGAGTAATTAAGTCCGCTGGGGTGTTTCTACACCTAATGCCCTAAAGCCAACTGGTTTGGGTGCATTGGCTCAAAGCTCGCTAAGAAGCCTAGAAAGTCCAGATTAAAACGAAGTCAAGCAAGTGTTCTCTCCGAGTTAAAATTCCTAACGGTTCTTTGTGTGAGAATAATCTTGATAAAAGACAGGCTTTTATAAAAATTTTAGCGGAGATATGAAGGTTTTATTCTATGATAAAGACTATTGCACGTTCACAGAGGTGTGTATGAAATGAAAACAAGAAAAAGGTGGAGTGAAAAATAAGACCTGGTTTCCTGTTAAGGAAGATAGAAATTCTGAAGTTGAAACCTTACTGGAAAACGAAACTTGAAAAATGCTTAACTCTTTATAAAACTTATGTGATCCTTTCAAAATTCTTATCCGGGCTTTATTAAAAGGACTTTATTCGACCTTTCTGGAACTTAACGATACTATTTGCACTGCACGTGAAGACATATAAAAGCTGTAGCTAAATAAGAAGCGAGGTGTGAAAAATAAAGGTTCGATGGTCTAGACTTAGGATCATAGAATTGTTATTTTCTGAAACAAAACCTTAGGGTTTGAATCTTAGTTATTTTACAAAACCAACTTGACCGGATTTTGTGGGTAGTATCCGCTGAAAACCCTCAGGAGACAACACTCCTCCTACTAGGGATACCTAGAGGTTTAACGGCTTGTTGCACATGCTCAGTGCAATCGCGTTCCCTGCGAAAGTGAGGTTAGGAAATTTTTTGTGAATAAATTGGCTTTGCTTGGGACGAGCAAATGATAAGTTTGGGGGTATTTGTTCATATCAGATTTTTGCATTTTTATACCGCCCAATTTTTATCACACTGCTTATCGGTAGGTACTCTTGAGCCGTGTTTGCTAATCAATTGCAGGATACAGGTTCTCGGTTCTAAACGGTGAAATTCATGGAAAAACACGACAAAATCCGGGTTCCTGCCAACCACAGATAAAACACGGATCTCCGCTCTTTATCCGTCTGTTGCCACACACCAGTTTAGGAGACAAAATGGCAAATCAAATGTCATTTTCATGCACAAAGCTCAATGGCAACACAAGATCCAAGAAATCTACGCGGAGCTCGAGAAAATCATGACAAAAAAATCCACATTCATCACCTTTTTGTTCAACAGAAGTTCTGGAAAAATCGTGAAGAAAATATGAGAAAACACATATACCAGACTCATGGGCACAGAAGACCAGGGCAGTACAAAAAATCCCATGCTTCAACTCCACCATACGGCCGCGGATCCGCGGCCAATAGGGGGTCTAGGCCGCGGATCCGCGGCCGTACAGGCGCCGCATCTGTTGAGTTTTCAGGGGGTGTTTGATCTTTTCATATGGGTTCAGAATTTTGCCCTAGATTTTCTTTTCCCTGCCTATAAATAGCCCAGAACCTTGTGAAGCCAAGGGTGCATAATCTTGTATTTTTCTAGGTTTAGAATACTTGTTTCTTCTTCCTCTTCTCATCTCTTCTCCATTGAAAAACTTGTAGTGAGCTTTTGTGAGTGAAGAATGATGAATAAAGAAGTTCGTTTTATTATCATACTTGTCTTGCTCTTATGTTAAATGCTTGTAATTTTTATTTGTTAACTTAGTTGTTGTTATTTCTTGTTGTTTCTTTCTTTCTCTTTTTCTTTATCCTTAAAACAACCATGATGCTTACGCTTGATCCTTGCCAAGGTGAGGTCGCAAATAGCTAGTTGTTATCTTCTAATCTCCTTCTTTCTATCTTCCTCTTTGTTCTGTTTTCTTTTCATTATGATGTGTGAGTAGTTTCCATACTTGTTAGGGTAGGATAAGGGAAGTTTGAGAGAAGGAAATCTCTCTCACTCTTTCCTTGCCCAACATCTTAAATCGACTCCCGTTAATTGAACCACAATCCGCTCCCTACGGCACCCTATCCTACATGATAGCGGTGATTCCGTAGTGAGACCGGTTGTGGTTGAATTAACCGGAGGTTATGGCTAAGAGCCAAGAACGGATGGACAAGCACCAAAAGGAAGAACTTAAGCGTTGGAAAGCCTAGCTTATACTCGCAAGTTCCTTCCTAGTCGTGCTAATCCCCGTTGTTGCCGATTACCGTAACACCGATATTAAGAGTGGCAACGAAAGAAGTGAGCGACTCCTAACTCAAACTAACCTAATCCTAACCCTAACAAGCTCTCTTTACATATCATTTTAACACTTAGTTAATCACAGACAAATCTGGAAAACTGGACTTAACTCGTTAAAGCACATAGAAAAAGATTCCCATCTCCCTGCGGACGACCCGTACTCAACCGGCTAGCTACGAGCGAAACCGTTTTGATTGCGGTAATTAACTAAACTTGAACACGCAGAATCTCTACCAATCACCGTCCTAGGTAACCCAACAGTGGTATCAGAGCCATGCTAGAGAATTAGACGATGTTTGTAGAATTACGAAACCGAAACAACTCCGAAACACACGAAATCAAAATCTAGTTTCTGTCGAAATTTTTAAAGTGTCAATTTTTTTAAGCAACTGCAGAATGTTATATGAGATGTAATATGAACACAGTAGAAAATTCAACCCCCCTCGCCAGACTTTGGCCAGCCACACCTCATTAAAAAACGGCCTGCTCGGTTCTTTAGGGGAATTCTGGGTTCAATTTTTTAGTGTGTTCCAGTCTCTGAGTTTTGGTATTTCAGGTGTTGCTTGTTTTTGCTAAGATTGCATGTGATGTGGTCTTACTGTATTGGCAATTCGGAGTGCTTCGTATTCGTAATTTTAACATTGTTTCGGGTTATTTAGACGACGTTAAAAAGTTCGAACGGATATCAATAACCCAATTTTTCTCTCGCTGGAAATTTTCCAAGAGTTGGATTTTTCCGAGTTTAAAATCATCAGAAAATCATGCTGGTGTTTTCTATGGACCCTCTAGAAGAACAAAACCCTAACTCGATTCTGTGACCGTCGAAACCGCCACCAAACCCTAGGGTTTGTAGTAGTTCCGCGGCGTCACAGGTGAGACAAGGGTTGACCCTTCTACGGCTGGTCCATAGGTGCTGTGGCATGTTCTGGGTACTTTTTGAACTCCGCTCAAGTGTTAAGCACTTTGGGAAATTTTGGTTGTTTTTTATTCAATCGAAAAGTTTAACATCGTCTAGTTATCTGTGATTGTGATACAATATTTGTAATCCACAAATTTAGTTTTGTGAAAACTAATTTGAATTTTATAAATCTAGCAAGTTAGTCTCATTTGATCGGTTGCCACGGGATTTTGATGTGGATCAAAAGTCCGTCGCAATCACGTAGCGTACGCGGATACTCGCCGGGTAACCTTACTAGATAACCATGCCCCATAGCCCCGACCAAGTGACTGTAGGAGAACCCCGTTGCCAAAAGTATCCGTTCGGGTGCTCGCGGCCGCGGTGTTCCGCCTAAGTGCACTTCGTCGACGGCATCGGGGGTGCGGCCGTCTACTAAAGTTTCTGACGAGCATTCGATCAGGTAGTCGGGAATCTTGTTGAATTACCCGACTAGTTATTGAAAAGTATTTTCAATATCGAGACTAAAATGCGAGGTTTATAATTGTTAGGCATGTGATGTCTAAGGAATTCATTTGGTTGGGCATGAAATCCAAAGTATGTGATACATTGGGTTTATGATGTCTAAGGTGGTTGCGGATTCCAATTGTTGTAGTTTTTCACTTTATTTTCTGCGACCGTAAGTGTAATATGTGGTGTATCGCCGGTTTCGTTTCTATACGTCAACGACAATTGAGATACGCATATTTACTTACGTTGATGACATGCGATGTTATGTGTTGCTGTGATATGTTATATTAGATCATCGTGTTTTGAATAGCTGGTTTTTTTTATGTGAGATGAGAGTTTTTCATTTTCATTCATGTAAAATCTTGTATGTAATATTCTTTTATTGGGGCACTTCCGGGTTGAGGATGATATCACCATTGATGTATATTATTTACTTTTCCGTATTAGGATAGACCCAAGACAGGGAGAACAAGTAAACGGGTTCTAGGGTCCAGTGGGAGACCATCTCGAGGAGTCGGGACCGGGTCTCCTAACTCTAGAATTGGTAGGGTTGCTTGCCACTCTCGTAGGGGTCTAGGGATGTGGGTTTGGCTATTCATCACGACCGTGGAATCCACGTTTTTTATTTGGCTTAATTAAAACACGGAATTCCTAGTATATCCAATATTTCATATGTGTTCTTCTGCTGCTGATATTCTGTGATGTGATCACTTTATATGTTGAGACGAATGCTTATATTTTATATATATGATATAATAAATATTGCTGCTTTCGTTTCTTCTGTGATGCTTAGGAAGCATAATTTGATGGGACTTCATTAATGAGATTAATGAAATAAAAGAAACCTAAAAATGTTGCAGAATCTTGTTTTAAAAATTGGTAGCTCTAGTTCTTGGTTTGCATAGCGGTATTCCTTATTGAATATCCAGCACCTTATTCGATAAGGAAAGAGCCGAGATCCCTTCACCAGGAGTAACCTCTTTAGCGAAACTGGCAGATGCTACAACCCACTCGGTTTGTCTTTTGATTGCTTTTTAGTTCATACTTTGTATAGTGGTATTTGTGAAATATTCAGCACCTCATTCGATGGGGAAAGAGCCGAGATCCCTTCACCGGGAGTGACCTCTTTAGCAAAACTTGTAAAAGCCTAAAAAACACTCATTTTCAAAATCACTCGATTCTGTAACGATATTGTTTCCTTCCAATAAGATAGCAAGGCTATGTTCAAAATTTGAACTGAGGCAACGCCTCACGTGCAAAGCACGAGAGCGCCAGCGCCAAGAGTTAAAAACTCTGAGGCAGCGCCTCACGTGCAAGGCACGAGAGTGCCAGCGCCAAGAGTAAAACACTCTGAGGCAGCGCCTCACGTGAAAAGCACGAGAGCGCCAGCGCCTCACGTGTAAAGCATGAGGGCGCCAGCGCCAAGAGTTAAAAACTCTGAGGCGGCGCCTCATGTGCAAAGTACGAGAGCGCCAACGCCAGAATTAAAAGTTCTCCACCCTTGGATCAAAGATCCCACGGAGATGATAAATCATCAGAACACAGAATTAAATTCTGATTGAGGAAACACTCCTCAAATCTTTCTAAACAAGAAAGATTGTGCTCTGAAAATCAGAGCACCGTTGGATCAAAGATTTAATGGTGATCACCAAGATACAGAATTAAATTCTGATTGAGGAAATACTTCTCAAATCTTTCTAAATAAGAAAGATTGTGCTTTGTAAATCAGAGCACCGTTGGATCAAAGATCCAATGGTGATTAAAAATCATCAAGATACAGAATAAGCTCTGTATGGGAAAATATTTTCCCAACCTTGTTAAAAACAAAAAAAATGTCTTCTGTAAAACAGAAGTCCTTAGATCAAAGATCCAACGGTGGATAAAATCCCAAAATCAATCAGAGATCTCTCAATGAGAGATTTCCTTAACTGATTCAACAAATCAGCCTCCCCTATATAAAGAACCCAAGACTTCAAGTCTTATAGAGAAGAACCCCCCATAAACTTCAAACTTCAAAGACGAGAGCAATTTATTCTCAAGGTAAATAGCAAGAAGAGAGATCATAGCATCTCCTCCATATTTAAGAGTTTAACTCTCACATCAGAAGAACTTAGTTCTTTTTCCAGATCACAGATCTATGAGACAAAGTCTAACTCTCACATCAGAAGAACTTAGTTCTTTTTCCAGATCACAGATCTATGACACAAAGTCTAACTCTTACATCAGAAGAACTTAGTTCTTTTTCCAGATCTCATATCTATAAGACGAAGCCTTTCACAAGTGAGAATCAAATTCTAAGAGAATTGAATTGGGCAGAATAAAAAAAACCCAGTGCTTAGCACTCAAAGTCTGGCGTTCAGCGCCAAGTGCTCCACGTGAGCGCTATTTGAGCAGAGTGCTTAGCACTCAGTGGTTGGCACTCAGCGCCAAGCGCTCCACGTGCCCCTCACGTGGGCACTAATAAAATAAGAAGTGCTTAGCACTCAGTGGTTGTCGCTCAACGCCAAGTGCTCCACGTGACCCTCACGTGGGCGCTAATAAAATAAAAGGTACTTAATACTCATTGTCTGGCGCTCAGCGCCAAGCGCTCCACGTGTTCCTCACGTGAGCGCTATCAAGTGTTTAAACACTCCATATAAAAGAATACAAATAAAACAAAAAGAATAAAGGGTGTCAGAACCCATTTTAGTGTTCAGCACTACTGATGTAGAAAGGGGACCAAGCTTAAATAAATAATCAAGTGGACTGAGCCCAAGGTTGGTCAAATCCCAAATTAACCCAACCCATATGCTTTTAAATTAGACTTAGTCCCAAACAAGATCATCAAATCTTTGATAAACATTCACTGGTTCAAGGGTACATCTCTTCATACCTCTGATACATGTCGTTGTAATTCTTCAACGTCTTCAGAGAGATGGAGGGTCCCAATAACCAATAACTTTTGGCGCATTCCCAAACTGTTAAACCAAAACCCTACAGACTATGATGTCTTTAAACCCTACAGACTATGATGTCTTTAAACCCTACAGACTATGATGTCTTTAAACACAAACTATGATGTCTTTAAACCCTACAGACTATGATGTCTTTAAACACAGTCTATGATGTCTTTAAACCCTACAGACTATGATGTCTTTAAACCCTACAGACTATGATGTCTTTAAACATGGCTATGATGTTCTTAAACCCAATGGACCGCAATGTCCCTAAACTAAATTCTATGGACTATGATGTCCTTAAACTTATATGGACTATGATGTCCTTAAACCCAACGGACCGTGACGTCCCTAAACTAAAACGATAGAGCCCAAATGCTCTGTCAACGGATCGAAATGATCCTGAACCCCCGTTGAGTAGATCTTAGTCTAAAATTAGACTAACGTATCCTTAACAAACATTTAAGTTGATCTTAATCTCAAACGAGATTAACGAGCCTTTAAACAAACCAAACCCAAATCTAAGAAAATACGGATTTGGACTAATCCCCGCCCTACGGGAGACAACATAAATTAGTATCCGTATACAATCCACGGGCAACTACAAATAAAACAAATACACACGACATGAAGTGAACATCTGGAGAAGGAGAAAGTGATTATCGCTATGCGGTAACGTAATTAACTGCAGGGGCTTGAGCCTGCAGGGAAGAGCATCCCCATAATCAAAAACCCCTCACAATGAGGGGGAATCTGACGAAGTCTGCTACAACGGCCGCATCCATCTAAACCTTTGATACACGATGTCATAGATCAACTTGGCATCTTCGGAGAGGTGGACAGATAAAACCAAATAGCATCTACCCCCAAAATTCAGGCCAGACGTCCCTAACGTCCCGGTCGCGTCTTTCGGCGGAGAACAGATTCTGGCACGCCCGGTGGGACCTTTTCCTCTTTCCACTCCACACTTCGTGTGTCGTGTCTCGCGAACAAATCGCGGTCTGCTATAGTTGCCTGTGGATTCGAGGTACTAAGATTTGGTGTCTTGCTCCCGTGCAGAGAAAAGAAGATCAATGGATTCCAGATGCACCAACTGCAACTACAACTCCCGCTCCGCCCCGTCTGGAGGAGTGACTTATGTCCCCAAGCGGCCTCCATCTTCGCAATGCCGGTGGAACAGGTGACACAGGCCACCACTGGATTGTTCTTTGGGACCATGCTCCCACCGATAAGCTTCAACGCTCCAGTGCCGTTACAGGAGACTCCAAAGAAGTCGGTCTTCGATCGGCTTGCAACTACCACGGCCCCTCTCAACGGGTCGTCCAATTCCAACATCTCAGTCTTTAATCGGCTGAGCCAAATCTCCAGTGGGCCTGCAAAGTGGCTCGCGATACCAGAGAAGGCGATCCCAAAAAGGATAGTCTTCCCGATTCCTACTGCGGGTGAGGTCGTTACAAGTGCTTCCCCTACCCAAAAGTCAGTCTTCGACAGGTTGGACGTTTCTTCTCAGCGGACGTCAGTCTTCGATAGGCTAGCACCAACATCAGCCCTTCACCAGAACATGGGGCATGATGAAGCCACCCCCATAACTAAGCCAGTCCCATCCGCAAGACATGCTCGACGTCGCCACTGACGCCGAGTGAGGAAAACTGGGGGGCAGCTCTCCCTCTGGACTGACTCCACCAGCTCCAATGGTGGAAATTGACGCTGCTGTTCCAACTGGGAACAGCTTTGAGCCGCTCAAGAGGGTGCACAAGAACTCTCCAACTACCGTGTTGAAAAATTCTTCTCCACCCGCTGAAAATGTTACTAAAGCGAAGCCGGAACAGCCCCCTCAGCGTCTGTCTTCCAAAATTCACAGGGTCTGGCGAAGAGTCCAAGACTCTGTAATCGACAAAGACTATTCCCGCCAACAGAAGAAAATGAAGGTCCGGCAAGAAGAGGATCATCCTACCGTCGTACTACAGAAAGTATCGTCTGCAACAGCCCCCTCAACTTCGACCATCCATAAAAGGAGAAGGCCGGAGAAGATCCCCGTGTCGGCGACGAATCTCAAGGGCACTGAATCTGAATGCCCCAAGTCTGGGGGCATGGTAGTGCACACCATTTACATGGCTTCCGGAAAAGAGGAAATCCGTGCTTCTGGGGGTCATCTACCACTTACACGATCAGTAACTAAGGCTCAAGAGCAACAACAGAAACTCCGGGAGATGATGACGAAGATGGCCGCACTTACTGGGCATAAAGAAAGCCCGGAAGTATCGTCGGATCAACGCCAGGAGCAAGAAACCGACGCTGAGTTCCTTCGAAGAATACTCGAAAAGAAAGATAAAGAAGCCGCGGAACAAGCGGTTAACATAAAACAAATAGTGCTCCTGTTCCAAGATATGGTGGGAATGATGATCCAGCCGGACCCTCCAGCCGAAGATCCCCCGATAATCATCGAAGACGACAGAGGGGAGACATCAAATCCTCTTCCGGCTTTATCAGCAGCCAGGGAGGAGACGATCTCAAAAGCTGCGCTTGATGACTACATAGCTCAACAGATACGAGCTCATTAGGTAAGTGAAGCAACTGGCCAAGTCCTCAGAACTGGGTGACCCTATCCAAGATGGTACAATCAAATTAAGTACCCGCCAGGATACACATCCCTAAATTTCACATGTATAAGGGGACAGGCAATCCCCATCAGCACGTCGCTCAGTTCAGGGCTCTCTGCGGCAATACTGGAGGTGATGACAAACTGCTACTTCGCCAGTTCGTCGGCAGCCTAGCGGAGACAGCTTTTGAATGGTACTCGGAGCTTCCGAATGACTCCATTAAAACATTCATAGAAATGGAGTTTCTATTCACCCAGCATTTCGCAAGTGCCAGCGAACGCACCTCAATCACGGCATTGATCAATGCCAGGGTGAAGACAGGAGAGACTTGGGTTCAGTATGCAATTTGGTGGCGGAACCTATGGTCGAGATGCAAACAACGCATAGAAGAAGCTCCTGCCGTAGGCATGTTCGTAGGGACCCTAGATTCGCAGGCAACTATATCCCAATTCATGATGTTCTTCAAGCCGACCACTTTCCAAGCCTTGATCGACAAGCTGGCCCAAATGGACTAGATGGGCCATAGACCGCCCTCCTCGAAAACGGAGCTTCAAAATGAAAAGTGGAAAGGGAAAGCGACCTTCGTCGCCAACGCTCAGCAGCAGCTGAGTGATCCAAAACCAGCTGCTCGCCAAAACGATAAACAGCGATCACTCGGAGAAAAGCTGAGACGTCCTTACTCATTCCCTCGGGATAAAACGAGAAGATTGTTCGAACTGGCAGTGCGCAACAAGCTTATCACTCTACTGGATCCGAGACGCCCACTGCAGCCAGGCGACGTCAACAATCCCAATTACTGCCCCTACCACCGAATATTGGGCCACCTAATCGAAGACTGCTTCGTCTTCAAAAACTTGATTGAGGACCAGTACCAACAAGGCAAATTCGCGTTGTCTGAAAACTGGAGGGTAAACCCCCCACAACCGCACACTCCTAAAAAGGTGGACACACCGGGGGCATCATGCTCATTTATAGAGGAAGTTCTATGGGAAGTTATTCTTTCGGCTAAGGCCAAAAGAATGCTGAAATATCTCCAAGCATGCCCAGCAATCAAGTGGAAAAGCCCGCTAGAGCCTGAGATCATTGAGGGGATGCTGAAACCGCGCCCAACATCGGGGGTTGGTAGCGAAAGGCAAAACACCCAGGCCCAGCCATCGAAGTCCTTGAAGAAGAAAAAGAAGACCAAAAAGCCCGCACAGTCTGATGATAAACGCACGGATTTGCAAAGGTATATTGACGCACTGGAAAAATACAACCAGAAGGCGCGGACCCCGGTCACACTCCAAGAGTTTCTCAACATATCCTTGATAGCAGAGATAATGAAAATGATGAGGGAGAAGACTCGTCAGAAGAACCCGAGAATTATGTGGCAAGTTGTCACATGATCACTCATTCATCAATAAATGACGAAGAAGCTTACCCGGCGTCAGAAAATAATATAGAGGAGCTGAGGGCAGGATCGGTGCCAAGATCGTTGGAACCATCAGACGAGATGATTGACATGCTGCTGAACGAAGCCCGTCAGAAGAGCAAAGCTGATCGCGAACGTGAAATGGCCATATTCGAAAGGGCCAGGTGTTCCCCTCCGAAAGACGGCGCAGACTTTGCGTCTTGCCTGAGATTCGGGGCAGATGCTATATGGTTTTATCCATCCACCTCTCCGAAAATGCCGAGTTGATTTACGGCACCGTGTATCGGAGGTTTAGACGGATGCGGCCGATGTAGCAGACTTCGTCAGATTCCCCCTCAGGGTGAGGGGTTTTTGATTGTGGGGACGCTCTTCCCTGCAGGCGCAAGCCCCTGCAGTTAATTACGCTACCGCGTCGCGGTAACAACTTTCTCCTTCTCCAGAATTTCACTTCGTGTCGTGTGTGTTTGTTTTATTTGTGGTTGCCCGTGGATTGTATACGGAGACTGAGTAATGCCGTCGCCCGTAGGACGTGGATTAGTCCAAATCCGTATTTACTTAGATTTGGGTTTGATATTTTAGTTTAAGGATGCGTTAGCCTCGTTGAGGCTAAGATCAACTTAAACGGGACCGTTTAGATCCGGCAAAAGAGCATTTGGAGGCTCTATTGTTCCAGTTTAGGAAGATTCATAGTCCAATTTGGGACTAAAGTCTGTTTGGAGGATACGTTAGCCATTTTTGAGGCTAAGATCGACTCAAACGTTTGTTAAGGATACGTTAGTCCAGTTTGAGACTAAGGTCAACTTAACGGGACCGTTTAGGTCCAACAAAAGAGCATTTAGACTCTATTGTGCCAGTTTAGGGACGTGGTGGTCCATATTCCAGTTTAGGGACGTGGTGGTCCGATATTAGTTTAGGGACGTCTCGGTCCAATATTAGTTTAGGGACGTCTCGGTCCACGAGTTTAAGGACCCCGCAGTCCATATTGATGTGTGGTCGTTGGGACCCGTCACCTCTTTGAAGTCGTTGAGGAATTACAACGACGGATGTCAAAGGAGTTCGGAGATGTACCCTCGAACCGGATGTAAATTGATTTAGAAGAGCAATTTTGCTCAGTCAATTTAATTTAAGGACTTATGGCCAAAATTGGGCTAAGTCCAGTTGAAATGTTCAACATTTTATTTGCTTTTGCATTGCATTTCTTTTTTTATTTTTATTTGGGCCTTGTCCAGAAAGGATGCAGAGCATCAATTTGTTTTGGGCTCTGCCCTTTTAGGAATGATGCAAGGCATCAATTTTATTTGGGCTCTGCCCTTGTATAAAGGATGCAAAGCATCAATTTATTTGGGCTCTGCCCATTTATTGCCTTGCAATTTAATTAGGCCTACTAGGTCTTTTTGGTTTGGGCCTGGCCCTTTAGAAAATGCATTGCATTTATCAAGCGCTTTACGCCAATCAAAAAAAAAACACAACAGTGCAAATTCATAAGTGCAAAGCACTATTAATTTTAGAATCTTTTAGATTCAAGAACCAATGGTTCATAAAAGAAGTGCAAAGCACTATTTGATTTCTTGATCTAATTTAGATCAACGAAGAACAAGTTTTTTCTTTTTATTTCAAGAACCAAAGGTTCATAAAAGTGCAAAGCACTATCTTTTTTTTTTATTTCTGTTTTTCTTGTTTTAGAAAACCAGTGGTTCATAAGAAGTGCAAAGCACTATTAATTTAAGAACCTTTTAGGTTCAAGAAACGATGGTCCATAAAACAAGTGTAAGGCACTATTTGATTTATTTCTAAGAAAAAACAAATTTTTCTTGTTTTTCTTATCTCAGAGAACCAAAGGTTCATAAAAGTGCAAAGCACTATTTTATTTTATTTTATTTTTATTAAAGATCATTGATCTTGTTTTTTAGATCTATGATCTGTTCATAAGAGAAATTTCTCTTCTTTTAAAGGTTTTACCTTTTTTTTTATTCTTCAAGAGTTCTCAAGAGTTCTCTTCTCTATTTTTTTTTAGCAAGATGTTCCTCTCTTTTAATTGAGGTCTGGGGTCCTTTTTATAGTGCCCATAAATTAGTTAGATTCGTTAAAGAAATCTTTCTCTGAGTGATTTGGGGAATTTTCCCCACCGTTGGATCTTTGATCCAAGGGCTTCTGCTTTGCAGAAGAAAATCTTCTTGTTTTAACAAGAATAGAAAAGATTTCTTAAATCTTTTAATTCTGTTTGGCGCAGTGCCCCAGCGCGTGACACGTGTCAACTGCTGACACGTGACGCGCAGCTTTTTTTTTTTTTTTGCGCTGCGCAGCGCACAGTTGCGCTGCGCTGACACGTGTCGCGCATCGCGCAATTTTATTTTTATTTTTATTTTTTTTGCGCGCGCGCTGCGCAGCGTACAGTTGCGCTGCGCTGACACGTGTCGCGCACCGCGCAGTTGCGCTGCGCTGACACGTGTCGCGCAGCGCGCAACTGCGCTGCGCGCGCATTTTTTTTTTTTTTTTTTTTTGCTCTGCGCCGCGCAGCGCGCAGTTGCGCTGCGCTGACACGTGTCGCGCAGAGCGCAACTGCGCTGCGCGCGCAATTTTTTTTTTTTTTTTTTTTTTTTTGAGAAAGAACAGAAGCATTGCTTCTTTTTCCACCTTGGAATTTGAACAGAGCTTTGCTCTGATTGGGGTAAACAAATGCCCCCCACCGTTGCGCTTACGTGGCCTCCTAACGTGAGCGCAGCGGTGGCAGACTCCGAACCGTCGCGCCATCCCTTGGAAGCTGAAAGGGCACTTGATGCCTATAAATAGGACCTTTGGTCTCTTAGATAATTCTTATCTCTAAAATTTTACTTTCAGAACTCAGAGCCCTGCTCTTTATTTTCAAGAACTTTAAGAATTAAACTCTTAAAACTTTTAGGTGAAAATTTTAATTTGGATTAAATTAAATTAATTTAATTCTTATTGATAGAGCCTCGCTCTCAATAGATCCCTGATCTAAAGGAAACCTATTTAGGGTTTCACTTAGCAGAGTTTTGCTCTACAGGTCTTAAAAGGATCTAAAGAGAACTAAAGGGGGACCCTACTAGGGTTCCATAGAGCTCTGCTCTCTGAAAGATTTTCCTTGGATTTTCTTAATTCATTAATGGAGCTTTGCTCCTCCCAAATCATATAGAAGAACTCTTAAGAATTCTTCACGGATCTTGGAACTCAAAGATGGCATTTTATTTCTCAGTGCATTATATCGTTTTGCTTAATCAGTCTTTCTGATAATTCTGTTGATCCTCTTTCACAGGAACAATAAACGCCCACATGTATGCTCTTAACGAGATCATCTCTCATGAGGACATCCGCCGACTTGGCCGCTCTCAAAATCTGGAGTTCACAAATGAGGAGTGTGCTGAAATAATGAGTCGTTTCGACGCATACAACGGTCCATTGCATCCCCGACGTTCCTTTCTTCTTAAACTTATCGTGGGAGCTATCTGGGAAGCGCTTCCCCTATTCTGTTCCGGTGTGCCGCTTAAGGCGTTGGATGCCGGCTGAGGACAAGGTGCACTCTGTGTACCTATTGAACTTTATCTAGAAGAGACGGCGAGACAGTCTTATCGACCTCTTGCACGAGATCTTTCAACAGTCTGCCATACTCGCTGTTTATCGGAGGGTGGAAGACATCGGGAGGGACCCTGACGCTTGTGTTCGCGAAAGGAAGCACACTAGGATGGTCTGCGAGGCTTGGAAAGTCATAGATAGGATCGCTTTTGAATTCCTCAATCCATGCCCTGGATCTGAGGTTATTCCATTGTAACTTTCGTTTATTGTTTTTATGACTGTAAGAACTTTGGGCAATATTAATGGAAATTTTTATCCCAGCTTGTCTTTATTATATATCTTTGTCCTGAGTCTTTTTTGCCCATGCATGAATGAATACGTCTTGAACGCTTGATCAAACGTAAATCGGGTGCTCTTTCTGTTGCTTTTCCTCTTTCTCAGCATGTCGTCACAATTAGCAGGTAATAGAGTAAGCTTCTTGATTTCTTCATGAGATAGCGAGGGCTTAGGCCGCAGGTTCAGATCTGCTGCCTAAGACTTTTCAACTCTATGAGCCGTGAGGGTCTCATAGAGACTTTTCTCCCTACGGATCGAGAGGATCTCGTAGGTGGGTTTTTCTCCTTAGGAATCGTGAGGATTCCTAAGTGTGGTTTTCTCTTGTAATTCGTAAGGATCCTACAAGAGAATTTTTCCCTCTTACAAGTCGAGAGGACTTGTAAGCGGTTGTTTCCCCCCTTGTCGAAGTTCGATGTTGGAGAGTGAGACCCGTGGATGGTATGCAAGAGACCGTTTTGGGCCAACTTACGGGGTCCCAATGCTTAGGAAACAGGCTTCTTTTATGCCCACTGCCCAAGGCTTTATCTCACGAGTCGAGCCGCCTCGACAATTTTTCACAAGTCGAGACGAATCGAACGTTTCTCGCAAGAACATCTTAACGTCGCATTTAACCTCTGCTCTTTACGACAGAAGCCCGTTAAGGTTGGTAGTACTTAGGATTTTGGCCATCGTACCGTCGCATAAGCTGATATAGTCCTCGATAGGCAATCGTGCTGTTCGAGTAGCCCTGCGACTGCCGTGTCTCTGATCCCTTCGGGGGCTGGACAAGACGTCTTCAAGCAATCCTCCTTGGCAGTTTGACCGTCGGAAGAGCAAGCGCTAGGAATTTGCCATGCCGCTTTTTACTTGAGGTTAGGCTCATTTTGGAGAGCCCCGATGAGTCATAACCACTCCGCGCTGGTGTGGGATGATCTCCGATAGTCTTTCAGGCTTTATATGACTTGCCGTTAAGACCCTGAAGCTAGGAATTTGGCCTTTGCTTCGTTTGCTGGCATTGCGTCCTCTGTATCGAGACGAATGTCATGGTGGGAACTAGGGATTTTGCCGTGGCTCCGTTTGTTTGATGACGTTGCGTCTGCTGTATCGAGACGAACGTTGGGGTGACATCTCGTCTGCTGTATCGAGACGGACGTCGAGGTGGTGACCATTCTGTGCTGGTGCGAGATGATCTCCGGTTGTCTTTCCGGTTTTATATGAGTTACCGTCAAGATGTCGAAGCTAGGAATGTGGCCTTCGCTTCGTTTGCTTTGGTGTGTCCAAATCCTGTTGGAGGACGAACGCTGGGGTTAACATTTCGTCTGCTGTATCGAGACGAACGTCAAGGTGGTGATCATTCTGTGCTGGTGCGAGATGATCTCCAATTGTCTTTCCGGTTTTATGTGAGTTACCGTAAAGACGTTGAAGCTAGGAATATGGCCTTCGCTTCGCTTGCTTTGTCACGTCCGAATCCCTGCTGGAGGAAGAACGCTGGGGCGACAACTCGTCTGCTGTATCGAAACGAACGTCAAGGTGGTGACCACTCTGAGCTGGTGTGAGATGATCTCCGATTGTCTTTCAGGCTTTATATGACTTGCCGTCAAGACGTATGAAGCTAGGAATTTGGCCTTCGCTTCGTTTGTTTCGACCACGGGGTCTTTTGTTGATGTTGCTTCTACATCTTGTTGGACTGCGAAGGAACGCCGTTGTTGAAATTGCGTCTGCTGTGTCGAGACGAATGCTGAGGTGGAGCTAGGATTTTGCCGTTGCGTCTGCTGTGTCGAGACGAATGCTGAGGTGGAGCTAGGATTTTGCCGTCACTCCGCTTGTTTCGACCATGGGGTCTCTTGTTGACGTTGCTTCTACATCCTGCTGGACTGCGAAGGAATGCCGTTGTTGACATTGCGTCTGCTGTGTCGAGACGAATGCTGAGGTGGAGCTAGGATTTTGCCGTTGCGTCTGCTGTGTCGAGACGAATGCTGAGGTAGAGCTAGGATTTTGCCGTCACTCCGCTTGTTTCGACCATGGGGTCTCTTGTTGACGTTGCTTCTACATCCTGCTGGACTGTGAAGGAATGTCGTTGTTGACATTGCGTCTGCTGTGTCGAGACGAATGCTGAGGTGGAGCTAGGATTTTGCCGTCACTCCGCTTGTTTCGACCATGGGGTCTCTTGTTGACGTTGCTTCTACATCCTGTTGGACTGCGAAGGAACGCCGTTGTTGACATTGCGTCTGCTGTGTCGAGACGAATGCTGAGGTGGAGCTAGGATTTTGCCGTCACTCCGCTTGTTTCGACCATGAGGTCTTTTGTTGACGTTGCATCTGCCTCCAGCTGGACTGCGGAGGAACGCTGTTGTTGACATTGCGTCTCCTGTATCGAGACGAATGCTGAGGTGAAGCTGGGGTTTTGCCGTCACTCCGCTTGTTTCGACCATGAGGTCTTTTGTTGACGTTGCATCTGCCTCCAGCTGGACTGCGGAGGAACGCTGTTGTTGATCTTTAAGTTGTCGATATTGACGTCGAGACCCTGAAGTTAGGGACCTTCCTTTGCTTCATTTGTTGACATCGCGTCTGTAATATTGCGACAAATGTCGAGACGGTCTCTAGGTTATCTATGAACCGTCGAGATTTGGCTTCGCTTTCTGGTGGAGCCTGTTGGGAAGGTATTGTTCCCTTTTTATCTGTGCCCCTGGATTATATACAGGGATCGATATGATTTCATCTGTAGGGCAAAAGTTTCATTCTTTTATTTTTTTTTTATTCTTTCCGCGATACTCTATCATTTCAGCTTTTTATATCGCGAGAATCGCGATTGCCCAATCATTTCGGCTATTTTTCGCGGTGCCCAATCATTTCGGCTGTTTATTTTATTTTTACTCGCTGTTTTTTTTGTTTTTGTTTTTTTTGCGAGTAGGGAATTTGGGGTCTGATACCAATCTTGGCATCAGCATCGCTGCCACTGGGATATTGTCAGGAGCGAATCATCATCTGCCGTAAAAGGACTTGGAATTTGATATCGGTCTAGGCATCAGCATCGCTGCAACTGGGATATTGTCAGGAGCGAATCATCATCTGCCGTAAAAGGACTTGGAATTTGATATCGGTCTAGGCATCAGCATCGCTGCAACTGGGATATTGCCAGGAGCGAATCATCATCTGCCATAAAAGGACTTGGAATTTGACATCGATTTAGGCATCAGCATCGCTGCAACTGGGATATTGCCAGGAGCGAATCATCATTTGCCTCTGTCGATGTTGAACAAAGGTGGCTTAGTAAACAGGGTTAAGGGTCCTGTCGGCTAAGGCTTTTGACTTCATGAGCCGTAAGGGTCTCACAAAGGTATTTCTCCCTACAAGTCGTGAGGATCTTGCAGGTGTGTTTTCTCCTTGGGAATCGTGAGGATTCCTAAGTGCATGTTCTCTTGTAAGTCGTAAGGATCTTACAAAAGGGTTTTCTCCTTATAAGTCGAGAGGACTTACAAGTGTTGTTTGCTGTACAAGCATATCCCTAGTCACGGATGGGACTTTGTTAGGGAAATATTTATTTGCGCCCGTGGATTGTATACAAGGGTCAGTATGAGCCACTTGTAGGGCAATATCGAAGGTTGTGGGGGTTGCTTAAGAACAGGTTAAGGTTTCTGTAACTTAAGACTTTCAAATCTTATGAGCCGTGAGGGTCACATAAGAGAATTCTCCTTACGAGTCGTGAGGATCTCGCAAGTGTATTTTCTCCTCAGGAATCGTGAGGATGCCTAAGTGTGTTGCTCCCTTGTGAGTCGTAAGGATCTCACGCGGGTGGTTTCTCCTTACAGGGTCGAGAGGATCCTATAAGTGTTTCTTTAACGAGGTTGCGCCCTTTCGGGTTTTCACAAACACTCGCCGGTAGCCATGCTGTTTTTACTCACGGAACCCTTTCGGGTTTTCATCCGTGCCCTTTTTGCTTATGGACATACCTTTATTTTTTTTTCAATTTTTTTTTACGAGGTCGCGCCCTTTCGGATTTTCACGAACACTCGCCGGTAGCCCTGCTGTTTTTACTCACGGAGCCCTTTCGGGTTTTCATCCGTGCCCATTTTGCTTGTGGACATACCGTTTTTTTTTATCTTTTATTTTATTCTTTTTTGTTAAACGAGGTCGTGCTTTTTCGGGTTTTCACGAACACTCGCCGGTAGCCCTGCTGTTTTTACTCACGGAGCCCTTTCAGGTTTTCATCCGTGCCCATTTTGCTTGTGGACGTACCGTTTTTTTTATTTTTATTTTTTTTTATTAACACGTCAGCCTGAAGATGCTGCGGGTTGGGAGTAGTTTAACGACGTTTCGGTCATTTGCAAGTTTTAGGACATTGAGGTCCGTCGTTAGTTTAAGGACATCTCGGTCCGTTGTTAGTTTAAGGACGTTTCGGTCCGTTATCCAGTTTTAGGACATAGTGGTCCGTTAGGCTTTCTCTATGAATGAGCATGATGCCCCCGGCGTGTCCATATTTTTCGGAGCATGCGGTTGTGGCGGGTTCACCTTCCAAATTTTGGACAACGCGAACTTGCCCTGTTGGTATTGGTCTTCAACCCAGTTCTTGAAGACGTAGCAATCCTCGATCAGATGACCTACCGTTTGGTGGTAAGGGCAATAATTAGGATTATTAATATCGCCTGGCCACAACGGACGTTTTGGACTCGGCAGATTGATGAGTCTGTCACACACTGCCAGCTCGAACAGTCCCCTTGTTTTATCTTGCGGAAACGAGTAAGGACGTTTCAACTTTTCCTGGAGGGATTGCCGCTTGTTGCTTTGGCAAGCAACTGGTCTAGGGTCACCTGATTGTTGGTGAGCGCTGGCGACGAGGGCCTTTTTTCCTTTTCTTTTATCCTTTTTGTTCGCTCCGTTGTTTGCAGGACCGGGATTCTTTCCGAGTAGCATGCGATTGCATGGCTGAACGTTCTCGCAGCTTCTCAATTCCTTTATCTTTGAAATAGATTCCCCGAGGGAAGAGTTGGGGGTAGCTTCTTCGTCAGAGTCGCTTCCAAAGGTGATAATTTGTGATCCCTTGAAGTCGGCTATATGACAGTCGGCGGTGGCTCTTTTGCGCTCATCTATCGCATTTTTCCGATGTCCACAAGCTTCACACTTTGTTCTGTCGGAGTGTCGCTTTTGAGCGACATACCCTTGCCACCAACAGTTAAAGGATTCGCAGTCTTCGGTAGGATGTATGATCTTCTGATGATATAAACAGAAGTTATGGTGCATCTCTACCTCAGAGAAAGAATTTTCTTCAGAGGGCAGTAGCTTCATTCCTACTGATAGAGCTTTGGCGAACCGTTTCCTCGTCTTGAATTTGTTTTTACCCGCAGTGTATGGCTTTTGATTTGACGGGAATACCTTGGTTCTTTCCAGTATGGCCATTTCATGCTCTTGATTGGCTTTTGCTTTCAGACGAATTTCATTTAGGAAGATATCGATCAACTCGTCTGATGGCTGTAGAATCTCCGGCTCAGGGTTCGCCATTGATTTCTCAGCGCAAGGATCCTCCTCATCATCCGTCAGTGAATGAGAAATCACATAACAAGTCGCTACGTAGTCTTCGGATTCATCCGATAAGTTTTCTCCATCGTTTTCATCCTCGACGAAAGAACAAGTTGCCCCCGGCGTGTCCGTCTTCTTTGGAGAGTGCGGCTGTGGAGGGTTTACCTTCCAGCTTTCAGACAGCGTGAACTTGCCTTGCAGGTATTGATCCTCGATCCATCCCTTAAAGACGAAACAATCCTCAATCGGGTGACTTACCGTTTGGTGGTAAGGGCAATAATTAGGATTATTAAGATCGCCTGGCTGCGACAGACGCTTCGGACTCGGCAGATTGATGAGTCTGTTACGCACTGCCAGCTCAAACAGTCTTCTCGTTTTATTCTGCGGAAACGAGTAAGGACGTCCTAGCCTCTCTTCGAGGGATGGGCGTGGACGCACGTTGTTTTGGCGAGCGACCGGCTTTGAGTTGCTCGACTGTTGCTGAGCGTTGGCGACGATGATCGCTTTCCCTTTTCCTTTCTCATCTCGGGAATCTGATTTTGGAGGAGACGGTCTATGGCCCATCTGGTCCATTTGGGCTAATTTGTCGATCAAGGCCTGGAAAGTGGTCGGCCTGAAGAACATCATGAATTGCGAGATGGTCGCCTGCGGATCGAGAGTGCCCACAAACATGCCTACCGCAGGCGCCTCTTCTATGCGTTGTTCGCATTTCGACCATAGGTTCCGCCATCGTGTTGCGTATTGAACCCACGTTTCTCTTGGCCTTATCCTGGCATTTATTAGTGCTGTTATCGGGGTGCGTTCACTAGCACTCGCGAATCTTTGTGTAAACAACAGTTCCATCTCTGCAAATGTTTTGATAGAGTCGTTAGGTAGCTCCGAATACCATTCAAAGGCTGTTTCTGCTAAGCTGCCGACGAATTGACGTAGCAACAATTTGTCATCTCCTCCAGTATTGCCGCATAAGGCCCTGAATTGAGCGACATGCTGATGCGGATTCCCTGTCCCTTTATATACGTGGAATTTAGGGATCGTATATCCTGGCGGGTAACTGATTTGGTCATACCAGCCCGGATACGGTCGTCCGGTTCTAACAATTTGCCCAGCCGCTTCATTCGCCTGATGAACCCGGATCTGCTGAGCTATATATTCGTCTAGGTCAACTTTGGAGATTGCCTCATCCTTGGCTGTTGATAAAGCCGGCGGAGGATTTGACGTTTCTCCCCTGTCGTCTTCAAGGACGATCGGAGGATCTTCAGCAGGAGGGTCCGGTTGTAACATCATCCCTACCATATCTTGGAAGAGGAGCGCCATCTGTTTTATGTTAGCCGCTTGCTCTGCAGCTTCTTTGTCCCTCTTTTCGAGGAATCTGCGTAAAAAGTCAGCGTCGGTTTCTTGTTCTTGACGCTCATCCGAAGACGTTTCAGAGCTTTCTTTTGGCTCAGTGAGTGCAGCCATTGTAGTCATCATTTCCTGAAGTTTTTGTTGTTGCTCCTGGGCTTTCGTCACGGATCGGGTGAGCGGTCGGTGGCCCGTAGAAGTGCGGCTTTCCTCCTTTCCAGAAGCCATATAAACAGTGTGCACCACCATGCCCCCAGACTTGGGGCGTTTGTGTTCGGTGTCTTTGCGATTTGCCGAAGACATAGGGGCTTTTTGTGGCCTCCTTTTTTGAGTGATTGGAATTAAGGGAGCCGTTGTAGTGGGCACCCAAGTAGCTTTTGCTTTTTGTGGTTTGACAGAGTAATCCTTCCCCTGCCGAACCTTCATCTTTTTCTGTCGTCGGAGGCAGTCTTGATCGATCACCGACTCTTGGACCTGTCGCCAGACTTTGTAAATTTTAGAGGACAGCCGTTGAGGGGGCTGCTCTAGCTTCTTCTCTGGAGTATTCTCCATAGGTGAAGGAGTTCGTTTCAACATCGCAGTAGGAGAGTTTCTGCGCACCTTGTTGAGCAGTTCAAAGCTGTTCTTGGTTGGAACAGCAGCATCGATCCTCACCATCGGAGCTGACGGAGTTATCCCAGAGGGGGAGTTGCCCCCAGCCTTCCTTACTCGACGCCAGTGGCGACGTCGAGCGTGTCGTGCTGATGGAGTTGTTTCAGCTATAGGGGTGACCTTCTCATGCCCCCTGTGTTGGTCAGAATATACTAGTACCAGCTTTTTAAAGATCGACGTCCGTTGAACGGGGACGGCCAACTTGTCAGAAGCGGACTTCTGAACATGGGAAGCAACCTTGGTGATTTTGCCAGGAACGTGAGTTGGAATGGCTATCCGCTTCGGGATAACGCCTTCTGGTATGGCAGGCTTCTTCATGAGCCTGTTAGAGCTCTGGCCTAGTCCGTTAAAAACTGAAGCAGTGGAGTTGGACGACCCGTTGAGAGGGGTCGCGGCAGTGGTAAGTCGATCGAAGACCGACTTCTTTGGAGCTTCTTGCGATGTCATTGGGGCGTTGAAGCTCATTGGTGGGAGCATGGTCCCAAAAAATAGTCCAGTGGTGGCTTGAGCCATCTGCTCCACCGGCATTTTGAAAAGGGAGGCCGCTTGGGGCCCATAAGTCACTCCTCCAGCAATGACGGAGCGAGAGTTATCGCTGCGGGCGGTGCAGTTCGAAGCCATCGAATTTCTGTTTTCTGCATAAA
Source organism: Agapanthus africanus (assembly GCA_030015575.1). NCBI lineage: Eukaryota > Viridiplantae > Streptophyta > Magnoliopsida > Asparagales > Amaryllidaceae > Agapanthus > Agapanthus africanus. The sequence goes on from CM057342.1 coordinate 711,961,500, forward strand.
GCAAGACACCAAATCTTAGTACCTTGAATCCACAGGCAATCATAGCAAACCGCGATTTGTTCGCGAACACGACACACGAAGTGTGGAGTGGAAAGAGGAAGAGGTCCCACCGGGCGTGCCAGAATCTGTTCCCCTCCGAAAGACGGCGCAGACTTTGCGTCTTGCCTGAGATTCGGGGCAGATGCTATATGGTTTTATCCATCCACCTCTCCGAAAATGCCGAGTTGATTTACGGCACCGTGTATCGGAGGTTTAGACGGATGCGGCCGATGTAGCAGACTTCGTCAGATTCCCCCTCAGGGTGAGGGGTTTTTGATTGTGGGGACGCTCTTCCCTGCAGGCGCAAGCCCCTGCAGTTAATTACGCTACCGCGTCGCGGTAACAACTTTCTCCTTCTCCAGAATTTCACTTCGTGTCGTGTGTGTTTGTTTTATTTGTGGTTGCCCGTGGATTGTATACGGAGACTGAGTAATGCCGTCGCCCGTAGGACGTGGATTAGTCCAAATCCGTATTTACTTAGATTTGGGTTTGATATTTTAGTTTAAGGATGCGTTAGCCTCGTTGAGGCTAAGATCAACTTAAACGGGACCGTTTAGATCCGGCAAAAGAGCATTTGGAGGCTCTATTGTTCCAGTTTAGGAAGATTCATAGTCCAATTTGGGACTAAAGTCTGTTTGGAGGATACGTTAGCCATTTTTGAGGCTAAGATCGACTCAAACGTTTGTTAAGGATACGTTAGTCCAGTTTGAGACTAAGGTCAACTTAACGGGACCGTTTAGGTCCAACAAAAGAGCATTTAGACTCTATTGTGCCAGTTTAGGGACGTGGTGGTCCATATTCCAGTTTAGGGACGTGGTGGTCCAATATTAGTTTAGGGACGTCTCGGTCCAATATTAGTTTAGGGACGTCTCGGTCCACGAGTTTAAGGACCCCGCAGTCCATATTGATGTGTGGTCGTTGGGACCCGTCACCTCTTTGAAGTCGTTGAGGAATTACAACGACGGATGTCAAAGGAGTTCGGAGATGTACCCTCGAACCGGATGTAAATTGATTTAGAAGAGCAATTTTGCTCAGTCAATTTAATTTAAGGACTTATGGCCAAAATTGGGCTAAGTCCAGTTGAAATGTTCAACATTTTATTTGCTTTTGCATTGCATTTCTTTTTTTATTTTTATTTGGGCCTTGTCTAGAAAGGATGCAGAGCATCAATTTGTTTTGGGCTCTGCCCTTTTAGGAATGATGCAAGGCATCAATTTTATTTGGGCTCTGCCCTTGTATAAAGGATGCAAAGCATCAATTTATTTGGGCTCTGCCCATTTATTGCCTTGCAATTTAATTAGGCCTACTAGGTCTTTTTGGTTTGGGCCTGGCCCTTTAGAAAATGCATTGCATTTATCAAGCGCTTTGCGCCAATCAAAAAAAAAACACAACAGTGCAAATTCATAAGTGCAAAGCACTATTAATTTTAGAATCTTTTAGATTCAAGAACCAATGGTTCATAAAAGAAGTGCAAAGCACTATTTGATTTCTTGATCTAATTTAGATCAACGAAGAACAAGTTTTTTCTTTTTATTTCAAGAACCAAAGGTTCATAAAAGTGCAAAGCACTATCTTTTTTTTTTTATTTCTGTTTTTCTTGTTTTAGAGAACCAGTGGTTCATAAGAAGTGCAAAGCACTATTAATTTAAGAACCTTTTAGGTTCAAGAAACGATGGTCCATAAAACAAGTGCAAGGCACTATTTGATTTATTTCTAAGAAAAAACAAATTTTTCTTGTTTTTCTTATCTCAGAGAACCAAAGGTTCATAAAAGTGCAAAGCACTATTTTATTTTATTTTATTTTTATTAAAGATCATTGATCTTGTTTTTTAGATCTATGATCTGTTCATAAGAGAAATTTCTCTTCTTTTAAAGGTTTTTACCTTTTTTTTTATTCTTCAAGAGTTCTCAAGAGTTCTCTTCTCTATTTTTTTTTAGCAAGATGTTCCTCTCTTTTAATTGAGGTCTGGGGTCCTTTTTATAGTGCCCATAAATTAGTTAGATTCGTTAAAGAAATCTTTCTCTGAGTGATTTGGGGAATTTTCCCCACCGTTGGATCTTTGATCCAAGGGTTTCTGCTTTGCAGAAGAAAATCTTCTTGTTTTAACAAGAATAGAAAAGATTTCTTAAATCTTTTAATTCTGTTTGGCGCAGTGCCCCAGCGCGTGACACGTGTCAACTGCCGACACGTGTCGCGCAGTTTTTTTTTTTTTTTTTTGCGCTGCGCAGCGTACAGTTGCGCTGCGCTGACACGTGTCGCGCAGCGCGCAATTTTTTTTTTTTTTTTTTTTTTTTGCGCGCGCGCTGCGCAGCGTACAGTTGCGCTGCGCTGACACGTGTCGCGCAGCGCGCAGTTGCGCTGCGCTGACACGTGTCGCGCAGCGCGCGCAATTTTTTTTTTTTTTTTTTTGCTCTGCGCCGCGCTGCTCGCAGTTGCGCTGCGCTGACACGTGTCGCGCAGCGCGCAGTTGCGCTGCGCTGACACGTGTCGCGCAGAGCGCAACTGCGCTGCGCGCGCAATTTTTTTTTTTTTTTTTTTTTTTTTGAGAAAGAACAGAAGCATTGCTTTTTTTTCCACCTTGGAATTTGAATAGAGCTTTGCTCTGATTGGGGTAAACACCAGGCGTCGGCATCAAGTTGAAGAAGTCATGGTAGGGATGAGTCGCAAAGCGCTCCAACCAGATCGAAGCACGCTCGAAGTAGACAAAAGCAGGCTTAAGACCAGGAAAATGTTCGCTAAAGCCCTGTCAATGGGAATGAGGCTACCATCTTTCAAAGGAAACACTCCTGGCGGTATACATCCTGACGAAGCGGATGTACATCCTAGCTACTGCTTATACCATCAGAGGATTGCACACCCAACCGAAGAATGCATAGCCTTTAAAAATTGGTGGCAGGGATATGTTCATATCAGAATTTTGCATTATTATATCACCCATTCTTAATCATATTACAGATAAATAGGTACTTTTGATCTATGTCTGCTAAATAGTTGTAGGTTACAGGTTCTCAGATCGTTACAGTGAAATTCATGAAAAGACACTACAAATGTGAAACTACGACCACCAATAGAAGAATCCGTATGATGCCGCCTACCAGTTCAAGGAACAAATGAATATCAGTAGAACGGTTCAATGCACAAAGCACAAGGGCAGCACAAGATTCAAGACTTCAACGTGAAGCTCACGGCAAAAAGTCCACAACATTCTGCACTGTGGAAATCTGGAAGAAAATAGAAGAGATTCTATGGAACCAAGTGAAGAAAACAGAAGGAAAAAGCAACATGAACCAGCCCTAGAAGTTTGATACCAAGATCCCACAATACAGCCGCGGAACCGCAGCCAAACATGGCTTTCTGCCGCGGAACCGTGGCCGTGCAATGCACGTGTCGGTGCATGTGTCGGTGGGTGTCGGTGCTTTGACCCGTCTTTCTTAGGGTAGTCTTGTAAATTCAAATGTGGATCAGATGTAAACCTAGGGTTTCTCCTATCTATAAATAGGAAAGCCAAAAACCTAATTAGGCATGCCTCTTTTTGGTGCCTCTTTGAGGATGCCTCTTTTTAATTCTAAGATTAAAATTTTAATTCAGTTGTAATGCATTGTTGAGAGGTATCAATAAAGTAAGTTTTCATTCTATCTTGCATTCTTGTTTTTATCTGAATTTAATTTCTGCATTATTTTTTTTATCTGTCCTTTATTATCTGCAATTTAGATAGTCTATTAAAATAAAATATAAAAAATGAATTTTATCATCTCTTTCCTAATGAGTGAGTAATTCCTCACTTGTTAGGGTTAGGATAGGGAAGGTTTGAGAGAAGGAAATCTCTTTCACTCCTTTCTTTGTCCATATAATTTTTATAATACGGACTCTATTTAATCAAACCACACACCGCTCACTACGGCACCCTATCCTAAATGATAGCGGTGATTCCCTAGTTAGACCGGTTGTGGTTGAATTAACTGGAGGTTAGGGCTAAGAGCCAAGAAAGGACGGACAAGGACCAAAAGGAAGAAACTAAGTTTCTTCCCAGTCGTGCTAATCCCCTTTGTTGACTATTACCCTAACACCTATATTCTTAACTAGGGCATTAAAAGCAGTGAGTAGAATCCTTATTTTGAACTAACCTAATCCTAACCCTAGCAAGCTTTTAAATCGATTTATTCTCATTCTTAGATCGTGAAACAAAACCTACCAAAAATAAGACTTAACTCGTTAGAGCATAAAGAAAGAACACTTTTTCCCTGTGGATCGACTCGTACTCAACCGGCTAGCTACCAAGCGACACCGTCTTGATTGCGGTATTCTTAAATTTTAAACGCATAGAAAAAATTAATCAATCAAATGGCGCCGTTGCCGGGGAAACGGTAGTTTATTTCTTTTTGTAATTTCGGGTTAATTGAATAAAAAATTATAAAAATTAAAAAATAAAAAACATAAAAAAAATCATCTTGTTATTTTTGATTGGTTTTTGTGCGAATTGTGCAGGAAAGGAAGACGGACTGATTCAGATCTGGAGCAAACTCGGTGAACAAATCCAGAAACAGAGGATCTGAACAGACAGAGGAGAACAAAATCAGCACAGAGAAAATTTTTGAGAATCTGAACCGCCGCAGATTCGAGCATTTGACCGCGGATCCGCGGCCGTTTGCTGACGTTAGCAGTCCAGAATTCTCTGTGAGTATTTCTTTTCTTTTATCCTACCCCCTGATCTCCACTGAAAAATTTTCCTGCAGGGTTCTTTGCATAAAATTCTTCTCTTTCTCCAATAAATCATTTTGTGCAGGATTCTTTACGCCGCAAATAAAAAGAAAAATTTTTGGCAAAAGTGTTTTAGATTTTGTGTGTTATTGCTTTGCATATTTAAAATGGAATCTAAGAGGCTCTAACACTAATTAAAATTGGGTGGGGATTTCATTACCCTTCCTAACACCCTAGAAATCACAAAAAGCATACGCATCACTCTTGAGTTAATTAAAAAATATCTAGACTCAGCCAACTAAGGACTGTCGTGCTCATTAGGACAGAGAAAGGTTGTGGGCATTCAATCGTTTATCTAAACTTGACTTTGTGGTGCCTAGGCTAGACAAGTGAGAAAGGTAACTTTAAAAGGCTCGTCTCACGGTGATTCGTGAGCGGAACCCTCCTTTCTTCATTTGTGCTTACCTGGCCACAATTGGCGGTGAAGAAGCGATTTGAGGGATATCTCACAACTTGTCACTTTGGAACAGTTAGGAGCAGTCTACTTGACTTAGGAGACCCTAGCTCTAGATTTGATTGTGCATGTTTAAACTGTGGTTGTTTGAAATTGTGCCGTAGTTCCGTACAAATTTTTGCAAAACTCTTTCTAAAAAAACACTTTCAGAAATTTCAAAATTCCAAAAACAAACAATTTTTTTTAAAAATATATAAAAAAAATTAAAAAATAAAAAATAAAAATAAAAGATAAAAAAATTCACATTCTTTTTCTTTCTCTCCTCACATCATGGATACCCGACCTCGCAAAACTCTTGCGGAACTTTGGTACCCTCAACCAGACATTACTTCTTACGCTTCTTGTTTTGGTCGAATTACGAACGACCCCTCCATACCCAAAATTTCTTTGAAAGATCGAATAGACGCGTCTAGGACAACCAATTGGACTCCGCAATCCACCTTGTATCAACCATTTCAACCCTCACCACCTTCTTATGTTGATACTCCTTTTTCAAGTCCTGTTGTAGCTCCGAAAACCATGTCTATTGCTGAACATATTGAACAATCTCGTAACCGATCTTTCACTCCTTTCACCACTGCGAATTCTTTGGATCAACAATTCCATTCACCTTCTTATCCATATGTTGATCCTACCCATGTCCAACTATTCTATTCCTATCCATCCTACCCAACTTTTGCATCTTCCCTGGACATTGCTTCTACACAACCATTTGGGAGTTTTCAGTATCCAAACAAATTTGAATCTTTTACTGAAACTCCTTCAAAACCATGTCTAGTCTGGAATAGTCGTTGAAAGATTTTATGGTAGCGTCAAGCCAATAGATGATGGATTTGAATGTGTCCATGGCCGCCCTTATACAACCTAGTGACCCAGTAGCTAGTTTCCAACTAGCTCCAAATTTTCCAATGTATGATGAGGCAATTGGATAAATTGAGAATTTGAGTGGAGAGAGTGAGTTGTGCACCCTTCCAAATCAAACCTACCCATCCCCAATTGAATCCCACAACTCCGGTTTTGAATGTCTATCAAGTGTCCCAAATTATTCACCAATTGAAAATAGAACATTTAATGAGTTGTGCGACTTTGTAGTATTTGATTTACCTGATTGTGAAGGGTCCCTTTCGAGTGAAACCATCACCAATCCTTTTGACCTCTACACCTCCACTCTAGGACCTGAATTGATTGATATCCATGCTTTTGATGAGATGTCTGAGAAATTTAATTTTCACTTGATCGAGGATATTGACGCTGGGAAAATTTTGGATGATGAACCCACAGATTTGGATGACTTTCTCTCTCCAATTCATCATCCCGAGTCATTAACTGTTTTTCCCGAACTTCATATGCGTTTGGATTTTGATGATAATTGCATGGATGAGATAACTTTTGAGGGGAATTATGAGGATAGTATTGAGAATGAACCAGTTTTGTTTGATGAGTCTGATTTTCCAATTCATCCTGTCCTTTCCACTGACCGTGGACACCCTCCTGAACCTTTAACTGTTACCCTTCCTAAATCACTTCCCTCCATCCTCGTTCCGACCTTGCAAGAAACCGTTACACTTTCATTTTCAATGTCTGGTTTACCAAGTTCGACGTACCCATGTTTTCTCACGAATCTTGAGGGATTTGACCTCATTTCTCAGTAGGTTAATAGATCAGCACAATCGCTTTTTACACATCGGTCATTACAAATTGTGCTAATTTATACACTCCATCTCCACCCTCAAGTTCGTATTCAACTTCTTTTTCCCGCTTTCTCTGGTTCTTCTTCTAATCTTCCTTTAATGATAGCGAGTGTTAATGAATCACAATCCGATATTTTGAGTTCGATAATTCTAGAAAAACAACTTGATTTAGACTCTTTTGAGAATAAGGTAGATGAGCCTTACGAGTCTCCTACCTCCGTAATTTTTGAAAAATCAAGTGTGTTGAATACTGGCGCGACACTTATTGACATTGAAACGTTCAATCGGACCATCGATGAAAATTTCGAAGATATTTTCGCCGACGAACTCGCATTTCTAAACAACACGGATTTTGTGATTAATCAACCTCCACCTGAAGAAGTTGAACCACCACCATTTCTTCTTATCCCATACGAGAATGTGACCATTCTTCCCATTCGTAATCATCCGCATTCTCGTTTCCGTTCACCATTATTGTTTCGTCTCTACAAATCGAGACGTAAACCTTCTCTTTTACACCACTTATCTCTTCCCCACTTCTTCCTGAATCTATACAACATTTTCTTTCACCAACCGCCGCTTTATAACGATAAATTTTTTGAATGGTTAGTGTTAACTTTTGGCCTTTGTAAGGCCTTGTATACCTTGATACTGTGTTTTTTCTCCCCCTAACTCTGAACTTTAACGTTTAAACAGTGGAAACACTGTTTCACTTAAGTTTGGGGGGACATTTTTGTGTATATATATTTTGTTTTATTTTTCTGTAAAAAAAATTAATAAATAAACAAACAGGGAAGTACCGACAATTTTGACCCTCTTGGTGTAGCCTGACAGTGGGGGCACTGTCAAGTTTAACTTTGGGGATGCGCGCGGTAAGCTTTCTTCCTTCGCATTCATGTGTATATTTTTGCATTTGCATACTTATTTTAAAACCCATAAAAATAAAAAATTTAAAAAAAAATTGAAAATTTCAATTTTGGCCAAATTTGACTCATGTTCAACATGGCGGTTGACTAGTTAGGAAAAACTAGATCTTAAGCTTAGTAAATTACAAATCCTAAAAATAACATTCCTTAAAGTTTAACTGTAGAAAATATACGTCCTTGTAGTTTATTTAGAAATAGGCAAATTTTGAGTTCAGTTCTTGGGCTAAGTCAAAATAAGGGAAGAGTACTGAATTTTTATTTGAAGTATATATTTGAAAAATAATTCTGAACCTTAAGTCTAAATTCTGAAAATATATACCCTACAACTTGCACAAACACGCACCTTGAAACTTATAATAGTAGAGGATACCTTGAAATGCTCTTGTCTAAAATCCTTAGTATAAAGGAAAATAAAATAAAAAAATACAAGTGTGAATAAAGAGATAAAAAAATGAACACTGGCTTTGTAATTACTTAAGACGGCATAAATAAAAAATATAGCGAGGGTGCTTTATCACCTAGTGCCTTAGACCAACTGGTTTGGGAGTCACTGCTAAGCCTTAGGTATTACAAGACGAGAAATTACGCCAAAATGCGCAAGCACATTTTGTAATCAGTTGTTTAGTACCTCAAGAAGTATTAACGGTCGCATGAAGGATGTATGAGCAATTTCATCTAAAATTCACCAACTAAAAGTATTTTGGAAAATGGACAAGAGTATGATAGCTTGAATTGAATTTCCAAGTGTAGGGGTGATACATACACACACGTAGGGGTATATGATTGGGGTTTGGATGAGATATAGGAATGAAAGATAGGGTTTATACCTTCAGTAGAGATGATAAAAATTCCTAAGTTGAGATGGAACCTTAGAAGCGAAATTCAAAAGATGCTGAAAGCTTAATAAATTTGCAAAACATATACGATCTTAAGTTAAATGATAAGAGTGTGTGAAAAATACGGGTTGATGATCTCTAAGTTGAAGATAATAGAATTTCTTGCTAGAATACCGAATTGAAGAATGAAAGTCAACAGGCCAAATTGATCGGATTTTGTGGGTAGTATCCGCTGAAAACCCTCAGAAGACAACACTCCTCCTACTAGGAACACCTAGAGATTTAACGGCTTGTTGCACGAGCTCAGTGCAATCGCGTTCCCTGCGAAAGTGAGGTTAGGAATTTTTGAGAATAAAATTGGCTTTGCTCGGGACGAGCAAAAGATAAGTTTGGGGGTATTTGTTCATATCAGAATTTTGCGTTATTATATCACCCATTCTTAATCATATTACAGATAAATAGGTGCTTTTGATCCATGTCTGCTAAATAGTTGCAGGTTACAGGTTTTCAGATCGTTACAGTGAAATTCATGAAAAGACGCTACAAATGTGAGACTACGACCAACAATAGATGAATCTGTATGATGCCGCCTACCAGTTCAAGGAACAAATGAAAATCAGTAGAACAGTTCAATGCACAAAGCACAAGGGCAGCACAAGATTCAAGATTTCAACGTAAAGCTCATGGCAAAAAGTCCAGAACATTCTGCACTGTGGAAATCTGGAAGAAAATAGAAGAGATTCTATGGAACCAAGTGAAGAAAACAGAAGGAAAAAGCAACATGAAGAAACCCTAGAAATTTGATACCAAGATCCCACAATACGGCCGCGGAACCGCGGTCAAATATGGCTTTCTGCCGCGGAACCGCAGCCGTGCAATGCACGTGTCGGTGCATGTGTTAGTGGGTGTCGGTGCTTTGACCCGGCTTTCTTAGGGTAGTCTTGTAAATTCAAATGTGGATCAGATGTAAACCTAGGGTTTCTCCTATCTATAAATAGGAAAGCCAGAAGCCTAATTAGGCATGCCTCTTTTTGGTGCCTCTTTGAGGATGCCTCTTTTTAATTCTAAGATTAAAATTTTAATTCAATTGTAATGCATTGTTGAGAGGTATCAATAAAGTAAGTTTTCATTCTATCTTGCATTCTTATTTTTATCTGAATTTAATTTCTGCATTATTTTTTTTATCTGTCTTTTATTATCTGCAATTTAGATAGTCTATGAAAATAAAATATAAAAAAATGAATTTTATCATCTCTTTCCTAATGAGTGAGTAATTCCTTACTTGTTAGGGTTAGGATAGGGAAGGTTTGAGAGAAGGAAATCTCTCTCACTCTTTTCTTTGTCCATATAATTTTTATAATACGGACTCTATTTAATCAAACCACACACCGCTCACTACGGCACCCTATCCTAAATGATAGCGGTGATTCCCTAGTTAGACCGGTTGTGGTTGAATTAACTGGAGGTTAGGGTTAAGAGCCAAGAAAGGACGGACAAGGACCAAAAGGAAGAAACTAAGTTTCTTCCTAGTCGTGTTAATCCCCTTTGTTGACTATTACCCTAACACCTATATTCTTAACTAGGGTATTAAAAGAAGTGAGTAGAATCCTTATTTTGAACTAACTTAATCCTAACCCTAGCAAGCTTTTAAATCGATTTATTCTCATTCTTAGATCGTGAAACAAAACCTACCAAAAATAGGACTTAACTCGTTAGAACTTAAAGAAAGAACACCTTTTCCCTGTGGATCGACTCGTACTCAACCGGCTAGCTACCAAGCGATACCGTCTTGATTGCGGTATTCTTAAATTTTAAACGCATAGAAAAAATTAATCAATCAGGATACGTTGCTCACCGACAGCATTTCAAGCGGATGAAGAGCAAAACTCGTCGGGAGCAGAGAAGCACGACAGATGGGCACAAAAGAACCGCCGGTAATTGTCACATGGTTGATACCAAGGGATCGCAAGTTCTCACCTTCGGAAGCGATTCTGATGAAGAAGTAGCCCTCGGCCCTCTCTTCAAGGAATCCACCTCAGAAAAAGAGGAAGAGATAAAGAACTGTGAAAACATCCAGCTGCGTAATCGTACGTTGCCCGAAAAGAATTTCGAACCTACAAACAAGGGATCGAACAAAAAAGATAAGGGAAGGAAAAAGTCTCTGAGGATATCGCCCTCGATGATCGACTCATCGAAGAGCTGGCAGCCAAGGACCCGCCTAAGAAAAACAAAGTAGATTACAGTTTCTTGGCACACTTGAGGAAGATACCCTCACAATTGAGCATACTAGATGCTCTCCTCATGTCCAAAGAGGCACGAGATTCTCTCATCAGGGCATTACAAGAGCCCGAGCAGTTTCAAGCTTTCCTTACCGAAGAAAAGATGAAGGACGAGCTGGAAGAAGTGCACACAGCTGACATCACTTTCGGCGATGAAGATCTCCTCCTCGGAACGTGCGAGCACAACCGTCCCATGTATGTCACCGGGTACTGCCATGACATCAAGATAGGGAAGATCTTAGTTGACAACGGGTCCTCTGTCAACCTCTTAAATGTGAGGGTGCTAAAAGAAATCCGCATGAGTGTTCAACATCTCGCTCGCGATAAAATCACCTTCTCCGGGTTCGACTCCCAGTCATCACGGACACTTGGGTCTGTAATACTGACGTTACGCTTGGGCTGCTCGTCACCGACATCAAATTTCATGTCATTGACGCCAAGACCTGCTACAACGCATTGCTCGGCAGGCCTTGGTTACACGAGTACAACATCAGTGTATGAAGTATTTCAAAGATGGTCTCGAGTATACCGTGACGGGGGAACTAAACCCATTCTCCGTAAATGAAGTTCGAAAGTATGAAGATGCAAAGTATTTCCAACCAGAATTTGAGGACACGGAAAGATGCCATAAACCGGAGAATAAGCAAAAAGCTATCACCACTATTCCGGTCTTCGGGAGCGATACCGAGGAAGAAGAAGAGATAGTCTATTCAGGGCCGCCCCAATACAACGGGCCGGGGCCATCTACCCTTATTCTGGTCTTTGGCAGTGACTCGGAAGACGAAATCAACGCAGTGTTCTCGGTCCGTCCATCAGTGCAGGCCCTCGCTGGAGATGATCAGAGTTTACAAATCGCCATGGTTCCGTGGCAGCACTACAGAGAGCTTGATGTTCTTGAAACATATAGTGTGCAAGAGCTGCAGACATTCTACGTCCCCCCAGGCGAAAAGGTGAAAAGGCGATCCTATTCTATCGATTCACGGAGACTAAAGTCGAAAGAGAAGTCTGGCATGGTGCCGATTTGGCACTCGACAGGCTCCAACCCATCCGTCTGCCCAGGTACTACATGGATGGATTGAAAAGGTTATTAAGATGCCTAGGCGTACCTTTCAAACAGACTCCTCGGCAAGCTCAGTTCTACAACAGGATTTGGAACGTCCCCGGAACTCAGCGAAAATTACCCAACGGAAAAATGGAAACGATCGGGCTTGGATATGTCCAGTACAAGAAACGGGAGTAGTTCCATGGCTGCCATGTCATAAAGGACCTTGATGAAGAAGAGGATGCTCTTTAAAAGACGCTGACGCTGAACCAGAACGCGGTCCTGCCATAAAAATGCCAAGTCCGTCGTTTGAAGAACAGATGGACAAGCTAGTGAGGGAAGCGAATCAAAAGGTTCGGAATGACCATAGCCGCGAAATGGCCATTTATGAGAAAGCCAAGACGCAACGCCTCCTTCAGCAGGCTATCGAGGATAACAATGCCCTCCACCGTCAGCCCGCCATGCATTCCCAAGACCAAAAAAAGGCCCGACGCGGAGGCAAAAACAAGTTAAAGAACGGAAAAAATGTTCGACAGCGGAAAAAACGGATCCAAAAGGTCACGCGATCAAGAAAGGGTCAGCCGGAATCCGTCTCTTATGAAAAAGATGGGTCGAGCATATTCTTTCCCTCGAGACAAGACAAGAAGAATTTTCGACCTCGTCGTGAAACATCAACTGATTACGCTCCCAGAGTCTCGGCACTAAGATCAAGTAAACGAGGTTCATCACCCGGATTATTGCTCCTATCACCGAGCAATAGGATATCCTCTTGAAGACTGCTTCACTTTCAAAAACTGGGTCGAAGACCAATATCAACTCGGCAGATTTGCTCTATCCAATAGTTGGAGGGTAGCCCCACCATAAAAGCATGTGCCAAAAGCAATATATATAGCGAGAGTAGAACCAGATCAACATCGGCCTTGGAAACGATCTCGTACCTGTCTCGTGATAGCGCTGTCAGAAGAAGGAGAGAACGAGAATATAGATGACCTCTCCTGGTGCTTCGAAAATGAGGATGAAGACGAGGTGATCTCAGAATTTCCACCGGCGCCAAAAGAATTAGAAGATGGGATACACACCACGGCGGATAACCTGAGAAAAATCGACTTGGGGACGACAAACGACCCGCGGCCTACGTTCATCAGTGAGCTGCTGTCTAAAGAACAGGTGGCTATGCTAAAAGACGTGCTTATACAGTATAAAGACTGCTTCACATGGAACTATTCCGAGATGCCGGAACTAGATCCAGAAATAGCTGTGCATAAATTGGCAATATCTACGGATGTCAAGCCAGTCAAACAAGCACCAAGAAGAATGCGGCTCGAACTTGAAACGAGTATCAACGCCGAAGTCAAGAAACTATTCGACTCCGGCTTCATCCAAGAAGTTCAATACCCTGACTGGATCGCCAACATTGTCCCAGTGATGAAGAAAAATAAGACGGTGCGCATCTGCGTAGACTTTCGGGACCTCAACAAAGCCGGCCCGAAGGATGATTTTCCCGTGCCGGTTACCGAGCTGATAATAGATAACACGTCCACTCACGAAGTCTTCTCCTTCATGGACGGATCATCACGGTAAAATCAAATAAAGATACATCCCGAAGACCAAAAGCATACCGCTTTTCGGACTCCTCTGGGCATATTCTACTACAAAGTGATGCCTTTCGGTCTGAAGAACGCCGGCGCTACCTACCAGAGGGCCTTGACAAAGATTTTCGATGACCTCATACATGAAATCGTCGAATGGTATATCGACGACCTCGTAGTGAAAAGAAAATCGTACGAGGAGCACTGGGAGCATCTGAAGATAGTGTTTCAGCGCCTTTGGATATACAACCTGAAGATGAACTCTCTGAAGTGCGCGCATGGAGTCTCCTCAGGAAAATTCCTAGGATTCATCGTACAACATCGAGGCATCAAAATAGACCCGTCAAAGATCAAGGCGATTATGGAAATGCATCCACCAAGAACTCTCAAGCAACTGCGGTCTCTCCAAGGAAAGCTCGCGTATATCCGGCGGTTCATAACTAACCTCTCCAGAAAATGTCGTCCCTACAGTCACCTGATGAAGAAGGGGACCCCGTTCGTCTGGGATCGCAAATGCCAAACCGCACTGGACGAAATCAAGCAATACCTACAGAATCCGCAGGTACTGACCGCTCCGGTCAAGGGAAATCCCCTCATCCTGTACACAACAGCTCTTGAAGGTTCTTTAGGCGCGCTATGGGCACAGGAGAATGACCAAGGGAAAGAAAGAGCCCTCTACTATTTGAGTCGAGTTCTCCTGGGGGCAGAAAACAACTACTCCCCTATTGAAAAACACTGCTTGGCGTTAATTTTCGTGATAACGAAGTTTCGGTATTATGCTTTGGCGCATGAGGTCCATCTCATATCAAAAGTGGATCCTCTCAAAAATTTGATGTCAAGAGCCATACTAACGGGACGGCTCGCTAAATGGGCCCTACTCCTAATGGAATTCTCGATAACATACCGACCTCTCAAGGCAGTGAAAGGTCAGTCCATCGCCGACTTCCTCACTGAGCATCCGATACATGCCGATTCACCCCTAAATTGTGAATTGCCAGACGAGCACGCGTTTGACACGATCAACGGGGAGAGAGGAAAGAGTGATACCCGATGGGAACTCTACTTCGATGGGGCATCTTCCATGAAGAAGCGAAAGCACAGCTCCCCCATAATCAAATCTGGGGTAGGCCTCATCTTCGTGACTCCACAAGGAGGGATAATACGCTTTGCCTTTTCCTTAACAGAGCCGAGGACAAACAATGAAGCAGAATATGAGGCTTTGATAACAGGTCTTGAGATCGTTGTCGACATGGGAATCGAACACCTCCTCATATACGGAGACTCCTAGCTGGTCGTTAGCCAAGTAAACGGTGACTATCAGACGTGCAAACCAGAGTTGGTAAAGTACGGCGAAAGAGTACAACAATTGCCGACTCAAATCCCTTCCTACGCCGTAGAAAGCATACCGCGTATGGAAATTAGCAAGGCGGATGCGTTAGCCAAGCTCGCTAAAGAATTGGCTGACGAAAACCTCGATGACGTAAGGATCGTTGTGCAAAGCCGCCGGGTTCTTGCAACAACAGAAATATCTCCGGAGTCGTCTGAAAAAAAGGAAGCGACCAAGCAAATAGCCCTGCAAATAGAGGACCAAGGAAGGGTTAAAGATTGGAGAGAAGTCTTTATAGACTACTTCAAATCCCGTCGAACACCTGAAGATGCATCCTCAAGGCATCAGCTCATGAAACGAGCTCTGTCTTTCGCCTTCGTCAATGATACTCTGTATAAGAGATCGTTCGACTCTCTGTGGCTAAGATGCCTAGGACCGAAAGAAGCAAGGAAAGTCGTCCAAGAAACTCACGACGGACTCTGCGGTTCTCATCAAACCGGCCCAAAGATGAAGCTGAAGATCAAAAGGTTGGGCTATTACTGGCCCACGATGATTCAACTCTGCCTTGAATACGCGAAGCAATGCCACTCGTGCCAAATTCATTGAGACTTCATCCACCAGCATCCAAACCCGCTACACCCCACAGTGGCTAGCTGGCCGTTCGAAATGTGGGGAACCGACATAATTGGGCCCATCGAACCAGTATCATCCAAAGGACATCGGTTCATATTGGCGACAAATGATTACTTCTCTATGTGGGCAGAAGCCGTACCACTAAGAGAAGTGAAGACGGAGAACATCCTCCATTTCTTCAAGACACACGTCATCTATCGGTTCGGCACTCCGCGACGGATCATCTCCGATAACAGGCCGGCATACAGAAGTCACAAAATCAGCCGCTTCGCACAGCAGCATAACATAGACTGGAGATACTCTTCGGTCTATAATCCTCGAGCTAACGGTCTAGCTGAGGCTTTCAACAAAACCTTGACAAAGATCATAAAGAAGATGGTGTCCAAAAATAAAAAGGACTAACACGAGAGACTGCATGAAGCTCTCTGGGCGTATCGAACTACGTTCAAAACGGCTACGAATACAACGTCATTCGCGTTGGTATTTGGCATGGAAGCAGTACTTCCCCTCGAGATAGAGCTGCCCTCTCTACGAGTGGCGGTTCATTACGAGCTAACAGACGAAGAGAACGCTCATCTTCGGCTTGAGGAGCTCGACGCCCTCAATGGAACTTGTCTCATGGCGCAGCAAAACTTGGAGGCTTACAAAGCAAAGATGACACGCTCATACGAAAGGTTGGCTAGGCCGAGAACATTCCGCCAAGGTGAACTCGTCCTAATTGTCAAAAGACCTATGATCCCTAATCGTGCCAAACGGGGGAAATTCGAGCCAAACTACGAGGGCCCGTACATCATAGACAAAGTCTACCAAGGTGGGGCTTACTTGCTCATGGATATGCATAGCGAAAGACCCTTCCGGCCAATAAACGGCCGATTCCTTAAGAAATACTACGCTTGACGAGTCAAAGCCTAGGTTAATGATAGACGACAACGCTCGTGTCCGCTCGCTGTCTTCCTGAGTCTAAACTCTATATCCGGCAAAACTTCGCCTCGAAGCAACAACGGACCAAGATGTCTTTAAACTAGCTGCGAACCGAAACGTCCCTAAACTAACGATGGACCGCAATGTCCTGAAACTAACAACGGACCGAAATGTCCATAAACTACTACGAACCACAACATCCTTAGGATAACGGGGCAAAAAATAATAATAATAAAAAAACGGTACATCCATAAGCGAAATGGGCACGGATGAAAACCCGAAAGGGCTTCGTGAGTAAAAACAGCAGGGCTACCGGTGAGTTTGTGAAAACCCGAAAGGGCGCAGACTCGTAGAAGAAATTCATGCACACTTGCAAGGCCCTCTCGACCCTGTAAGGAGAAAATAACTGCGTGAGATCCTTACGACTCACAAGGGAGCAACACACTTAGGTATCCCCACGATCCCTAAGGCGAAATTACACTTACGAGATCCTCACCACTCGTAAGGAGAAACCCCTTATGAGACCCTCACGGCTCATAGGGTTCAAAAGCTTTAAGCTATAGGGATCTAAACCTGTTCTTAAGCCATCACATCCCCCTTTTTCCCTACAAGCGGTTCAATATTGACCCTTGTATACAATCCATGGGCATAAATAAACGTCTCCCCCACCAAGTTCCACCAATGGTGCGAAATGTCCTCATGTGGTGAACGACACTTGTAAGTCCTCTCGACTTATAAGGAGAAAACACTCTTGTAAGATCCTTACGACTTATAAGAGAACACGCACTTAAGAATCCTCACAATTCCTAAGGAGAAAATGCACTTACGAGATCCTCACGACTCGTAGGGAGAAACACCTTTATGAGACCCTTACGGCTCATGAAGTCAAAAGCTTCAGTCGACAGGATCTTAACCATGTTTGCTAAGCCACCTTTGTTCGAATCGACAAAAGCAAATGATGATTCGCTCCTGGCTATATCCCAGTTGTAGCGATACTGATGCCTAAATCGGTAACAAATTCCAAGTCCTTTCACGGCAAGTGATGATTCGCTCCTGGAAATATTCCAGTCGCAGCGATACTGATGCTAAGATCGGTATCAAATCTCAGGTCCATACTCACAACAAAATTAGTGAGCCAAAAATGCATATGAAATAGCCGAAATGTTTGGGCAACTCGCAATAAAAAGCAGCGAGTAAAAAGAAAAAATAGCCGAAATGATTGGGCACCGCAAAAAATAGCCGAAATGATTGGGCAATCGCGACTTTCGCGATATAAAAAGCTAAAATGATAGAGCATCGTGGAAGAAAATAAAAAAAATGAAAGAATGAAACTTTTGCCCTACAGGCGAGTCCATACTGACCCCTGTATACAATCCATGGGCATAAACGAAAAGGGAACCACATGTCCCAACAAACTCTGTCAAAGGGAAAGTCAGATCTCGACGGCAACATCTACATCCCAGAAGATCAACACGACGTTCCTTCCCGACACCGCAGAAAACGGAGCAAGTCAAACAATGACCTTCCCGCCGGATCAACGCTCCGTCTCGAAAACAAGTCAACCAATGACCTCCCCGCCGGAACAACGCTCCGTCTCGGAAACAAGTCAACCAATGACCTCCCCGCCGGAACAACGCTCCGTCTCGGAAACAAGTCAGCCAATGACCTCCCCGCCGGAACAACGCTCCGTCTCGAAAACAAGTCAGCCAATGACCTCCCCGCCGGAACAACGCTCCGTCTCGGAAACAAGTCACCCAATGACCTCCCTGCCGGAACAACACTCCGTCTCGGAAACAAGTCAACCAATGACCTCCCCGTCGGATCAATGCTCCGTCTCGGAAACAAGTCAACCAATGACCTCCCCGCAGGATCAATGCTCCATCTCGGAATCAAGTCAACTCACGACCCTCTCGATTCAGGAAAATCATCGTCATTGGCGAGAACCTCTCGATTCATTTTTGCCCACAAGGAAATCAGTGTCTTTGCGAGAGTCTCTCGATTCGTCTTAACCTGCGGGGAAATTAGCGTCCCTGCGCATAAAGAAAATTCTCTTATGGGGTCCTTACGATTCTCGAGAGAAAACGCACTTAGGAGTCCTCACGACCCCTAAGGAGAAATTACGCCTACGAGATCCTCTCGACTCGTAAGGAGAAGAGTCTTTATGAGACCCTCATGGCTCATAAAGTTGAAAAGTCTTAGGCAGCAGACCTGAACCTGTTTCATAAGCCATCGCTACCCTACAAGGAGTTCAAGATGAACTGTGATTCTATCATCTACAGGCCACATTTGCTAAAGTAACATGCCAATGACACAGCAAAGGAAAGAAGGCGATAATACATGATAAAAAATGTGTCATTTATTCATGAATTCAATTGAGTACAAGATACATCATATAAAAGAAAAAAAAGAATGAATGCATGTTATTCATAGATTACAAATTTTCAGTCGATACAAAAACGGCTACTGAGAAGGAGGCATCTTCAGTAAGTCAGCAAGCCGCTCGCGTACTCCTCTCAACTCCTTTTCATGGTCAGTCGCCGCGGCCAACTCCACTTCAATTCGAGCCCGTTGCTGCAAACAGAATGAAAGTTTCTCATCGACTTCCTGCTGAGCAGCTTCACGACTCTGCGTAACCCGCTCATCGAAGTCGAGCTTTTGCCTCAGTACCAGCCCGACAGAAATACATCGTTGGAGGCCTTCAAAAATAGCTTTCAGCTGCGTAGCATTCGCTTCGACCTGGGAACGCAATTGGACAGACTCGATGGAAGTCGCCTCATGTTCCTTCCGTCTCAGGGTCGCCTCTTGTTCAAAATGGCGAAGGAAAGGAACACTCTGCTCAACCCATGCAGCCCGCTGGGAGTTCAAAGCTGATACTTCAGGAGCAGGACGCTTGAGCTCAATCTCATGCAGGCAAGCCTCGATCTTTCTACAATAATCAACCCAAGACTCGACGACACCTTCGTCATGGAAATTCATGAGCATCGCCAGCATAGGATTAACTTCAGCAGCAAAATCTGCAGCGAATGTGAGGGCCTCGATGTTAAGATCCTCGACGAATTCGCTCAACATTCGCAGGCTAGTCACAGTGCCCTTGAAAGATAGGCGTTTAGCAAAGGGCCCTGCCGGCATTAGGATGCGAGACTCAAACAGAGTTAGAGCCGGGGCGATTGCTGCAAAACAAATTATGGTTAAAAGTCGACTCGGGAGGTAAAGAAAATACACGAGCAATGGAGTCTACTATACCGGCTGTGGCAGGTGGCAAAATTGGGAGTACCGGAGGTGCGGCTATCCCCTCGTCTCCTCCTCTGATCCGTGATGCTGCGATCAATATAAAGAAGACTTGGCAACAATGCGGCTATTCATAAAAGAAAGAAGGAAACAATAGCTGAAGGATATATTAACCGGTACCAGGAGGCGAAATGACTTCCGACTGGAAGGAGAAATGCGAGTTCAACACCTGGTATAGATGGTCGAAAAGGACTCCTGCAGAATTGAGACAATATACTGTCAAGACAAGGAAGATGGTATCCACGGTTAAACTAAATAAGTCGCAAACCCATACCTTCCAACATTTGAGGGGACACGGGAGAAGACGAAGGGACGGCTACCGTCAGAACAACGACTGGAGATGCTTCTTCAGATGGCACAACCTCGGGATTCACCGCGCCTGCACTCAAGACAAACAACATATCATTAGAAGGGCTGAACAAGATTGAAAAGCTTGAAAATAGCGACTCGGCAATTACCTGACAAATCAGGGACCGAAAACATGGCAGAGGCATCACCGGGTGTAACGGCTTCTTCGCTCTCTCTCAGAGGAGTAGATTCCGCGCCCATAGCTTCATCCCCTGACTCGACGAGGGCCATCGTGACGCTTGCAATGCCCGCTTATACCAAGGAACCGCAGGGAGAAAGGGCAGGGGTCTGGACAGTCCCAGATTCCAGAGAGAGGGTAGCAACTTCAGGCACGGTAACCGCCAAGGTTTCACCCGTCATCCCATCGCCGAAACTTGGACCTGCAGAAAATGCATATGTCAAAATTCAAAGATCGAGTTCTAGTAAAAGACTCAGCGTTACGCTACCTTGGAGCAGCTTTTCAGTCTCTTCCCGAGCTGCACGTACAACCTGTCTACGGGCGGTAGACAATGCAGGGGGAACATCCGCCGAAGGGGTATCAGCAAGGGGGATGCTGCTTGAGCCTGCGCCCATGGCCAAACTGGCATCGCGTTCCCTCGCTGCACGCTTCCTACGCTTCTTTTCGGTCTGAGCAGTGAGAAGCGATCTCCTCAAGACCTCTGACAAGGGGACGTCATCGTCCGAACCAAGCTCTGCCTCTGGAGCCGTTACGGCATCCTTCATTGGCTGCTTCAGTAAAGCCTCCTGCTGGGATGTTGGGAGAGCTGGGGCCACAACAGCTGGCTCCGGAAGTTTTGCCGCATCGCTGCTCGGGATCGGCACTACACTTGGAATAATCCGAGTCAAGGTAATCCCTGCAACAAGATGAAAGAAAGAGTCAGAGCACGAATAAAGAAAGGAATAAAGGCATAATGAATGGAATTTTACCATGGCCCAAAGACGCGGGAAGCCTCTCTTCCTCTTCGAATGTCTTGAGGGAAGCCGCGAGAGCCTCTTCGGCAGAAATACCTGTTGAAGAAGAAAGTATCAGTGGAAGCATAATAAATGAAGATAGCCGCGGAAGAATGTAACTGAAGTATACCTGACTTCGCAATAGTGATCAGTGCCGCTGCATCGCGAGCCAGTCGCTCGGAAGCTGCAAGGGCAGCCTGGAGATCAGTATCATCCGCAGGCGTGATGAATAAACCATCGTTGGTCCCATAATCATACAAACCCTCGATGTAAGGAGCATGTGGTGTTTACCCCAATCAGAGCAAAGCTCTGTTCAAATTCTAAGGCGGGAAACGAAGCAACGCTTCTGTTTCCCCAATCAGAGCAAAGCTCTTTATTGAAAATTAAAATTAAAATAAATGAAGCAACGCTTCAGATCCCCTGCGCTGCGCACAGAGCGCCACGTGTCAAAATCAGACACACCAGCGCAGGGAGCGCAGCGCCCAAGGTAGCGCACTCCTTCAAGAGCAAAGCTCTATTAAAAACAAAATAGAAGCAAAGCTTCAGTTGCGCAAGCGCTGCGCTGCGCGACACGTGTCAGCGCAGTCGTTTTTGCGCAAGCGCTGCGCTGTGCGACATGTGTCAGCGCAGTTGCGCAATCGCAGCAGCGCTGCGCTGTGCGCTGCGCGACACGTGTCAGCGCAGATGCGCAAGCGCCACGTGTCAAAATCAGACACACCAGCGCAGGGAGCGCAGCGTCCAAGGTAGCGCACTCCATCAAGAGCAAAGCTCTATTAAAAACAAAATAGAAGCAAAGCTTCAGTTGCACAAGCGTTGCGCTGCGCGACACGTGTCAGCGCAATCGCTTTTGCGCAAGCGCTGCGTGGCGCGACACGTGTCAGCGCAGTCGCGCAATCGCAGCAGCGCTGCGCTGTGCGCTGCGCGACACGTGTCACGCGCTGGGGCGCTTGCGCCAAACAGAATTAAAATTCTAAAAAAGATCTTTCTGTTCTTGTCAAAAACAAGAATATTGCCTTCTGTAAAACAGAAGCTCTTGGATCAAAAATCCAATGGTGGGGAAAATTCCCCAAATCACTCAGAGAAAGATCTCTTTAACAAATTTAACTAATTTATGGGCACTATAAAAAGGTCCATACACCTCAATTCAAAGGCATCAACATTTTCTAAAAAAGAGAGAGAAAGAGAACTCTGAAGAACTCCTCAAGAACGAAAAAGGTAAAGACCTTTAGAAAAAGAGAAAGTTCTCTTATGAACAGATCATAGATCTTTAATAAAATAAAATAAAAAAAAATAGTGCTTTGCACTTCTTATGAACCACTGGTTCTTTAAAACAGGAAAAAACAAAAATAAATAAAAAATAGTGCTTTGCACTTCTTTTATGAACCATTGGTTCTTGAATCTAAAAGATTCTTAAATCATAGTGCCTTGCACTTGCAAAACTGCACTGTTGCGCTCTTGGGTTGGCGCAAGCCACTAGAGAGCGCCACGTGTCAGCATCTGAACCAATTGCGCTATGCGCCTTTGAAGCAGAGCCTTGCTCTCTAAAACTGGCGCAATTCACCACAGCGCACCACGTGTTAGCAGCGCAAGCGCAGCGCACTAGAACAGCGCTGTTGCGCTTGCGCTCGCCAGAGCATGACACGTGTCATCGCCATATGAGCTTGCACTCATTACTTGGTGCAAAGCGCCAGACAAACGCACTGCATTGCTTACAAAAGGGCCAAGCCCAAATCAAAAAGGCCTAACAGGACTAATAAAATGCAATGCATTATTTTAAAAAAAGGCAGAGCCCAAACCAAAACAGATGCTCTGCATCATAAATAAAGGGATAAAGCCCAAATCAAAAAGGCCTAGCAGGCCAGAATAAAATGCAGTGCATTATTAAGTATGGGCAAAGCCCTAGCACAGGCCTAATAGGCCAAAGATCAAGAAAAATGTTGAATATGCTCAACGGGACTTAGCCCAATCATGGCCGTAAGTCCCCAAACTAAATTGACTGAGCAAGAATGCTTTCCTAAATCAATTTACGACCGGTTCAAGGATACATCTCTGAACTCCTCTGACACATGTCGTTGTAATCCTTCAACGACGTCAGAAAGGTGACGGGTCCCGACAACCGCATATCAACATGGACTGCGGGGTTCTTAAACTCGTGGACCGAAACGTCCTTAAACTAATATTGGACCGAAACATCCTTAAACTAATATTGGACCGAAACGTCCTTAAACTAATATTGGACCAAAACGTCCTTAAACTAATGATGGACCACCACGTCTCTAAACTGGCGGTGGACCGAAACGTCCTTAAACTAATGATGGACCACTACGTCCCTAAACTGGCGATGGACCGAAACGTCCTTAAACTAATGATGGACCACTACGTCCCTAAACTGGCAATGGACCCCCATGTCCCTAAACTGGAACACGGACCACTACGTCCCTAAACCGGAACAATAGAGCCTCCAAATGCTCTTTTAACGGATCTAAACGATCCCGTTTAAGTTGATTTTAGCCCCAAACATGGCTAACGTATCCTTAAACATTCAAACGGACTATAAAACTCCAAATCAACCTTGGTTCAAGGGTACATCTCTGAACTCCTCTGACATCTGCCGTTGTAATCCTTCAACGACGTTAGAGAGGTGACGAGTCCCGATGGCCAGATATTAAATGGATTATCACGTTAAGTTGATCTTAGTCTCAAACAGGACTATCGTATCCTTAACGAACGTTTAAGTTGATCTTAGCCGCAACGCGACTAATGCATCCTTAAACTAAAAACACCAAACCCAAATCTAAGTAAATACGGATTTGGACTAATCTACGTCCTACGGGCGACGGCATTACTCAGTCTCCGTATACAATCCACGGGCAACCACAAACAAAACAAACACACACGACACGAAGTGAAATTCTGGAGAAGGAGAAAGTTGTTACCGCGACGCGGTAGCGTACTGCAGGGGCTTGCGCCTGCAGGGAAGAGCATCCCCACAATCAAAAACCCCTCAAGCGAGGGGGAATCTGACGAAGTCTGCTACATCGGCCGCATCCGTCTAAACCTCCGATACACGGTGCCACAAATCAACTTGGCATCTTCGGAGAGGTGGACGGATAAAACCAAATAGCATCTGCCCCGAATCTCAGCGTCAAGACATCGCAGTCTTGTGCACCGTATTTCGGAGGGGAACAGATTCTGGCACGCCCGGTGGGACCTTTTCCTCTTTCCACTCCACACTTCGTGTGTCGTCTTCGCGAACCAATCGCGGTTTGTTAACGGTTGCCTTTGGATTTCAAGTTACTAAGATTTGGTCTTTTGCCTGGCGCAGAACTCAAGATTCGATGGCATTTAACTGCACCAACTGCTCGAAATGCCACTGCAACGGACGCTCCGCCTCACCAGGAGGTGTAGCATATGGGCCCCAAGCGGCTTCCTTCATCGCTCTGCCGGTAGAACAGGTGGCCCAGGCCACCACCGGCCTGTTTTTCGGGACCATGATCCCGCCTTCAAGCTTCTCTATGCCAATACCTGCACCGGAAGTGAACAAGAAGTCGGTCTTCGACCGGATTACTGCTACGACGGCCCCTGTCAACGAGTCGTCCATTACCAAGCCAACAGCCTCTGTCTTTGCTAGGCTGGATCAAAACTCTGAGGGGCCCACCAAGAAGCCTGTGAATCCCAAGGTGGCTGTCCCAAGGAAGGCAATAGCCGCTGCTCCAGAAGTCGTCAAGGCGGCTTCCCCTATCAAAGAGTCAGTCTTTTCAAGACTGACTATTCCTGCCCCTGCCCGAGGATCTGTCTTCGACAGGTTAAATATCATCCCTTAAAGGACAACCTCAGTCTTTGAGAGGTTAACACCAGTGACGTCCCATTCAGACAGGGGGCAAAAAGAAGCTGTCTCTATCTCCGAGCCAGTCCCAACGGCTCGTCATGCTCGACGTCGCCATTGGCGATGAGTGAGGAAGGCAGGGGGAAACTCCCCCTCAGGGCTAACTCCACCGGCTCCAGAGGTGGAAGTCAACGCTGCTGTTCCAACTGGGAACAGCTTTGAACTGCTGAGGAGGGTACGTAAGAACTCTCCAGCCGCTACACCGAAAAGATCTCCTCCACCTGCGGAGAGAGTTCCGGAAACGAAGCAAGAACAGCCCCCTCAACGGCTGTCCTAAAAAATATACAAGGTTTGGCGTAGGGTTCAAGACTCCGTGATTGACCCAGGTTATTCTCGTCAACAGAAGAAGGCGAAGGTGCAAAAAGAAAAGGACCGTCCTATTAAACAATAGAGGACAACAATCACCAAGATGCCCACTGCAACGGCCTCCTCCACTTCAACGGCCCACAAAAGAAGAAGGCCGGAGAAAACCCATGTGCCCGCGGCAAAGGCCAAAGGTGGTGAGCCTAAACGCCCTAAGTCCGGGGGCATGATAGTTCATACAGTTTATGTGGCATCGGGAAAGGAGGATAGCCGCATATCAACAGGTCATAGACCGCACACGAGGTCAGTGACCAAGGCTCAGGAGCAGCAGCAGAAGCTCCAAGAAATGATGAACGCTATGGCCGCACTTACAGGGCCAAAAGAAAACCCTGAAACGTCCTCGGATGAACGCCAAGAGGAAGAAACCGACGCCAAATTCCTTCGTCGAATATTGGAGAAGAAGGACAAAGAGGCTGCTGAACAAGCAGCCAACATACAGCGTATGGGCCTCCTCTTCCAAGACATGATAGAGATGATGATCCAACAAGATCCTCCGGCCGAAGATCCCCCGATCATCCTTGAAGACGATAGGGGAGAAACGTCGAATCCTCCTCCGGCTCTCTCAACGGCCAAGCAGGAGGCAATCTCCAAAGCTGACCTGGACGAATATATAGCTCAGCAGATCCGAGTTCATCATGCGACTGAGGCAGCCGGTCAGATCGTCCAAACAGGACGACCATATCCGGGCTGGTATGATCAGATACAGTACCCGTCGGGCTATACAATACCTAAGTTCCGCATATATAAAGGGATAGGGAATCCGCATCAGCATGTCGCTCAATTCAGGGCCTTATGTGGCAATACTGGAGGCGATGACAAATTGATGCTTCGCCAATTCGTCGGCAGCTTGTCAGAAACAGCGTTTGAATGGTATTCCGAACTCCCGAACGATTCTGTCAAGACGTTCGCTGAAATGGAGTTGCTATTCACTCAGTGATTTGCGAGCGCCAGCGAACGGGCCCCGATAACAGCGTTGATTAATGCCAGGGTAAGGCCGGACGAGACGTGGGTTCAGTACGCTATACGCTGGCGAAACTTGTGGTCGAAATGCGAACAACGCATTGAAGAAGCGCCTGCGGTGGGCATGTTCGTGGGTACCCTAGACCCTCATGCCACTATCTCACAGTTCATGATGTTCTTTCAGCCGACCACATTCCAGGCTTTGATCGACAAGCTGGTCCAGATGGATCAAATGGGTCACAGACCTTCTCCCCCGAAGCCAGAACCGCGTAACGACAAGGGTAAAGGGAAGGCAACCTTCGTCGCGAATGCTCAGCAGCAACCCAGCACCCCAAAGCTAGCGGATCAATCGGGAGAGAGACGGCGGTTCTATATTGAGAAAATGAGGCGCCCCTACTCATTCCCACGAGATAAGACGAAGAAGCTGTTCGAGCTGGCTGTGCGCAACAGGCTTATCAACTTGCCGAATCCAAGGCAACCGCCACAACCCAACGAGGCGAATAACCCCAATTATTGCCCTTATCATCAAACGGCAAGCCATCCGATTGAGGATTGCTTCGTCTTCAAGGGATGGATTGAAGATCAATACCTACATGGCAAGTTTGCCCTATCTGAAAAGTGGAAGGTAAATCCACCCCAGCCGCACATTCCAAAGAAGACGGACACGATGGGGGCAGCTTGTTCTTTTGTCAAGGACGAAAACGATGGGGAAAACTCATCAGACGAATCCGAAGACTACGTAGCGACTTGTCATGTGATCTCTCATTCACTGGCGGATGATGAAGAGGCTCCTCACGCCGAGAAACCAAGGGCGAACCCTGAGCAGGAAATTCTACGGCTGTCAGACGAGTTGATCGATATCTTCTTAAATGAAATTCGTCTGAAAGCAAAAGCCAATCAAGAGCGTGAGATGGCCATACTGGAAAGAGCCAAGACACTCCCGTCAAATCAAAAGCCATCCACTGTAGATAAAAACAAATTCAAGACAAGGAAAAAATTCGCCAAAGCCCTATCAGCGGGAATGAAGCTACCGCCCTCTAAACAAAATACTTTCGGTGGAGTAGAGATGCATCCTAACTTCTGCTTATATCATCGGAAGATCATACATCCTACTGAAGACTGCGAATCCTTTAACTGTTGGTGGAAAGGGTATGTCGCTCAAAAGCAGCACTTCGACAGGACAAAATGGGAAGCTCGTAGACGTCGAAAAAATGCGATAGATGAGCGCAAAAGAGCCGACGACGACCGTCATATAGCCGACTCCAAGGGATCGCAAATAATCACCTTTGGGAGCGACTCTGAGGAAGAAGCTGCCATCAACCCTCTCCTTAAGGAATCTATTTCGAAAATGAAATAATTGAGAAGTTGCGAGAACGTTCAGCCGTGCAAACGCACGCTGCTCGGAAAAAATCTCGGCCCCGCAAATAAAGGATCGAGCACAAAAGATAAAGGAAAGGAAAAAACAGCCCTCGAGGCCAATATTCAACAGCAATCGAGTGGCCCTAGACCGGTTGTTCGCCAAAACAATCCACGACCACGCCCGTCCCTCGAAGAGAGGTTGAAACGTCCTTACTCATTTCCCCAGGGTGAAACAAGGAGGCTGTTCGAAGTGGCAGTGCATAACAAGCTTATCACTCTACCGGAATCGAAACACCAGCTACAACTGAATGACGTCAACGATCCTAATTACTGCCCTTACCACCAAGTATTGGGTCATCTGATCGAAAACTGCTACACCTTCAAAACTGGGTTGAAGACCAACACCAGCAGGGAAACTTCACGTTGTTTGAAGGCTGTAAGGTGAGCCCACCACAGGCTCATGCTCCTAAAAAGATAGATACATCGGGGGCATCATGCTCGGTCATAGAGAAAGCCCCATAGACCAAAAAGTCAGTAAACTAGAGATTCGCCTCGAATACGGCAACATCGGACCGAAACGTCCTTAAACTAACAGCGGACCGTAATGTCCTTAAACTAATGACGGACCGAAACGTCCTTAAACTAATGAACGACCGAAACGTCTTTAAACTACTACCGCAGCGTCCTTAGGCTGACGAGATAAAAAAAATGATAAGAACGGTATGTCCATAAGCAAAATGGGCACGGATGAAAACCTGAAAGGGCTCCGTGAGTAAAAACAGTAGGGCTACCGGCGAGTGTTCGTGAAAACCCGAAAGGGCGCGACCTCGTAAAAAAAACGGTATGTCCATAAGCAAAATGGGCACGGATGAAAACCCGAAAGGGCTCCGTGAGTAAAAACAGCAGGACTACCGGTGAGTGTTTGTGAAAACCCGAAAGGGCACAACCTCGTTAAAAGACACTTATAGGGTCCTCTCGACCTTGTAAGGAGAAACCACCCGCGTGAGATCCTTACGACTCACAAGGGAGCAACACACTTAGGGATCCCCACGATTCTTAAGGAGAAAATACACTTGCGAAATCCTCACGACTCGTAAGGAGAACTCTCTTATGAGACCCTCACGGCTCATAAGATTTGAAAGTCTTAAGTTACAGAGACCTGAACCTGTTCTTAAGCAAACCCCCCACAACCTTCGATATTGCCCTACAAGTGGTTCAATACTGACCCTTGTATACAATCCACGGGCGCGAATAAACATTTCCCTAATCAAGTTTCGTCCTCGATTGGGGATATGTACGCATGATGAACAACCCTTGTAAGTCCTCTCGACTTACAAGGAGAAAACCCTCTTGTAGGATCTTTACGACTTACAGAGGAACATACACTTAGGAATCCTCACGATTCCTAGGGAGAAAACACACCTACAAGATCCTCACGACTTGTAGGGAGAAATACCTTTGTGAGACCCTTACGGCTCATGAAGTTAAAAGCCTTAGTCGACATGACCCTAACCCTGTTCGCTAAGCCACCTTTGTTCGATATCGACAAGAGGCAAATGATGATTCGCTCCTGGCAATATCCCAGTCGTAGCGGTGCTGATGCCAAAATCGGTGTCTAATCCAAAGCTTGCGGCGAAAAGCCAGCAAGCCAACATGCATACGAAATAGCCGAAATGATGGGGTAACTTGCAATAAAAATCAGCAAGTAAGAATGTATGCATGAAAATAGCCGAAATGATGGGGCAACTCGCAATAAAAAGCAGCGAGCAAAAATAAAATAAACAGCCGAAATGATGGGGCACCGCGAAAAATAGCCGAAATGATGGGGCACCGCGAAAAATAGCCGAAATGATAGGGCAATCGCGACCTTCGCGATATAAAAGCCGAAATGATAGAGCATCGCGGAAAAAGAAACAAAATGACAAAATAAAATTTATGCCCTACAGGTGATGTTACATCAAACCCTGTATACAATCCAAGGGCGTAAACTAAGAAGGGATCATACTCCTCTCCCAGGTTTCATCATAAAAAGAAGCCAAATCTCGACGGGTCGCAAATGACCTAGAGGTCATCTCAACACTCGTCTCGTAACAACGGATACAACTTCGAGCGAAGAGGAACAGCGGCAACTCCCAGGTCCATGGCTCGGCGATATACAAATCACCCAGAGTCAAACCCTCATTCCATGAAATACGAATACAAAAAAAAATTCCTGGCTACGTGGAACGCGGCTTATGTCAATCCTGACCCCGTGGAAAACGTCCAGAGCGGATCCTGGTCCTCACAGAGCACGGCAGTGAACCCGTGCGAAGCATCCAGAGCGGAACCTAGTCCTCGCCGAACACGGCAGTGAACCCGTGGGAAGCATCTAGAGCAAAAATTCCTGGCTACGTGGAACGCGGCTTATGTCAATCTTGACCCCGTGTGAAACATCCAGAGCAAAAATTCCTGGCTACGTGGAACGCGACTTATGTCAATCTTGACCCCGTGTGAAACAGCCAGAGCAAAAATTCCTGGCTACGTGGAAAGCGGCTTACGTCAATCCTGACCCCGTGGAAAACGTCCAGAACGGATCCTGGTCCTCGCAGAGCACGGTAGTGAACCCGTGCGAAGTATCCAGAGCGGAACCTAGTCCTCGCCGAACACGGCAGTGAACACGTGGGAAGCATCTAGAGCAAAAATTCTTGGCTACGTGGAACGCGGCTTATGTCAATCCTGACCCCGTGTGAAACATCCAGAGCAAAAATTCCTGGCTACGTAGAAAGCGGCTTATGTCAATCCTGACCCCGTGGAAAACGTCCAGAGCGGATCCTGGTCCTCGCAGAGCACGGTAGTGAACCCATGCGAAGCATCCCGAGCGGAACCTAGTCCTCGCCAAACACGGCAGTGAACCCGTGGGAAGCATCTAGAGCAAAAATTCCTGGCTACGTGGAACGCGGCTTATGTCAATCCTGACCCCGTGTGAGACATCCAGAGCAAAAATTCCTGGCTACGTGGAAAGCGGCTTATGTCAATCCTGACCCCGTGGAAAACGTCCAGAGCGGATCCTGGTCTTCGTAGAGCACGGCAGTGAACCCATGCGAAGCATCCAGAGCGGAACCTAGTCCTCGCCGAACACGGCAGTGAACCCATGGGAAGCATCTAGAGCAAAAATTCCTGGCTACGTGGAACGCGGCTTATGTCAATCCTGACCGCGTGTGAAACATCCAGAGCAAAGATTCCTGGCTACGTGGAACGCGGCTTATGTCGATCCTGACCCCATGTGAAACATCCAGAGCAAAAATTCCTGGCTACGTGGAAAGCGGTTTATGTCCATCCTGACCCCGTGGAAAACGTCCAGAGCGGATCCTGGTCCTCGCAGAGCACGGCAGTGAACCCGTGCGAAGCATCCAGAGCGGAACCTAGTCCTCGCCGAACACGGCAGTGAACCCGTGGGAAGCATCTAGAGCAAAAATTCCTGGCTACGTAGAAAGCGGATTATGTCAATCCTGACCCCGTGGAAAACGTCCAGAGCGGATCCTGGTCCTCGCAGAGCACGGCAATGAATCCGTGTGAAGCATCCAGAGCGGAACCTAGTCCTCGCCGAGCACGGCAGTGAACCCGTGCGAAGCATCCAGAGCGGAACCTAGTCCTCGCCGAACACGGCAGTGAACCCGTGGGAAGCATCTAGAGCAAAAATTCCTGGTACGTGGAAAGCGGCTTGTGTCAATCCTGACCCATGGAAAACGTCCAGAGCGGATCCTGGTCCTCGCAGAGCACGGCAGTGAACCCGTGCGAAGCATCCAGAGCGGAACCTAGTCCTCGCCGAACACGGCAGTGAACCCGTAGGAAGCATCTAGAGCAACTCCTGACTCCGTGAAATGCGGATAAGGACAACTTCACCCATTACTTGCGGGTCCTCACGACTCGCAAGGGAATAAATTCTCTTGTAAGATCCTTACGACTTTCAAGACAACACACTTAGGAATCCTCACGATTCCTAAGGAGAAAACCCACCTACGAGATCCTCTTGATCCGTAGGGAGAAAAATCTCTGTGAGACCCTCACGGCTCATAGAGTTGAAAAGTCTTGGGCGGCAGATCTGAACCTGCGGCTTAAGCCATCGCTATCTCGTGAAGAAATCAAGGTGCTTACTCTATTATCTGCTAATTGTGACAACATGCTGATAATAAGAGAAAGAAGAAAGCGACAGAAAGAGCATCCGATCTACATTTGATCAGGCGTTCGAGACACACTCATTCATACATAAGCAAAAGATTCAGAACGAAAAATGGAGACAAGCTGGGATAAAAAATTTCCATTAATATTGCCAAAAGTTCTTACAATCATAAAAAGTAATAAACGAAAAATATTATTACAATGGAATAATCTCAGATCCAGGGCACGGATTGAGGAATTCAAAAGTAAGGCCATCCAGAGTTCTTCTGGCCTTTCTGATTATTCTTGTGCGCAGCCTCTCGCGCTCCTGTGTGTCAAGATCCTCGGCAAGCCCTCCCAGCCTTCGATAAGCAGCAACTATCGTCGTCTGCTGAAAAATTTGATGTAGGATGTCAATGAGGCTGTCCCGCCGTTTCTTCGAGATCAGCCCCGTCAGGTATACTGAATGCACCTTGTCTTCGGCATCATCCAGCGCATTGAGCGGTAGGGTCTCGTGAAACCCCGGAAGTGCTCTCCATATGGCTCCCAGCACGACCTTCAAGAGAGCTGAACGACGAGGAAGCAGCCAACCACCGCTTGCGCTGAGGCGATCCATGATTTCCGCACACTGGGCATCTGTAAACTCCTGGTTTTGTTGACGGCCCTGTGTACGGATGTCCTCATAAGTGATGAACTCATGCAGGCTATATAGACGCACCGCCATGATACCTGAAGAAAGCAGTACAGGGAGATTAGCAGATAAGAAGATACAGAGGGTTAAAAGTTAAACTCCTTGAGAGCAATGCTTTGCAAACAAGAGTGACACCGATCAAGATCAGTTATGAAGAGAATTTGAAGAAAATCCCTTGAGAACATTGAGAGCTTTGCTCTATAAAGATAATATAATAATGATAATAATATCAAATGCCATCTTTAACTTCCAAGATCCATGAAGAACTCTTAAGAGTTCTTCTATGTGATTTGGAAGGAGCAAAACTCCATTAATTAAGAAAATCCAAGGAAAATTTTTCAGAGAGCAGAGCTCTATTAATGGAACCCTAATAGGGTTCCCTCTAAGTTCTCTTTAGACCCCTTTAGAGCAAAGCTCTGCTAAGTGAAACCCTAAATGAGTCTTCTGTAGATCAGGGATCTATTGAGAGCAAAGCTCTTAAAATTGATTTAATTTAATCAAAATTAATATTTTTACCTAAAAATTCTCTAAAGTTGAACTTTTAAAAGTGTTTAAACAAGAGAGCAGGGCTCTGAGTTCTGAAAGTAAAATTGTGAAGATGAAGATCATCTAAAGGACCAAAGGTTCTATTTATAGGCATCAAATACCCTTTCAACTCCCAAGAGTTGCCGCGATGGTTGGGATTCTGCCACCGCTGCGCTCACGTTTGGAAGGCCACGTAAGCGCAACGGTGGGGGGCATTTGTTTACCCCAATCAGAGCAAAGCTCTGTTCAAATTCCAAGGCGGGAAACGAAGCAACGCTTCTGTTTCCCCAATCAGAGCAAAGCTCTGTATTGAATATTAAAATTAAAATAAATGAAGCAACGCTTCAGATCCCCTGCGCTGCGCACAGAGCGCCACGTGTCAAAATCAGACACACCAGCGCAGGGAGCGCAGCGCCCAAGGTAGCGCACTCCATCAAGAGCAAAACTCTATTAAAAACAAAATAGAAGCAAAGATTCAGTTGCGCAAGCGCTGCGCTGCGCGACACGTGTCAGCGCAGTCGCTTTTGCGCAAGCATTGCGCTGCGCGACACGTGTCAGCGCAGTCGCGCAACCGCTGCAGCGCTGCGCTGTGCGCTGCGCGACACGTGTCACGCGCTGGGGCGCTTGCGCCAAACAGAATTAAAATTCTAAAAAAGATCTTTCTGTTCTTTTCAAAAACAAGAAGATTGCCTTCTGTAAAACAGAAACCCTTGGATCAAAGATCCAACGGTGGGGAAAATTCCCCAAATCACTCAAAGAAAGATCTCTTTAAAAAATTTAACTAATTTATGGGCACTATAAAAAGGGCCCTAGACCTCAATTCAAAGGCATCAACATTTTCTATAAAAAAAAAGAGAGAAAGAGAACTCTGAAGAACTCCTCAAGAACAAAAAAGGTAAAGACCTTTAGAAAAAGAGAAAGTTCTCTTATGAACAGATCATAGATCTTTAATAAAAAAAAACAAAATAAAAATAGTGCTTTGCACTTCTTATGAACCACTGGTTCTTTAAAACAGGAAAAAACAAAAATAAATAAAAAATAGTGCTTTGCACTTCTTTTATGAACCATTGGTTCTTGAATCTAAAAGATTCTTAAATCATAGTGTCTTGCACTTGCAAAACTGTACTGTTGCGCTCTTGGGTTGGCGCAAGCCACTAGAGAGCGCCACGTGTCAGCATCTGAACCAATTGCGCTATGCGCCTTTGAAGCAGAGCCTTGCTCTCTAAAACTGGCGCAATTCACCACAGCGCGCCACGTATCAGCAGCGCAAGCGCAGCGCACTAGAACAGCGCTGTTGCGCTTGCGCTCGCCAGAGCATGACACGTGTCATCGCCATATGAGCTTGCACTCATTACTTGGCGCAAAGCGCTAGACAAACGCACTGCATTGCTTACAAAAGGGCCAAGCCCAAATCAAAAAGGCCTAACAGGCCTAATAAAATGCAATGCATTATTTTAAAAAAGGGCAGAGCCCAAACCAAAACAGATGCTCTGCATCATAAATAAAGGGATAAATCCCAAAACAAAAAAGCCTAGCAGGCCAGAATAAAATGCAGTGCATTATTAAGTATGGGCAAAGCCCTAGCACAGGCCTAATAGGCCAAAGATCAAGAAAAATGTTGAATATGCTCAACGGGACTTAGCCCAATCATGGCCGTAAATCCCCAAACTAAATTGACTGAGCAAGAATGCTTTCCTAAATCAATTTACGACCGGTTCAAGGGTACATCTCTAAACTCCTCTGACACATGTCGTTGTAATCCTTCAACGACGTCAGAGAGGTGACGGGTCCCGACAACCGCATATCAACATGGACTGCGGGGTCCTTAAACTCGTGGACCGAAACGTCCTTAAACTAATATTGGACCGAAACGTCGTTAAACTAATATTGGACCGAAACGTCCTTAAACTAATGATGGACCACCACGTCCCTAAACTGGCGGTGGACCGAAACGTCCTTAAACTAATGATGGACCACCACGTCCCTAAACTGGCGATGGACCGAAACGTCCTTAAACTAATGATGGACCACCACGTCCCTAAACTGGCAATGGACCCCCATGTCCCTAAACTGGAACACGGACCACTACGTTCCTAAACTGGAACAATAGAGCCTCCAAATGCTCTTTTGACGGATCTAAACGATCCCGTTTAAGTTGATCTTAGCCCCAAATATGGCTAACGTATCCTTAAACATTCAAACGGACTATAAAACTCCAAATCAACCTTGGTTCAAGGGTACATCTCTGAACTCCTCTGACATCTGCCGTTGTAATCCTTCAACGACGTTAGAGAGGTGACGAGTCCCAATAGCCAGATATTAAATGGATTATCACGTTAAGTTGATCTTAGTCTCAAACAGGACTATCGTATCCTTAACGAACGTTTAAGTTGATCTTAGCCGCAACGCGACTAATGCATCCTTAAACTAAAAACACCAAACCCAAATCTAAGTAAATACGGATTTGGACTAATCCACGTCCTACGGGCGACGGCATTACTCAGTCTCCGTATACAATCCACGGGCAACCACAAACAAAACAAACACACACGACACGAAGTGAAATTCTGGAGAAGGAGAAAGTTGTTACCACGACGCGGTAGCGTAATTAACTGCAGGGGCTTGCGCCTGCAGGGAAGAGCGTCCCCACAATCAAAAACCCCTCAAGCGAGGAGGAATCTGACGAAGTCTGCTACATCGGCCACATCCGTCTAAACCTCCAATACACAGTACCATAAATCAACTTGGTATCTTCGGAAAGGTGGACGGATAAAACCAAATAGCATCTGCCCCGAATCTCAGCGTCAGGACATCGCAATCTTGTGCGCCGTCTTTCGGAGGGGAACATGTGGCTCCTGGCCAAATATGACGTCGGCAGAAAACAGCGACTTCTTCTTCTTTTGCGAGCGAGCGCCGGCAGTCGATGGCAAGAACTTGTGCTTAACGGGAATTTTTGGGCGGCGGGTCCCGATCTCTACACCAACGCCAGACTCCGGGGATGCTGCAGCTACCATTTCTACAGGAACACGGGGTAGAGGCTTATCAGGAAAGGTGCGCGGGACCACAACCGCAGCAGCTTCTCTTAAGGAAGGACGAACGGTGGTCCGTCGCTTCAAGAGAACGGCTGGATTACCAGCTGGGACAGCACCCTTGCGATCGAGCAGTAACCGCTTTTCTTCCCAAATAACATCACCCGTCGCATGCTGGTACCACGCCACGTATGCATTCGAGGCTTTCGGATCGCAGCTCGGATTACTGATAAAAAAGTTGGACCCGGTGTTTAGCCGCATGAAATGGTGCAGCGCGCTGCAGATACCCTCTTCCATAGCAACCGGCTCAGCTACAAAAGCCTCAAGCGGGACACCCTGATCGTAACTCGAT
Organism: Agapanthus africanus; assembly: GCA_030015575.1. NCBI lineage: Eukaryota > Viridiplantae > Streptophyta > Magnoliopsida > Asparagales > Amaryllidaceae > Agapanthus > Agapanthus africanus. Next base: position 711,997,885 of record CM057342.1, read on the forward strand.
TGTTGAGCGAAACGGTTTGGGTTGTACCTTATGAACAGCGCCGAGTCGTTCTGCCTAAACACTAAAAATCCCGGCCACTAAAAATCCCGGCCTGATTGAATACAAATGCAGAATCTCCCGAGCCTTCAAGGTAGAAGCCCCGTCTTTGAAGGTGTCGCGCAGCGGCTGCACCGTTTTTGTGGATTCCTTGCTAATGGTTAAGACCTTATAGACAAAGGTAATGCTATCCCCGACCGTACGCTGGCGAAGAACCAGACCCCGAGCCTCTCGCTGTGACGGATCTAAAGCAGAAGCGTCAACTAGAAACATAACCCGAGAGAAGTTATAACTGTCGTAGAAACGGGGCCGTTTGTGGACTCCAAAAGCGCCGAGAACATGCAGCTCGATCCACGACGTGAAAAAGTGCAGCAGGAGAGTCACGAGCTGTACCCCTGGCTGAATGGTGTCTGCCGCGAAGCTGAGGCCATGATACAGGTGAGCCAGCCTAGCGATCCCGACGGCCACTCACGTCCCGGCAACCATTCGGTGAGCCGAATAGAAGACGGATGGCCTCATATAGCGAGGGTGCATTGGAAGCACAAACCAGCTTAACCATGGGCCGAGGAACCCCAAAAAGAACGCATCTTCGTCGATGTCTGAAGTTGCGAGCTCTGCAAAGGGGACGACTGGGGTATCTGGGAGAAAGAAGTTCCTTTGATCTGATTCTGCTGTCGGCTGGCTGTCCAAGCCAAAACCAAAAGGATCGTCAAGCTTGGCGAACTTCGCAGCTTGTTTTGACAAGACTTCCGGGCGAAGAAAGCGGGTAATGAAATCCGCGAAGCTGACCCCATGCCCTCCAGACTCAAGAAATAGATTCTTGTAAATGTTCAACACCTTGATTAGGCTCGAGAATCGATGTTGAACGGCATTCTCCGGGATAAGGCCCATCACCACTGATTTGGTGGCGAAGATGTATTCATCAGCGGGTAGTATCTCCTCGTAATGTTCCCCTCTGACAGGTAAGCCGGAGATCTCCGCGAACTCCTCCAAGGAAATTGAAACTTCCCGATCCGATAGAAGAAAGGTGTGAGTCGGGATGTTCCATTGTTCCAAGAAAGCTTTGACCCACCATACATGGGGCACGGAATACTGGAAAAGAGACGCATAAATTGCGGGGTACAATCCTAGCTTTAGAAACAACGACTTCTTGGCCGATAGGATGTATCGAGCCCACTGCATGTGGTCGGCTGAATGGCGAGGAGTCAAACCAATCATATATACTTGTCCCCAAGGGCGCGACTCACCTTGACATATGCGTCGCCCCAAGATATCCAAAGCCATCGGAGGCTGTAAATCCCCGTTCCCATCAATAAAATCTTTCTACATTTTTCCCAAGTCCCCGAATGTTTTCTCTTTCCTCGTAATTTTGTGTGAAACTGGTTGTTTAAGTTTTAGCATTTAATTTTCCAAAACAGTTCATAATCCAAGCCCAAACTAATTTTTAATAAACATATATATAAATTTTCCCATTTAAACCAGCCCAAACAACACAAACCCGCAGGAGAAAATAATTAAAAACCAATGAATTAAAACCTCCTCCGCCCAGCCCAAGAAAATTAAACCAAAGAATTAAAAACCTCAAGCCGGCCCAACCCAAACACCCTTGGCGCCCGACCCGACCCGTTTGCAACGTCTTCTTCCCCATTAAAATTCATTTCCCGCTCGTTCTTTCTTCTGCGCAAACCCACGTCGCCCCTACGTCGCCCACGCCCCCTCTTGTCGCCCACGACCGCGCGCCCATCGAGCTTCTCAACCCCTCCTCGTCTCTCCAACTCCCTCCCTCATCACTCTCGCTATCAAACCTCTCCTCTCTCTCAAAAGAAAATTCTCTGCCTCAACCCATACACCCCGCCGACGACGACGACGACTACAACCACCACTGTTCCTCCCTCACATCTCTCTCCTTTTCACCCCCTCGCCTGCACAGTTCTCCTCCATCAACCGAGCTCCCTCTCCCCACCATCTCAAATCGCTGAGCTCGATCCCCCTGCACCCTCACGCCGACGAGCTCCCATCGCGCCGCCGGCCACATCGTCGACGCCTCTACATCCTCTGCATCACCATCTCCTACGAACCCGAGCCCCCACTGCTTCCTCCCTCTCTCCAAAACCACCATCTTTTCCCTCACTGCAACCTCGGACCCCCACTGTGCCCATCGCCGGAGCGACCACCACCGACCATCGCCGACCCCAGAGCACTCACAGGAGATCCACAGAACCCCACTCCGCTTCCAGAAATCGCGAGCCATCCCCGAACAACTCCGACGACGAGCCCAAACGCGAGCCGAGGCCGTGAACCCAAACCGTACCGTTCGTCGCGCGTTCGTGCTGTTGCCGCTGCCTTGCATCGCCAAAGCATCTCCAGGCAAGTACCCTGCTTGCTACATGCTAGATTATTCCCGTTACAATCCAAAATACCATTAATTTCGTGTTTATAATTCGTGAAACTTATAAGACATAAGTGTTTGATGCAAGACCTGAATGAAAACCTTCCATTAAACTGATGGAACTTGATTATATATGCTGGCCCGTGTGGCAATGAACATTGTGGTGAAATTTGACTGGAAAATTAAATCGATTCTGACTTGAACGATCACCCCTAATTACACCCGTTAAAACTGAATATTTCCCGCGTCTGAAACTTGTTAAAATCATATTTAATTGTGTACACATTAAAATGATGCGTTCAAGGGCTAAAATCGAACCCAACTTGACGACCTGGAACCCTGTACAATTTTTTAATTGTTTCTGTACTGAAAATATGATGAGAACTGGTTCTCTGGTTATTGTTTTCTATCTCGTAATGCTTACCACTTTACTTTCTGAACTTGTATGTTGTGGAACCCTATACCTTATCGAAGATGAAACTATTAGCTAAATAAATCAAGTGATTTCACCCCTTTTTACCATCGTTTACTATTTAAACTGCAATTTAAACGAACAGGACGTATGGCAGTCCCAAATAGGGACAGAACTGACACCCTATGATTGAACAGTACATAACTTCTGACATAGAGACGCGATTGATAATCTGTCTAGTGCGTTGGAAATACTATTGAAAACCCTAAATTTCATTCAACTGTAGTGTCACTAAATTCTGATTCCAACTTGGTGAAAGTTGTGCCGCGAAACGGACGTTCAGTTCAGAAACTGAATTTCCTGCAGCGAGCACTTAAATTGAAATGGCTGTAACTTGAATACCAGAAATCCGATTGCACTGGAACAATTTTTTCTGAACTGATGACTAAGTCTACATGTTACTGTCTTTGTATCGTTTCGCTAAATTCTGAACGTATGATTTACTGCAATTTTTTATAAGCTCATGAGGTGCATACTAGTTCATATTACACATGACTTGTTAACTGCATAAATGTACATACCTTACCCAATTGCCATATACCTAGTGATAGTGCGCGTTATTATTCAGTGTACAATACATTATCGTGTGTGAACGGTATTGGTTTAGAAGTGTCGAGTACGCCAATGGAAAAAAAGTGAATGTTCGTGACAGTGATTAATACAGTGAACAGTGACAAAACCATGTTATTGGTGCATACTTATACACGACTAGAGCATAATCATCAATAGTGTAAACCTGGGGGGAAAAGGGAAATCGAAGTGAAAAGAGTATCGTATTTAGCGAGGACCGTGTTTTAGAGGATGATCATTCGAACAGCGACTCTTATATATATTAGGTAGGATCTAGCGATCCGGCTGACATGGTTATGTTCCGGGCGTGTGGGCCGTTTTCTCGGGTATGTACGAGACCCTCGTTAAACATGATCCTCCATTCCAAAATTTGATTTCAAACATGACTTAGAGACTGATAGAGATACAGATCATACTTTGCATCATTTTGTGACATAGTGATTATCCGCATTTTACTTCACCGTTATTACCTTATTTGCCTGTTTCATGTCACTATTATAATATTGCTATTATGTCGCTCTGACGACTTGAGTATGCATGCTCAGTGATAGAGGTGGATTCGCCTGACCTCGAGAAGACCGTGAAGATCCAAACTAGTGAGCCAGTTACATTTCTACATTGATATTCCTGGTTAGTTGCCCGTTTGCTTACTTAAATTGAGCTCAGATTCCTTTATACCTGATAGTTTTGGTGACTGCATTCTCTTTACCTGAATTACATTTTACTGATTATCACATAATGCTAGAAGCCGAAATGTGACTACGACAGGATCTTTCCTTGATCGTAGGAGCATGACTGGCCTTGTCACCCTTGTATTCCGTATTTTGGGAAGCGGGGCGTGACATGGTTTTGTTGGTATCAGAGCCAGGTTTAGTAGTAAGGGATAACATTAACTACACTGTATTACATTTTTTCGCTTCACTATTCCTGATTTTCATCCTTGTATCTAATCATATCCTTTTGAATATCTTCCAGCAATATGACGTCCCCGAACGACCACTCCTCGGACTCAAGTTCTCAGGATCGCACGGAAAGGATACTTAGTGCACTGACGTCTCTCGCAGAAGCTCGGGAGAGAAAGACGGACCTACTCGCCGAGGGATTCAGGGCTATTACCGCTGCAGGGGGACCCTCCGCACTCATTAACGCCCCCGAGGGCACTGCTCCACCAGCTTACTCTGCCTGGGCTGGCACCGTGTCAGATTTCCGGAGGTTGCATCCAGCTGCATTTACAGGGCTAGCCGAGCCACTCGAGGACGAGCAATGGCTGGTGAATATGGAGAACTTACTGACAGCTGCGAGGGTACCAGAGGAAGATAGAGTGAATGTGATAAAGATCCGGTTGGAAGATGAAGCCCGTACATGGTGGTCAGTGGAAGAAAGCAGGCTAGATAGGCCAATCGAATGGAGAAAATTCAAGGAGTGCTTCCTAGACCATTATTTTCCTTCCACCACCAAGGCAGAGATGGAAGAAAGATTCATCCTACTGAAGCAGAATGGCCGTCCCATGGACGTATATGCGGCAGAGTTCAACCCTCTGAGCCGATTTGCTCCGTGCATGGTCTCTTCAGAGGCCACCAGGGCCAGACGCTTCTTGCAAGGACTTGATTTCGAGCTACAGCAGTTGATCGCGTCACTTAAGTTGCAGACTTTCGCACAGGTACTCAACGCGGCGCGAATTCAGGAGAAACTGATCAACAAATTCAGGAAGCCCCCAGTTGTTCCAGCACGCACCCACGCACCGTCTCGAGGAGCCATACCAGTTCACAGGCCAAGAACAACACAGATGAAGCGCCCATTCATGCCCCAGCATCGCCCCCAGAGCAAGAACATAGTTTGCGGTTACAGCAACAGAGATGGGCACACCCAGAAGGACTGTCGCCGCGCTAAGGGACAGTGTCTGATTTGCGGATCCAGTCAGCACAGAATTAGCGGTTGCCCCGAGCGAGCAGAGATACAGGGAGGTTCTGGACCGCAGCAGCAGAGACCATACGAGTAGAGGCAACCCTACACAGGCCGCGGTCAGGGACGGGCTTTCACCTTGACCGCCGAGCAGGTAGAGGCTTCAGGCGAAGTTGTCACAGTTATTCTACTCGTACATTCCATGCCAGCTAGAGTACTATTTGATTCTGGAGCATCACACTATTTCATGTCTACGCATTTCGTTGATACACACTCCATACCATATGAACCATTAACCAAGGGTTGGGAAATACATACGGGTAATGGCGTGATAGTATCTAGTCGAGAATGTAGATCATGTCTAGTCGCAGTGTGTGGCAGGGAATTCTATGCGAATTTCCTTTTGATCGGGACAGGCAGCTATGACGCAATTCTCGGGATGGATTGGATGAGTACCTTCCATGCAGTTATTGATTTCCGAGAAAGGAATGTGATCTTCCGCATTCCCAATCACCCGGAGTTCATTTTCGAAGGCGGGAGCGAATCTTTGGAGCCAGCCAAGTATAGAGCAAGCCAAAAGAGCTGACAGCTATGGAGATTGATGAAAGCGCAGCCCTAGAGATTGTTCGGGACTTTCTGGACGTGTTTCCTGAAGATTTACCAGGTCTACCACCTCCACGCGTCTTGGAATTCTCGATCGATTTGACTCCAGGTACAACACCAGTTTCCAAGGCCCCGTACAGAATGGTACAGGTTGAGTTGGCAGAATTGAAGAAGCAAATTGAAGAACTCTTGGAGAAGGGATTTATTCGGCCGAGCGTTTCACCTTGGGGTGTACCAGTTCTGTTAGTAAAGAAGAAGGATGGATCGCTGCGGATGTGTATAGACTATCGGGAGCTGAACAAAGTCACAATAAAGAACAAGTACCCAATTCCGTGCATCGACGACTTATTCGATCAGTTAAGTGGGCCAAAGATATTTTCGAAGTTGGATCTCCATTCTGGCTATCATCAGATCAGAGTAGCAGCCGAGGATATTTGCAAGAAGGCTTTCAGGACCCGATACGGACATTATGAGTTCCTTGTGATGTCGTTCGGTGTTACCAATGCTCCAACAATATTCATGGACTTGATGAACAGGGTGTTTGCAAAGTACTTGGACACGTTTGTCGTTGTATTTATTGACGACATACTCGTCTACTCGAAGACCGGAGAGGAGCATGTTGAGCATTTGCGCACGGTTCTACAAATTCTTCGGGAAAAGAAGCTGTATGCGAAATTGAGCAAGTATGAATTCTAGCTCGACAAGGTTCAGTTCTTGGGACATATTGTTTCGGGCGAAGGCATCTTAGTGGACCCGGCAAAGATAGAATCCGTCAGAGATTGGCCGACGCTGAAGTCAGTGGCCGAGATCAGAAGCTTTCTGGGATTGGCAGGATATTATCGGAGGTTCGTCCAAGACTTTTCAAGAATCGTTGAACCGTTAACGAGGCTGACACGGAAGGATGTACCGTTTGCATGGACAGAGGAGTGTACTCAGGCATTTGACACACTGAAGCAGAAGTTGACCACGGCGCCTATTCTTACAGTACCAGATGATTCCGGTGGTTTAGTGATACATGGTGATGCCTCAGGGAAGAGATTAGGTTGTGTTCTGATGCAGCACGGTCGAGTGGTTGCTTACGCCTCTCAACAGCTGAGAAATCACGAGAGGAACTATCCTACGCATGACTTGGAGTTAGCTGCAGTGGTTTTTGCGTTGAAGATTTGGAGGCATTATCTGTTGGGCGAGAAAGTGGAGGTGTACACGGATCATAAAAGTCTGAAGTACGTCTGCACACAGAAAGAACTAAATATGAGACAGCGCCGATGGCTAGAACTGATGGCGCATTACGACTTAGACCTTCAGTATCACCCGGGGAAAGTAAATGTTATACCAGATGTTCTCAGTCGCAAGCCAACGGTCATGATGTTGACCAGTCAGAGGGGCATCATTGAGGATTTCCAGAGACTCAAGCTTGAGGTCGTCACACCGAGCGCACTCAGTTAATTTTGGCAACTACAGGTGCAGTCTTTCCTTGTGGATCGCATCAAGGCTGCACAAGCGGATGATCCTCGATTACAAAAGTTCAGAGCACAAGTAGAAGCCGGGCTGAGAACAGACTTAATCATACATGAAGACGGTTCTCTGAGATTCGGTAACAGGCTCTGCATACCCAAGGGGAATGTTCGAGAAGAGGTATTGGCTGAGGTTCATAGTTCGGCTTATTCTGTGCATCCGGGAGGTACGAAGATGTATCGGGACCTAAAGCAGCATTTTTGGTGGAACGGAATGAAGCGAGAAATTGCGCGGTTCGTATCCAGATGCTTGGTATGCCAGCAGGTGAAGGCGGAACATCAGAGGACAGCAGGATTGTTACAACCACTTCCGATACCAGAATGGAAGTGGGAGCATATCAATATGAATTTCATGACGACCTTACCACGGAGCCCTAGGGGCAACAATGCCATTTGGGTTATTGTCGACCGCATCACGAAAGCTGCACACTTCTTACCATTCCGAGTGGGACAGTCAACAGAGTCACTGGCAGAGAGATACATGCAGGAGATAGTGAGACTTCACGGAGTCCCGGTCAGCATTGTGTCAGATCGAGACACCAGATTCGTTTCGCACTTCTGGAGGAGCTTACAGGAGAATTTAGGTACCCGCCTCAAGTTCAGCACAGCTTATCACCCGCAGACGGACGTACAGTCCGAGCGTACGATTCAGACGCTCGAGGATATGCCGAGAGCCTGCATATTGGATTTTCAGGGTTTCTGGGAAGACCATCTGCATATAGTCGAGTTTTCTTATAACAACAGTTATCAGGCTAGCATTCAGATGGCTCCTTTCGAAGCACTTTATGGGCGGAAGTGTCGATCCCCAGTCTGTTGGGATGATGTGGGAGAACGAAGATTACTGGGTCCCAAGCTTATTGTTCAGACGGTCGACAAGGTTCAAATGATCAGGCAGTACATTAAGACGGCTCAGGATCGACAGAAGAGTTGGGCAGATACCAGCAGGAAAGCCGTAGAGTTTAAAGTCGGAGATCACGTATTCCTGAAGATTTCCCCTACCCGTGGAGTTATCAGGTTTGGAGGTCGCGGGAAACTCAGCCCCCGTTTCATCGGACTTTTTGAGGCGCTAGAGCGAGTAGTGGTCTATCGACTTGCCTTGCCTCCATCGCTAGCTGGTGTGCACAATACCTTCCACGTGTCTCAGTTGCGGCGTTATATTCGGGATGAGAGCCATGTTCTGGACTATTCGGAGTTAGCTTTGGGTACCGACCTATCTTACGAGGAGTGTAAGTCGATGTGCAACATCCCACGAGTTGCGGGGAGGCGGAAATATGAAAAACGATCTTGTTCTATAAGTGTACATCGACTAACCGAAGATCTTTGCTAAACGATAATTAACAATAACCATAGAAGTTCTTAGCTACTATGTAAAGAGATTATACCTAGTGAATCGTGTCCTTCGTCTTTTCGATCTCTACGTCCTCCTCGGCCTCCTCTAAGTGATAAATGATCCACCCGAGAACCCTAGTCCAAGCTTCACCTCCAAACTTGAGGTAACTAAGTTTCTCTAGTTGCTAATCAAAGGAACTTAGATCATATAGAGTTAGGTTATGGAGTGTTTTGTCTAGTCTAATCCTTGATCTCAACTCATGAGTGGTAGGATTAGGGTTTGAAGAGAGAGTGAGCTTGAGGAGAGAGAAGGTGAACATGATAATGATAATGAAATTGTTTCTCACTTGAATACATATGAAGCATAATGTATTATCAAATAAATGAATAAATATGATTATTCACCATGGTACATTAATTCAATATGAGTGATTCACTATATGAGTCATTAAGCATTTAATGATGCATTAATGATATGATGAATCACACAAAATGAGTCACAATTGCATTTAATGATAATGCCACCTAAACCCTCAAGTCACCATGCTTCTAGAAGCTTCCTGTAAAATTACGAGAACGCCCCTCTCATCCGTGAAAACATGGAAAAACTTTAGACTGTATAAATCTAATAACCTGATACTAGAATCTGGCTTAAACCAAAGCCGTCTAGTAAAAACTGTCCGAATGTCGTACATGCGTTTAAACACGTATTCGTCCGAACCCTTTGTCGTAAAACCATACGACCTCTATAACGTTTCGCCTGGAGTTGGGAAATCTCTGTGTGGGACTGTAAAGACTCGACTACTACGCTGGCAGTGGGTTTAACCACAGACCGCAAGCGGCACTAGCTTTACGTAACGGTCCCCAGGTAGATGTTGATAAGAAGGCCGATAAGGAAACCCATCCGAACTCCTACTGAGCCTGTCCGTGACAATATCCGCGCAGTCCGGTCTGTTCATTTAAGAGTATCGCATGTATGGTCTAGGGGGGTGGTGAACGTCAGACCCCTAATAACCGTACAAGTCGTGCCGGCATGGCTCAAGACCATCCGAGAATCTACTGATCAGTCCATCAGTAATTCTCAATCAGCCCTGGCCAGGGACTTATGGTAATGACCAACCGATCACTGTGCGATATCAACTCCCTATACCGGGAGAGAAGAATCCCTAACAGTCGCTCACTGCCTCCACGTGGCTCGGGACTGTGCCCAACTAAAACCTTTTTTCACGACTCCTTTGAACCGTGGTAGGGTAGTAATCAAAGCACAGTGGGAACTCACACGAGACAAATGACGACCTTAAGTCAACGGACTATCTGCACACATGTCACCTGAGAACTGCTATCTGACGTTAGGTATAAATACCATCCAGTCAGTTCTCGGCGAGTCATGTCCGGTGTACTCACACCCAGTGAGCATCTGTATACATTCTTAGGCGCACATCACCAATGGCTGCGGGACCAATCTATCGCCCCTCGTCAGGATCTAGATATGTATACACTAGTCTACTCTGGAGCATCGATGCCCTGTCTCGATACTCCTGCGACCAGGGACATTTAAGGATGTGCCTATTGACTATCCAGCTCCTACAAGTATGACTGCCATCACAACGCCGGTAGTCAGGCAAACACCCTATGGGCTTTATCAACATATTTATAAATACAAAGTAAAATATATCACACGTTAAGATAAAGACAAACCAAATAGTGTAGTATCATATCAAGCAAGATTGTCATGTACATACATATCCCTAGCATCCTATACAATGAAGGCCTCTAGGGCATATATATCCAACAATCTCCCACTTGCACTAAGGCCTATAATTGGCGCAATGAGTACCCACTGTCTACACTAGATCCAGTTGCTGGCGTACCACATGCCCAACATCTCAAACAGCCTCTCGAACTGGACTTGAGGGATGGCCTTGGTGAATGGATCTGCCGTATTGTCTTTTGTGTCCACTCTCCATACCTCGATCTCCTGACGATCCACGATCTCCCTGATCAGGTGAAACCGCCTTAAGATATGCCTGGATTTCTAATAAGACCTTGGTTCCTTCGCTAATGCTACAGCCCCATTGTTATCACAATACAAAGGTATTGGATTGGCAATGGACGGAACCACCTGAAGTTCAGAGATGAACTTCCTCATCCAGACAGCCTCTTTTGCGGCTTCACTAGCAGTTATATACTCAGCCTCCATAGTTGAGTCTGCGACGGTATCCTGTTTGGAACTCCTCCAACATACCGCCCCTCCATTGAGGGTAAACACAAAACCCGAAATGGATTTAGAATCATCTTTGTCACTTTGGAAGCCGGAGTCGGTAAAAGCCTCTACCTGGAGGTCCCCATTACCGTAAACTAAGAACATCTCCTTAGTCCTTCTCAGGTACTTGAGAATGTTCTTTACCGCTATCCAATGTTTCTCACCTGGGTCAGATTGATACCTTCTTACCACATTAAGTGCGTAAGCTACATCTGGTCTGGTGCATAACATCGCATACATTATAAATCCTACTGCCGAAGCGTAGGGTATAATGCCCATGCGAGCACTCTCTTCATCAGTCTTTGGAGACATCTCTTTGGAGAGGGTGATCCCGTGACAAGCGGGTATATTACCACGCTTGGAATCTTCCATACTAAATCTATTTAGTATAGTGTCAATATACCTGGACTGTGAAAGGCCCAACATTCTATTAGATCTATCACGATAGATCTTAATGCCCAGAATGTAGGTTGCTGTTAGTTATATGTATGCCCTAGAGGCCATTACTGTACATTGGATGTATATTGTAGTGGATGCTGGGACATATATAGGTAGGACTTTCTTGCTCGACATGATAGTACGCTATCTGGTTGCACTTTATCTTAACATGTATACTTTCTGTCTCTCTGATTACATGTTGATAAAGCCCTTAGGATGTGTACTCGACTTTCAGGACTATGATGTAGATCATACTAGTGGGGCCTGGGTAGTCCATGAGTACATCCTTGAAATGTTCCTAGTCGAGGGAATATCGAGACGGGGCATCGATATTCCAGAGTAGACTAGCGCATATCTTCTCGACCCATGCGATGGGCGATGGATGATCCCATATCCATTGGTGTTTGACATCGAAGATGGTATGCGGGTGCTCAGTGGAGACTGGGTACACTGAACGGACTCGCCGAGAACTCCCAGATGGTATTATACCTCACGTCAGATGGCAGTTCTCTGGTGACACTGGTACAGCTTAGTCTGTTGACCCGAGATCGTCATAGAGTCTTGTGTGTCTCCCACTGTGCTTTGATTTCCACCCTACCACGGCTCTACTGAGTTGTGCAAACAGGTGGTTTTTGGGTACAGTCCCGATTCACATGGAGGCAATGAGCGATAGGAGGGGATTCGTCTCTCCCGGTATTGGGGGTTGATGTTGTGCTATGCTCGACTGGCCATAACAGGAAATCCCTGGCCAGGGTTGCAGTGATATACTGGTAAGAGTTATCAGTAGCTTCACGAATGTTATGGACCTCAAGTCGGCATGACTTATCAAGCTACTGGGGTCTGACGTTTACCACCCCTAGGCGAGATATGCGACATATCAGACGAACAGACCGGACTGTACGGTAAGTGTTACTGGTTGGATTCGCAGGAGTGTGAGCGGGCTTGCTCGTCGATCTTCTGATCGCTCAATACCCGGGTGGCCGTTACGTTTAGCAGACCGCTTGCGGCTTGTGGGTGTTTGATATGATCATCATCCGCTGCCGGCGTATTGACGAGTCTTTAGAGTCCTACACAGAGGTTTCCTGGCTCAAGCGAAACGAAATAGGAGCGTATATGAGATATGTGCGGGACCGAGAAGAATGCGTGTATGTGATACCGTATTTCATTCTCGCGATGAATGTGTCGAATGGTTGTATGCGATATAACCTAGTTATCGAATCAAGGATTGATTCGATAAGCCGATACATTGGATACTAGCCGGTTATATGCGATATAACCGGATCATTGAATCAGGTGTTGATTTAATGATTTAATGTATAATTTTATATTTGATATATCACTTTGCATTAACTAGTATTGGTTCACTTTAAATGGATTTTCTCACTTGGTATACACAAGTTGTATATGTGATATACTTTTGTGCACAAGATTGTATCATGTTTGATGATACATGCAAGCTAGGGTTTGTGTAAAGAATTGACCATGGTTATATGAATGGTTAGGGTTTCATTTTATTTGCTTATTTATTTATTCATTTATTCTTTATTGAAAGAAATAAAATAGTGGCTAAGTTTGGATAATCTTTGAAGCTTCATGAAGCTTTGAATGGTTGACTATTTTGTTTGTTTCCTTAACCTTAACCATTCACTTTAACCTTAGTTTGTTCTCTACATCTAACCATAGTTGACATTATGATAAGAATGATTTATTTTCTATTTTCATATATCTTATCATAATTCTTTATCATCTTCTTCTTCATCTTCAAGTTGAAGAAAGCTTGCACCTTCAATGGCAACTAGCCAAATCAAGTGAGAAATCCTAATATAAAGTCTACCCACTTCCTATTTCTTCATCCTCTACTACTTGCCATGTAGTAGAGTGTGTTGTCTTCACAAGTTTCTTGACTTGGCGAAGGCGGAGCTCGAGTTTTGTGATGCCTCGACGTAGATCATCTTCGGCATCGAACCGACGATCAAGCCCGCCCATTCTCCGATGGAGCCGATGCCAGAGTCATGGATTTGATTTGGACAGCGGAGGGACCTCGTCACGGAGTCTAGGATGTGGTGGACCGGATCTACAAAGGTTGTAGCCCCTTCCATTTAGCTATATTTCCGTATACTTGCTTACTTCGCCTATATATCTAGTTAACGATCCGTTCTAGGTTTTCTCGGCACTAGGAATTTTTGATTTGTGCATGTTTGATCACTTGGGAGACTCCATTAGAGTGCCTAGGAACCCTGCAGTGGTATCAGAGCCTAGCTAGAGCCTTAGGCGAAGTCCCGACGGAATTTGAAGTCCGAACGACCCGAAAACCCAACCCTAAATATGCTCTCTGTACTTTTTTTAATTTCGGGGATTTTTATATATTAAAAATATGCAGAAATATCAGCAGGAAAATATAAGAGTAACTGTGCAATTCGTAACCCTAATTCCATCAAACTGCCGCGGTTCCGCGGCACGAGCTTGGCTCGTGCGGCGGTTCCGCGGCTATTTTGTCGTATATTGCATTGAATTTGGCACAGTAACTCATATTTGACAGTGCTGGTTTTCCTGGGAATTTTTAATATTTATTAAAGAGTTGTATTTTCTGAGTTGTATTGGGGACTCGGTGTATTCGATCGGACTGTCTAATTTTGTCGGTGTGCTTTTCCGGGTATTTTTAGAATATGTTAAAAAGTTCGACCGGATATAAATACCCACTTTTTCCCCTGCCGGGAAATTTCCAATTGTTGGATTTTTCCGTAGTTTAACGACGTTCTAAGTAGTGCAAGTAACGCGATGGACCCTCTAGAAGACAACAAACCTTAACTCGATTATGTGACCGTCTTGAACTGCCCTTTGAACCTTCGGATTTGGGGCAGTACGGCGTGCCACATGTGAGGCGTTGGCTTGACCCTTCTACGGCTGGACCGTTGCTACTGAGGCACGAACTGAATGCTGTTAGACTTATTTCATGTGTTGAGCTGTATCGGGAAAACTTGGGTGTTCGATTGTTCGATCGGAAAGTTTAACATTTTCTATTTATCCGGAATGTGATACAATAATTGGAATTCACAAATAGTTATGAGATAACTGAATGAATGTTATAAACATAGCACTTTAGTCTCACTTGATCGGTTGCCACGGAATTTTGATGTGATCAAAAGTCCGTCGCAATCACGTAGTGTACGCGGATACTCGCCAGGTAAACTTAATAGACAGCCTCATCCCATAGCCCCGACCAAGTGACTGTAGGAGAACCCCGTCGCCGAAAGCATCCGTCCGGGTGCTCGCGGCAGCGGTGTTCCGCCTTGGTGCACTTCGTCGACGGCGTCGGGGGTGCGGCCGCCTACTAAAGTTTGCGACGAGCATTCGATCAGAATGTCGGGAATCCTGTTGAATTGCCCGACTTGATATTGAAAAGTGTTTTCGACTTTGAGACTAAAATGCGGGGTTTATAATTGTTAGGCATGCGATGTCTAAGTATTTCATTTGGTCAGGCATGCGATGTCTGAGGAGGTTGCGGATTCCAACTGTTGTAGTTTTACACTTTCTTTTCTGTGACCGTAAGTGTAATATGTGATATCGCCGGTTTCGTTGCTATATGTCAACGACAATTGGGATGCGCATATTTACTTACGTTGATGACATGAGATGTTATGTGTTGCTGGATATGTTATATTGGATCGTCGTGTTTGAATAGCCGGGGGGTTTTTATGTGAGATGAGTGTTTTTCATTTTCATTCATGTAAAAACTTGTATGTAATATTCTTTTATTGGGGCACTTCCAGGTTGCGGATGTTGTCACCATTTGTATATTATTTACTTTTCTGCACTAGGATAGACCCAAGGAGGGGAGCACAAGTAACCGGGTTCTGGGGTCCAGTGGGAGACCATCTCGAGGAGTCGAGTCCGGGTCTCCTAACCCTAGAATTGGTAGGGTTGCTTGCCGCTCTCGTAGGGGTCTAGAGGTGTGGGATTGGCTATTCATCACGACCGTGGAATCCGTGTTTTATACTGGCTCGTATTGAAAACACGGACGTCCTAGTATATCCAATATTTCATATGTTTCTTCTGCTGTGATTTATCTGTGATGAGATCATGTGATGTTCTGTGACAGATATTATATATAGTATATATGATATGTTATATAGACGTTGCTTATGTTTTACACCCGCGCTAGCCCTGCCTCGCTCTGGCGTTAGTTACCTAACCTAACGGTGCAGACGGGACATCGAGGCGAATGCGGATGGCATAAGCGTACGTTATATTTATCTGTGATGGTTAGGTGGACTTAAATGATGGGATATTCATTAATGAGATTAATGAAAGAAAATAAACCTAATTGATGTTGTGGAATCGAATTTCAAAATAAAACAGGTAGCTACAGTTCTTGCTTTGCATCGCGGTGTTCATTATAGAACATCCTGCACCTTATTCGATGAGGAAAGGACCGAGATCCCTTCACCGGGAGTGACTCCTTTAGCAATAACTGGCAGATGCTACAACCCTCGGTTTGTCTTTGATCGCTTCTATAGTTTCCGCTTTGCACAGTGATATATATGATATATCCCGCACCTCATTCGACGAGGAAAGGGCCGACGATCCCTTCACCGGGAGTGACCCCTTTAGCAAAACTAGAAAAGCCTCGAAAACATTCCATTTAAAAACCATTTGATTCCGCAACGAGATCAAGTTCAAAGCGTTAAAGGTTTTCACAAAAACCAGCCGCAACCCTCCGTCATTTTAGGAAGTAGAGCACTTAGTATTCGTGCTGTGTTTGTTGACCATAGTCAAGGCACAGTGTACGGTAGCTAAGTGATGTCTTCCTACACCGCATATGATGCGATTAGTTAGGACAGTCGCGTGACTTTGTTGACCTTAGTTAAGGGTCATGTGGGTGGGTCTAATTAATCACAAAATGACGGGTAGAACTTGACTAGTACTTATGATTTGTTGACCATAGTTAAGGTCATAGGTGCTAGGGGTAAAAACCTTTATCGGGAGTTTCAAGTGTTGAAACTTGCAATGAGATTGCATACCTTCTATGTGATAGTTGGATCCCGATACCCACTGCGAGTAATTGTTACTCCTGGGAGAGTTTTGCACTTTACAATTAGCCGATCAAGTAGGTGTCTAGAAAGGTGTCAACGGGATTACGTCTCTGGGAAAACGAGGTTTACTGTAATTAGGTCCGTGCGAAAGCACGGGGAACCTCCCTCAAAGTACCGACACTGGCCTGGCTGAAAGATTGGCGAACTTGTAGAGTGTAATTAATCCCGGCTAGTCTTTCCTTTTAGGGTTTGAAGGAAGATTTGATAAAAACAGTGGGAGCCATCCTGATTAGATAAAATATATAACCAATCTGATCTTGCAAGAGCGCACGCTGAGTGTTTTCTTCTCTCTCTCTCCAGGTAGCGACCATATCACGCCTTGATCAAGATAATAATATGGATGTATTGACCGAACCCGCTTGTTATACTGAGCTGGGGAACGTTGGTCCTGCTCCAACTTATAATTGTTATAAGACAGAGCAGGAAATAGGGGAATGCCAGGATTCCCATGCCGCCCAAACGAAGAAAGTGCATGAGATGCATCTCCTTCGGGTGTGTTCGTTACAAAGAACTGTTTCTCAGTATCCTCTGCATCCTGGGTATATGATACCGGATCAGGATCCCAGATATGTAATATGTTACATAGGGCTACAAAAGGGTAGAAAAACTGAGAACGGGTGATAAGTTTCATGAGGCAGAAAATGGGGCAAGTGTTGCAGCCAAGTCTGTTGGTCACTGTCACCCTGTATTACCAATACATTGATTCTGAACAAATGCTATTAGATACCGAACCTGATATACAAAATCATATCAGTCTCTTTATTAGTAAAGAAATGATATAATTTTGTATAGATGGATAATGTTTTGAACATTTCCTATATCAAAAGTTGATCGGTTCAGGCACGTTATCTAAAAGCATTGACGTTCTAAATCAAACTACAGTTCCTCGTATACAGAACACACACAAGAGGAAGAGTTCAGAAATGAACGAATCATTCTTGAGGCATTGTAGACTAGGTCACATCAATGCGACCCGACTGGCTGAAGTTACATTTTAGATGCATATTTAAATCAGTTTGAATTTACATCTTGTGAAACTTGCCAGTCATGTCACAAAGATTAGATGACCATAGCTCTGTTTATTAGAAACAGAGAAAGAGTTAGTAAACTCTTGGGACTGATACATGATGATGTATGTAAAGTCTCCTGTCTACACATGCCAGGACTGGTTCTTCATACTTCATTATATTCTCTGATAATCTCTCAAGATTCAGTCATATGTTCTTGTTGAAACATAAGTCCGAACCATTTGAGATATTCACAGAATATAAGTTAGAAGTAGAGAACCAAAATACGGGTATAAGTATTATGTCCTATGATAAGATCAGGGAGGAGAATACTTGTGCATAGAATTCCTGGACTATTCTAAAGGAGAATGAGATTCTCTCTCAGTGTTACTCCTCTGATTACACCACAGCACAACGGTGTATCGGGGCGGAGCAATCACACAATATTAGATATCGTGTGCTCTATGATGAGTATTACTGAGTTACCTATTTCCTTTTGGGGTTATGCACTTGAGAAGCTGCATACCTATTGAATTAGGTTTGAATCAAATCACTGCCTACCACTCCATATAAGATATGGTATGGGAAGAACCCATCTCTTAAGCGAGTTAAGATTTGGGGTTGTCCGGCCTATGTTTAAGCAAAATCCGGACAAGATCGAGGCAGGATCAGTTCTGTAGAACTGGAAAGGTTTCAGCTATACAAAACTGTAGTTGATGATTTGACAGAACCATAAGATTCTATAGTTCCCGACGAACCTCAGCCTCTCCGCCGATCTAGTAGGGTTCCTCATCCGCCTGAGAGATACCTCGGTTTCTCGATGACAGTGGGAGCAAGGATTGCATCATGAGATGATGACCCAACTATTTTCAAGCAGGCCATCGAGAGTAGGGACTCTGTAAGAATGGCTGGATGCTTAGCAATCTGAGATGGAATCCATGTACACCAGCAAAGTATGGACTTTAGCTGCTATATCTGAAGGGTTAAATCCCCATCAGGAGCAAGTATATCTTGAGAAGAGTACTTGGTGTAGATGGAAAAGTTGAGACTTTCAAAGCTAGACTTGTTAAAGGTTTTCGTCATCGACCAGGCGTGGATAATGATGAAACCTTTTTCCAGTAGCTATGCTTAAGTCTATCCAGATCCTACTTACCACGGCTACATACCATGACTACGATATCTGGTGGTTGGATGCCATGACTGCTTTTCTAAATACTGATTTAGAAGAGAACGTCTATAAGAACACAGCCAGAGGTCTTCGTAAACAGTGGGAGCAGCGGAAACGTGTGCAAGTTGCTTTACATAATGAAGCAGGCATCGCGGAGTTGGAACGTCTGTTTTGATGTGATAGTCAAAGTGTTTGACTTCATCAAAATGGTAGACGAACCTTGTATATACAAAAGGGTAGTAGAGAGTAAGGTGGTCATCTTCGTATTGTACGTAGACAACATACTCTTGATAGGAAAAGAGTTTCCTATACTACGATCGATCAATCTCCTATTATCACAAGGATTCTCCAAATAGGATAAAGATGATACCTCCTAAATCCTGAGATTTGGACCTATGAGATAGATCTAAAGGGATATTAGGGTTCTCACTAGGTATAGTGAGATTGTATCAATCGATCCTGGGGAGAATCACTGGAAGTGTTCCAGGGTGATAAAGACGACTGAATGTCAGTCACAGGCATTGTCTTTACCCTCTGTAAAGGGACGGTATGTTGGAAGAGTTCTAAGCAAGATACCGTGGCAAACTAGACGATAAAGGCAGGTAACATCGCTATTAAAGATACTACCAAAGAGGCAGTTTGGGTGTATATTGGTTCATAAGATGAACTAGGTTCCTGCCATTGTATGACAATGGAAGCGTGGCTTCGACCCTGGAACCCTGGTCCCATCAGTGACCCAGACATATTCTGAGGCAGCATCACCTGATCATGGAGATAGTTAATCTCCAGGGTGATCGAGGTTAGGAGAGTAGACTCAGAGGACAACACGGCGGATCCACTCACGAAGGCCTTTTCCCAAAGAGAGACTTTTATGGGATGGTTGAGTATGTGATACTGCAACCACTGCTACAGATGGCCCTAGTGTAAGTGGGAGATTGTTAGTTATATGTATGCCCTAGAGGCCATTACTGTACATTGGATGTATATTGTAGTGGATGCTGGGACATATATAGGTAGGACTTTCTTGCTCGACATGATAGTACGCTATCTGGTTGCACTTTATCTTAACATGTATACTTTCTGTCTCTCTGATTACATGTTGATAAAGCCCTTAGGATGTGTACTCGACTTTCAGGACTATGATGTAGATCATACTAGTGGGGCCTGGGTAGTCCATGAGTACATCCTTGAAATGTTCCTAGTCGAGGGAATATCGAGACGGGGCATCGATATTCCAGAGTAGACTAGCGCATATCTTCTCGACCCATGCGATGGGCGATGGATGATCCCATATCCATTGGTGTTTGACATCGAAGATGGTATGCGGGTGCTCAGTGGAGACTGGGTACACTGAACGGACTCGCCGAGAACTCCCAGATGGTATTATACCTCACGTCAGATGGCAGTTCTCTGGTGACACTGGTACAGCTTAGTCTGTTGACCCGAGATCGTCATAGAGTCTTGTGTGTCTCCCACTGTGCTTTGATTTCCACCCTACCACGGCTCTACTGAGTTGTGCAAACAGGTGGTTTTTGGGTACAGTCCCGATTCACATGGAGGCAATGAGCGATAGGAGGGGATTCGTCTCTCCCGGTATTGGGGGTTGATGTTGTGCTATGCTCGACTGGCCATAACAGGAAATCCCTGGCCAGGGTTGCGGTGATATACTGGTAAGAGTTATCAGTAGCTTCACGAATGTTATGGACCTCAAGTCGGCATGACTTATCAAGCTACTGGGGTCTGACGTTTACCACCCATAGGCGAGATATGCGACATATCAGACGAACAGACCGGACTGTACGGTAAGTGTTACTGGTTGGATTCGCAGGAGTGTGAGCGGGCTTGCTCGTCGATCTTCTGATCGCTCAATACCCGGGTGGCCGTTACGTTTAGCAGACCGCTTGCGGCTTGTGGGTGTTTGATATGATCATCATCCGCTGCCGGCGTATTGACGAGTCTTTAGAGTCCTACACAGAGGTTTCCTGGCTCAAGCGAAACGAAATAGGAGCGTATATGAGATATGTGCGGGACCGAGAATAATGCGTGTATGTGATACCGTATTTCATTCTCGCGATGAATGTGTCGAATGGTTGTATGCGATATAACCTAGTTATCGAATCAAGGATTGATTCGATAAGCCGATACATTGGATACTAGCCGGTTATATGCGATATAACCGGATCATTGAATCAAGTGTTGATTTAATGATTTAATGTATAATTTTATATTTGATATATCACTTTGCATTAACTAGTATTGGTTCACTTTAAATGGATTTTCTCACTTGGTATACACAAGTTGTATAAGTGATATACTTTTGTGCACAAGATTGTATCATGTTTGATGATACATGCAAGCTAGGGTTTGTGTAAAGAATTGATCATGGTTATATGAATGGTTAGGGTTTCATTTTATTTGCTTATTTATTTATTCATTTATTCTTTATTGAAAGAAATAAAATAGTGGCTAAGTTTGGATAATCTTTGAAGCTTCATGAAGCTTTGAATGGTTGACTATTTTGTTTGTTTCCTTAACCTTAACCATTCACTTTAACCTTAGTTTGTTCTCTACATCTAACCATAGTTGACATTATGATAAGAATGATTTATTTTCTATTTTCATATATCTTATCATAATTCTTTATCATCTTCTTCTTCATCTTCAAGTTGAAGAAAGCTTGCACCTTCAATGGCAACTAGCCAAATCAAGTGAGAAATCCTAATCTAAAGTCTACCCACTTCCTATTTCTTCATCCTCTACTACTTGCCATGTAGTAGAGTGTGTTGTCTTTACAAGTTTCTTGACTTGGCGAAGGCGGAGCTCAAGTTTTGTGATGCCTCGACGTAGATCATCTTCGGCATCGAACCGACGATCAAGCCCGCCCATTCTCCGATGGAGCCGATGCCAGAGTCATGGATTTGATTTGGACAGCGGAGGGACCTCGTCACGGAGTCTAGGATGTGGTGGACCGGATCTACAAAGGTTGTAGCCCCTTCCATTTAGCTATATTTCCGTATACTTGCTTACTTCGCCTATATATCTAGTTAACGATCCGTTCTAGGTTTTCTCGGCACTAGGAATTTTTGATTTGTGCATGTTTGATCACTTGGGAGACTCCATTAGAGTGCCTAGGAACCCTGCAGTTGCATCTCCCAAGTCTTTCATGAAGAATTTCTGTGACAAGAAGAGCTTTAATGATTGTAGCATAGGGACATCATTCCCTATCAGTAGTATGTCGTCAACGTACAAAACGAGGAAGACTACTGCTCCTTCTACAATCTTCCTCTAAATACATGGTTCATCTACATTTTTGATAAAGTCAAATTCTTTGATTGTCTCATCAAAGCAGATGTTCCAACTCCGCGATGCTTGCTTTAATTCATAAATGGATTTAAGCAACTTGCACACTCTTCCGTTACTCCCACTGTCTAAGAAACCTTCTGGTTGATCCATGTAAACATTCTCTTCTAAATGTCCATTTAGAAAAGCTGTTTTTACGTCCATCTGCCAAATTTCATAGTCATGGAAGGCAGCAATGGCAAGCAGGATCTGAATGGATTTAAGCATAGCTACAGGTGAAAAGGTTTCATTATAGTCCAATCCTGGTCTTTGACGAAAACCTTTTGCAACGAGTCTAGCTTTGTTGGTTTCCACTTGTCCAAGTGCACCAATCTTCTTTTTGAAGATCCATTTGCATCCAACTGGTTTCACCCCAGGAGGAGCAACTTCTAAAGTCCATACATTATTGGTGTACATGGATTCCATTTCGGATCTCATAGCATCCAGCCACTTCACCGAGTCAATACTCATGATAGCCTGCTGAAAACTAGTAGGCTCATCATCATCGATGATGCAATCCTCTCGATCCCCATCTAGAAGAAAACCATAGTATCTTTCAGGAGGATGAGAAAGCCTACTAGATCTGCGGAGTGGCGTTGGTTCGTCATGTTCTATTGAAACCTGAGGTTTTACTAAGTCCTCGGCAGTAGTTTGAGGTTCTGGAATTTCTTCCAGTTCTACCGCGCTCCCACTAATTTCTTTTACAAGAAATTCGCTTTCTAAGAAGACAATGTGGCGAGCGACAAACACCTTTTGTTCTTCAGTGTGGTAGACCATATACCCCCTTGAATGCTTGGGTATCCTACAAACTTGCATAAAACCGATCGTGCCTCGAGCTTATCCGGATTATACTTTTTAACATATGCCGGACACCCCCATATCTTGATATACTTGAGATATGGTCTCTTCCCACTCCACATTTCATATGGAGTGGTAGGCACAGACTTAGTTGGAACTCTATTCAATAAGTATGCTGCTGTTTCTAGAGCAAAACCCCAGAAGGAAAGTGGCAACTCAGCACTACTCATCATTTGAACGCACCATATCTAATAGCGTGCGATTCCTCCTTTCTGATACACCATTATGCTGAGGTGTATAAGGCGGAGTAAGCTGAGAGAGAATTCCATTCTCTTTTAAGCATTCAAGGAAACTGGTACTTAAGTATTCTCCACCTCGATCAGATCGAAGTGTCTTGATGCTTTTACCAGTTTGTTTCTCTACTTCATTTTTATACTCTTTAAACTTCTCAAAGGCCTCGGATTTATGTTTCATTAAGAACACATGTCCATACCTAGAGAAGTCATCAGTAAAAGTGATGAAGTAGGAGTGACCGCTTCGTGCATGCGTAGACATTGGACCACATACATCACTGTGTACAAGTCCCAAGAGTTTTGTGGCTCTTTCTCCGTGTCCGGTGAACGGAGATTTGGTCATTTTTCCTTTGATACATGATTGACAAGTTGCATATGATGAATATTCAAACGGATCTAGATATCCATCTTTATGTAACTTAGTCAACCTTGTTTCGTTTATATGACCAAGTCTACAATGCCATAGGAAAGCTTGATTTGAATCTGGAGCCTTTCTTTTAAGCGTGTTTTGAATATTGAAAATTCGAGATTGATTAAGTATGTATATGTCGTTTTCCAGTGTGCCATACCCAATCAGTTCTTGATTTAGGAGAATGTTCATGACATTTCTTTCAAGCGCAAAATTATATCCTTCATTAGATAACAAAGATACTGATATAATATTACACAATATACTGGGAATACAAAAACAGCTGTACAACACCAAAATGTGCCCACTAGTCAACCCTAGGTGATATTCCCCTATTGCAATAGCATCTATATGCATTCCATTGCCCATCCGGAGAGTCATATCACATGTCCCCAGTACTCTACTATTTCTCAGATCCTGCAATGAATTACAGATGTGAGAACCAGAATCGGTATCAAGTACCCATGATGTAGAGTTTACTGAAAGACAATTTTCGATTATGAACACACCTGAAGCAGAAGTAACAGCTTTCTTCTTGTCCTTGGCTTTGAAGGCCAAACAATCCTTCTTCCAGTGCCCTTGCTTGTGACAATAAAAGCATTCGTTCTTTTCTATTTTCACCCTTCCTGCCTTGTTCGTTCCCTGCACCTTCTTGACCCCACCCTTCGGTTTGGTGGCTTTCATCTTCTTCTTCCCTTTAGATTTCGCTTTAGATTTAGAAGAGGATGATTGGCCAATATACAGAACGGGGGTCTTCTCCTGTTTCAAGGAGGTCTCTGCTACCCTCAACATGTTGAGGAGCTTTGGAAGATCAGCTTCCATTTCGTGCATGTTGAAGCTCAGCACGAACTGGGAGAAGGTGTGGGGAAGGGACTGCAAAATCAATTCGATATACAAATCATTCTCTAGAACGCATCCCAGGTTTGCGAGTTCCTCTATGAGGCTGATCATTTTCAGGACGTGCTCTCCTACAGGTGATCCTGGAGCTAACCTCATCTTGAAGAGTTTCCTTGAGGTCTCGTACCTCGCGATATGGGAGTGCTCCCCATACAATTCCTTACAATGGAGAAAGATGGATATAATATCCATACTCTCGTGCTGTTTCTGGAGTTCATTTTTCATGGACGCCAGCATGATACACTTAGCTCTCTCACAGTCTAGATCCCAGGTTTTGCGAACTTTCTTGTCCACAACTGAGGAATCTGGTCCTGGGATAAGGGGAGGAACAGCGGTGGTAACATATGCTATTTTGTCATAAGTCAGTGCAATGTTGACGTTCCTTAGCCAATTTTTATAGTTCTGCCCGATCAGTATATTTTTTTCAAGTAATAGTTTTAGTCCTGTCATGGTAGCTGCCAGAGAGAGAGAAAAGAAAACACTCAGCATATGCTTCTTGCAAGTTTAGATTGGTTATTAGTTTATCTAAACAGGATGGCTTCCACTGTTTCCTCAAATCCTTCTTCAAAACCTAAAAGAAAAACTAGTCAGGATTTAATCACACGTCACAATACTTGCTTAACCTTTTAGCCAGGCCAGTGTTGGTACTTCGAGGGAGGTTTTCCAACGCTTTCGCGAAGTTCTTTAATTAAAGAACCTCTTTTCCCTGGAGGCGTAGCCCCTCTAACACCTTTCTAGACACCTACTTGGTTTATAGCATTGATTGTTAAGTGAGAAAAATTCCCGAGAGTAATCCTACTCATCAGTGGGATCGAGATCCAACTATCATTGCATGATGCCCTAGATGGAAGCCACTCTAGTCACCACACTCCAGAAGGTATGCTAAATCTGCAAGTTTCCTTTATGTTTGAAACTCCCGATGTGATTTTTACCCCAAGCTCTTATGACCTTGACGTAGGCCAACAAATCATAAGACGCAAGTCAAGTTCTACCCGCCGTTGTCCTGATTAATTTAGGTACATCGTACATGCCCTTGTCGTAGGCCAACAAGGCTGTACATCTGTCCTAAACTAATGCATCTATCTATGCAACAAATAAGCAAACACACTGCTACCATACACTATACCTTGACGTAGGCCAACAAGCATAGCATGAATATGATGTGCTGTCTATTTGAAACGACGGAGGGTTACGGCTGGTTTTTGGCAAAAAACCGTTAACGTAGTGAACTTGATATAATCGAAGGAACCAAGATAGCCTTTATTAAAAGGAGTGGTTTAAGCTCCGCATTTAAATTTTGCTTTTTGAAGAAAACTGAGTGGTTTTGAAATTGTTCCGACGATTCAGTTTAGGTTTTATTTTTCTTTGCATTAATAATAATGCGTCACATCATTAACCTATCATTACAGATAACAACGAAAATACAACGTCCTCTTATGCCATCCGCATTCACCACGGGGTCCCGTCATCACCCGTTAGGTTACTTAACTAACGGCAGAGCGGGGGCTGGGCTAGTGCGGGTGTAAAACATAAGTGACGTCTAAATAGCTATCATATATAGATATTGTACATTTGTCAGACGCAATAATAGGCATTCCAAATCACAGATAAACTTTATTGGATATACTAGCAATCCGCGTTTCTTTTGAGCCTGCTATGAAAGACGGATTACACAGTTGTGATGAATAACCATTACCCCACCCAAGACCCCTACGGGTACGGCAAACTATCCGCCAAGTACCCGAAGTGAAGCAGTCTCCCTCAACGACGTGAGTAGGCCACTAAACACTTCAAAGTACCCGGTAGTTTGTGCACCCCACCTTGGGTCTATCCTAGGAGCAAAAACAGTAAAAAGAAATAATACAACGGTGGCTACAACCGCAACCTGGATGTGCCCCGCAAAATAATATTACAACTTATTACAATTACATCGAATGAATTAATACAATAACCCATCACAAAAACCCCGACTAATCATCACAACAATCCAATACAGTTCATAATCATAAACAGTTAAAACATTACAGATATGTGCAACCCCCAGCCAACCGACATACTAGTAGTTAGGGGAGGTTTACGAACACATAAAACAGTTCATAGATATAATCAAATTAGAAAACATCATATAATTTCGATCGATCAAACCCATTAGATTCTGCTCCAAAACTTCTCTGTAAACCTGAGACCTGAGCAAAAAATAAACATTCCAGAAAAGACAAAATATTCACAGAAGAGTTACTGGGGAGATTTGGGGTGAATCGGGCTCAACTCAGCAGCGGATCCGCGGCGGATCGGTGGGATCGGCCGCGGTTCCGCGGAGTGTTGGCCGATTCATGCACCCAAATTTCTCCAGTGTTCTTAGGTTTCCCTGTAGGTTATTCTAAAGGTCCCTGAAAAATTTTTGAACCTCAATTTAAAATCGACAGAAACTATGTGAATACGATATATTTTCCGGTTCATTTTGCTTTCGAAATTCATACGACTTTGCAAATGAGTTAATTATTTTTTAGTGAGGCTCTGATACCACTGTAAGTCGATGTGCAACACCCCACGAGTTGCGGGGAGGCGGAAATATGAAAAACGATCTTGTTCTATAAGCGTACATCGACTAACCGAAGATCTTTGCTAAACGATAATTAACAATAACCATAGAAGTTCTTAGCTACTATGTAAAGAGATTATACCTAGTGAATCGTGTCCTTCGTCTTTTCGATCTCTACGTCCTCCTCGGCCTCCTCTAAGTGATAGATGATCCACCCGAGAACCCTAATCCAAGCTTCACCTCCAAACTTGAGGTAACTAAGTTTCTCTAGTTGCTAATCAAAGGAACTTAGATCATATAGAGTTAGGTTATGGAGTGTTTAGTCTATTCTAATCCTTGATCTCAACTCATGAGTGGTAGGATTAGGGTTTGAAGAGAGAGTGGGCTTGAGGAGAGAGAAGGTGAACATGATAATGATAATGAAATTGTTTCTCACTTGAATATATATGAAGCATAATGTATTATCAAATAAATGAATAAATATGATTATTCACCATGCTACATTAATTCAATATGAGTGATTCACTATATGAGTCATTAAGCATTTAATGATGCATTAATGATATGATGAATCACATAAAATGAGTCACAATTGCATTTAATGATAATGCCACCTAAACCCTCAAGTCACCATGCTTCTAGAAGCTTCCTGTAAAATTACGAGAACGCCCCTCTCATCCGTGAAAACACGGAAAAATTTTAGACTGTATAAATCCAATAACCTGATATTAGAATCTGGCTTAAACCAAAACCGTCCAGTAAAAACTGTCCGAATGTCATACGTGCGTTTAAACACGTATTCGTCCGAACCCTTTGTCGTAAAACCATACGACCTATATATCGTTTCGCCTGGAGTTGGGAAATCTCTGTGTGGGACTCTAAAGACTCGACTACTACACTGGCAGTGGATTTAACCACAGACCGCAAGCGGCACTAGCTGTACGTAACGGTCCCCATGTAGATGTCGATAAGAAGACCGATGAGGAAACCCATCCGAACTCCTACTGAGCCTGTCCGTGACAATATCCGCACAGTTCGGTCTGTTCGTCTGAGAGAATCGCATGTATGGTTTAGAGAGGTGGTGAACGTCAGACCCCTAATAACCATACAAGTCGTGTCGGCATGGCTCAAGACCATCCGAGAATCTACTGATCAGTCCATCAGTAATTCTCAATCAGCCCTGGCCAGGGACTTATGGTAATGACCAACCGATCACTGTGCGATATCAACTCCCTATACCGGGAGAGACAAATCCCTAACAGTCGCTCACTGCCTCCACGTGGCTCGGGACTGTGCCCAACTAAAACCTGTTTGCACGACTCCTTTGAACCGTGGTAGGGTAGTAATCAAAGCACAGTGGGAACTCACATGAGACAAATGATGACCTTAAGTCAACGGACTATCTGCACACATGTCACCTGAGAACTGCTATCTGACGTTAGGTATAAATACCATCCAGTCAGTTCTCGGCGAGTCCTGTCCGGTGTACTCACACCTAGTGAGCATCTGTATACAATCTTAGGTGCACATCACCAATGGCTGCGGGACCAATCCATCGCCCCTTGTCGGGGTCTAGATATGTATACACTAGTCTACTCTGGAGCATCGATGCCCTGTCTTGATACTCCTGCGACCAAGGACATTTAAGGATGTGCCTATTGACTATCCAGCTCCTACAAGTATGACTGCCATCACAACGCCGGTAATCAGGCAAATACCCTATGGGCTTTATCAACATGTTTATAAATACAAACTAAAATATATCACACGTTAAGATAAAGATATACCAAATAGTGTACTATCATATCAAGCAAGATTGTCATGTACATACATATCCCTAGCATCCTATACAATGAAGGCCTCTAGAGCATATATATCCAACAAGGAGCAGCCCACCACCATCCTCGACCGCAGAGAGAAAGTGCTGAAGAATAAGGTTATTCCGTTAGTCCGAGTGTCATGGGG
Organism: Agapanthus africanus; assembly: GCA_030015575.1. Taxonomy (NCBI): domain Eukaryota; kingdom Viridiplantae; phylum Streptophyta; class Magnoliopsida; order Asparagales; family Amaryllidaceae; genus Agapanthus; species Agapanthus africanus. The sequence goes on from CM057342.1 coordinate 712,026,912, forward strand.
TGGTCGTTCCCCAGGAGAATCTACCTGGGAACGGGAGGAAGATATCCGTACACGTTTTCCACATCTCTTTGTTTAGTACTTTTGTTTCTTTGTATCCTTGTTAAATTTCGAGGACGAAATTTTTGTAAGGGGGGTATGATGTAAATCCCCGTTCCCATCAATAAAATCTTTCTACATTTTTCCCAAGTCCCCGAATGTTTTTCTTTCCTCGTAATTTTGCGTGAAACCGGTTGTTTAAGTTTTAGCATTTAATTTTCCAAAACGGTTAATAATCCAAGCCCAAACCAATTTTTAATAAACATATATATAAATTTTCCCATTTAAACCAGCCCAAACAACACAAACCCGCAGGAGAAAATAATTAAAAACCAATGAATTAAAACCTCATCAGCCCAGCCCAAGAAAATTAAACCAAAGAATTAAAAACCTCAAGCCGACCCAACCTAAACACCCTTGGCGCCCGACCCGACCCGTTTGCAAAGTCTTCTTCCCCATTAAAGTTCATTTCCCGCTCGTTCTTTCTTCTGCGCGAACCCACGTCGCCCCCACGTCGCCAACGCCCCCGCTCGTCGTCCACGACCGCGCGCCCCTCGAGCTCCTCAACCCCTCCTCGTCTCTCCAACTCCCTCCCTCATCACTCTCGCTCTCAAACCTCTCCTCTCTCTCAAAAGAAAACTCTCTGCCTCAACCCATACACCCCTCCACCGACGACGACAACGACTACGACCACTACTGTTCCTCCCTCACATCTCTCTCCTCTTCACCCCCTCGCCTGCACAGTCCTCCTCCATCAACCGAGCTCCCTCTCCCCACCATCTCCAAATCTCCGAGCTCGAGCCCCCTGCACCCTCACGCCGACGAGCTCCCATCGCGCCGCCGGCCACATCGTCTACGCCTCTACATCCTCTGCATCACCATCTCCTACCAACCCGAGCCCCCACTGCTTCCTCCCTCTCTCCAAAACCACCATCTTTTCCCTCACTGCAACCTCGGACCCCCGCTGTGCCCATCTCCGGAGCCACCACCGCCGACCATCGCCGACCCCAGAGCACTCACAGGAGATCCACAGAACTCCACTCCGCTTCTAGAAATCGCGAGCCATCCCCGGGCAACTCCGACGACGAGCCCAAACGCGAGCCGAGGCCGTGAACCCAAACCGTACCGTTTGTCGCGCGTTCGTGTCGTTGCCGCTGCCGCACGTCGCCAAAGCGTCTCCAGGCAAGTACCCTGCTTGCTACATGCTAGATTATTTCCGTTACAATCCAAAATACCATTAATTCCGTGTTTATAATTCGTGAAACTTATAAGACATAAGTGTTTGATGCAAGACCCGAATGAAATATTCCATTAAACTGACGGAACTTGATTATATATGCTGGCCCGTGTGGCAATGAATATTGTGGTGAAATTTGACTGGAAAATTAAATCGATTCTGACTTGAACGATCACCCCCAATTACACCCGTTAAAACTGAATATTTCCCGCGTCTGAAAGTTGTTAAAATCATAATTAATTGTGTACATATTGAAATGATGCATTCAAGAGCTCAAATCGAAGCTGACTCAACTACCTAGAACCCTGTATAAGTTGTTAATTGTTTTTGTACTGAAAATATGACGAGAACTGGTTCGGAGAGCGGCTCTGGACTGCAGTCCAGAGCAGCCCTGGTTGTTGTTTTCTATCTCGCAATGCTTACCACTTTGTTGCCTGAACTTGTATGCTGTGGAACCCTATACCTTATTGTATATGAAACTGTTAGCTAAATAACGCAAGTGATTTCATCCCTTTTTACTGTTGTTTACTATTTAAACTGCAATTTAAACGAACAGGACGTATGGCAGTCCCAAACAGGGACAGAACTGACACCCTATGATTGAACAGTATATAACCTCTGACGCAGAGATGCGATTGAGAATCCTTCTAGTGTGTTGGAAACCTTATTGAAAACCCTAAATTTCATTCAACTGTAGTGTTGCTAAATTCTGATCCTAACTTGGCGAAAGTTGTGCCGCGAAACGGATGTTCAGTTCAGAAACTGAATTTCCTGCAGTGAGCACTTAAATTGAAATAGCTGTAACTTGAATACCAGAAATCCGATTGCACTGAAACAAATTTTTCTGAACTAACAACTAAGTCTACTTGTTACCGTCTTTGTATCGTTTTGCTAAATTCTGAACGTATGATTTACTGCAATTTTTTATAAGCTCATGAGGTGCATACTTGTTCATATTACACATGACTTGTTAACTGCATAAATGTACATAGCTTACCCAATTGCCATATACCTAGTGATGGTGCGCGTTATTATTCAGTGTACAATGCATTATCGTGCGTGAACGGTATTGGATTAGAAGTTTCGAGTACGCCAATGGAAAAAAAAGTGAATGATTCGTGACAGTGATTAATACAGTGAACAGTGACAAAACTGTATTATTGGTGCATACTTGTACATGACTAGACCATACTCGTCAATAATGTAAACCTGGGGAAAAAGGAAAAATCGAAGTGGAAAGAGCATCGTATTTAGCGAGGACCGTGTTTTAGAGGATGATCATTCGAACAGCGGCTCTTATATATATTAGGTAGGATCTAGTGATCCGGCTGACAGGGTTATGTCCCGGGCGTGTGGGCCGTTGTCTCGAGTATATACGAGACCCTCGTTAAACATGATCCTTCTTTCCACAATTCGATTTCAAATATGACTTAGAGACTGATAGTGACACAGATCATACTTTGCATCATTTAGTGACATAGTAATTATCCGCATTTTTTCTTCCACTGTTATTATCTTATTTGCCTGTTTCATATCACTATTATAATATTGCTATTATGTCACTCTGACGACCTGAGTATGCATGCTCAGTGATAGAGGTGGATTCGCTTGACCTCGAGAAGACCGTGAAGATCCAAACTAGTGAGCCAGTTACATTTCTACATTGATATTCCTGGTTAGTTGACCGTTTGCTTACTTCCATTGAGCTCAGATTCCTTTATACCTGATAGTTTTGGTGACTGCATTCTCTTTACCTGAATTGCATTTTACTGATTACCACATAATGCTAGAAACCGAAATGTGACTATGACGGGATCTTTCCTTGATCGTAGGAGCATGTCTGGCCTTGTCACCTTTGTATTCCGTATTTTGAGAAGCGGGGCGTGACAGAGGTTGTACAGGTATTGAAGCCATAGAAGGCTGAAGACGACCCTCCGAGGTTCAGTTAACCTCCTCTACAGTGTAATTCACTTGAGGCGGGTCGGCGTAGTGAATTGCTGAAATGGGCTCTGAGGGTACTGCACAAGAAAAACTGCGCCGACCCTGGAAAATCTGATTGTACCACAACCCCCATAAGTGAAGGGACTTCTGCTCCGGGTCATGATCTTTAATCAGTGCAAAAACTTCCCGATCCACAGGTGCGTCGACGTATGCACTCTCTGGGCGAACAAACGGGAAAAAAGAGTCAAAAGACATAGTACCTGCGCGGAAAGAAATGAGGGTTAGTTGTCAATACTACATTACAAGTTCTGACATTTGGTACTTTAAATTTGTACCACACTTCAATGCAGGAAAAAGGGACCAAGGGGGACCCACAAAGTCAAGGTGACGGCTCATCGTTGATGAGACAGACACTCATTAAAGAGGAAATCCTAAAAGGATTCTCATTTAATGAGAGGCTCATTGGGCCAAGGAGTTGAACTCTCTCGAGAGCAGTGCTCTGCAGACAGAGTTTACATCTGTCAATTCAGAAGGGAATAAAATACCCCAAAATTTTTTAAAAGAGCTATGCTCTAAAAAACCACAAAATCTTTAAAGATCCGAAGTAAAAATCTTAGAAACCCTAAGAGTTCTTCATCAACAGGTTAAGAAACCCTAAAAAAAGATTTCTTTAGATCTATAATCTAAGAAGAGCAAAGCTCTGTTCTAATTAACGGTTTAAAGAAACCCTAAAAAAGATTTTTTTAAGATCTATGATCTAGTAAGAGCAAAGCTCTGTTTAATGGGGTCGAACATGATTCTTACCAAATTTTTGAATAAAGTTCTAACTCAAAAGGAATTTTCCTTTGGCAGAGATCTAAACTCTGAAGGGAGAATTAAATTCTCAAAAACAAGAAGGGATGAAGATGAACAGAAATCATCTCACGGGCCAAATGCACTATTTATAGGCGCTGGAAGTCGATCCAACTTCCAAGACAATCCAACGATGGAAAGGGTGCCACCGCTGCACTCACGTGTGAGCCACATGAGCACAACGGTGGGGGGCATTTGTTTCCCCCCAATAAAAGAGCAAGGTTCTGTTCAAAATTTGAACTGAGGCAGTGCCTCACGTGCAAAGCACGAGAGCGCCAGCACCAAGAGTTAAAAACTCTGAGGCAGCGCCTCACGTGCAAGGCACGAGAGCGCCAGTGCCAAGAGCAAAGCACTCTGAGGCAGCGCCTCACGTGCAAAGCACGAGGGCGCCAGCGCCAAGAGTTAAAAACTCTGAGGCGGCGCCTCATGTGCAAAGCACGAGAGCGCCAGCTCCATAACTAAAAGTTCTCCACCCTTAGATCAAAGATCCCACGGAGATGATAAATCATCAGAACACAGAATTAAATTCTGATTGAGGAAATACTCCTCAAATCTTTCTAAACAAGAAAGATTGTGTTCTGAAAATCAGAGCATCGTTGGATCAAAGATCCAATGGTGATCACTAAGATACAGAATTAAATTCTGATTGAGGAGATACTCCTCAAATCTTTCTAAACAAGAAAAATTGTGCTCTGTAAATCAAAGCATCGTTGGATCAAAGATCCAATGGTAATTAAAAATCACCAAGATACAGAATAAGCTCTGTATGGGAAAATATTTTCCCAACCTTGTTAAAAACAAGAAAAATGACTTCTGTAAAACATAAGTCCTTAGATCAAAGATCCAACGGTGGATAAAATCCCCATATCAATCAGAGATCTCTCAATGAGAGATTTCCTTAACTGATTCAACAAATCAGCCTCCCTTATATAAAGGACCCAAGACTTCAAGTCTTATAGAGAAGAACCCCCCTCCCCCATAAACTTCAAACTTCAAAGACGGGAGCAATTTCTTCTCAAGGTAAATAGCAAGAAGAGAGATCATAGCATCTCCTCCATATTTAAGAGTTTAACTCTCACATCAGAAGAACTTAGTTCTTTTTCCAGATCACAGATCTATGAGACAAAGTCTAACTCTCACATCAAAAGAACTTAGTTCTTTTTCCAGATCACAGATCTATGAGACAAGGTTTAACTCTCACATCAGAAGAATTTAGTTCTTTTTCCAGATCTCAAATCTATAAGACGAAGCCTTTCACAAGTGAGAATCAAATTCTAAAAGAATTGAATTGGGCAGAACAAAAAACTCAGTGCTTAGCACTCAAAGTCTGGTGCTCAGCTCCGAGCGCTCCACGTGCTCTTCACGTGAACGCTATTTGAGTAGGAGTGCTTAGCACTCAGTGGTTGGCGCTCAGCGCCAAGCGCTCCACGTGCCCCTCACGTGGGCGCTGATAAAATAAGGAGTGCTTAGCGCTCAATGGTTGGCGCTCAGCGCCAAGCGCTCCACGTGGGCGCTAATAAAATAAAAAGTACTCAGTACTCATTGTCTGGCGCTCAGCGCCAAGCGATCCACGTGTTCCTCACGTGAGCGCTATCAAGTGTTTAAACACTCCATATAAAAGAATACAAATAAAACAAAAAGAATAAAGGGTGTCAGAACCCATTTCAGTGTTCAGCACTGCTGATGTAGAAAGGGGACCAAGCCCAAATAAATAATCAAGTGGGCCGAGCCCAAGGTTGGTCAAATCCCAAATTAACCCAACCATATGCTTTTAACTTAGACTTAGTCCCAAACAAGATCATCAAATCTTTGATGAACATTCACTGGTTCAAGGGTACATCTCTTCATACCTCTGATACATGTCGTTGTAATTCTTCAACGTCTTCAGAGAGATGGATGGTCCCAATAACCAATAACTTTTGGCGCATCCCCAAACTGTTAAACCAAAACCCTACAGACTATGATGTCTATAAACCCTACAGACTATGATGTCATTAAACCCTACAGACTATGATGTCTTCAAACATAGACTATGATGTCTTTAAACCCTACAGACTATGATGTCTTTAAGCCCTACAGACTGTGATGACTTTAAACACGGACTATGATATCTTTAAACCCTACAGACTATGATTTCTTTAAACCCAGACTATGATGTCTTTAAACTCTACAGACTATGATGTCTTTAAACCCTACAGACTATGATGTCTTTAAACATGGACTATGATGTCCTTAAACCCAATAGACCGTAATGTCCCTAAACTAAATTCTATGGACTATGATGTCCTTAAAACCAACGGACCGTGACGTCCCTAAACCCAACGGACTGTGACGTCCCTAAACTAAAATGATAGAGCCTAAATGCTCTGTCATCGGATCGAAATGATCTTGAACCCCCGTTAAGTAGATCTTGGTCTAAAATTAGACTAACGTATCCTTAACAAATATTTAAGTTGATCTTAATCTCAAACGAGATTAACGAGCCTTAAAACAAACCAAACCCAAATCTAAGAAAATACGGATTTGGACTAATCCCCGCCCTACGGACGACAACATAAATTAGTCTCCGTATACAATCCACGGGCAACCACAAATAAAACAAACACACACGACACGAAGTGAACATCTGGAGAAGGAGAAAGTGGTTATCGCTATGCGGTAACGTAATTAACTGCGGGGGCTTACGCCTGCAGGGAAGAGCACCCCCCATAATCAAAAAACCCTCACAATGAGCGGGAATCTGACGAAGTCTGCTACAACGGCCGCATCCGTCTAAACCTTCGATACACGGTGTCATAAATCAACTTGGCATCTTCAAAGAAGTGGACGGATAAAACCAAATAACATCTGCCCCTAAAATTCAGGCCAGACGTCCTTAACGTCCCAGTCGTGTCTTTCGGCGGAGAACAGATATCAAGTTCATTATGCAAAAGGTTTTCTTAAAAACCTGTCGTAGCCCTCCGTCATTTCAGATAAATAGTATTTAGTATTCGTGCTACGGTAGTTTGGCCTCCGTCAAGGCGTAGTGTATGGTAGCTGATTAGTACTTATCTGCAGCATGAGAAGCAATTGGATTAGGGTATTCGTACGGCGTTGTTTGGCCTCCGTCAAGGGTCGTGCAGGTGGGTCTAATTCAATCAAGAAATGAACGGGTTGAACTTGACTAGCGTCCTATGGGTAGATTGGCCTCCGTCAAGGTCATAGGACGCTAGGGGTAAAAACTATTATCGAGAATTTAAAGTGTTGAAATTTGCAATGAGATTGCATACCTTTATGAGATAGTTGGATCCCGATACCCTCTGCGAGTAAGAGTTACTCCTGAGAGTGTTTTACACATTACAATTAGCCGATCAAGTAGGTGTCTAGAAAGGTGTTAACGAGGTTACGCCCCTGGGAAAACGAGATTTATTTTAATTAGTTACGTGCGAAAGCACGGGAAACCTCCCTCAAATACCGACACTGGCCTGGTCGAAAGATTGGCGAACTTGAAAAGTGTAATTAATCCCGGCTAGTCTTATCTTTTAGGGTTTGAAGGAAGATTTGATAAAAACAGTGAGAGCCATCCTGATTAGAATAAAATAATAACCAGTCTAATCTTACAAGAGCTTACGCAAAGTGTTTTCTTCTCTCTCTCCTGGTAGCGACCATGTCATGTCTTAATCAAGATAATAATATGGATGCATTGACCGAAACTCCTTATTATACTGAGCTGGGGAACGTTGGTTCCGCTCTATCTTATAATTGTTATAAGTCCGAACAGGAAATAGGGGAATATCCGGATTTCCACGCGATCTAATCGAGGAATAAGCATGTTGATGCATATTCTTTGGGTGTGTTCATTACCGAGAACTGTTTCTCAGTATCCTCTACGTCCTAGGTATGAGATACCGGATTAGAATCCCACATATGTAATTTGTTACATGGGCTACAGAAAGATAGAGAACTAGGATTTGGTGATATGTCTCTAAGTGTTAGAGAATGGTGCAATTGTTGCAGCCAAGTCAGTTGGCAAATATCACCTTGTATTACCAAATGGTAAATATATTGATTCTGAACAAATGTTATTAGATACCGAACCTGATATACAACATTACATAAGTTTCTTTATTAAGTTAAAGAAGGATATAATTTTGTATTGATGGATAATATTGTGAACATTTTCCTTAATCAAGAGCTGATTGGATCATGCACGTTATGTAATGGCATATACGTTCTAAATCAAACCACAGTTCAGAGTAATTAAAACACACACAAAAGAAATAGTTCAGAAATGAACGAATCCTTCTTGTGGCATTGTAGACTGGGTCATATCAATGCGACACGACCAGCTAAGTTATATAAGGATGAATATTTGAATCCGTTCGAATTTTCATTTTATAATATGTTCCCCGCCGAAACACGGAGACGGGACCGCGTAGGGCCGTCTTGCCTGAATTTCGGGGCAGATGCTATCTGGTGCTATCCGTCCACCTCTCCGAAGATGCCAAGTTGATTTATGACACCATGTATCGAAGGTTTAAACGGATGCGGCCGATGTAGCAGACTTCATCAGATTCCCCCTCATTTGAGGGGTTTTTGATTGTGCGGACGCTCTTCCCTGCAGGCGCAAGCCCCTGCAGTTAATTACGCTACCGCATCGCGGTAACCATTTTCTCCTTCTCCAGATGGTCACTTCGTGTCATGGGTGTTTGTTTTGTTTTTGGTTGCCCGTGGATTGTATACAGAAACTAATTTATGTTGTCGCCCGTAGGGCGTAGATTAGTCCAAATCTGTATATTCTTAAATTTGGGTTTGGGGGTTGGGTTTAAGGATACGTTAGTCTCATTTGAGACTAAGATCAACTTAAACGTATGTTAAGGATAAGTTAGTCTAATTTTAGACTAAGATCAACTTAACGGGATCGTTTAGATCCAACAAAAGAGCATTTGGACTCTATTGTTTAGTTTAGGGACATTGCGGTCGATTACCAGTTTAAGGACATGGTGGTCAAGGGTTAAGGACATCATAGTCTGTGGATTTAAAGGGGCCCCACAGTTCGAGGTTAAGGACATCATAATCCGTGGGTTTAAAGGGACCCCGCAGTCCGAGGTTAAGGACATCATAGTCCATGGGTTTAAGGACTCCACAGTCCAGTTTAAAGACGTCATAGTCTATGAAATACATGGTTGTTGGGACCCGTCACCTCTCTGAAGACGTTGAAGGATTACAACGACAAATATCAGAGGAGTTCAGAGATGTACTCTTGAACCAATTTTGGTTGGGATCTGTAGTCCAATTTGGGACTAAGATCAAGGATTTATGAGCATATGGGCTCAATTAATCTGAGTTGAGAACTTATGGCCAATCTTGGGCTAAGTCCAATCAAGTTAAAATGTTTAACATTAATTTTTGGCTGTTGAGCCTTTATTTGAGCTTGTCCCTGACAGTGTTTTTGTCCTTTACTGAATGCTAAGCATTCCTCATAGCCCTGGGCTTATTAAAGAACAATTTATGTTCTATCAGCGCAACACATGGTGCGCTTGGCGTTTTGCGCCAGTCAAAGAGCGCAGTGCGCTTCTGCCGAGTAGCGCATACGTGAGGGACACATGTCGCGCTTGGCGCTAGCGCCAGTTAATGAGCGCGGTGCGCTAATTTATGAGCTCAGAGTGCTGTCTTATGAGCGCAAGCGCTATTTGTTCAGTGGCTCACACGTGGGGAGCACGTGATGCGCTTAGCGCTGAGCGCCAGCCTTATGAGCGCAGTGCGCTATATTTGGAGCACTAAGGCTCTGCAGCGCTTTGCGCTAGTCTTTGAGCGTTGAGGCGCTTCTATTAAGTAGCGCACACATGAGGAGCACGTGGTGCGCTGGCGCTGTGCGCCAGTCTTGAGCGCAGAGCGTTAAGTTATGAGCGCAAAGCGCTAACTGATCATTTTTATGATCCAAGAAATAAATTTATGTTCTTTTATAAGAGACTTTGTCTCAAGATTCTAAGAACAAAAGTTCTTACTTTATAAGAGATGCTTCAATCTCTTGTATTGATGAAAGGCTTTGCCTTTATGGATTTGTGGTCCTAAGAGAATTGGCTTATTCTCTCCCCCTTTATGAGATGTTCATGATCTTTTTTTGTAAAAGACAATTTGTCTTATAGATCTGTGAGAAGAGTTATGTTCTTCTTTTATTTTATGATGAGATCTTTTGATCTCTTTGTAAAAGACCTTGGTCTTATAGATCTATGATCTTTAAAGAAGTGAATTCTTCTTTTTAATTATGAGATGATTTCATCTCTTTGTTCTTTTACCTTGAAGAAACTCTTCTTTCTCTGAGAGCTTGGCTCTTCTTTCTGAGATCTCTCCAAGCTTATGGGGGGGTTCCTCTCTATGTTTCTGTATATCTGAGACTTGAAGTCTAGGTGCCTTTATATAGGGTGAGCTGATTTGTTCGATCGGTTAAGGAGATCTTTTCTCCAATTGATTTGGAGATTTCCTCATCGTTGGATTTTTGATCCAAGGGCTTCTGATTTACAGAAGGCAATTTTCTTGTTTTTAACCAGATTGGGAAATCTTTTCCATACAGAATTTATTCTATATTTTGGTGATTTTTAATCACCTTTGGATCATTGATCCAACGGTGCTCTGATTTACAGAGCACAATTTTTTTGTTTGGAAAGATTTTAATGAATCTTTCCTTAACAGAATTTAATTCTGATTGATTAATGATTTATCATTATTATTGGAGCTTTGATCTGACGGTAGGGAGCTTTTAGTTCCAGCGCTAGCGCATCCGTGCTTTGCACGTGGTGCGCTGCTTAGGGCGCAGCGCACCAGGCGCTAGCGCACACGTGCTTTGCACGTGGTGCGCTGCTTCTGAAGCGTTGCTTCATTTCAAATTTTGAATTTTGAACAGAGCTTTGCTCTGATTGGGGGAAACAAATACCCCCCACCGTTGCGCTCACATGGCCCACACGTGAGTGCAGCGATGGCAGCATTTGCGCCCTTGAATCAACTCAGAAGTTGAAACGGCATCTCAGTGCCTATAAATAGGACCCTTGACCCTTGAGATGATTTCTATTCATCTTCTTCCTTCTGAGAATTTTTATTCTCTTGCAGAGCATAGCTCTTTATCTTAAGAACTTCTTTTAAGGACAGAACTCTGTCAAAACTTAGGTAAAGATTAGATCTTTTAAAGGATTATTTAAGAATCTAGGTTTCACCCATTAACAGAGCTTTGCTCTTCATAGATCTTTGATCTAAAAAAAAACCTTTTAGGCTTTCATTAACATAGCTTTGCTCTCTTGGAATCATATATCTAAAGAGATCTTTCTTGAGGTTTCTTAACCCATTAATGGAGCTTTGCACTTTTTAGATCATAGATCTTCAAGAAAACTTTTGTAGGGTTCCTCAACAGAGCTTTGCTCTTATTAGATCTTAGATCTTAAGAGGTCCTTTTCAGGGTTTCTTAACCCATTAGCAGAGCTTTGCTCTTTTCAAATCACATAGATTTATTAATATTTCATAAAGAATTCTTAAGAGTTTGTTCATAGATCTTTAAAGATCATTGAATTTTATTCCATTAAAAATTTTATTTTAAATTTTCTGATGGTTATTCCATCATTTCTTCAAAGCAAGGCTCTTCAGGAATTTTTATTCCTTCATCATTAGAGTTTGACAGATGTCACTCTGTCACAGAGCACTGCTCTCAAGGGGAGATTTACTCCTTAGCCCGAGGGGTTCTCATTAAGTGAGAATCAATTGAGAATTTCCTCATTAATTGACAGTCTCATCAAATGATGAGGCTGTTTTATTAATGATGAACTGTCATCTAGATTTTGTGGGTCCTCCTTTGGTCCTCTTTTTACTGCATTGCAGAAGAATAACACGGGGGATCTACTCACAGAGGCCAAAACCCCAGATACAGTTTGAGAGTTTTTGGGACATTGGGTATGAGATACTACAACAACTGATCTTAGTGCAAGTAGGAGATTGTTAGTTATATGTATGCCCTAGAGGCCATTGTTGTACATGATTGTATATTACAATGAATGCTTGGACATATAAAGGGAGGGATTTCTTGCTCAACATGATAGTATACTATCTGGTTGCTCTTTATCTTAACATGTGGACTTGTATTGTGATACCGCCTTTCTCTCACATGTTGATAAAGCCCTTAGGATGTGTACTTGACTACCAGGACTATGATGGAGATCATACTGGTGGGGCCAAGATAGTCCATAAGTTCATCCTTTAATTGTTCCTAGTCGAGGGTGTATTGAGACGGGGCATTGATATTCCAGAGTAGACTGGCGTATACGCTTCTTGACCCATTTGATGGGCGATGGATGATCCCATATCCATTGGTGTTTGACATCAAAGATGGTATACGGGTGCTCAGTAGAGACTGGGTACACTGAACAGGACTCGCCGATAACTCCTAGATGGTATTATACCTGACGTCAGATAGCAGTTCTCTGGTGACACTGGTACAGGTTAGTCTGCAGACCCGAGATCGTCATAGAGTCTTGTGTGATTCCCACTGTGCTTTGATTTCCACCTTACCACGTTCAATAGAGCGTGCAAAACGGTGGTTTTTGGGTACAGTCCCGAGTCACATGGAGGCAATGAGCGATATGAGAGGATTCGTCTCTCCCGGTATTGGGGGTTGATGTTGCGCTCTGCTCGATTAGCTATAACAGGAAGTCCTAGCCAGGGCTGATACAGAGATTTACTGGTAATTGTTATCAGTAGTTTCTCGATCCGTTATGATCCTCATATCGGCATGACTTATCAAGTTACTGGGGTCTGACGTTTACCACCCGTAGACTAGATATGCGACATATCAGACGAAGAGACCGGACTGTACGGTAGTGTTACTTGTTGGATTCACAGGAGTATGGACGAGCTTGTTTGTTGATCTTCTGATTGCTCAATACTGGGTATCCGTTACGTCCAGCTAGTACCACTGACGGCTTGTGGGTGACTGATATGATCATCACCTACTGCCGGCGTATTGACGAGTCATTAGAGTCCTACATAGAGGTTTCCTAGCTCATGCGAAACGAAATAGGGCACATATGTGATATGTGCGGGACCGAGATTAATATGTGTATGTGATACCGTATTCCAATCTCGCGATATGGGTTATATGTGATATAACCGGATTGTTGAATTAAGTGTTGATTCAATGATATGTTATATGTATATGTAATATACATATAAATGATATTAGTCGGTTGTATGCGATACAACCGGGTTATTAAATCAAGTGTTGATTTAATAATTTAATGTGTAATTATATATTTGATATATTAATATACATTAACTAATATTAGCTTACTTAAGAAAATGTTTTTCTCATTATACATTTAATATATATGTAATATATGTTAATGTAGTTATTTTGTGTCATGCTAGATGATACATTGGACTTGGGTGTATAAGACTCATACCATACTTAAGATAATGTGGGGTTTTAATTATTAAGGGAAAATCAAAATTAAGTGGTAATTAGTCATGGCTTGAAGCTTGGAGAAGCTTGTAGAAACCATTGACTTAGTCCGCTAATTTTATTTTACTCTAAATATTTATTAACCTAACTACTATCTTTAGCCATAGTTTAGTGTCTGCATGAGTTATATATGATGTTTTCTCACCCGTGGTTCATTAGTTGATCACTTGAGATCATTTTCTTCATCTCCTCCATTGCTCTCTAGCTTTGAGTGAGAAGAAAAAGAAAGAGAGAAAAAATAATTCTAAAATGAGCAAAATTCATGCTTCTCCAATCTATACCAAACTAGTCATTTAGTATAGGTTGTTTCTTCACTGGTTCATCGATTAGTGAAGAGGTAGCTTGAGTTAGAGATTCTTCGACGTAGATCATCTACGGCCTCGAAGATCCTTGAGCAAGCTCGTTCCTTTCACCTAGTGGAGCCAATGGAGAGTCCGGGATACCACTACTTGAAGCAAAAGGGGCTACTACACGGAGCTTTAGAAGTGAATGACCGGTCTACAAAGGTTGTATTCCTAATTCACTTAGTGTAAAGTAGTTTACATGTGTTTTAAACCCTAATCCTCTAGTTAGAACCTTGGTTATGGGTTGCTTAGCACTCTAGGTTTCATAAAATTGCATGCTTGATGCCCTAGAAAACGTAGTGAGGCTGCTAAGGAACCTTTCATTTAACACGTGGGAAGAAATATAGGATTTGATCTTATCTGAAGTGGCACTCACATGCTTTACATGTGGGTGTGCACGTGTTTAACACGTGAGGGCTTCCCTATATTATATAAGGGAACAGCCAGCTCTGAGCCAAAATTTTTGGCGGGAACAAATGTGTCTTCATATGCTCCAATTGTGAACTTGGACTCCTCGTAGGCTCTTTGATATGTAGGAACGAACTTGGTGAAGTCCTCTCATGCCGAAGATGATCCACCCGAGAGAAACCGATCCAAACTCCAACCAACACTCCAAGCTTGCTAGGAATGGAGTGAGGGTGATGTACGGATTTTTCTACTAATCTTTTTCTATTATTTCAAAGCTCAAGAGAGCAATGAAGAAGGAGGATGAGTAAGGAGATGTGAGAGGCTAACATAATGCAAATGAGCTAAGTGTTGAATGGATAGAGAGTGAGAGGGAAAATATCAACCATGACCATAAAATATGTCATAACATTTTTCAATAGAAAAATGAGCCCATCCCTCTCCACCATTCCTACTTTACACCTCACCCTTTACCCCATTTCCTTAAATTTCCATAAAAGGAAATTCACAAATGAGGTGTTCTCCTTCTAGAAGTATTCCGTATAAATACAGAATACGTCATCGGTATACGTATCGAAATACATATACGCGTATCCGTATAAAAATACGGATAGCCAAAAGAGAGCAAATGAATAGTGAACAATAATACTATAATATATATATAAATTATCAAATCAAAACTAGATTTTAATAATCCGGTTTAATCCTAAGCCTGCTAGTATTATCAATTGTCTGATTAAAGTCTGTGTAGCTTGTACACATATTTAATCGGACACCTGCACGTACCAACGTACGGCCTCTATATCTATCGCTTGAACCGGAAAAACTCTCTGTGTGGGACTCTAATGACTCGACAATACGCTGGCAGTGATTACTGGATAAATCCATAATCATAAGCACGTCAGCGGCACTAACTATACGTAACAGTTATCCAGGTATATGCTGAAAGGGATGTCGATAATCAAGTTCGTCCATACCCTACTGAGCCTAAATGTGAAAATCTCCGTACAGTCTAGTCTCTTTATCTAAGAGTATCGCATACCGGGTCTAGGGGGTGGATAACGTCAGATCCCTGATAACCCGATAAGTCGTGCCGGAGTCAAGCTTATCACCTACTGAGAAACTACTGAACTCTTATCAGTACATCTTATCCACCATGGCCATGAATTTATGGTGATGGCCAACCGAACACAGCGCGGCATCGACTCCTAATACGAGGAGAGTAGAATCCCTGACAATCTGTCATGATCCGGAATTGGCACATGACCAGCATTTGAATCATGTGAAGTTTATAGGACCCCACCATAACCCAAGTAAGCCGAAAGCCCAGAAATCTAAACCTTTTTAGGAAAAATAATGGATGTGAAGTTTTGAAATAAAGGTATAATGTAATCAAGTTCTTACTTTAAAGGTATAAGTAATGTTATGCGAAAATACAAGTGGGTTGTATACTATAGTTGAAAACATTTTCGTCATTTGAAATTTGGACAGCACCTCCTTTGTAAATTTTGATCCAAAATCAAAACATAACGACAATAATATAGGCATCCCCAAGCGGGAGCTAGCTCTTCGCCAATTGGCGGAAACAACCACACAAATACAAATATACAACGCCCAAGACGAAGATCAAACACAAAAAGAAAGTAAAGAAACAAAAACATCATCAAACTTAGAATAAAGAATAATATACACGTCTCGCTGTAAGTGTAACAACCTAGTTCATTTATACCATATCCAGTTCCCGTATTCCCCTAATTGTGGTATTTTCTTGATTTATCGTGTTTTGGGTGCGAATGGTATTTTACATTTTACATTACATTCGACCCGACCCGCGTGCTTGGAACCTGTTCGATTCATGTTTGTAATTTAACTTGACTTGTTACATAGACAGGTGCACTTTCATGTTTACTGCATACTTGCATTTTATCTGACATTGCATCTTTTACCATATAACATTTTAAGTCACAGAAAATATTTTAAAATTACATAACATGGCTTGCATGATACCCCTAACCCCGCGGTAGCATCCGCACATTTTGTTCTCGTCCCGTTCAGTGAAACGGACGTGTTTGGATGGCTACACGCACGTACGTGCATCCATTCTTGTGGGTATGCATTTTCATTACGTGAGCATTCATTTTGAAATTTGGAAGTCGCACATATTTTTCATATTTTAAAACCGGATTTTTAGACCCGACCCGGGCGTGTTTTGGAGTAAGTTTGTATTTGCCAAAATCTCAAAACGTACGAATATTATATTCCTTAACTAAACTATTAAACTATTATACATATTAATTTTTATAACTAAATTATATTCTTTTAACTAATCAACCCTCAGATCTCAACTGTCCTTCTCTCTCTCTCTCTCCAATCTCACGTCTCTCTCTTCTCTCTCTCCTCTCGCATTCCTCTCTCTCCCTTTCTCTCTCTGTATCTCTCGATATATATATATCTATTCTTTCTTTTTTTATTAATTAACCCTACCTCACGTCCCTCTCTCTCCCCTCATTTTCTTTTTCCTCTTCCTCCGCCGCCTCTCGTCGCGAGAACCCAAGCCCAGCCTCCTCATCTGCCTCGTCGTCGAGCCCCTCGTCTCCACGCCTTTGCCGCCTTCCTGACCTCCTCGACCACCTCCTCTTCCGTACAACCCCTGCAGCTCTCACATAAACCCTCGACAACCCTAACCCCTGCCTTCATCGTCGTCGTCGTCATCCTCGCCGTCAACGACCCCGTCGCCACCACCTCCATCTTCATCACCTTCTCCTTCTCCTCATCTTCCTCACCTCACTCCTCGTCTCCTCGCCTTCTTCACCCGAGCAAACTCCCTGGACCCTAAGTTTCCGGCCACTGCACCCATCTCCGCCTTACCTCGCCTTGCCTTCGCCGACCCCTTGTCACCTCCTCGGCCCAGAACCCCAGACCCCAGGACACCATCACCCACTTCTTCTCTTCTCTTCTTTCTTCTCCTTCTTCTTTTCTCTTTTTCTTTCTTGATCTTGCATTTTTTCCGGTGATCGCCGGAGACCCGTTGCCGTTGTCACCCTCTGTCCTCGCCTTTATACCAAACCACAGAACAGCCACAACCTTCTTCTCTTTCTTCTTCTTCTTCTTCTCTCCTTCTCTTTTCTTTTCTTGATTCATGTTTTCCGGTGATCGACGGAGTCATGCCCGTCGCTGTTGATCCGGGTGATCCCGAGGACGTTTCCAGACAGCGCGGTCGTGTTCTTGCCTTACCTGGTTCTGTTCTGTGCTCGCGTGGACACATCGCGATGTTTTCCCGACATCCGACGTGTCGTGCGTACCGCTTTGAGATCCGATCAGGCAAGTTAATCTTGCTACATGCTATATAATTCATTTTATACCTATTTAAATATATATCATACCTGTAGTTTAAATCTAGTACCCCATGTTTAATTTTATAACCTATCGGTGTTCCGTTTGCATCCGTTTATATCATTTTAAATCTAGATCATGAAAACTAATCTTGTTGCATACTAGATTACAATATACGGCACCAATATCAATATTTATATCACATAGTGCTTATTTGTACATCCCATAGTACCATTTTATAGTTTTATAACTTTTCGGATACCCGTTTGCATCCATCTCATTTAGAATATATATAAGCACATCCATAGATCATATTAATGCATAATACTGTGAAATTAGCACCCCATGTTTAATAAAGTGCATCATAATTAGTGTTGGAACTATAACTTTAACCCTAATCGATAACTGTGCATCCATATCTTTGAATTTATATCTTTTTGCATACCACATCACATTATTCCATTTTATTGATATACTGGTACCCCATACTTGTTTTTGTGTACCCATGCTTATTACAGTTTGATTATGAGCACCCACGTGATACTTGTGCACCCCTGACATGACTTGATACACACTACTTGACACGACTCGATACATGTGCACTATTTGACATGATTGGATCCATATTTACTACCTGACATGACCTAATGTACCACAGCTTGACCTGTTACCTGATCTTGTTACTAATGCCAATAATCTTGACCTGTTATCCCTACGGACATTTCCCTGTTGTCTATTCAAACAAACCTGTACTTGCTTGATCCTGTATTGGCATTAGCTCCAGGTTTATCAATACCTGACTTGAACACATAACTTGGGGGTATGGGGAAATCGATGATGAAATCTGACTTGTAACTCGACAGTTTGATGCCTTTATTGATCAGTTTTACGGGCTAGGCCAGCCCCGGGATGATGCTGCTGACATCATTCATCATTACATACTACCTTTTACTGCCTTGCGGCACGTCTCGGATTCAGCCCGAGAATATTGACCGTGGTCCCGGGCACGCACGGGATACTATTGAGTTACATCGACGATTCATCAAATTGATTTCAAGACTTGAGAGTAGTTAACCCAGTAGACCAGTCTAGATTACTCACTGCACATCACCTATGCCTTACCCTTCACTGTCCTTATTTATGTTACTGTTATACATGTTTTACCGTTTATACTCATACCTGCATGACTTGCTACTCCTTGATGTATTATTGCTTGATATTATGACGCACTGGCGTCTGGGTTTTGCATGGCCCAGATCCTCTACCTTTGTCACAGCTGATCAGGAGTACTTCCGCTGTTAGGCCGAGCAGTGAGGATCCAGTTGGTATCCAGTTTTACTTTCCAGGTGTTTTGTTTATTGGATCTATTGCTTCCGCATATCATTTTATTCTTGACTCGTTTATTCTGGCTTATGGACATGTGTTAGATAGTTTATTGTTGTTCTTGATATCTCTACAGCCGTAATGTGACTGTGAAGGGATATTTCCTATCCACAGGTAGCATGGTTGGCTCTGTCACGTGCCTATCTTAGCGTACTCTGGGAAGTGGGGCGTGACAGGGTTTGTTTGGTATCAGAGCCATAGGATATAGGTTAATCGG
The DNA here is from genome assembly GCA_030015575.1 of Agapanthus africanus. Lineage (NCBI taxonomy): Eukaryota > Viridiplantae > Streptophyta > Magnoliopsida > Asparagales > Amaryllidaceae > Agapanthus > Agapanthus africanus. Next base: position 712,046,141 of record CM057342.1, read on the forward strand.
GTTTGATTCTTTTGTAGTTGGGTATTGGACCCAATACACGAATCGTAAAATCCGTGATTAGGAACATGTCCTGCCATATTGTTATCAGGATTCTTGAATCATATCTTCCTCTTTATCCTTTGCCTTGACGATATGCAAACCACTTTGCATCTCGACTTGAAATATTTTGGTTCCCTATTGTTTCTCCCTGTTCTTTGATTCTGATACTAGGATTTGGGCGACTTGAGTGGAGTTATATGATTGTAACTGTGAACTGCAACATGGTTACAATGCGGTACTCTATTTAAGTAACTTGGAGTCCTAGTCTTGATTCACTTCCTTGTTTCATGGTCGTTATATTGCCTTGTTTCTCTTGCTTTCCAGTTCATGTTTATCGCAAGCTTGAATTCTGTTTACCGTGCTTATCTTCTTCAGTGTTTGGCTTCAGGTGAAATCATTTCAGATATCCTACTTCATCATGTCTTCCCCGCATTAGAATTATTCAATTCCGGTGCATCCCTTTGTTTGTTGTTGTATTGGGAATGGATTTTCTCGGCACTTTCCACGCTCACATTGATTGTAGGGCAAAGAAAGTGATTTTCCAGATTCCCGGGCATCCGGAGTTTGTTTTGCTGGAGGAAGCAGTTCTGTCGGGCCAGTCGAGTTTAGGGCTAGGCCGACAAACAATGTTCTTTCGTCTATGGAAGTGGATAAGGAAGAAGCGCCAGCTGCTGTTCGAGATTTCATGGACGTGTTTGAGGACATCTCAGGTTTACCACCAAAACGAGATTTGGAGTTCGCGATCGATCTTATTCCTGGTGCAGCGCCAATCTCAAAGGCGTACTATCCGATGACACCAGTGGAATTGGAAGAAGTAAAGAAGCAGGTTACCGAATTACTTGAGAAGGGTTGGATTCACAGCAGAATTTCACCTTGGGAAGCTCCAGTTCTTCTAGTAAAGAAGAAAGATGGCACACGGAGGATGTGCATCGATTATCGAGAATTAAACCGGGTGACTATTAAGAACAAGTACCCGATCCCTCGCATTGGCAAATTGTTCGAGTAGCTTAGTGGCGCGAGGGTATTCTCGAAACTGGATTTGCGGTCCGGATATCATCAGGTCCGAGTTAAATCAGAAAATATTGGCAAGGCTGCGTTCCGAACTCGGTATGGACATTACGAGTATTTAGTGATGCCCTTCGGAGTAACGAATGCACCGACGATATTTATGGACTTGATGAACCGAATCTTTTCACCGTTCTTGGACCAGTTTTTAGTGGTGTTCATTGATGATATTCAGGTCTACTCGAGGAGCATAGAAGAGCATGCAGAACACTTGAAGATCGCATTGCAGACATTGAGCCAAGAAAGATTGTATGCAAAGATGAGCAAGTGCGAGTTTTGGCTTGAATAAGTGAATTTTTTGGGGCATGTCGTGTCCGGAGATGGAATCGCCGTTGATCCCGAAAAGATTGGAGCAGTTCAAGATTGGCCGATTCCGAAGAACGTAGCAGAGATCAGAAGTTTTCTTGGACTTGCCGGGTATTACAGAAGATCCGTGGAGAATTTTGCTCGTTTGGCTGAGCCTTTGACCAAGCTTACGCGCAAGGAAGTACCATTTGTGTGGATGGATAAGTGTGCGTCAGCTTTTGAGGCGTTGAAGCAGAGATTGATAACCGCTCCTATTTTAACCGTGCCAGACAGTTCCAGAGAATTGGTGATTCACAGCGACGCATCTGGGAAAGGATTGGGATGTGTTTTGATGCAGCATGGGAAGGTTATAGCTTACGCATCGAGACAGTTGAAGACCCATGAGAAGAATTACCCAACTCATGACTTGGAGCTAGCAGTTATGATTTTCGCTTTGAAGATTTGGAGGCACTACTTATTGGGCGAAAGGGTTGAAGTATTCACCGATCACAAAAGTCTAAAGTACGTGTTCACGCAGAAAGAGCTCAACATGAGGCAGCGTAGATGATTGGAACTGATGGCTGACTATGATCTTGATCTCAAGTACCGTCCGGGGAAAGTTAATGTAGTGCCGGATGCGCTCAGTCGGTTGCCAGCAATTCGGATGTTGACTGCACAGAAGGAGCTTATCGAAGATTTTCGGAGATTCGAGTTGGAAATCGTGCTACCGCATTCTTCGGGACAGTTGATGCAGCTGCAAGTACAGTCGCCGTTAATCGATACTGTTAAAGCAGCGCAGTCACATGATCCAAGATTGCAGAAGTTTCGAGAACAGGTTGAAGCTGGACTTCGAACGGACTTGTTGATTCATGAAGATAGTTCGTTACGATATGGTAGTCGTTTGTGTGTGCCAAAAGGAGATATTCGCGAAGAAGTTATGAAGGAGGCGCACAGTTCCGCATATTCCGTACATCTAGGAGGCACGAAAATATAACTGTAAGTCCATGCTACCTCTCCCGGTACTTTCGGGCATGCGGAATTTGGTGAAAAACAATTTTCTTAGAGGTGGTAACATGGACTCAAAACCGGATCTTTGTTAAACATCTAACTAACAACCTAACTACGAGTTGCTAACTACTCGGTTAGGGGTTATACCTTTCTTTTTCTCGAACTCCTTCGTCTTCAAGCTTCGATGGTCGTCCGAACCGGCTTCTCCCCGTCGTCTCCTTGCGCCGAAGAAAGATCCACCTGAAAGCTTCAACCTTTGGCTCCTTCTTCGAACTTTAAAGAAACTAGTTCACTCGGTTTGCTAAACCTTGTGAACTAGAGTGAGTAGAGAAGAGTTTGTATGGGATTTTATCTATGGTTCTTGGTTCTCAACTCATGAGACAAGTGAACCATAGAATCAAGAGAGGGAGAGCAAGAGGAGGAAGATGAGAGCTCAAGAACAAGAGAGAGAATGAGCATGAAAGAATGAGAGAGGACTTTTCTCTCTTGGCTCTCATAATCCAAAACCATCATCACAAAAATAATAATCAAGTATTGTGTAAAATGGTTCAAGTCAAAATTGCTAAATCATTTCATGCACTCATTTCTCACAAAAGAAACAAGCAAGTAAAAAGTCTTTGCCATGAAATGATAGTCATTGTCATCATGATGGTCAACTAGTCCAACCTAGTCAACCGGTCAACAAAGTCAACCCTTCAACAACCATGTCACCACAATACTTAATTAATATTATTGTTAATCACATATCATATTCTCATTAGGGTTGAGCAAAAAGTCAATAGTCAACTGTCAACGGTCAACAACCCTAATGAGAATCCTCTGCCTCTGTCTCTCCGTCAACTGTGCATACACACCCGCATCCGCGTTCCGAGGAACACGAATGCACACTGGATAAATCCAATCCCAAAAGGTACACTAGGATCTGGCTTAAACCAAAGCCCGCTAGTGTAAACTGTCCGGACACTGTACGTGCACAAGTGCACGGATGTGACCGAACCCTGTCGCAAAACCATGCGACCTGTCGCAAAACCATGCGACCTCTACTCTTTTGCCTAAAGGCGAATAGCTTTCTGTGTGGGACTCTAAAGACTCAACACTACGCTGGCAGTGGGTTTAACCACAGACCGCAAGCGGCACTAGCTGTGCGTAACGGTCCCCAGGTAGATGCCGACAAGAAGACTGACGAGGCGAAACCCATCTGAACTCCTACTGAGCCTGAATGTGACATTCTCCGTACAGTCCGGTCTGTTCGTCTGATACATCGCATGGCGGGCCTAGGGGACGGTAAACGTCAGTCCCCCAATAGCGGTACAAGTCGTGTCGGAGTGAAGCCCAAAACACCCTGAGATAACACTGGAAGCCTACCAGTATATCTCGTTTGCCCTGGCCAGGGACTACTCGTGTAATGGCTCTCCTAGACACAGCGCGATGTCAACCCCCAATACCGGGAGAGACGAATCCTGTCTAACCGTCACTGCCTCTAAGTGCTTCGGGACTGCACCCAACTACCACCTGTTTGCACGACTCCTTTGAGCCGTGGTAGGGTAGTAATCAAAGTACAGTGGGAACACACTCGAGGCGAAGTGACAATGTCAAGTCAGCGGACTAAGCTGTACTCATGTCACCTGGGAACTGATAACTGACGATAGGCATAATACCAACTAGTCAGTTCCCGACGAGTCCTGTCCAGTGTACTCGTAACCCAACGAGCACCCGCATACTATCTCAAGTATGACGTACCGACGGCTGTGGGACAGACCGTCTCCCACACTGGGATGAGAAGCGCATGCGCTAGTCTACTCCGGAGTATCGATACCCTGTCTCGATAGTCCTGCGACCAGGGACCTGCATAAGGATGTGCTTATAGATTACCCAGCCCCACTAGTGTGACTGCCATCATAGCGCTGGTAATCAAGCAAAGATCCTAAGGGCTCCACTAATGTGTATAGGCGATATACTAAAATAAACACATGTACACATTGAAGTAGAAACAAACCAAGTAGCATACTACTATTTTGAGCAAGATTGTATATACAAGGTGAATATCCCAAGCTTCCATTAAGTAATATACAAACTAGTATGATACAGTAATGGCCTCTAGGGCATATACACTAACAATCTCCCACTTGCACTAAGGCCATGTACTGGCGTATCGAAGACCTATCATCTCGATCAGCCGCTCGAACTAAGTCTGGGGCAAGGCCTTGGTGAATGGATCTGCAGTGTTATCTTCTGAAGCGACTCTCCGAACCTCGATCTCCTGGCGATCCATGATCTCCCTGATCAGGTGATACCGCCTCAAGATGTGTCTGGATCTCTGATGGGACCTGGGTTCCTTCGCTAAAGCTATAGCCCCGTTGTTGTCGCAATACAGAGGTATTGGATCAACAATGGACGGAACCACCTGAAGCTCTTTCAAGAACTTCCTCATCCAGACAGCTTCTTTTGCGGCATCAGATGCAGCGATGTATTCCGCTTCCATCGTCGAGTCTGCAACGGTTTCCTGTTTGGAACTCTTCCAACACACCGCCCCTCCATTGAGGGTAAAGACAAAAGCCGACATGGACTTGGAATCATCCTTGTCACTCTGGAAGCTGGAGTCAGCAAAGGCCTCGATCTGGAGGTCTTTTCCGCCATACACCAAGAACATCTCCTTAGTCCTTCTCAGGTACTTGAGAATGTTCTTTACTGCTATCCAGTGTTTCTCCCCAGGGTTTGACTGATACCGGCTTACCACACTCAGTGCATAAGCTACATCCGGTCTGGTACACAATATCGCATACATTATAGAGCCTACCGCAGAAGCGTAGGGTATAATAGACATGCGATCCCTCTCCAAATCAGTCTTGGGAGACATCTCTTTAGAGAGGGTGATCCCGTGACAAGCCGGTAGGTTACCGCGCTTGGAATCTTCCATACTGAATCTCTTCAGTATGGTGTCGATGTACCTGGACTGTGAAAGTCCTAATATCCTCTTGGATCTATCACGATGGATCCGGATCCCCAGGATGTATGAGGCATCACCCAGGTCTTTCATGGAGAACCTGTGTGACAAGAACCCCTTGACAGATTGTAGCATAGGAATGTCATTTCCTATTAAGAGAATGTCATCCACGTACAAAACGAGGAATACTACAGTTCTCGCTACAAATCTACAATAGATTCATGGTTCATCTGGATTTTTGATAAAGCCAAATTCCTTGACCGTCTCATCAAAACAGATGTTCCAACTCCGCGATGCCTGCTTTAGTCCATAGATGGACTTAAGCAACTTGCACACCTTTTCGCTGCTCCCACTCTGAATGAAACCCTCTGGTTGGTCCATATAGACACACTCCTCTAAATTTCCATTTAGAAAAGCGGTCTTTACGTCCATTTGCTAGATCTCATAATCGTGGAAGGCAGCAATGGCAAGAAGGATCCGAATGGATTTCAGCATAGCCACTGGAGAAAAGGTTTCGTCATAGTCCAAGCCAGGTCTTTGACGGAAACCCTTTGCAACAAGTCTAGCTTTATAGGTCTCAACCTGTCCATCTACACCAATCTTCCTTTTGAAGATCCACTTGCATCCTACGGGTTTTACCCCGTCTGGAGCAATGTCCAACGTCCATACTTTGTTGGTGTACATGGACTCCATTTCGGTCCGCATTGCATCCAGCCATTTTACTGAGTCAACGCTCTGAACGGCCTGCTGGAAGCTAGTAGGCTCATCATAATCTATGATGCAATCCTCTCTATCCCCGTCTATGAGAAAACCGTAGTATCTCTCGGGCGGATGAGACTTCCTACTACTCCTACGGAGCGGCGTAGGAATGTCCTGTTCTTTTGAACCCTCTGGTTCCACTAAGCTTTCAGTAATAGCTCGAGGTTCTGGAATTTCTTCCAGTTCTACTGTGCTCCCACTTATCTGGGTTTCTAAAAACTCAGTTTCCAAGAAGTAGGCATGACGAGAAACAAGAACTTTTTGTTCCTCTTCGCAGTAGAAGAAATATCCCTTGGAGTTCTTTGGATATCCCACGAACTTGCACTGTACTGAGCGTGCCTCAAGCTTGTCCGCATGCTGCTTTTTGACAAAAGCTGGACTTCCCCATGTCTTAATGTGATTAAGATGGGGCCTCTTCCCACACCACATCTCATATGGTGTGGTAGGCACAGTCTTAGTTGGAACTCGGTTCCAAAGGTATGCAGCTGATTCTAGCGCATACCCCCAGAATGATCGCGGTAACTCAGCGTTACTCATCATGGACCGTACCATATCCAATAGGGTTCGGTTCCGTCTCTCCGATACACCGTTATGTTGCGGAGTGTATGGAGGAGTAAGCAGAGAGAGAATTCCGTTCTCTTTTAAATAGTCCAGGAACTCGGCACTTAAGTATTCACCACCTCGATCCGATCTTAGAATCTTGATACTTTTGCCGGTCTGTTTTTCTACTTCATTCTTATATTCCTGGAACTTTCCAAAGGCTTCGGACTTATGTTTCATTAAGAAGACATAACCGTACCTTGAAAAGTCATCCGTAAAAGTAATGAAGTAAGAATAACCGCTTCGCGCATGTGTAGACATTGGACCGCACACGTCGCTGTGTACGAGTCCCAAGAGCTCGCTCGCTCTTACTCCGTGTCCAGTAAACGGAGTCTTTGTCATCTTTCCTTTGAGACAGGATTGACAAGTGGCATACGATTGATATTCGAACGGATTCAAATATCCTTCTGTATGTAACTTCGTCAACCTTCTCTCATTGATGTGACCCAGTCTACAATGCCACAAGAAAGTCTGATTTATTTCCGGAGACTTTCTTTTGTGTGTATTCTGGACATTGAAAATCTGTGGTTGGTTTAACACGTATATACCATTGCTTAATGTACCTGACCCAATCAGAACTTGATTAAGGTGAATGCTTACAACATTACTTACAAACGCAAATTCATAACCTTCTTTAGAAACTAAAGATACAGAAATGATATTACAAGTTGCGTTGGGTACAAAAAAGCAATTACGCAAAACCAAAACATGTCCATCTGACATTCCCAGGTGATAGTCCCCCACGGCTTTAGCATCCATGCTAGCTCCGTTCGCAACTCTGAGGGTCATGTCACCTGCTTTCAAAACACTACGGTTTCTCAACGCCTGCAAAGAATTACAGATATGAGATCCTGATCCGGTATCCAATACCCAGGAAGTAGAGTTTATTGAAAGACAGTTTTCAATAACATACACACCTGAAGCTGAAGCTGCAACCTGCTTCAATTCCTGTGTTCTGGCCTTCCAGGCCCTGCAATCATTCTTCCAGTGTCCTTTCTTATGACAATAAAAGCATTCTTCCTTATCCACAAGCTTCCCCGCTTTCTTTGTTGCTTTAGCTTTTCCCTTCGTATCCACTTTACTAACACCGCCTCTTGGTTTGGCGGGGGCTTTCTTCTTCTTTCCCTTGGCTTTCGCCTTGGACCTAGAAGAAGATGATCCTCCTACAAACAAAGTGGATGTTTCCCTACCTTTCTACAGGGTGCCCTCTGCGCTCCTCAGCATGTTGAGGAGCTCTGAAAGTTCAACTTCTTTTTCTTGTAAGTTGAAGTTCAGTATAAACTGGGCGTAAGTGGAAGGAAGGGACTGGAGAACTAAGTCCGTATAGAGCTCACTCTCCAATGTGGTCCCTAGGTCCGCGAGCTCCTCAATGTAGCCGATCATCTTAAGCACGTGTTCTGCTACTGATGATCCGACGGCCATCTTTGCCGAAAATAACTTTTTCGACGCTTCGTATCTTGCGATACGAGATTGCTCTCCATACAGTTCTTTTGTATGAAGAAATATGGATTCCAAGTCCATATTCTCGTGCCTCCTCTGATGTTCATTGTCCATAGAGGCAAGTACGAGGCACTTGGCCTTCGCTCTATCAATCTCCCAAGTCTTACGGATTTCCTTATCCGCGACGCTGGAAGTAGGACCAGGGACAGGGGGAGCTTTGGTGGTAAGAAGATACCCCAGCTTGTCGTAAGTGATTGCCATCTTGACATTCCTGAGCCAATCTTTGTAGTTTGGCTCTGTCAGTATGTTTTTATCTAGGAGTAACTTAAGTCCAGTCATGTCGATTGGTCGCTGCAATTAGGAGAGAGAAGAAACACTCGATGCTCTTGCAAGTTTAGAATGGTTTTTAGTTTGTCTAAACAGGATGGCTCCCACTGTTTCTCGAATCCCTCCTCAAACCAAAAAGGAAGAATTAGTCAGGATCAATCTCACCGTACAATACTTGCTTAACCGTTCAGCCAGGCCAGTGTCGGTACTTCGAGGGAGGTTTTCCAACGCTTTCGCGAAGTTCCTTAATTAAATAACCTCTTTTCCCTGGGGGCGTAGCCCCGCTAACACCTTTCTAGGCACTTACTAGGTTTATAGCATTGATCGTTTAGTGAGAAATTTCCCGAGGAGTAGCATATACTCACAGTAGGATCGGGATCCAAATATCATCGCGTGACGAAACTGAAGGAATCCTACCAGAATCATCACACTTCAAGTGGTATGCAAATCTAGCAAGTTTCAGTACTTATGAAACTCCCGATGTGGATTTTTTCCCCATGCTCTTATGACCTTGACTTTGGCCAACAAATCATAAGTCACATGTCAAGTTCTACCCGTCGTTCTCCAGGTTAATTTGAATCCACCCGTACCTACCCTTGACTTTGGCCAACAAGGCAGTACGACTGTTCCAAACCAACGCATCTATCTATGCTGCACATGAATACCCAATAGCTACCAATCACTATGCCTTGACTTTGGCCAACAAATACAGCTTGAATACTATTGACTATTCATGTGAAACGACGGAGGGCTACGAATGGTTTTGGCGAAACCGTGAACGTAGAGAACTTGATATAATCGATGGAACGAGATAGCTTTTAAAAGGAGTGGCTCAAACTCCGCATTTTAAAAGTTTGTTTTGAAAGGAACCGAGTGGTTTTTCGAAAGTGTTCCAACGATTTTAACTTGGTTTATTTTCTTGCATTAGTTCTTTTAATGCGTGATATTCTTGCATTAGTTCTTTTAATGCGTCCCATCATTTAATCCTACCATTGCAGAAAACAACCAAAATATGACGTACGCTTATGCCATTCGCATTCGCCACGGGGCCCCGTCATTACCCGTTAGGTTACTTAACTAACGACAGAGCGGGGGCTGGGCTAGCGCGGCTGTAAAACATAAGCAACGCCTAAATAATATCATATATAGATATATTGCAATGATAGACATTTCAGATCACAGATGAACACATTGGATATACTAGGAATCCGCAATTCGTACGAGCCTGTAACGAAAAGCAGATTACACGGTTGCGGTGAATAGCCAAAACCCCACCCAAGACCCCTACGGGTGCGGCAAACTACCCGCCAAGTACCCGAAGCGAAGCAACCTCCCTCAACTCCGTGAGTAGGCCACTCGGCACTTCGGCATACCCGGTAGTTTGTGCACCCCCTCCATGGGTCTATCCTAGGAGCAAAAACAGTAAAAAGAAATTATACAATGACGGCTACAACCCCGACCCGGTTGTGCGGCCATACAAATAATTATTACATCAATTTACAAATTTACATGAATTGAAAGAAAAGAAAACTCTCGTCTCACAACCCCCGGCTATTCACCCGCGACAATCCAATGAATTCATATACATATTCCAATAACATTACAGATCACAGATTTGTATAACCCCCACTAATCGACATATAGCGATTAGCAGACGTTCAATACAAATATCATATTACAGAAAAACCCGTCAGCTAAAGTCTTTTAGAAGTTCGATCAAAAATACGGATTTTCAGGACCCCAAAAATGAAATTTTCGTTCTGGAAAATCTGGGCAGAAAATATATATTCCAAAAATCCCAAAACAACCCCAGAAAAACATTGCACCAAACTTGGACCTCGGCCGAGTCAACTCGGCCGCGGAACCGCGGCGGGAGCGTGCTCCCGCCGCGTTTCCGCGGCGCTTTGACTCGATCGTTGGACCAAATTTGGTGGGTGTTCACACAAAAGCCTGAGCCGATTTTTAAGATAAAATTTATCAATTTTTGAACAGAAAAAATTTCGGCAGAAACTTAACAGTTTTGGGTTCGTTTTGCGACTTTTCTTTGATCGATCTTCTAGCTACTTTGCTAACATGTTAGATAGAGTTTAACTTGGCTCTGATACCACTGTAAGTCCATGCTACCTCTCCCGGTACTTTCGGGCATGCGGGATTTGGTGAAAAACAATTTTCTTAGAGGTGGTAACATGGACTCAAAACCGGATCTTTGTTAAACATCTAACTAACAACCTAACTACGAGTTGCTAACTACTCGGTTAGGGGGTTATACCTTTCTTTTTCTCGAACTCCTTCGTCTTCAAGCTTCGATGGTCGTCCGAACCGGCTTCTCCCCGTCGTCTCCTTGCGCCGAAGATAGATCCACCTGAAAGCTTCAACCTTTGGCTCCTTCTTCGAACTTTGAAGAAACTAGTTCACTCGGTTTGCTAAACCTTGTGAACTAGAGTGAGTAGAGAAGAGTTTGTATGGGATTTTATCTATGGTTCTTGGTTCTCAACTCATGAGACAAGTGAACCATAGAATCAAGAGAGGGAGAGCAAGAGGAGGAAGATGAGAGCTCAAGAACAAGAGAGAGAATGAGCATGAAAGAATGAGAGAGGACTTTTCTCTCTTGGCTCTCATAATCCAAAACCATCATCACAAAAATAATAATCAAGTATTGTGTAAAATGGTTCAAGTCAAAATGGCTAAATCATTTCATGCACTCATTTCTCACAAAAGAAACAAGCAAGTAAAAAGTCTTTGCCATGAAATGATAGTCATTGTCATCATGATGGTCAACTAGTCCAACCTAGTCAACCGGTCAACAAAGTCAACCCTTCAACAACCATGTCACCACAATACTTAATTAATATTATTGTTAATCACATATCATATTCTCATTAGGGTTGAGCAAAAAGTCAATAGTCAACTGTCAACGGTCAACAACCCTAATGAGAATCCTCTGCCTCTGTCTCTCCGTCAACTGTGCATACACACCCGCATCCGCGTTCCGAGGAACACGAATGCACACTGGATAAATCCAATCCCAAAAGGTACACTAGGATCTGGCTTAAACCAAAGCCCGCTAGTGTAAACTGTCCGGACACTGTACGTGCACAAGTGCACGGATGTGACCGAACCCTGTCGCAAAACCATGCGACCTGTCGCAAAACCATGCGACCTCTACTCTTTTGCCTAAAGGCGAATAGCTTTCTGTGTGGGACTCTAAAGACTTGACACTACGCTGGCAGTGGGTTTAACCACAGACCGCAAGCGGCACTAGCTGTGCGTAACGGTCCCCAGGTAGATGCCGACAAGAAGACTGACGAGGCGAAACCCATCTGAACTCCTACTGAGCCTGAATGTGACATTCTCCGTACAGTCCGGTCTGTTCGTCTGATACATCGCATGGCGGGCCTAGGGGGCGGTAAACGTCAGTCCCCCAATAGCGGTACAAGTCGTGTCGGAGTGAAGCCCAAAACACCCTGAGATAACACTGGAAGCCTACCAGTATATCTCGTTTGCCCTGGCCAGGGACTACTCGTGTAATGACTCTCCTAGACACAGCGCGATGTCAACCCCCAATACCGGGAGAGACGAATCCTGTCTAACCGTCACTGCCTCCAAGTGCTTCGGGACTGCACCCAACTACCACCTGTTTGCACGACTCCTTTAAGCCGTGGTAGGGTAGTAATCAAAGTACAGTGGGAACACACTCGAGGCGAAGTGACAGTGTCAAGTCAGCGGACTAAGCTGTACTCATGTCACCTGGGAACTGATAACTGACGATAGGCATAATACCAACTAGTCAGTTCCCGACGAGTCCTGTCCAGTGTACTCGTAACCCAACGAGCACCCGCATACTATCTCAAGTACGACGTACCGACGGCTGTGGGACAGACCGTCTCCCACACTGGGATGAGAAGCGCATGCGCTAGTCTACTCCGGAGTATCGATGCCCTGTCTCGATAGTCCTGCGACCAGGGACCTGCATAAGGATGTGCTTATAGATTACCCAGCCCCACTAGTGTGACTGCAATCACAACGCTGGTAATCAAGCAAAGATCCTAAGGGCTCCACTAATGTGTATAGGAGATATACTAAAATAAACACATGTACACATTGAAGTAGAAACAAACCAAGTAGCATACTACTATTTTGAGCAAGATTGTATATACAAGGTGAATATCCCAAGCTTCCATTAAGCAATATACAAACTAGTATGATACAGTAATGGCCTCTAGGGCATATACACTAACAATACCGAGATCTACGACAGTATTTCTGGTGGGAAGGCATGAAACGGGAGATTGCTCGCTTTGTAGCGAAGTGCTTGGTGTGTCAGCAAGTTAAGGCTGAAAATCAAAGGGTTGCTGGTTTATTGCAACACTTCCAATTCCTCAATGGACGTGGGAACATATAACCATGGATTTCGTGACAGCTTTACCGCGGAGTCCAAAGGGCAACAAATGCAGTTTGGGTGATTGTTGATCGATTGACCAAGGCAGCTCATTTCATCCCATTTCGAGTTGGTCAATCAACGGAAGCTTTGGCAGAATGGTACATGCAGGAGATTGTAAGATTGCATGGAGTACCGGTGAGCATTGTGTCCGACCGTGACACCCGTTTCTTATCACATTTCTTGAGAAGCTTACAGGAAAGTTTGGGGACTCGATTGAAATTTAGCACAGCTTATCATCCTCAGACAGATGGCCAGTCGGAAAGAACGATCCAAACTCTTGAAGACATGTTGAGAGCTTGCATGTTAGACTTCAAAGGGTCATGGGAGGATCATCTACACTTGGTGGAGTTTTCTTACAATAACAGTTTTCAGGCGACTATTCAGATGGCTCCATTCGAAGCATTGTATGGTCGCAAGTGTCGTTCACCTGTTTGTTGAGACGATGTTGGAGAACGAAGATTGTTAGGACCGGATTTGATCGTGCAAACAGTGGAGAAAATTAATACTATCTGGAATCATATGAAAGCAGCACAAGACCGACAAAAGAGTTGGGCAGATACATCGAGAAGACCTCTAGAGTTCGCTGTTGGTGATTTGATATTCTTGAAGATATCACCGACTAGAGGGGTGATTCGTTTCGGAAGTCGAGGAAAGCTTAGTCCTCGATTCATTGGACCCTTTGAGATTTTGGAGCGTGTTGGAGAAGTGGCGTATCGATTGGCTTTACCGCAATTCTTGACGAATGTTCATGACATGTTTCATGTATCTCAACTCCGTAAGTATGTTCGAGATGAAACACATGTGTTGGATCATTCGGAGCTGACTGTACGAGAGGATTTGACCTTTGAGGAGCGACCGATGTCGATTGTGGATCGAAGGGAAAAGGTTCTTACGAACAAGGTTATCTCTCTTGTACTTGTTTCTTGGGGAAATCGCTCACATGGAGAATCAACTTAGGAACGAGAAGATGAAATCCGACAGAAGTTTCCACATCTATTCTTGTAGTTTCTTGATTGTTTATCCTTTCTTGTTCTTGGAATTTCGAGGACGAAATTCTTCTTATAGTTGGGTATAATGTAACAACCTAGTACATTTATACCATATCCAGTTCCCGTATTCCCCTAATTGTAGTATTTTCTTGATTTATCGTGTTTTGGGTGCGAATGGTATTTTACATTTTACATTGCATTCGACCCGACCCGCGTGCTTGGAACCTGTTCGATTCATATTTATAGTTTAACTTGACTTGTTAAATAGACAGGTGCACTTTCATGTTTACTGCATACTTGCATTTTATCTGACATTGCATCTTTTACCATATAACATTTTAAGTCACATAAAATATTTTAAAATTACATAACATGGCTTGCACGATACCCCTAACCCCGTGGTAGCATCCGCGCATCTTGTTCTCGTCCCGTTCAGTGAAATGGACGTGTTTGGATGGCTATGCACACATACGTGCATCTGTTCTTGGGGGTATGCATTTTTGTTACCTGAGCATTCATTTTGAAATTTGGAAGTCGCATATATTTTTCATATTTTAAAACCGGATTTTTAGACCTGACCCGGGCGTGTTTTGGAGTAAGTTTGTATTTGCCAAAATCTCAAAACGTACGAATATTATATTCCTTAACTAAACTATTATACATATTAATTTTTATAACTAAATTATATTATTTTAACTAATCAACCCTCAGATCTCAACTGTCCTTCTCTCTCTCTTTCTCCAATCTCACGTCTCTCTCTTCTCTCTCTCTCCTCTCGCATTCCTCTCTCTCCCTTTCTCTCTCTGTATCTCTCTCTATATATATATATCTATTCTTTCTTTTTTTATTAATTAACCCTACCTCACGTCCCTCTCTCCCCTCATTTTCTTTTTCCTCTTCCTCCGCTGCCTCTCGTCGCGAGAACCCAAGCCCAGCCTCCTCCTCTGCCTCGTCGTCGAGCCCCTCGTCTCCACTCCTGCACCGCCTTCCTGACTTCCTCACCGTCATCCTCTTCCTTCCTCGACCACCTCCTCTTCCGTACAACCCCCGCAGCTCTCACGTAAACCCTCGACAACCCTAACCCCTGCCTTCGTCGTCGTCGTCATCCTCGCCGTCGACAACCCCGTCGCCACCACCTCCATCTTCATCACCATCTCCTTCTCCTCATCTTCCTCACCTCACTCTTCGTTTCCTCGCCTTCTTCACCCGAGCAAACCCTCTGCACCCCAAGTTTCCGGCCACTGCATCCATCTCCGCCTTACCTCGCGTTGCCTTCGCCGACCCCTTGTCACCTCATCGGCCCAGAACCCCAGACCCCAGGACACCATCACCCACTTCCTCTCTTCTCTTCTTCCTTCTCTTTCTTCTTTTCTCTTTTTCTTTCTTGATCTTGTATTTTTTTCGGTGATCGCCGGAGACCCATTGCCGTCGTCACCCTCTATCCTCGCCTTTGTACCAAACCACAGAACAACCACAACCTTCTTCTCTTTCTTCTTCTTCTTCTTCTCTCCTTCTCTTTTTTTTTCTTGATTCACGTTTTCCGGTGATCGACGGAGTCGTGCCCGTCGCTGTTGATCCAGGTGATCCTGAGGACGTTTCCAGACAGCGCGGTCGTGTTCTTGCCTTACCTGGTTTTGTTCTGTACTCGCGTGGACACATCGCGACGTTTTCCCGACATCCGACGTGTCGTACGTACCGCTTTGAGATCCGATCAAGCAAGTTAATCTTGCTACATGCTATATAATTCATTTTATACCTATTTAAATATATGTCACACCTGTAGTTTAAATCTAGTACCCCATGTTTAATTTTATAACCTATCGGTGTTCCGTTTGCATCCGTTTATATCATTTTAAATCTAGATCATGAAAACTAATCTTGTTGCATACTAGATTACAATATACGGCACCCATATCAATATTTATATCACATGGTGCTTATTTGTACATCCCATAGTACCATTTTATAGTTTTATAACTTTTCGGATATCCGTTTGCATCCATCTCATCTAGAATATATATAAGCGCATCCATAGATCATATTAATGCATAATACTGTGAAATTAACACCCTATGTTTAATAAAGTGCATCCTAATTAGTGTTGAAACTATAACTTTAACCCTAATCGATAACTGTGCATCCATATCTTTGAATTTATATCTTTTTGCATATCACATCACATTATTCCATTTTATTGATATACTGGTACCCCATACTTGTTTTTGTGTATCCATGCTTATTACAGTTTGATTATGAGCACCCACGTGATACTTGTGCACCCCTGACATGACTTGATACACACTACTTGACACGACTCGATACATGTGCACTACTTGACATGATTGGATCCATATTTACTACCTGACATGACCTGATGTACCACAGCTTGACCTGTTACCTGATCTTGTTACTAATGCCAATAATCTTGACCTGTTATCCCTACGGACATTTCCCTGTTGTCTATTCAGACAAACATGTACTTGCTTGATCCTGTGTTGGCATTAGCTCCAGATTTATCAATACCTGACTTGAACACATAACTTGGGGTATGGGGAAATCAATGATGAAACCTGACTTGTAACTCGACAGTTCGATGCCTTTACTGATCAGTTTTACGGGCTAGGCCAGCCCCGGGATGATGCTGCTGACATCATTCATCGTTACATACTACCTTTTACTGCCTTGCGGCACATCTCGGATTCAGCCCGAGAATCTTGACCGAGGCTGGGCACACACGGGATACTATTGAGTTATATCGACGATTCATCAAATTGATTTCAAGACTTGAGAGTAGTTAACCCAGCAGACCAGTCTAGATTACTCACTGCACATCACCTATGCCTTACCCTTCACTGTCCTTATTTATGTTACTGTTATACCTGTTTTACCGTTCATACTCATACCTGCATGACTTGCTACTCCTTGATGTATTATTACCTGATATTATGACGCACTGACGTCTGGGTTTTGCATGGCCCATATCCTCTACCTTTGTCACAGGCTGATCAGGAGTACTTCCGCTGTTAGGACAAGCAGTGAGGATCCAGTTGGTATCCAGTTTTACTTTCCAGGTGTTTTGTTTATTGGATCTATTGCTTCCGCATATCATTTTTTTCTTGACTCGTTTATTCTGGCTTATGGACATGTGTTAGATAGTTTATTATTGTTCTTGATATCTCTACAGCCGTAATGTGACTGTGAAGGGATATTTCATATCCACAGGTAGCATGGTTGGCTCTGTCACATGCCTATCTTAGTGTACTCTAGGAAGTGGGGCGTGACAGTAAGTCTGAAAGAATATACAAGCCTTTGGTTTCTAAGTCTACCAAATATATATAGTCTGGTTGATGGAGCTTTTAACTAGATGCAACTAAATAAATATATACAAATGGTGGTCACGATCCAAAGTGTACCCCACCTACCAATGCAAATCATCCGGAAGAAAAGCTGTGTGCCAGCAAGCCGCTACTGATCCGAGCGGTCGATCCTGCAAGAAAACGGTGGCACAACGGGGATGAGTTGCCAACTCGTGAGTAGAAGATATCAACAGGTAGAAATCGAATGCATGACGATCTCCTAGGTCATACAGTAAAATAATACTATAATACCATGTGGTAATAAGGGTAATCGTGTATACATAAGTATAATAATCAAAAATTATCGTGCCCGTGTCATAATATGGTACCATGCCATCTGTATCATCCAACGTGTGTCCATCAACGACATATCAAATCATCATAAAAACCTGAGTGTCTAGTATCGACACTCGAAAATATCATAAAACCCGTATCCAGCATCGACACGTAAATCCTCATATCTCAGGCGCCATATCATCGGATCGGCCCTCATATCCATCTGTCTCAATCGCTCCGATCGGTATCCTCCGTATATCCGCCAAGTCCAATACTATCACCGGTAAGTAGTGTTCCCCTGCTGGGCTCAACGCCTTTCTATATGATCTTCTTGCTCCTGAGTACCGTACCGGGTCCACCATGTACCCGCAGACGGTGCCTCCTCACTCCTCGAATCGGGTAGTATCATAGCTCAGAATCGAGAAATCTCATGGTGGACGTCGAAATAGCATATCAAGAGAAACGCGTTTTTAAAACAATCATAAGACTTTAAAAATGTATCTGCGGTTCTCAAATCCAGAAAATCTCATGAAAACAGAATCGTATATGCATGTAACCATGATAAAACGGTAAGTACAAGAACAGAACAATACTGCAAGGTGTAGCCGATGTTTTCATATAAGCATGTCGTGTAATTGGGTAAGGAAGTGCAATATCTAACTAGCATGTGCGGTAATAAGTACTGGACAATAACTATAACTCTACAAATTAGAGAGCAATACGGTTATATAGCAGTTTCTAATATGTACGTGGCGTGGCAATTACCGATGATGAGTGTGTGAGCCGGCGAGTATGTATACGTGCAACATGCACATCATCGGTAATGGTGCATGTGTCCTAGCAGACGAAGTCATATAAAGATAAATACAAGGAAACGTAGTATGTATGTCGCAAAAGAAAATAATACGAGCGTAACAGAAATAAGAAAAGCGTAAACATGAACAGTATAGAATACGTAACTACATATGAACCATACAGTTATAATTTAAAATAGTACGAATCGTTGTTTTTGAAAGTTGGGCTACGGTGTTTTTGAGAAAAAGACACCATTTGAAAATCCATAGCGTCCCTTGAGATTGTCATTTTAAAGTGTATAACGATTTGTTAGCTTTGAAAATAGGGATGGTTTTAAATATATCCTAATATCTACTTAAGTGATTTAAAACAATATGTTTCCGAGTCGATACATTCATAAGTCGGCGATTCATCCTCATAGTATCACGTACGGTATAATCCATCGTATGGTATCATCAAATCAAAAGTACGGATCTATCGTCGTGTACGTCATATCATATACGGTATAGTCCATAGTATGATATCATTAATCAAGAGTGCGGATCTATCGTCACGTACATCATATCACGTTCGGTATAGTCCATCGTACGATATCATTAATCGGGAGTACGGATCTATCGTCACGTATATCATATCATCTCATATCGCATCATGAATATATATATCGCCTAATTTTCATATAATATCATATCGACTCATGTCATCATAGTATCTCATATTCTCATCTCATGATGTTGTATCGAAATTTTCCTCAAACTTATATGTGTGTGTGTGTGTGTGTGTGTGTAGAAGCATGTTTACATATGGCTAAAGGCATAAGAAAGTTTAGCTAAGGATATTCCCCCCCACGAGTATACTTACGGTTACTTATAGTATCCTAGAACCCTATTAGCTAGGTAAACATATCTAGTATTTATATATATCTAACTACATACCTAGTATCCTAGTACTACGGTTGCGGGGGTGCTATACACTATCTACCCGACTTCCCCCGTAGATATACATATACTCACCTACTACGCCTTACTCTAGTCGATCCCGACGGATGTCTTGCCCTCCTTCGTCGTCCTGGAAGTCCACACGCTTATACCTATAAATCAAGTCCATAACCAAAATCTAATGAAAACCCGAATCGAATTCCATAGAAATCCATATCCAAAACCGATACGACAAGCGAAAGGCACATAGGTTAGAACCTATGGTCAACGCTTGCTAAAACAATAAAACAATTCCCGACGTTGACGTATAAACGTCAAACGGCCGAGTCAAAACTCAAATATCAAAAACCTAGTTTTCAAAAGTCACAAAACGAAATTCGAAACTTAGTAAAACACTCACATATTCTATCTAAGGTGAAATTAAACTTTTTTGCATATAGGGTATGTCTAGTTATCTAATGAGTGAGCTACGGACCAAGTTTCAGACCCTAACTCCAAAATTGGGTGGAAAATTGAGGCCAAATTGAATAAAACGGAGGCCAAAAATTGAGGGCTCGGGTTTCTATGGTAGCTTCCTAGTGATCTGCACATCCCACTGTATCTGCTAATAAATTTTAAGAGTTTTAGAGTCATCCCAGATTCCATTTGAATATCAAAAATCAATAAAAAATCGATGTCGGAATATTCTGAACTCAAGTTTGGCGCTTCTAAATTCACTTAGATCATGAATTCTATCACTCTCTAAACTCTCTACTATTTCACTACTACTTATTTAAACCATCAAAAATCATTCTAGAATTTTCCAAGTTCACTAAACATACACTTTTAAGTTCTAAACTATTTTGTGAGGTTAGAAAAGATAAAAACTTGATGAAAGGTGAGTGTTTTACCTCAAAAAGCAAATCAAGAAAATTCCTATATGGTCCAAAGTGCTCAAAACTCCAACTTGATTCCACCATGAGGTGTAGGATGAGGCTGTGGACATTTTTGGTGAAGGTGGTGTGAGATTTTGATAGAATTTTGGGGGTGGTGCATGGTGGTAGAAAAGGTGGAGGGGTTGAAGAAAAAAAAGGAGGAGATGAAGGAAGAGGATGAAGAGAAATGAAAAAGTGACAGCCAAACAAAAATGGGTCGGGCGACCATGGCTTTCCTCTTTCTCTCTCTCATGTGTGCTCATGCTTTCATGTCTCGTTGTCCCCTCGATTTCTTTTCTTTTCCTTTTTCTTTTTTTTTGAACAAGTAAAACCAAATGAAAATAAACCATGCAAGAATACAAATGTGACCAATATAACAAACGAAATATCAACATGTCATGACAAGTTAAACATGATTTAACTAAATAAGCTTGGTCTAATCCATAATTAAAGAAGTGATGACTAAGTTTAACATAAACTTGTATGTATATAATTATATATTAATTTGTAAAATGCCTAAATCAAATAATTGCTTACGTAATTAATAATTTATTTTAATTTCCAAATATTTTCCAAGATACAGGTATATAGCTATACCATTCTACGAAAACTCAAATCCATACTCATATAGTATTTGTGAAATTTATTATTTTATTATTTAAATACAAAAATATTATTTTATATTTTCTGAAATATTACACAATCGTTCACTACTTTCATGTGGTTCGGGACTGTACCTAAGTAAAACCTGTTTGCACGACTCTTTTAAGCCGTGGTATGATAGTAATCTAAGTACAGTGGGAACTCACATGAGAAAAATAACAATCTTAGGTTAAAAGACTAACCTGTATTTATACTACCAGAGAACTGATATCTGATGATATGTATAACACCATTTAGAAGTTCTCAGCGAGTCCGTTCAGTGTACTCACCTCCAGTGAGCACCTGTATACTATCTTAGACGACAAAATACCAATGACCTGTAAGACCGGCCATCACTCCTCGTCGAGGTCTAGATACGTGTACACCAGTCTACTCCGAAATATCGATACCCAGTCTCAATACTCGCTCGACTAGGGACATTTAAGGATGTGCTTATAGACTACACGACTCTCACGTATATGATCACCATCATAATGCTGGAAGCCAAGCAATAATGTTATGGGTTTTATCATTATATATTAGCGGCACATAATAGCAAGTAAAACGTAGCCAGATAGCATGCAATCATCTCGAATAAGACTGTTTTAACTATATAGGTCCTCCCTCAATTATCATAATTGCCTATCTGCAATTACAATAATTTCCTTGAGTGCACTATATCCAATAGTTATAACTCGGTCTTTGTTTAGAGTTGAATCTGAGCATTTTCAAGGGTTTGGATCGTGAGCAGAGGATGTGTTTGTGCCCGTTAACTCAATTAAAAAAGCACATCGAAAGAAAGTTCTAGAACATGATTCGGGTCCCACTTGCCAGCGGGGCTCACACGGTGGACAATCCAAGCACGATGGGTCGAGTCCAGCGACGTAGCGATCAATGACCAAAACGCCCACCGCTTCCCTATTTAAATCACAACCCCACCCCTTTATTAAAATTTCCCCCAAAATTAAAAATCCCGCAATTTTTTTCCTTTACTTCGTTGAGATTCGTTAGGGTTTCGAGGGAGCGAGCGATCTCGATCTCGATCTCAGATTCTTCGCCATGAATCCTGAATAGTAAGCCGTTTCTCCGATTATAGTTGTCTAGGGTTTGTCCGTCTCTGATTTGATGGTTGATTCGATCGAGATCTCAGATTACATGCTTTGAATCCTGTGTAATTTGAAAAAGTTTTGATATTGTTCTTGGTTCTTTGTTGTTAGTTTTGATTTTTGAGCTATTTCTGCCAATGGTTATGGATCTAATTGTTAACTAGAGTATGCCATGGGGATAACGATTGTCATTGTAATGCAAAACCCTATGATAGCATCAGCAGTTGCAAATAGGCGAATTTGACGTGTGTCGTGTCTATTATTTATACATCAATCCATGCCTACTTACACTATTATTTAGATAAGTTTCACATTAGCTTAGAAAATCCATGAGATATGATAATCCAATATTGCATTAGGCAGTTTAGGAGCGGTTTGCAAGGCAGCAACCGGGCTAGGTTTTGAAGTTTAGTTTTTCCAAACTTTACTTATATAATTACTTATATAGAAGGCTGGTTGTGGGGAGGTATGAGTTTTCTCTAAAAGCGTTTTTCTTTCAATTTATCAACATCTGAACTATTACCCATCAAAATAGGATCAGTCATGAACCATAAATCATTGCTAGGACGCTTTTTTTTAATATATAAAAAAGCTATGCGTTGAAAAGCTTAGTATCGGCTGAACCAGATGTCAGCCATATTAGTGATCGAAGTTCATGGCATTGGGTTTTGGTCAAGGACCTTGCGATCAAATATTGAAGACTCGTTACGGAGTAGCTACCTTTCTAGACCATTCCCTTGAATCTATTAATCTATTTAATATCCCCTTATGCATTGTTTCGTAGTATTTTCAAAATTTAAAATCCAAACAATGTAAAACTTGTTGGTAACTTAGGAATGCTGGATGTGATGAAATTGAAATTTGGACACATTGTTGAAGTTGTGATTCGTATTCCAGGCAGGGCATTTTTTTAGCATGTGGTGAAGCTAATTTTGGATTGGTTGGGATTTATGGTCCTTTAAAAATCTGAAGAATGGCCCAAAAAGGAGGAATCTAGTCACGGGGCGTCGAGAAGTCACTTCTGACAATCAAACTAGCTCCAAATAAAAAAGAAAGTATAGAAAGAATGGGCAAATCTAAGATTTTAGAGTAGTGAGTTATGATTGTGTGTGTTTGTGTACCTTGGATCTGGTATCAAAACCTAGTTTTGGGCATCAGATAGGAGTTTACATGGAACTTTGACATGGTATGAACAGGTTGACTGCCAGCAAACCTCAAGGCACGACATTGTACTTGTTGAGGGAAAATGACTAGCACCTCATTGTTTGTAATTGGGATTATCGAATACAATCTTCTCTTAATGCTAATGGTCTTAATAAGCATGTTTGACAAGTGTCACTCTGTCACAGAGCACTGCTCTCATGGGGAGATTTACTCCTTAGCCCGAGGGATTTCTCATTAAATGAGAATCAATTGAGGATTTTCTTATTTAATGACAGTCTCATCAAATGATGAGACTGTTTTATTAATGATGAACTGTTGTCTGGGTTATATGAGTCCCCTTTGGTCCCTTTCTACTGCGTTGCAGTGCGGTGCGAATTTTAAAGCACCAAGTGTCAGAATTTTTAAATTATAGCACTGACAGCTGACAATTTGTTCTTTTCCCATGCAGGTACTATGTCTTCTGACACCTCTTTCCCGTTCGTTCGCTCGGAAGGCGGGTTTCCTGAAGCGCCCGTGGACCGAGAGGTTATTGCGCTGATTAAGGATCATGACCCGGAATGTAAGAATCTTCATCTATGGGGTAGATGGTATGATCAAATTATCAGAGGCCGTCAGACTTTTTCTTGTGCGACGCCCTCGGAGCCTATCTCTGCGATCCCTTATGCAGATGCACCCCCGATCAATTATACTGTGGAGGAGGTAAATTGGACTTCAGAAGGGCTCCTTCGGCCTTCTATTGCCGCAGTTCCCGTGCAACCGCCGGTGGCTTTGGACACCCTAGGGCGGCGCATATGTCAGGGTGAATCGCGTCCTTGGGGACAGCCTTACAACATAGGACTAACTCCCCGTCATCAGGTCGTATACTTACAGTGGGCCCGCTATATTTTGTCGGCGAAGAGGTCGCAGCTACTAAAGCTCGGATTGTATCCTGCGATCTACACTTCTTTGTTCCAATATTCTGCACCCCCCACATGGTGGATCAAGGCGTTTTTAGAGCAGTGGAACATTCCGACCCATACATTCCTCTTCTTGGATCGAGAAGTCTCCATCTCCTTAGAGGAATTTGCCGAGATTTCTGGTTTACCCGTTAGGGGAGAGCATTATGAAGAGCTGCTTCCTCCGGATGAATATATTTTTGCCACCAAACCTGGGGTAATGGGCCTTACTCCAGAGAACGCCATTCAACACCGGTTCCCAAGTTTGATAAGGGTGTTGAATATGTATGAGTCTCTTCCTCGAATCCAAAGGCCGGGGGGTCAGCTTTGCGGACTTCATTGCCCGTTTTCTTCGCCCGGAAATTTTGTCGCGGCAAGGTGAAAAGTTTGCCAAACTTGATGATCCTTTCGGCTTTGGCTTAGATCGCCGGCCAATATTGGAAGCCGATCAAAAGGATTTCTTTCTTCCCAATGCCGCGATCGTTCCCTTTTCAGAAATTGCCGCTCCGGGCATTGATGAGGAATCGTTCTTTCTAGGGTTCCTCGGTTTATGGTTAAGCTGGTTTGCGCTTCCCATGCACCTTCGCTACATGAGGCCTTCTGCCTTCTACCCCGCGCATCGAATGGTTGCCGGGATACAAGTGGCCGTTGGGATTGCCGGGCTAGCCCACCTGTATCACGGTCTCAGCTTAGCAGCAGACACTACTGAGCCGGGGGTGCAGCCCGCTAACTTTTCAATGCATTATTTCACCTCCTGGTTTGAGTTGCACGCGCTCGGGGTCTTCGGCATCCACAAAAGACCTTCCTTTTATGAAAGATGCAAGTTTCCTCGGATAATGCGGCTAGTCGACGCGTCCATTGTAAGTCCGTCACCGCGGGAAGCTAGGGGTTTACTCCTTCGTCCGTGCACGGTTGGAGACGGCATATCCTTCACTGACAAGATCTTAACCGTCGGCCAGGAATCTACGAAGACGGTGCTGTCATTACAGGACATTTTTAAAGACGGGGCTTCTGTGCTGAAAGTTCGGGAGATTCTTCACCTGTACTCCATCAGGCCGGGCTTTCTAGTATTTCGGCAAAATGATGTGGCGTTATTCATGAGATACAATCCGCATCGTTTTGCCCAGCAGCTGAGCTATAATCAGGGCGTCCCACTTGAGGCTTTCCTGGTAGAACCTGCTGTTACCGAAGAGGGAATGCGAAGCGCGCTGCATCATTTTATGCGCCTAAACACAGGGTCCCACTTTTTCATTAATGAACCGAGCTGCGTTCCTAAGGCCCTCAATGTGTACGTGGCCTGGTATCAGCATTCAATGGGCGCCGTCATCAGGGAGGAGAAGCGATTGCTGCTCGATCGCAAACATGCACCCCCTGCTGGTGATCGAAACGTCCCTCTGAAGCGACGGACTATTGTCCTACCTCCCTTAAAAGAAGCTGCCGTGATCGAAGTTCCGGATGACAGGCCCGAGCTACCGATATCTTGGGCTCCTGTAGAAACGGCGACTGTAGCTTCCCCCGATTCTGGCGTAGGTTCAGATATTGGGACTAGTCGCCCCAAGGTGCTCACTAAACGTAAACTTGTGCTTGCGGCGACCGGAGCTTGGTCGCAGAAGAGGAAGAAGTCGATTCTCTCTGCTGATGTTGTATTTGGTCAGGAGCCTCATGCTCCTTATAGTGAGGGCTTGGGCGAATATGAGACCAACGAGGGTCTATTCAGAGCGCCGGACGATACTGACTGCAATGCTGCTATTGCAGCTTTCGAGCGACTAGCGAGCTACAAAGCGGGACTGGCCATCCTTGCGCAATCAAGTAAACATCGGCCGTGCCTTTTGTCATTGCATCATATTTTTATCATCACGTTTTAACTGACACTTTTCCTTCTTTAACAGGCATTCCCACCGGAAAAGCTCTTGTAGCTTCTCTCAAGACGTTTGAGGAGGAGGAAAGACTTCGAGCGTCTTTAGGCATCGGTACATTTCGGTTCACCGCGTCTTCATTCCCGTTTCTTATGGGTAATCTAACCCCTCCTTTTCATCTTATCACAGGAACTACCTCTACTCAGGTTATTCCAGACGTGACACTGACTTTGCAGGGCGGTGCGGAGACGCTTCCCGGGTCGGCTATCGAAGTCTCAGTTCCGTCGGTATTGCCAAAAGAAGCTTCACTTAAGCAACCGATGATGGATGCCATAACGGTTCCAGAGGTAACCCTTGGCGCGGACGATGACGTTCCGTTGACGGAGGTCTTGAGAAGATCCGCTCTCACGGCCCGGGCGGAAAGGAAGCGGAGAATGCGCGCAGCAAGGGAGCGTAACGCCGTCTTGGCCGCGGGTGCAGGTTCGAGCGCTGCTACCCTTGCCCCTACTCTTTCAGAGGATGCTTCGGCCGTCTTGTCTACTGTCCACAGACAGGCAGCACGTGCGGCTCGGGAAGCAGTCGAAAGACCGACCCAAGGTAACGTGACATTGAGTTCTTTTTGTCAAAGTTTTAATTTTCAGATTCTCATATATCCTATCCTGCAGGGCCGAGTCTTGATGAGGTAGCGGCAGGTGAGATGGCTGCAATCACCGAGCCTGAGGTAGCGGTAGGTGAGATGGCTGCAATCGTCGAGCCTGAGGTAGCCACTCTTTCTCAAGAGTCTGGCACTGCCCCAATCGCCACTTTTTCCCCTTGCGGCTCCTTGCCGTTGTCGGGCGCTGCGAGTGTCATGACGATTCTCGTGGAGTCGGGGGATGAAGCTACGGGCGGCAAGACTATTCCGATGGGAGAGGGTGAAACAGTCGCTGCACCCAGTGACGCCCTTGTCGCGGTTTCAACTGGCGACTCACCAGGTAGATTTTGGGTTATTGCTTTCTTCTTTATTCTGCAATCCCTTTCAATATCTTTTAACAGCGTTTCTCTTATTTCTAATGCAGGTGTAGTGAGCGTTGAGGTTGTGCCACCCGAGAAAGCATCTCCAGTTATTGCTTTGACGGTGGCCGCCCCTTTGCCTTCTCTCGTACCCTCTCAAATGCTGGAAGGTGCGGATTTGTGACCCATCAGTTTCATTGTAGGCAGTATACTTTATGTACTGACATTGCATTATTATATCTTTGCAGGAGGCCTTTTTGATCACCTGTATCAGGTGCTGCACCCACATTTCTCCTTCCAGTCAGAGATTACCTCTTCTAGTGGAGCTGGTGAGTGCGACCTTTAGCTAATGTCTTTTTTTACGGGCAGTCAAATCGTTTCTAATCCTTCTTTGTTTTGATTGCAGCACTACAGATCGAAGGAGGAGACGAAAGAACGGTCGTACCACCGGTACTCCCGGCCTTGCCACCTGCTGCAGCCGGTATAGTAAACTCCATTGTTCATGAGCTTCCTTTATTTCTTGAACCGTCATTTGACTGTGATTTGTTTTGCAGTGGCGATACCGACTTCAACTCCCCTCGAGTCTCGAATCATAATGCCAGCAGGCTCCTTTTCCAGGATTTCATCTTCAAAAGGCACTGTGAATAGTCTGCGCATGTTGAGCGATCACCTCGAGGAGCTTGACGCGAAGACCCCTGCCCTTGCTGCAGATTTTGCTGCCGAGGTTAATCCCATGCTGGCGACGCTCGTGCACTTTCACAGCGAGGGCGTCGTTGAGTCTTGGGTTAATCATTGTAGGAAAATTGAGGCTTGTCTGCATGAGCTCGAGGTCGGACGTCCCGCTCCAGAGGTCCTGGCTGTGAACTCCCAGCGGGCTGCATGGGTCGAGCAGAGCACTCCCCACTTCCGCCATCTTGAACAAGAAGCGGCCTTGAGGCGTAAGGAACGCGAGGAGACTTCAAGCGAATCTGCCCAGCTGCATGCTCAGGTTGACGCAAATGTCGTACAACTGAAAGCCATCTTCGAAAGCCTTCTACGATGTATTTCTGACGGGCTAACGCTGAGGCAGAAGCTCGACCTCATTGAGCGGGGTGCGCAGAGTCGTGTGGCAGCTCAGCGGGTCGTTGATGAGCAACTTTCATCTTACTTGCAGCAACGAGCTCAGGTTGAAGCAGAGTTGGCCGCGGCAGCTGACCGCGAAAAGGGGCCGAGGGGAGTGCGCAAGCGACTGATTGGTCTATTGAAAACGCTTCCCTCCCAATAGTTGTTTTTTGCACCATTTGTATTTTTTGAATGAAATGTATCCATTTTTTTATATGATGTAAATTGTACTCAATTTGTCTTTATAAATAAAAGATACATTTCTGTCGCACTATCTCGTGTTATCTCTTGCTTGTCTTTTCTATGTTGCTGGCATGTCACCTTTAGCAAGCGTAGTTTGTAGATGATAGAGAACATTCTGTCTTGAACTCTTCGAGAAGTAGCGATGGCTTAGGAAGCAGGTTAAGATCTGCTGCCTAAGGCTTTTCAACTTTATGAGCCGTGAGGGTCTCATAAAGACTTTTCTCCTTACGAGTCGAAAGGATCTCGTAGGTGTATTTTTTTCTTAGGAGTCGTGAGGATTCCTAAGTGTGTATTCTCTTGGGTGTCGTAAGGATCTCGCAAGAGAGTTTTCTTCCTTACGGGTCGAGAGGACCCGTAAGTGATTGATGAAGTTGACATTATCTGCATTTTACGGAGTCAGAAGTTGCTCTTGGTGTTTCCCACGGGGTCGAGATTAACTCTAGCCGTGTTCCATGAGACCAGAAGAGGTTGACTTATTTTTGAGGCGGGGCCGCTGGGTGATGTATTTCCGCGACAGGGTCATTTGCTGACATGTTTCCGAAACGGGGGTCATTGGCTGACGTGTTTCCGTGACGGGGTCATTTGGATGACGTATTTCCGCGACGGGGTCATTTGGATGACGTATTTCCACGACGGGGTCATTTGGATGACGTATTTCCGAGACGGGGTCATTTGGATGACGTATTTTCGAGACGGGGTCATTTGGATGACGTATTTCCGCGACGGGGTCATGTGGATGGTGTGTTTTCGAGACGGGGTCATGTGGATGGCGTGTTTCCGAGACGGGGTCATGTGGATGGCGTGTTTCCGAGATGGGGTCATGTAGTTGGCGTATTTCCGCGACGGGGCCATTTGGATGGCATATTTCCGCGACGGGGTCATGTGAATGACGTATGTGGATGACGTATTTCCGCGACGGGGTCATATGGATGACGTATTTCCGCGACGGGTGATTTGGATGACTTATTTCCCCGACGGGGTCATTTGGACGGCGTATTTCCGCGACGGGGTTATTTGGACGGCGTATTTCCGCGACGGGGTCATGTGGACGGCGTATTTCCCTGACGGGGTCATGTGGATGGCGTATTTCCGCGACGGGGTCATTTGGATGGCGTATTTCCGCGACGGGGTCATTAGATGACGTTACGTCTGTTGTAATGAGACGAATATGAAAGTGGTCTTAGGTTGTCCGTAAACCGTCGAGATTCGGAGTAGGGACTTTGCCATGGCTCCATGGTTGAGTGTAGCGCCTGAATCCTGCTGGAATGAGGAGGAACGCTGTTGACGATCTCTAGGATGTCTGTGAACCCTCGAGATTTGGCTTCGTTTCGATGAAGCCTGGTGGGAAGGTACGGTTCGCTCTTTATTTATGCCCCTGGATTGTATACATGGATCGATGTGATTTCTCCTGTAGGGCATAAAGTTTCATTTTATATATTCTTTCCGTGATGCTCTATCATTTCAGCTTTTATATCGCGAGAGTCGTGATTGCCCAATTATTTCGGCTATTTTTCGCGGTGCCCAATCATTTCGGCTATTTATTTTATTTACTCGCTGCCTTTTATTGCGAATTGCCCAATCATTTCGGCTATTTTGCATGCATACATTTTTACTTGCTGATTTGCAAGTTGCCCAATCATTTCGGCTGTTTCATATGCATTAGCCTCGCTGTGAGTTTTGGGATTTGATATCGATTTAGGTATCAGCATCGCTGCAACTGGAATATTGCCAGGAGCGAATCATCATTTGCCTTTGTCGATATCGAACAAATGTGGTTTAGTAAACATGGTTAGGATCCTGTCGACTAAGGCTTCTAGCTTTACGAGCCGTAAGGGTCTTATAAAGGTATTTCTCCCTACGAATCGTGAGGATCTCGTAAGTGCGTTTTCTCCTTAGGAATCGTGAGGACTCTTAAGTGTGTGTTCTCTTATAAGTCATAAGGATCTTATAAGAGTGTTTTCTCCTTATAAGTCGCGAGGACTTACGAGTGTCGTTCGCTATGCGAGCATATCCCCAGTGTCTGGTGGGACTTCGTTAAGGAAATGTTTTTCGCGTCCGTGGATTGTATACAAGGGTCATTATTGAACCATTTGTAGGGCAAAATTGGAGGTTGTGATGGCTTGAGAACATGTTCAGATCCCTGTAGCTTAAGAACTTTGAATCCTATGAGCCGTGAGGGTCTCAAAGGAAGGTTCTCCTTACGAGTCGTGAGGATCTCGCAAGTGTATTTTCTCTTTAGGAATCGTGAGGATCCCTAAGTGTGTTGCTCCCTTGTGAGTCGTAAGGATCTCACGCAGGTGGTTTCTCCTTACAGGGTCGAGAAGACCTTGCAAGTGTCTTTTAACGAGGTTGCGCCCTTTCGGGTTTTCACAAAAATCGCCGGTTGCCTTGCTGTTTTTACTCACGGAGCCCTCTCGGGTTTTCATTCGTGCCCATTTTGTTTATGGACATACCGTTTTCTTTTTTTTTTTTATTATTTTTTTTGTGTCTGCCTTGGAATGCTGCGGTCCGTAGTAGTTTATAGACGTCTCGGTCAATAACCAGTTTTAGGACATAGTGGTCCATCGTTAGTTTAAGGACGTTTCGGTCCGAAAGCCGGCTACTACTTGCAGAGCTTGGGAAGATAACGAGCGGACATAGGCATCGTTATCTATCGTTGACCTATGCTGTGACTCGTTAAGCGTAATATTTTTTCAGGAAGCGGCCGTTTATTGGCCTGAAGGGTCTTTCGCCATGCATATCCATGAGTAGATAGGCTCCACCTTGGTAGACTTTGTCTATGATGTACGGGCCTTCATAGTTCGGCTCGAATTTCCCCTGTTTGGCACGATTGGGGATCATAGGTCTTTTGACCACCAGTACGAGTTCGCCTTGGCAGAATGTCCTCGGCTTAGTCAATCTCTCATATGAGCGCGTCATCTTCGCTTTATAAGCCTCCAGATTTTGTTGCGCCATGAGCCGAGTTTCATCAAGGGCGTCGAGCTCCTCAAGCCGAAGGTGAGCATTTTCTTCATCTGTTAGCTCGTAATGATCTGCCATTCGTAGAAAGGGTAACTCTATTTCGAGGGGGAGTACCCCGCTTCCGTGCCGAATACCAATGCATACGGCGTCGTGTTCGTGGCCGCTTTAAACGTAGTTCGATACGCCCAGAGAGCTTCATGCAATCTCTCGTGCCAGTCCCTCTTATTTCGAGACACCGTCTTTTTCACGATCTTCGTCAAGGTCTTGTTGAAAGCCTCAACTAGACCGTTATCTCGGAGATTATAGACCGAAGAGTATCTCCAGTCTATGTTATGTTGTTGTGCGAAACGACTGATCTTGTGGCTTCTGTAGGCCGGCCCGTTATCGAAAATAATCCGTTGCGGAGTGCCAAACCGATAGATGACGTGTGTCTTGAAGAAATGGAGGATATTCTCCGTCTTCACTTCTCTTAGTGGTACTGCTTTTGCCCACTTAGAAAAGTAATCGGTTGTTTCCAGTATGAACTGATGTCCTCTGGACGATGCTGGTTCGATGGGGCCGATTATGTCAGTTCCCCACATTTTGAATGGCCAGCTAGACACCGTTGGATGTAGCGGATTTGAATGCTGATGGATAAAGTCTCTGTGAATTTGACATGAGTGGCACTGCTTCGCGTATTCAAGGCAGCCTTGGATCATCGTGGGCCAATAATAGCCCATCCTTTTGATCTTCAGCTTCATCTTCGGCCCGGCTTGGTGAGAACCGCACAGTCCGTCGTGAATTTCTTGGACGACTCTCTTTGCCTTTTCAGGTCCCAGGCATCTTAGTCATAAAGAATCAAATGATCTCTTATACAGAGTATTATTGACGAAGGCGAAAGACAGAGCTCGTTTCATGAGCTGATGTCTTGAGGATGCATCTTCAGGTGTTCGACGGGATTTGAAGTAGTCTATAAAGACTTCTCTCCAATCCTTAGCCCTTACCTGGTCATTTATTTGTAGAGCCGTTTGCTCGGTAGCTCCTTTTTCTTCGGAAGACTCCGGAGGTATTTCTGCCGGTGCGCGAACCCGACGGCTTTGCACAACGATCTTCACGTCATCGAGATTCTCGTCAGCCAGTTTTTTAGC
Source organism: Agapanthus africanus (assembly GCA_030015575.1). NCBI lineage: Eukaryota > Viridiplantae > Streptophyta > Magnoliopsida > Asparagales > Amaryllidaceae > Agapanthus > Agapanthus africanus. The sequence continues at coordinate 712,078,445 of CM057342.1, forward strand.
AAGTTTGGCCAATGCGTCCGCTTTGCTATTTTCCGCACGCGGTATGTTTTCCAGGGCAAAGGCCGGGATTTGAGTCAGCAGTTGCTGCACTCTATCGTCGTACTTCACCAGCTCTGGCTTGCACGTTTAATAATCGCCGTTTACTTGACTAACGACCAGCTGAGTGTCTCCGTATATGAGGAGGTTTTCAATTCCCATGTCAACAACGATCTCAAGACCTGCTATCAAAGCTTCATATTTGGCTTCATTGTTCGTCCTCGGCTCTGTTAAGGAGAAGGCAAAGCGCATTACCCCTCCTTGTGGAGTCACGAAGATGAAGCCTACCCTAGATTTGATTATGGGGTGCTTTGTTTGCGCTTCTTCATGGAAGATGCTCCGTCGAAGTAGAGTTCTCACTGGGTATCATTCTCTCTTCTCTCCCCGTCGATTGTGTCAAACGCGTGTTCGTCTGGCAATTCACAGTTCAAGGGAGAGTCGGCAGGTATCGGATGTTCAGCGAGGAAGTCGGCGATAGCCTGGCCTTTCACTGCCTTGAGGGGACGATAAGTTATCGAGAACTCCATCAAGAGCAGGGCCCATTTAGCGAGCCGTCCCCTTAATATAGCCTTTGACATCAAATATTTGAGAGGATTCACCTTCGATTTGAGATGTACCTCATGTGCCAACGCGTAGTGTCTGAACTTCGTTATTGCGAAGATCAACGCCTGACAGTGTTTTTCAATGGGGGTGTAATTGCTTTCTGCCTCCAGGAGAACTCGACTCAAATAGTAGAGGGCTCTCTCCTTCCCTTGCTCATTCTCTTGTGCCCACAGCGCGCCTAGAGAACCTTCGAGGGCTGTTGTATACAGGATGAGGGGTTTTCCCTTAACCGGAGCAGTTAGTACTGGCGGGTTTTGCAGCTATTGTTTGATTTCGTCCAGTGCGCTTTGGCATTTGCAATCCCAAACGAAAGGGGTTCCTTTCTTCATCAGGTGACTGTAGGAGCGACATTTACCAGAGAGGTTAGCTATGAACCGCTGGATATACGCGAGCTTTTCTTGAAGAGACCGCAATTGCTTGAGAGTCCTTGGCGGAGGCATCTCCATGATCGCCTTGATCTTCGACGGGTCTATCTCGATACCTCGGTGTCGGACGATGAATCCTAGGAATTTGCCCGAGGAAACTCCGAACGCGCATTTAAAAGGGTTCATCTTCAAGTTGTATTTCCGAATACGCTGAAACACGATCTTCAGATGCTCTAAATGTTTCTCGTATGATTTGCTTTTAACTACGAGGTCGTCAATATAGCATTCGACGATTTCATGTATGAGGTCATCGAAAATCTTCGTCATGACCTTCTGACAGGTGGCACCGGCGTTCTTTAGACCGAAAGGCATCACCTTGTAGCAGAATATGCCCAAAGGGGTTCGAAAAGCGGTGTGCTTCTGGTTTTCGGGATGCATCTTTATCTGATTGTATCCTGATGAGCCGTCCATGAAGGAGAAAATTTCGTGAGTGGACGTATTATCTATCATCAGCTCAGTGACTGGTACTGGAAAGTAGTCCTTCGGGCAAGTTTTGTTGAGATCCCGAAAGTCCAAGCAGATGCGCACTGTCCTATTTTTCTTCATCACTGGGACAATGTTGGCAATTCAATCAGGGTAGTGGACTTCTTGGATGAAGCCGGAGTCGCTTAGCTTCTTGACCTCGGCGTTGATGCTCATCTCAAGCTCGAGGTGCATCCTTCTCGGCGCTTGTTTGACTGGCTTGATGTCCGGAGATATCGCCAATCTGTGCACGGCTATTTCTGGATCTAGTCCCGGTATCTCGGAATAGTTCCATGCGAAGCAGTTTTTATACTGCATGAGCACGTCTTTAAGCGTAGCCTCCTTTTCTTCAGACAACAGTTCGCTGACGAATGTCGGCCGCGAGTCTTTTGCCGTTCCCAAGTCGATTTTCCTGAGGTCATCCGCAGTGGTATGTATCCTATCTTCCGCTCTTTTGGCGCCGGTGGAAATTCTGAGATCAACTCATCTTCGTTTTCGAAGCACGAGGGGAGGTTATTCGTATTCTCGGGTTCTTCTTCTGACAGCGTTATCACGTGACAGGTGCGAGATCGCTTCCAAGACCGATGTTGATCTGGTTCTACTCTTGCTATACACGTCGCTTTCGGTTCATGCTTCTGTGGTGGGGTTATCCTCCAGCTGCTGGATAGAGCGAACTTGCCGAGTTGATACTGGTCTTCAACCCAGTTCTTGAAGGTGAAGCAGTCCTCGAGAGGATGCCCTATTGCTCGGTGATAGGAGCAATAATCGGGATAAGAGACCTCATTTGCTTGCTCGGGGTGCTTGGACTCCGGAAGTGTCATCATATGATGTTTTATGACAAGATCTAGTATCTTCATTGTCTTGTCTTGGGAAAAAGAATACGCTTGACCCATCTTCTTTATAAGAGACGGCTCCCAGCTGCTCGATTCCCGATCACGTGGTTTCTTGGACCCGTCTTGTCGCTGTTGAACGATCTTTCCGTTCCTGGGTTTATTTTTGCCTCTGCACCGGGTCTTCTATGTGACGGGTCGGCGACGAAGGGCATCGTCATTCTCCGCAGCCTGCTGAAGGAGGCGCTGCGTTCTGGCTTTCTCGTAAATGACCATCTCGCGGTTATGATCGTCTCGAACTTTTTGACTCGCTTCCCTTATAAGCTTGTCCATTTGTTCTTCGAACGACGGGGTTGGTATTTTTATGACGGGCTCTCATTTTGGTTCAGGGTTTGCATCTTCCCACAGAGCATCTCCTTCTTCATCGAAGTCATGTATGACGTAGCTGCCATGGACTCGCTCCCGTCCCTTGGATTGAACGTATCCAAGCCCGATCGTTTCCATTCTTCCGTTGAGCAGTTTTCGCCGAGTTCCGGGGACATCCCAGATTCTGTTGTAAAACTGAGCTTGTCGAGCCGTCTGTTTGAAGGGTATGCCTTGATGCCTCAACAGTCTTTTTAATCCGTCTGTATAGTATCTGGGCAAACGGATGGGCTGGAGCCTGTCAAGTGAAAAAATCGGCACCAAGCCAGACCTCTTTCTCCAGGTGCGACTTCATGATTTGCCTTAAACGATGGATTAGTGAGTGGTGCCGCCTGAGCAAGCATCTCCTGCAGCTTTTTACGTTGCAATTGAACTTTTGTTAAGGACCGAGTTTGAGGTCGGTGACTAGTAGAAGCTCAAACTTCGTCTTTGGAATTCACCACATAGACTATGTGAACTACCATGCCCCAAGGCTTGGGGTGTTTGGAGTTTTGGCCTTTAGAGTTTGCTTCGGGCACTTGAGCTTTATCGGGCCTCTCTTTTTTGTGAAAAGCCGTTTTGGTTTTGGGAGGAACCGCTGTATCAGGATCCGTCCTGAGGTGAGTTTCTTTCTCCTGCTTCCACACCTTATATATAGATGAAGAAAGTCGTCTCAGGGAGCGAAATGGTTTCTGCTATCGTGGGATCTTCATGGGCCGCGGAGACTTCTTCAATATTGCGGCAGGAGAATTTTGTCTAACCCTTCATAACAATTTGAAGTTGTTCCCAGTTGGAACAACAACATTCACCACTGGGGTTGAAACAGGATCATACGGAGAATTGCTCCCAGCTCATTTTGTATGACGCTGATATCGACGTCGACCATTTCTTACGGCCGGGATTTGATTAGCTTCAGGATTTTTCCGACCCTGCCCCCTGTCTCCTTTAAGAGCTTGAATATTCTGCCTCCTGCGTCGACCTTGGTCCTTGGCATGTGCCAGTTGTTTGAGGACTGATTCCGTCGGCAAGGCTGCTGTTTGGAGAGCCCGCCTGTGGAAGACAGACTTACTCTGGGCTTCATCCATCGGCGTTGAGGCACCGAGGGTGGGAGGTGGGAGCATTGACCCAAAGAGATGCCCGTTGATTTCTTGAAGAGCCGGATTGCAGAGATTTGAGCCTGCAAGTGGCCCGTACTTGACTCCACCAGATATGACAGAGACTGAGTTGTTAAGGTGGGAACAAACGCCATTCTTCATAGAGACGAAGCGCCGACTTCAGTATCCACTCCCCTAAGGGTAACCACAAACATACACACCACGATTATCTGATCACGGGAAAAACACGACACACGAAGTGTGGGGTGGAAAGAGGAAAAGGTCCCACCGGGCGTGCCAGAATCTGTTCTCCGCCGAAAGCCGGGAAAGACTGATGTCTTGCCTGAAATTCGAGGGCAGATGCTATTTGGTGCTATCCGTCCACCTCTTCGAAGATGCTAAGTTGATTTATGGCACCGTGTATCAAAGGTTTAGACGGATGCGGCCGATGTATCAGACTTCGTCAGATCCCCCTCATTTGAGGGGGTTTTGATTGTGGGGACGCTCTTCCCTGCAGGCGCAAGCCCCTGCAGTTAATTACGTTACCGTATAGCGGTAACAACTTTCTCCTTCTCCAGATGGTCACTTCGTGTCGTGGGTGTTTGTTTTGTTTTTGGTTGTCCGTGGATTGTATACGGAGACTAATTTATTTTGTCGTCCGTAGGACGTGGATTAGTCCAAATCCGTATTTTCTTAGATTTGGGTTTGAGGGTTGGGTTTAAGGATACGTTGGTTTCATTTGAGACTAAGATCAACTTAAAAGTTTGTTAAGGATACGTTAGTCTAATTTTTAGACTAAGATCAACTTAACGGGATCGTTTAGATCCGACAGAAGAGCATTTAGGCTCTATTATTTAGTTTAGGGACATTGCGGTCGATTACCAGTTTAAGAACATGGTGGTCCATTACCAGTTTAAGGACATGGTGGTCCAAGGTTAAGGACATCGTAGTCCGTGGGTTTAAAGGGACCCCACAGTCCGAGGTTAAGGACATCGTAGTCCGTGGGTTTAAAGAGACCCCACAGTCCGAGGTTAAGGACATCGTAGTCCGTGGGTTTAAAGGGACTTCACAGTCCGGTTTAAGGACATCGTAGTCCGTGGGTTTAAAGGGACCCCACAGTCCAGTTTAAGGACATCGTAGTCCGTGGAATGTATGGTTGTCGGGACCCGTCGCCTCTCCGAAGACGTTAAGGATTACAACGACATGTATCAGAGGGGTTCAGAGATGTATCCTTGAACCAGTTTTGGTTGGTAGATCTGTAGTCCAATTTGGAAATAAGATCTGTTAAAAGATTTATGAGCATATGGGCTCAATTAATCTGAGTTGAGGACTTATGGTCAATCTTGGGCTAAGTCCATTCAAGTTAAAATGTTTAACATTTATTTTGGGCTGTTGAGCATTTGTTTGGGTTTGGCCCTTTTAACAATGGTGAGCATTGATTTGGATTTTGACAGTATTTCTGTCTTTTAGTGCTGAGCACTCATAATAGCTCTGAGGCTTGTTAAAGAACAATTTATGTTATGTCAGCGCCCACGTGAGGGACACGGGGTGCGCTTGGCGCTTTGCACCAGTTAAAGAGCGCAGTGCGCTTCTGCTGAGTAGCGCACACATGAGTGACACGTGACGCGCTTGGCGTTGAGCGCCAGATGATGAGCGCATTGCGCTTCGCACATGAGTGACACGTGGCGCGCTTGGCGCTGAGTGCCAGATGATGAGCGCATTGCGCTTCGCACATGAGTGACACGTGGCGCGTTTGGCGCTGAACGCCAGATGATGAGCGCATTGCGCTTCTGCTGAGTAGCGCACACATGAGTGATACGTGGCGCGCTTGGCGCTGAGCGCCGGATGATGATCGCATTGTGCTAATTTATGAGCGCATTACGCTATTAGTTCAGTGGCGCACACGTGAGTGACACGTGGTGCGCTTGGCGCTGAGCGCCAGTCCAAGAGCGCAGAAGCGCATTTGATCAATTTTATGATCTGGGAAATAAATTCTCCCTTAGAAGAGACTTGTCTCAAGATCAAAAGAACAAAAGCATTTTATAGGAGATGCTTCAATCTCTTGTATTGATGAAAGGTTTTGCCTTTAAGGATCTATGATCCTTAAGAGATTGAATTATTCTCTCCCCTTTTATTTTATAATGAGATGTTCATGATCTCTTTTGTAAAGACAATTTGTCTTATAGATCTATGATCTGTGAAAGAAGTAAGTATTTCTTTGTTTTATGATGAGATCTTTTTTATCTCTTTATAAAAGACCCTGGTCTTTGTAGATCTATGATCTTTTTTAAGAAGCGAATTCTTCCTTTTAATTATGAGATGATTTCATCTCTTTGTTCATCACCATTCTTTTTACCTTGAAGAAAAAATCTTCTTTTGCCGAGAGCTATGCTTTTCTTTCTGAAATCTCAAAGTTTATGGGGGGTTCCTCTTCCTAAGACTTGAAGTCTTGGATCCTTTATATAGGGGATGCTGATTTGTTGAATCAGTTAAAGAGATCTTTCTCTTATTGATTTGGGGATGTTTTCCCACCATTGGATCTTTGATCCTAGGGCTTCTGTTTTACAGATTGCAATCTTCTTGTTTTTAACAAGATTGATAAATCTTTCCATGCAGAATTTATTCTGTCTTTTAGTAATTTTTATTTACCATTGGATCATTGATCCAACTGTGTTCTGATTTACAGAGCACAATCTTGTTATTTGGAAAGATTTTGAGGAATCTTTCCTTAACAGAATTTTAATTCTGATTAATTAATTATTTATCATTATTATCAGATCTTTGATCTAACGGTGGGGAGATTTTAGTTCCAGCGCTAGCGCGCCTGTGCTTGACACGTGGTGCGCTGGTTAAAGGGCAGCGCACACTGCGCTAGCGCACCTGTGTTTGACACGTAGTGCGTTGCCTGGAGCGCAGCGCACCTAGCTCTAGCGCACACGTGGCGTGCTGCTTAGAGCGCAGCGCACTTTGCGCTAGCGCACCTGTGTTTGACACGTAGTGCGCTGTCTAGGACGCAGCGCGCTTGGCGCTGCATCTGAAGCGTTGCTTCATTTCAAAAATTTGAATTTTAAACAGAGCTTTGCTCTGATTGGGGGAAACAGATGCGAATCAAATGTTCTTACTGTCATTCATAGTATGTGATTGACGTCCGTAGATTACGCCTTTTCATTTCGATTTGACGCAGAGCAGTTTACGCTCTCTTGAGCAGCACCTCCATTTCTCTGGTATGTAATTTTGGCAAATGTGGTCTGTAAATACTCCATCTTGACCTCTTTGTAGGGTAGTGATGGCTTAGGAAACAGGTTCAGGTCTGTTGCTTAAGACTTTTCAATTTTATAAGCCGGGTGGGTCTCATAAAGACTTTTCTCCCTACGAGTCGTGAGGATCTCGTAGGCGTATTTTTTCCTTAGGAATCGTGAGAATTCCTAAGTGTTTTCTTTTCTCGAGAGTCGTAAAGATCTCACAAGAGAATTTTCTCACTTACAAGTCAAGAAGACACGTAAGTGGTTGATGAGCTGACTTGTTCCCGAGTTGAAGCGTTGCTTTGACGGGGAGGTTGAGGGTCGACTTTCTCCGTTTTCTACGGTGTCGGGGGTGACTTTCTCCGTTTTCTACGGTGTCGGGAATCGACTTTCTCCGTTTTCTACGGTGTCGGGGTTGACTTTCTCCGTTTTCTACGGTGTCGAAGATCGACTTTCTCCGTTTTCTACGGTGTCGGGGATCGACTTTCTCCGTTTTCTACGGTGTCGGGGTCGGCTTTCTCCGTTTTCTACGGTGTTGGGGTTGCTTTCGGTTGTCTGTGAACCGTAGAGTCTTGGAACTAGAGACTTTGCTGTGGCTCCGATTGGTGGTGTCGTGTCCATATCCTGCTGGAATGAGGGGGGTACGCCGTTGTTGATCTCTAGGCTGTAGATGTTGCCGTCGAGATCTGGCTTTCCTTCGACAGAGTTTGGGGAAATGTGGTACTCTTTTTGTTTATGCCCATGGATTGTATACATGGGTCGATGTGATCTCACCTGCAGGGCAAAAGTTTCATTTTATACGTATTTCGTTTTCTTTCCGCGATGCTCTATCATTTCAGCTTTTTATATCGCGAAAGTCGCGATTGCCCAATCATTTCGGCTATTTTTTTTTTACTCGCTGCTTTTTATTGCGAGTCGCCTAATCATTTCGGCTATTTTGTATGCATATATTTTACTTGCTGATTTCGTTGCAAGTTGCCCTATCATTTCGGCTATTTCATATGCATTTTTGGCTCGCTGATTTTTTTATCGTGAGTATAAACTTGGAATTTGATACCGATTTAGGCATCAGCATCACTACAACTGGGATATGGTCAGGAGCGAATCATCACTTGCCGTTGTCGATTCGAACAAAGGTGGCTTAGCAAACAGGATTAAGATCCTGTTTCCTAAGGCTTTTGACTTCATGAGCCGTAAGGGTCTCATAAACGTATTTCTCCCTACGAGTCGTGAGGATCTTATAGGTGCGTTTTCTCCTTAGGGGTCGTGAGGACTCCCAAGTGCGTTTTCTCTCGAGAGTCGTAACGATCTCACAAGAGGATTTTCTTCGTTACAAGTCGGGAGGACTCGTAAGTGTTTGTTTCCCTCCTTGTCGATGTATGACTTTGGAGAGTGTGGCCCGTGAATAATATGCAATAGTCCATCTTGGACCGCCTTGCAGGGCCCCAGTGCTTAGGAAACAGGTTTTTATCCCCATTGCTTAAAGTTTTTCCCTACGAGTCGAGACGAATCGAGAAGTTTTCGCAAGGACACTAATTTCCTCACGAGTCGAGACGAATTGAGAAGTTCTCGTAAGGGTTTCCTAAAGTCACAGTTAACTCCTGCTAATAAAAGTCCGTTAGGGTCTGTGGTACTATGGGTTTTTTTACCCGTCGTACCGTCGCGTTGGCCGGTGTATTCCTCGATACGTAATCTTGCTGTTCGAGTAGCCCCACGACTGTCGTGTCTTTGATCCCTTCGGGGGCTGGACAAGACGTCTTTAAGCAATCTTCCAGGTGATATTACCGTCGAAAGAGCAAGCGTTAGGGATATTCCATGTCCTTTTTACTTGAGATTAGGCTCAATTTGGGAGCCCCGATGAGTCATGACCACTCCACGCTAGTGTGTGATGATCTCCGATAGTCTTTTCATGTCTCATTTGAGTTGCCGTCAAGACCCTGAAGCGAGGGATTTTCCTTGGCTTCGTTTGTTGACATTGTGTCTGTAATATTGCGACAAATGTCGAGGTTGTCTTTGGGTTGCCTGTGAACCGTTGAGGTTTGGAACTAGGGGATTTTGTCATGGCTCCGTTTTGTTGATGTCGCGCCTGCATCTTGCTGGAAGGAAGGACACTGTTGGTTGATCTCCAGGCTGTAGATGTAGCCGTCGAGACCTGGAACTAGGGACTTTGCTATGGCTCCGAGGTAGTCTCTAGGTTGTCCGTGAACTGTCGAGATTCGGAACTAGGGGACTTTGCCGTGGCTCCGCTTTGTCAATGTTGCGTCTGCATCCGATTGGAGTACGGAGAAACGCCGGTGTTGATCTCTAGGTTGTTGATATTGACGTCGAAACCCTGAAGCTAAGGATCTTCCTTTGCTTCGTTTGTTGACATTGTGTCTGCAATATTGCGACGAATATCGAGGTTGTTTCTGGGTTGTCTATGAACCGTCGAGATTTGGCTTCTCTTTGACGAAGCCTGGTGGGACGATATGGTTCCCTTTCTGTTTGTGCCCATGGATTGTATACAGGGGTCAATGTGACCTCACCTGCAGGGCAAAAGTTTCATTCATTTTTTTCTTCTTTCCGCGATGCTATCATTTCAGCTTTTTATATCACGAAAGTCACGATTGCCCAATCATTTTGGTTATTTTTCGCGGTGTCCAATCATTTCGGTTATTTTTCTTTTTACTCGCTGCTTTTTATTGTGAGTTGCCCAATCATTTCGGCTGTTTTTGTATGCATATATTTTACTTGCTGATTTTGTTGCAAGTTGCCCTATCATTTTGGCTATTTCATATGCATTTTTGGCTCGCTGATTTCTGCTGCGAGTATGGAACTTGAGATCTGATACCAATCTTAGCATCAACATCGCTGCGACTGGAATATGGCCAGGAGCGAATCATCATTTGCCTTTGTCGGTGTCACGACCCGAAATGGCACGTGACTGGGACTTGAATCATTTGAAATCTATAGGATCATATCTAATTCAAGTAAGCCAAAAAGAATCCCAGAAATCTAAACCAATATAAAAAGAAGTGACGAAAACTATTTTAAAGCAAGTGGTTTTAATAACATAAGCCGAAGTATTGCATTTTTAAAATCTCATGTCTTTTCTGAAAATTTCGGCAGAGTTTCCTTTGTAATTACTGGCCCCAAAAGGGTACAACATGCATAATATGAATAAAGGCATCCCAAGCGGGAACTAGCTCTTCGTCAATTGACGGTCACAACCACGCAAGCAATATAATATACAACGCCGAAGGGCGAGAATCAAAACTCAAAAGGAAACTCAAATCATCAAGAAAACCATAAGAATACAACGCGCGACTCTAAGGTCGAAATAATATACAACTGGTCTTTTAAGGTTATAAAATATATAAGTCCGGTTGATGGAGTTTACTAGATACAACTGAAATAAATAAATATACAATGGTGGTCACGATGCAAGTGAACCCACCTACCAAAGCAATCACCTGGAAAGGAGCAGTGTGCCAGCAAAGCCGCAACGAACCTGTACGGAAAAACCTGCAAGAAACCGTGGCATAACGGGGGTGAGTTGCCAACTCGTGAGTAGAAAACATCATCTAGCAGAAATCGTATGTATGACTCAATCCTAGGTCAATACGATCAAATATATATAACCTCAAAATGATATAGCCTGAAACATCTAATAATGGCATGGGTAAACATCTATACATATGTATAATACTGAGTGCTCGTGTCAGTGCCTCAGGTAGCAACACATCATAAATATGAGGTACTAATGCAATATAATGAAAACAGAATACATCATGAACGAGAAAACTGTTTTTTTTAATTGGTGAGATTTCTGTTTATATAAATCTAGGTATCATCAATGAAATCAACAGAAAATCAGTGATAGCATCGACACAAAATATATATCTCAATATCCCAGGCTCCGGCTATCCGGACTGGCCTGTATCATCAAATCTCAATATCTCAGGCTCCGGCTATCTGGACTGGCCTGGACTCCGATCGGTATCCTCCGGATATCCGTCGAGTCATAAAACAATCACCGCCCGGTAGTGCTTCCCTGCCAGGCTCAACGCCATCATCTGCGACCATTTTGCCCCAGGGTACCGCACCGGGTCCACCATGCACCCACAGACAGTTCCTCCTCCTCCTCGAATCGGGTGTATGATATCGCTCAAGAGCCGAGAAAACTCATGGTGGACATATCTCAAATCATAATATGAGAAAACCGCACTTTTATCTTTTAAAAATGATAAATGAGTTTATAAAATCTTGCGGTTTCTCCAAATCCAGAAATCTCATGGAAAATCCGAAATCCAAAATGAAAGTCAATAATAATGAATACTGGGCTCCGGCAATCCGGACTGGTCCTTATAATAATGCATGACAAATGAATATATAAATATGCATGAAATAACGAGCAATGAACTAGCATATGAAACAATAACATATTGGAACCATCAGCTAGCAAACGATAACAATAGAGTAATATTCTTTAAAGTGTACGTGACATGTCAATTACCGATGATGATGTGTGTGAGTCGGCAAGCAAGTGTGCGTGGAGTATACGCATCATCGGTAATGGTGCTGGTGTCCTGACAACATGGTTTCATAATAACAATGATAACACAATAGAGCATGCAATGCAATGCAACAGCAAGAAATATACGGAAAATGAACAGTAAACGCAACATAAAGAATATACGATACTTTATATGTGAATCATACAGTTTTAACATTTGAAATAATACGAATCGTGGCGTTTATAAAATAAGGGCTATGGTGTTTTTAAGAAAGGTATGTCCTTTGAAATATCCGTAGAATCCCTTGGCCTGTTTTTAAAGTACTTATGATTCGTTAGTTTTGAAATAGGTATTGTTCCTCGCCGAAACACGGAGACGAGACCGCGTAGATCCGTCTTGCCTGAATTTCGGGGCAGATGCTAATTGGTGCTATCCATCCACCTCTCCGAAGATGCCAAGTTGATTTATGACACCATGTATCGAATGTTTAAACGGATGCGGCCGATGTAGCAGACTTCATCAGATTCTCCCTTTTTGAGGGGTTTTTGATTGTGGGGAGCTCTTCCCTGCAGGTGCAAGCCCCTGCAGTTAATTACGCTACCGTATCGCGGTAACCACTTTCTCCTTCTCTAGATGGTCACTTCGTATCGTGTGTGTTTGTTTTATTTTTTGGTTTCCCGTGGATTGTATACGGAGACTAATTTATGTCGTCACCCGTAGGGCGTGGATTAGTCCAAATTCGTATTTCTTAGATTTAGGTTTGGGGTTGAGTTTAAGGATACGTTAGTCTCATTTGAGACTAAGATCAACTTAAAAGTTTGTTAAGGATACGTTAATCTAATTTTAGACTAAGATCAACTTAACGATTTGTTAAGGATAAGTTAGTCTAATTTTTAGACTAAGATCAACTTAACGGGATCGTTTAGATCCAACAAAAGAGCATTTGGGCTTTATTGTTGAGTTTAAGGACATTGCGGTCGATTACCAGTTTAAGGACATGGTGGTCCATTACCAGTTTAAGGACATGGTGGTCCAAGGTTAAGGACATCATAGTCCGTGAGTTTAAAGACCTCACAGTCAAGGTTAAGGACATCATAGTCCGTGAGCTTAAAGACCTCACAGTCCATGGAATGTATGGTTGTCGGGACCCGTCACCTCTCTGAAAACGTTGAAGGATTACAACGACAAATATCAGAGGAGTAAAGAGATGTACCCTTGAACCGAAGTTGATTAGGGGATCTGTAGTCCAATTTGGGGATCTGTAGTCCAATTTGGAACTAAGATCGATTAATTAGATTATGAGCATATTGGCTTAGTTAAATCTGAATTGAGGACTTATGGTCAATTTGGGCTAAGTCCAATTAAATTTGAAATGTTGGCCCCTTGTTAGACCATTAAACATTTGTCTGGGTTCAGCCCCTCATTATTGAGCAATGCTAAACAAGAGTTTGAGGGCTCTGATGATATTTTGTCCTTGGCTGAGCATTGAACCCTTCATTATAGCTCTGGGTTTTACTTTGCATGTCGTATGAACTGACCAATTTTGAGATTCAGTTGAAGGAGAGTCCTGCCTCTGGAAAACTTAACTAATTTGGCTAAGATTGGCTTTAAAATAGTGTTAAACATTAGAGGATATCTGGTGGTCATGTGTCCTCACGTGATGTATTTAAAACAGTGTTAAACACTGGAGATGAAATGCTTAAAATATTGTTAAACATTGAAAAGAAGGGGTCACGTGGGGGCACGTGAGGGCACCCAGAGGTGGGGCCAGACTTCTTTTATTTTTGTTCTCAGAACTGCAAACACTTTTGATCTTCTGGCCATCACGTGTTGGCACGTGATGGATATTCGTGCATTGATTATTAAAGCGTTTATTAGGGGTCACGTGAGGACACATGAGAGCGCCCAAAGCCAGCACTGCCTTTGCTTTTGTTCTCTTTGTTTTGGAAGTCACATGGGAGCACGTGAGGCATTGCCTCCAATCTTTTTTCCTTCACATTTTGGGGGATCTGTTTAAGGGTCACGTGGGGGCACGTGACCTAGTTCTTTACGTGCATGGAGATTTTTCAAGTCTTTTTATTTTTAAGAATTAAATTCTCTGTTCCTTAAACTCAAATTCTCCCTCTAGATCTTGGATCTGTATGGCAGAATCTTCTCGATGAGAATTAAATTCTCAACTTGTGGGCAGATCTGCTTCTGCAGATTTTCAACCAAAGGAAAAACCAAGTTTTTATTCAAAAGAGTTAAACTCTTAAACTTGAGAATTAAATTCTCTTTTATTTTATGGAGCTTAGATCTCTTTCCTCTTTCTCACCCAGGGTTTCTTTTCTCTGAAAAGAACTTCTTTTCTCACTTGAGAATTAAATTCTCCTTTCTTTCTTTCTCTCTGTTGTTTTTTTTCCAGAAAATCAAAATTCCAAGGATCCCTTCTCTTCTCTTCTCTTCTTGGCTCCTATTTATAGGAGAAAGAAAAGAATCAATTTGTTTAGTCAATTTTTCATTAAAAGATTTTTGGTTGTTTTTGTAACTAACATGATCTTTTAGATCACTCAGTGAATTTTATTCACCATTGGATTTTTAATCCAAAAGATATTCTGTTTGTTATTCTTGGTGAATTTTAGGGAAATCTTTCCTTGTATAAAATCTTTTCATAAATTGGTGATTTTTAATTACCATTGGATTTTTAATCCAACGGTGCTCCACTTTACAGAGCACAATCTTTTTGTTTGGAAAGATTTAGAAAGATCTTTTTTCAGTTAAGGTTCTGGATTCCAATTTAATTAGAATTTAATTTTATTAATTCAGAAGGATTAAAAGCTCATCACGTGTTGGCACGCGATCCCACTGTTTGATCATTGAAATAGAATTTAATTCTATCAATTAAAGAGTTTAGGAACCTGTCACGTGTTGGCATGTGACCCCCTTGATTAAACATTTTATTCAGAATTTAATTCTGCTGTTTAACAGAGCTAAGGAATCATCACGTATCAGCACGTGACCCTTGGTCACGTGTCAGCACGTGATGTCCTATTGGGGGTTTTCTTTGTTATTTTATTATACTTTTAATTCTTTTGAGTTGGTTTAAAGGCCCATCACGTGTTGGCACGGGACCCCATTTAATTATTTATTTTATTCAATGTCTACAGGCTTTGCCTGTAAATGGTCACGTGTGGGCACGTGATGCCCGGTCACGTGTGGGCACGTGATGCCTCATAACTTTTGATCCCGGATGAATTATGAGGCCCATAATATATCAAATCAAAGGGTTTTTCGAGACGCTTTCAATACCATCAGAATTTGGCTGTTTCTCATTCGGGAGTTTGTCAAAATACAGCCCGGAAAATACTGGTTCGCATTTTCTTAAGCGTATCGCTGCCATTTGATACCTTGGGCTCTTTTGTGCAGAAATTTTTGGCAGGAACAAATGCCCCCCACTACTTTGCCCACGTAGGTATGTACGTGGGTTAAGTAGTGCAGAGTAATACATAGCGTATGACCGGTTTCGGACTGATATATAACCTTTAGAATCTTGGTTTGAGAAGATAGCGAGCGGACACAGCGTCGTCATCTATCATTGACTCAAATCTCAACTCTTTAGGGATATAGTTCCAAACCCTGAGGTCCATAAGCTGCACCCTTCTGTTTCTTTATGTTTTACTCTGGCGTGAAGTAGTTTATATGCTCATGAGTAACTTCTCCATTTCAGTGGCATGTAGCTTTGGCAAGTGTGGCCCATAGATAGTCCATCTTGACCTCTTTGCATGGCAGTGATGGCTTAGGAGACGGGTAGGATCTGCCACCTAAGACTTTTCAACTTTATGAGCCGTGAGGGTCTCATAAAGACTTTTCTCCCTACGAGTCGTGGGGATCTCGTAGGTGTCTTTTCTCTTAAGGAGTCGTGAGGATTCCTAAGTGTGTTTTCTCTTGAGAGTCGTAAGGATCCCACAAGAGAATTTTCACGCTTATAAGTCGAGAGGACTCGTAAGTGGTTGTTTCTCTCCTTGTCGAGATTCGACTTTGGAGAGTGTGGTCCGTGAATAGTATGTAAGAGTCCATATTGGACCGACTTGCAGGGCCCAAGTGCTTAGGAAACATATTTTTTAATCCCCACTGCCTAAGGCTTTTCCCTACGAGTCGAGATGAATCGAGAAGTTCTCGCAAGGACACTAATTTCCTCACGAGTCGAGACAAATCGAGAAGTTCTCGCAAGAATGTCCTAACGTCACAGTTAACCTTTGCTCTTTACGACAGAGGTCCGTTAGGATCTGTGGTACTAGGGTTTTCCCCGTCGTACCGTCGCGTTGGCTGTTGTATCCCTCGATAGGCAATCTTGCCGTTCGAGTAGCCTTGCGACTGTCGTGTCTCTGCTCCCTTCGGGGGCTGGACAAGACGTCTTCAAGCAATCTTCCTAGGCAGTTTGACCGTCGGAAGAGCAAGCGTTAGGAATTTTGCCATGTCGCTTTTTACTTGAGGTTAGGCTCAGTTTGGGGAGCCCCGATGAGTCATAACCACTCCGCGCTGGTGTGGGATGATCTCCGATAGTCTTTTAGGTTTTATATGAGTTGCCGTCAAGACCCTGAAGCTAGGAATTTGGCCTTTGCTTCGTTTGTTGGCATTGCGTCTGCTGTATCGAGACGAATGTCACGGTTGTCTCTAGGTTGTTGATGAACCGTCGAGGTTTGGAACTAGGGATTTTACCGTGGCTCCGTTGTTTGATTGTCGCGTCTGAATCCCGCCGGAAGAAGAACGCTGTAGTGACATCTTGTCTGTTGTATCGAGACGAACGTCGAGGTGGTGACCATTCTATGTGGGATGATCCCCGGTAGTCTTTCAGGTTTTATATGAGTTACCGTCAAGACCCTGAAGTTAGGAATTTGGCCTTCACTTCGTTTGCTTTGGCGTGTCCGAATCCTGTTGGAGGAAGGACGCTATAGTGACATTTTGTCTGCTGTATCGAGACGAACGTCGAGGTGGTGACCACTCCATGTGGGATGATCTCCGGTAGTCTTTCAGGTTTTATATGAGTTACCGTCAAGACCCTAAAGCTAGGAATTTGGCCTTCGCTTCGTTTGCTTTGGCGTGTCCGAATCCTGTTGGAGGAAGGACGCTCCAGTGACATCTCGTCTGCTGTATCGAGACGAACGTCGAGGTGGTGACCACTCCATGTAGGATGATCTCTGGTAGTCTTTCAGGTTTTATATGAGTTACCGTCAAGATCCTGAAGCTATGCGTTTGCTGTATCGAGATGAATGTCGCGGTTGTCTTTAGGTTTCGTATGAACCGTCGAGGCTTGGAACAAAGGATTTTGCTGCGGTTCCGTTGTTTTGACCCTGGGGGTGACATTGCGTCTGCTGTAACGAGACGAATGCTGAGGTGGAGTTGAGATTTTGCCATCACTCCGATTTGTTTTGACCGTGAGGTCTTTCGTTGACGTTGCATCTGTATCCTGCTGGACTGCGAAGGAACGCTGTTGTTGACAATGCGTTTGGTGTAACGAGACGAATGCTGAGATGGAGCTGGGATTTTGCCGTCACTCCGCTTTGCTGACGTTGCATCTGTTGTAATGAGACGAATGTCGAGGTGGTCTCTAGGTTGTCTGTGTACCGTCGAGATTTGGAACTAGGGATTATGCCGTGGCTCCGTTTAGTGATGTTGCGTCTGAATCCCGTTAGAATGAAGAGGATCACTGTTGCTGATTTTTTAGGCTGTAGATATTGCCGTTATGATTTGGAACTAGGGACTATGCCGTGGCTCCGTTTCGTTGTGTCGCTTCCGTGCCCTGCTAGCATAAGAAGGAACGCTGTTGTTGGTCTTCTGGGATGCAGATATGACCGTCGAGACTTGGCTCTCTTTCTGGTGGGATGATATGGTTCCCTCTTTGTTTGTGCCCCTGGATTGTATACAGGGATTGATGTGATCTCACCTGTAGGGCAAAAAGCTTCATTTCATTTTTTTCTTTCCGCGATGCTCTATCATTTCAGCTTTTATATCACGAAAGTCGCGATTTCCCAATCATTTCGGCTATTTTTCGCGGTGCCCAATCATTTCGGCTATTTTTTCTTTTTACTCGCTTTTTTTATTGCGAGTTGCCCAACCATTTTGGCTATTTTGTATGCATATATTTTTACTTGCTGATTTCGTTGCAAGTTGCCCCATCATTTCGGCTATTTCATATGCATTTTTGGCTCGCTGATTTTTTATCGCGAGTGTGGAACTTGGAATCTGGTGCCAACCTCAATATCAGCATCGCTGCTACTGGAATATTTCCAGGAGCGAATCATCATTTGCCGTGAAAGGGCTTGGAATTTGATACCGATTTAGGCACCAGCATCGCTATCACTGGGACATTGCCAGGAGCAAATCATCATTTGCCTATGTCGATGTTGAACAAAGGTGGCTTAGCAAACAGGGTTAGGATCCTGTCGACTAAGGCTTTTGACTTAATAAGCCGTAAGGGTCTCATAAAGATGTTTCTCCCTACAAGTCGTGAGGATCTCGTAGCTGTCGTTTCTCCTTAAGAATCGTGAGGATTCCTAAGTGTATGTTCTTTTGTAAGTCGTAAGGATCTTGCAAGAGTGTATCCTTGTAAATCGAGAGGACTTACAAGGGTCATTCACCGTGTGAGCATATCCCTAGTCGCTGGTGGGATTTTGTTAGGGAAATGTTTATTCGTGCCCGTGGATTGTATACAAGGGTCAATATTGAACCGCCTGTAGGGCAGTCTGGGGATTGTGATAGCTTAAGAACAGGTTCAGATCCCTGTAGCTTAAGGCTTTTGAATCCCATGAGCCGTGAGGGTCTCATTGGGGGAATTCTCCTTACGAGTCGTGAGGATCTCGTAAGTGTATTTTCTCATTAGAAATCGTGAGGATCCCTAAGTGTGTTGCTTCCCTTCGTGGGTCGTAAGGATCCCACGCAGGTAGTTTTCTCTTTACAAGGTCGAGAGGACCTTGCAAGTGTCTTTTAACGAGATTACACCTTTTCGGGTTTTCACAAACTCGCTGGTAGCCCTGCTGTTTTTACTCACGGAGCCCTTTCGGGTTTAAATCCGTGCCCATCTTGCTTATGGACGTACCATACCGTTTTTTTTATTTACCACGTCAGCCTGGGGATGCCGCGGGTTCGTAGTAGTTTAAAGACGTTTCGGTCATAGGTCCGAGATTTTTTGGGCAACGTACGATTACACAGCTAGATTTTCCCTCAAATCTTTGCATCTTTTGTGTCAGAGGTAGATTCCTTGAAGAGAAAGCCGAGAGCGATTTCTTCGTCAGAGTCGCTTCCAAAGGTGATAACTTGTGACCCCTTGGTGTCGACTATGTGACAGCTGCCGGCGGCTCTTTTGCGCTCATCTGTCGTGCTTTTCTGTTCCCGACGAGCCTTGCGTTTTATTCGTTGAACGTGTTGTCGGTGGGCAACATATCACTGCCATCGGTTTTTAAAGCCTATGCACTCCTCGGTAGGGTGTGCAATCCTCTGATGGTATAAGCAGAAATTAGGATGTATGTCCGCTTCATCAAGATGTATACCGCCAGGAGAATTTCCTCTGAAAGAGGGCAACTTCATTCCTATCGACATGGCCCTAGCAAATCGTTTCCTTTAAGCTTGCTTTTGCTAGCGATAGGGATGTTTTGCTCCGGTTGGGGCACCTCGGCCTTTTCATCCAGTCGTCGGCGTTTGGCTTTTTCAAATATGGCCATCTCGCGCTCCCGATCAGCTTTGCTTTTTAGATGAGCTTCGTTCATGAATGCGTCAATTATTTCGTCTGATGGTCCTAGAAATTCTGGCTCAGGATCTGCCCCCAATTTCTTTGCGTCAGGAGCTTCTTCACCGTTTATTAACGAGTGAGAGATCACATGGCAGCTTGCTACATAATACTCAGGTTCATCCGACGAGTCTTCTCCATTGTCATCATCTCCGTCCTTGAGGACGTAGCTGAGGAATTCTTGGAGTGTGACTGGGGTCCGCGGCTTTTGATTATATTCTTCTAGCGCGTCAATATGTTTTTGCAGTTCCATGCGCTTGTCATCAGGCTTCACGGGCTTTTTGGTCTTCTCCTTCTTCTTCGAAGACTTTGTCGGCTGGGTACGAGTGTTTTGACTATCACCACGAATTTTTGTAGTTGGGCGCGGTTTCAGCATTCCCTCGACGATTTCGGGTTCCAATGGATTTTTCCACCTGATTGCCGGGCATGTTTGGAGATCCTTCTCATTCTTTTCGTTTTTGCCGAAAGAACTACTTCCTACGGAGCTTTCCTTATGAATGAGCACGATGCCCCCGGCATGTCCACCCTTTTAGGGACGTGAGGTTGTGGCGGGTTCACCTTCCAGTTTTCGGATAATGCGAACTTGCTTTGTTGGTATTGGTTCTCAATCCAGCCTTTGAAGACGAAGCAATCTTTGATTGGATGGCTTACTGCTTAGTGGTAAGGGCAGTAATTAGGATTGCTGATATCGCCTGACTGCAACGGACGTTTTGGATCCGGCAGATTGATGAGTCTGTTGCGCACTGCCAGCTCGAACAGTCTCCTCGTTTTATCCTGGGGAAACGAGTAAGGACGTTCCAGTCTCTCCTCGAGGGATGGACGTGGACGCACGTTGTTTTGGCGAACAACCGGCTTTAAGTTGCTCGGCTGTCGTTGAGTATTGGCGACAAAGGTCGCTTTTCCTTTCCCTTTTTCATTCCGAGGATCCGTCTTTGAGGAGGACGGTCTATGGACCATCTGGTCCATTTGGGCCAGCTTGTCGATCAAGGCCTGGAAAGTGGTCGGCTTGAAAAACATCATGAATTGTGAAATGGTCGCCTGAGGGTCGAGAGTACCCACGAACATGCCTACCGCAGGCGCTTCCTCGATGCGCTGCTCGCACTTTGACCATAGATTCTGCCATCGTATTGCGTATTGCACCCACGTTTCTCCAGGCTTCACTCTGGCATTGATCAATGCCGTGATTGGGGTGCGTTCACTAGCACTCGTGAACCTCTGTGTAAAGAGCAACTCCATTTCTGCAAACGTCTTGACAGAGTCGTTCGGGAGCTCAGAGTACCATTCAAATGCTGTCTTTGACAAGCTGCCAACAAATTGGCGAAGCAGCAGTTTGTCGTCACCTCCAGTATTACTGCACAAGGCTCTGAATTGAGCAACGTGCTGGTGTGGATTCCTCGTCCCCTTATATACATGAAATTTAGGGATCGTATATCCCGGCGGGTACTTTATTTGGTCGTACCAATCCGGATATGGTCGTCCAGTCTTAACAATTTGACCGGCCGTTTCGTTCGCCTGATGAGCTCGTATCTGTTGAGCGATGTAATCATCCAGGGCGGCTTTTGAGATGGTCTCCTCCTTGGCTGCTGAAAGAGCCGGAGGAGGGTTCGATGTCTCCCCTCTGTCGTCTTCAATGGTAATTGGAGAGTCTTCAGCCGGAGGATCCAGTTGTATCATCATCCCGACCATGTCTTGGAAGAGAAGAGCCATTCGTTTTATGTTGGTCGCCTGTTCCGCTGCCTCTTTGTCCTTCTTTTCGAGGATTCTGCGGAGGAACTCGGTATCAGTTTCTTGTTCTTGACATTGCTCTGACGACGTTTCCGGGCTTTCTTTTGGCCCTGTGAGTACGGCCATCTGCGTCAACATTTCCTGGAGCTTCTATTGTTGCTCCTGGGCCTTTGTTACAGATCTGGTGAGCGGTCGATGGCTCGTAGAGATACGGCTATCTTCTTTTCCGGATGCCATATAGACGGTATGCACCATCATGCTCCCAGACTTGGGGCGTTTGGGTTCAGTGCCCTTACGATTCGTTGCGGACACAGGGATTTTCTCCGGCCTTCTCCTCTTATGAGCGGTCGAAGTTGAGGGGGCCGTTTCAGTAGGCACCCAAGTAGCTGTCGCCTTCTGCGGTACGACAGAGTGGTCTTCTTCTTGCCGAACCTTCATCTTTTTCTGTCGGCGGAGATAGCCTTGATCTATCACGGAGTCCTGGACCCGTCGCCAAACTTTGTAAATTTTAGAGGACAGCGCTGAGGGGGCTGCTCTAGCTTCACCTTAGTAGCATTCTCCATGGGTGGAGGAGATCTCTTCAGCACGGCAGTTGGAGAGTTTTTGCGCACCATTCTTAGCGGTTCAAAGCTGTTCCCAGTTGGAACGGCAGCATTGATTTCCACCATTGGAGCGGGCGGAGTCAGTCCAGAAGGAGAGTTGCCCCCAGCCTTACTCAGCGCCAGTAGCGACGTCGAGCGTGTCGAGCTGACGGTATTGGCTCAGCTATGGGGATGGCCTCATCGTGCCCCCTGTTCTGGTCAGGTGTCGCTGGTATCGGCTTCTTAAAGATCGACGTCCGTTGAGTGGAGACGGCCAACCTATCAAGAGCAGACTTTCACGCAGGAGAAGTTTTGATGATTTCCTTCGGGGAGGAAGCCGAAACAGTCGGTCTTGCAAAGACCGACTCCTTGGCAGGAGAAGCCGCTTTAACGACTTCGGGAGCAGGGATGACTGTCCTCTTCGGAATAGCCCTTTCTGGAATTGCAGGCTTCTTCATGGGCCCACATGAACTTTGGCCCAATCTGGAAAAGACCGAGGCGTTTGGTTTGGGCGACCCGTTGAGAGGGGCCGCGGTAGTGATAAGTCGATCAAAGACCGACTTCTTTGGGGCTTCTTGCGACAGCAGCGGGGCATTGAAGCTCATCGGTGGGATCATGGTCCCAAAGAACAGCCCAATGGTGGCTGGCGTCACCTGATCCACCGACATTGCGAAAAGGGAGGCCGCTTGGGGCCCGTAAGTCACTCCTCCAACAGGGACGGAGTGAGAGTTATTGCCGTAGTTGCAGTTTGTGCAGTTGAAAGACATTGATTTCTTTGTTTCCTGCACGGAGCAAGACACCAAATCTTAGTATCTCGAACCCAAGGGCAACCATAGCAAACCGCGATTCGTTTGCGAAACACGACACACGAAGTGTAGAGTGGAAAGAGGAAAAGGTCCCACCGGGCATGCCAGAATTTGTTCCCCGCCGAAACACGGAGACGCGACCGCGTAGGTCCGTCTTGCCTGAATTTCGGGGCAGATGCTAATTGGTGCTATCCGTCCACCTCTCCGAAGATGCCAAGTTGATTTATGGCACCATGTATCGAAGGTTTAAACGGATGCAGCCGATGTAGCAGACTTCGTTAGATTCCCCTTCTTAGAGGGGTTTTTTGATTGTGGGGACGCTCTTCCCTGCAGGCGCAAGCCCCTGCAGTTAATTACGCTACCGCATCGCGGTAATCACTTTCTCCTTCTCCAGATGGTCACTTCGTATCGTGTGTGTTTGTTTTGTTTTTTGGTTACCCGTGGATTGTATACGAAGACTAATTTATGCCGTCGCCCGTAGGGCGTGGATTAGTTCAAATCCGTATTTCTTAGATTTATGTTTGGGGTTGAGTTTAAGGATACGTTAGTCTCATTTGAGACTAATATCAACTTAAACGTTTGTTAAGGATACGTTAGTCTAATTTTAGACTAAGATCAACTTAACGATTTGTTAAGGATACGTTAGTCTAATTTTTAGACTAAGATCAACTTAACGGGATCGTTTAGACCCAACAAAAGAGCATTTGGGCTCTATTGTTTAGTTTAAGGACATGGTGGTCCATTACCGGTTTAAGGACATGGTGGTCCAAGGTTAAGGACATCATAGTCCGTGAGTTTAAAGACCTCACAGTCAAGGTTAAGGACATCATAGTCCGTGAGTTTAAAGATCTCACAGTCAAGCTTAATGACATCATAGTTCGTGAGCTTAAGGACCTCATAGTCCATGGAATGTATGGTTGTCGGGACCCGTCATCTCTCTGAAGACATTGAAAGATTACAACGACAAATATCAGAGAAGTAAAGAGATGTACCCTTGAACCGAAGTTGATTGGGGGATCTATAGTCCAATTTGGAACTAAGATCGATTAATTAGATTATGAGCACATTGGCTTAGTTAAATCTGAATTAAGGACTTATGGCCAATTTGGGCTAAGTCCAATTAAATTTGAAATGTTGGCCTATTGTTAAACCATTAAACATTTGTCTGGGTTCAGCCTCTCATTATTGAGCAATGCTAAACAAGAGTTTGAGGGCTCTGATGATATTTTGTCCTTGGTTGAGCATTGAACCCTTCATTATAGCTCTGGGTTTTACTCTGCATGTCGTATGAACTGATCAATTTTGAGATTCAGTTGAAGGAGAGTCCTGCCTCTGGAAAACTTAGCTAATTTGGTTAAGATTGGCTTTAAAATAGTGTTAAATACTAGAGGATATCTGGTGGTCACGTGTCCTCACGTGATGTATTTAAAACAGTGTTAAACACTGGAGATGAAATGCTTAAAATAGTGTTAAACACTAGAAAAGAAGGGGTCACGTGGGGGCACGTGAGGGCACCCAGAGATGGGGTCAGACCTCCTTTATTTTTGTTCTCAGAACTGCAAATAAGTGTTAAACAATTTTGATCTTCTGGCCATCACGTGTTGGCACGTGATGGATATTCGTGCATTGATTATTAAAGCGTTTATTAGGGGTCACGTGAGGACCCGTGAGAGCGTCCAAAGCCAGCACTGCCTTTGCTTTTGTTCTCTTTGTTTTGGAAGTCACATAGGAGCACGTGAGGCATTGCCTCCAATCTTTTTTCCTTCACATTTTGGGGGATCTGTTTAGGGGTCACATGGGGGCACGTGACCTAGTTCTTTACGTGCATGGAGATCTTTCAAGTCTATTTATTTTTAAGAATTAAATTCTCTGTAGGATTAAACCCTAGTTCTGTTTTAGAGTAATTAAATTCCTATGAATTTGGGAGAATTAAATTCTTATATAGGGTTAAACCCTAGTTCTGTTTTAGAGGAATTAAATTCCTGTGAATTGGGGGAATTAAATTCCTTAAACTCAAATTCTCCGTCTAGGTCTTGGATCTGCACGGCAGAATCTTCCCGATGAGAATTAAATTCTCAACTTGTGGGGAGATCTGCTTCTGCAGATCTTCAACCAAAGGAAGAACTAAGTTTTTATTCAGAAGAGTTAAACTTTTAAACTTGAGAATTAAATTCTCTTTTATTTTATGGAGCTTAGATCTCTTTCCCCTTTCTCACCCAGGGTTTCTTTTCTTTGAAAAGAACTTCTTTTCTCTCTTGAGAATTAAATTCTCCTTTCTTTTTTTCTCTCTTTTGTTTTTCTCCAGAAAATCAAAATTCCAAGGATCCCTTCTCTTCTCTTCTTGGCTCCTATTTATAGGAGAAAGAAAAGAATCA
This sequence comes from Agapanthus africanus, assembly GCA_030015575.1. Classification (NCBI taxonomy): domain Eukaryota; kingdom Viridiplantae; phylum Streptophyta; class Magnoliopsida; order Asparagales; family Amaryllidaceae; genus Agapanthus; species Agapanthus africanus. Next base: position 712,103,284 of record CM057342.1, read on the forward strand.
ATTTGTTTAGTCAATCTTTCATTAAAAGATTTTTGGTTGTTTTTGTAACCAACATGATCTTTTAGATCACTCAGTGAATTTTATTCACCATTGGATTTTTAATCCAAAAGATATTCTGTTTGTTATTCTTGGTGAATTTTAGGGAAATCTTTCCTTGTATAAAATCTTTCTATAAATTGGTGATTTTTAATCACCATTGGATTTTTAATCCAACAGTGCTCCACTTTACAGAGCACAATCTTTTTGTTTGGAAAGATTTAGAAAGATTTTTTTCAGTTAAGGTTCTGGATTCCCATTTAATTAGAATTTAATTTTATTAATTCAGAAGGATTAAAAGCTCATCACGTGTTGGCACGTGATCCCACTGTTTGATCATTAAAATAGAATTTAATTCTATCAATTAAATAGTTTAGGAACCTGTCACGTGTTGGCATGTGACCCCCTTGATTAAACATTTTATTCAGAATTTAATTCTGCTGTTTAACAGAGCTAAGGAATCATCACGTGTCAGTACGTGACCCTTGGTCACGTGTCAGCACGTGATGTTCTATTGGGGGTTTTCTTTGTTATTTTATTATACTTTTAATTCTTTTCAGTGGGTTTAAAGGCCCATCACGTGTTGGCACGTGACCCCATTTAATTATTTATTTTATTCAGTGCTTACAGGCTTTGCCTGTAAATGGTCACGTGTGGGCACGTGATGCTTGGTCACGTATGGGCACGTGATGCCCGGTCACGTGTGGGCACGTGATGCCTCATAACTTTTGATCCCGGATGAATTATGAGGCCCATAATATATCAAATCGAAGGGTTTTTCGAGACGCTTTCAATACCATCAAAATTTGGTTGTTTCTCGTTCGGGAGTTGTCAAAATACAGCCCGGAAAATACTGGTTCGCATTTTCTTAAGCGTATCGCTGCCGTTTGATACCTTGGGCTCTTTTGCGCAGAAATTTTTGGCAGGAACAGGTATGACTCGAGTCTGGTCTAACATCTACAAGTAAACTACATGACTAAACTAACAGGTTAATCGAAAAGGTAAGGAAACCGCCTAAATCTGAGTCGATATATATATATATATATATATATATATATATATATATATATATATATTAGTCGGTGACCCCGCCTCAATAGTATCGCGTACGATACAATATATCATTTGACATCCTCGAGTCAAGAGTGTGGATCTATCATCAATATATATAGCTCGTACGGTAAATCCATCGTGCGGCATCCCAAACTGGGTACGGGTCAATATCACATTTATCTCATAATTCAACTGGTATCCTCATCATCATATCATGATCTGGGTACTGATCTAACGTCTAGTACATACTGATACCATCTACATATATAAGTGCGTGTGTATGAAAAAACAACGCCCTAAAGACCCGCTATAATATCATGTCGTATCTCAAATACGAACCATGTCACATCACCGATCTCATGGCATCATGCCCAATCTCATCGACTCATCTCCAAATATCATGTACTATCCTCATCATCCATGTATATATATACACACACACACATACATACATAGTCCCATACCTATGTGTATTTATATATACATATATATCCCTATATATGCACAAGTAAATAAAATGTATGCAAGTGTGTGCGCGCGTGAATGTAAACCTTATTTTAGAGTTCGCGACTAAGAAGGTAACTAACGACACTATCATCCAAATACACTAAACTAACCCAAAGTCATCTAAAACATGTCTAGCTACATATGCACATCTCATATATATATATATATATATATATATATATATATATCATAACGCATACACGTTTTATATTACGAAACTGTGGGGGTGCTATACGCCATCCACTCGAGCTTCTTCTATGCGCTGTTCGCATCTTGACCATAGGTTACGCCACCGGATTGCATACTGAACCCAGGTTTCTCCTGGCTTCACTCTGGCATTGATCAACGCCGTAATTGGGGTGCGTTCGCTAGCGCTTACGAAACGCTGAGTGAATAACAACTCCATCTCTGTAAACGTTTTGACGGAGTCATTCGGCAGCTCTGAATACTATTCAAAGGTCGTCTCCGCCAAGCTGCCGACGAATTGGCGAAGTAGCAATTTGTCTTCACCTCCGGTATTGCCGCAGAGAGCCCTGAACTGAGCGACATGCTGATGTGGATTACCCGTCCCCTTATACACATGGAATTTGGGGATCGTATATCCTGGTGGGTACTTAATCTGATCGTACCAGCCCGGATAGGGTTGCCCAGTCTTGACAATTTGGCCAGCGGCTTCGCTCGTCTGGTGAGCTCGTATCTGTTGAGCTATATAGTCGTCAAGGGCGGTTTTGGAGATAGTCTCTTCCTTGGCTACTGATAGAGCCGGAAGTGGGTTTGACGTCTCCCCTCTGTCGTCTTCAAGGATTACTGGAGGGTCATCAGCTGGAGGATTCGGCTGTATCATCATCCCGACCATATCTTGGAATAGTAGCGCCATTTGTTTTAGCCGCTTGTTACACGGCCTCTTTGTCATTCTCAAGCATTCTTCGGAGGAATTCGGCATCAGTTTCCTGCTCCTGACGCTGCTCCGACGATGTCTCCAGGCTTACTTTTGGCCCAGTGAGTGAGGGCATGGTTGTCAGCATCTCCTGGAGCTTTTGCTGTTGTTGCTCCTGAGCCTTTGTCACAGACCGTGTAAGTGGTCGATGATCCGTGGAAATGCGGCTATCCTCTTTTCCGGATGCCATGTAGATGGTGTGCACTACCATGCTCCCAGACTTGGAGCGTTTGGATTCAATGCCTTTGGAGTTGGTCGCAGGCATAGGGATCTTCTCCGGCCTTCTCCTTTTGTGGGCGGTCGAAATTGAAGGGGCCGTTGCAGTGGGCACCCAAGTAGACGACACCTAATGTGGTACGACGGGGTGGTCCTTCTCTTGCCGATCCTTCATCTTCTTCGGTTGGCGAGAGCAGTCTTGGTTAATCTCCGAGTCTTGGACCCTTCGCCAGACCCTATGGATTTTGGAAGACAGCCGCTGAGGGGGCTGCGCTGGCTTTGCCTTTGTAGCGTTCTCCACAGATGGAGATCTTTTTAGCACAACAGTCGGAGAGTTCTTGCGCACCCTCCTAAGTGGTTCAAAGCCGTTTCCAGTTGGAACAACAGTATCAATTTCCACCATTGAAACTGGTGGAGTCAGTCCGAAAGGTGAACTGCCCCAGCTTTCCTCACTCGGCGCCAGTGGCGACGTCGAGCGCGTCTTGCAGATGGGATCATTTCCGTTGCCGGGGTAGCTGCATCGTGCTTCATGCTTTGATGAGAAACTGTTGTTGGTGTCAGCCTGGCAAAGACTGACGTCCGTTGAGAGGGGATGGTCAACCTGTCGAAAGCAGGCTTTCGAACAGGGGAAGTAGCCTTGGTTACTTCGCCTGAAGCGGGAGTTGGAGCAGACAGTCTTGTGAAGACCGACTCCTTAGCTGATGAGTTCATTTACTGGAGCAGGGATGGCTATCCGCTTCGGGATGACCCCTTCAGGGATTGCGGGCTTCTTCACGGGCCTATTGGAGCTTTGGCCCAGTCTGTTAAAAATCGAGGCGTTGGATTTGGGCGACCCGTTGAGAGGGGCCGAAGTAATGGTAAGCCGATCAAAGATCGACTTCCTCGGAGCTTCTCGCGACGGCAATGGGGCGTTGAAGCTCATTGGTGGGAGCATGGTCCCAAAGAATAACCCAGTGGTGGCTTGCGTCACCTGTTCTACTGGCATCGTGAAAACGGAGGCCGCTTGAGGCCCATAGGTCACTCCACCAGACGGGGCGAAACGAGAATTGTTGTTGCAGCTGGTGCAGTTGGAAGTCATTTTCTCTGCACGGGAGCAGGACACCAAATCTTAGTACCTCGAATCCAGGGGCAACCATTGCAAACCGCGATTCGTTCGCGAAACACGACACACGAAGTGTGGAGTGGAAAGAGGAAAAGGTCCCACCGGGCATGCCAGAATCTGTTCGCCGCCGAAAGACGCGACCGGGACGTTGGGACGTCCGGCTTGAATTTTGGGGGGCAGATGCTATTTGGTTCGTCCACCTCTCCGACAATGCCAAGTTGATTTATGGCACCATGTATCGAAAGTTTAGACGGATGCGGGTGATGTAGCAGACTTCGTCAGATTCCCCCTCATGATGAGGGGTTTTTGATTGTGGGGACGTTCTTTCCTGCATGCGCAAGTCCCTGCAGTTAATTATACCACCGCATCGCGGTAACCACTTTCTCCTTCTCCAGATGGTCACTTCGTGTTGTGGGTGTTTGTTTTGTCTTTGGTTGCCCGTAGATTGTATACGGAGACTAATTTATGTTGTTGCCCGTAGGGCGTGGATTAGTCCAAATCCGTATTTTCTTAGATTTGGGTTTGGGTTGGGTTTAAGGATCGTTAATCTCATTTGAGATTAAGATCAACTTAAACATTTGTTAAGGATACGTTAGTTTAATTTTAGACTAAGATCTACTTAACAGGATCATTTAGATCCAATAAAAGAGCATTTGGGCTCTATTGCTTTAGTTTAGGGACATTGCGGTCCAGTGGGTTTAAGGATTGTTAATCTCATCAACTTAAACGTTTGTTAAGGATACATTAGTCTAATTTTTAGACTAAGATCTACTTAACAGGGGTTTGGGATCATTTAGATCCAACAAAAGAGCATTTGGACTCTGTTGTTTTAGTTTAGGGACATTGCGGTCCATAGTTTAAGGACGTCATAGTTCATGGAGTTTAAAGACATCATAGTCTGTAAAGTTTAAAGACATCATAGTCTATGAGTTTAAGGAACTCACAGTCCATTTAAGGACATCATAGTCCAGTTTAAAGACGTCATAGTCTGTAAAGTTTAAAGATATCATAGTCTATGGGGGTTTAGTTTAAGAGACGTTGCGGTCCATAAGTTTAAGGACATCATAGTCCATGAGTTTAAGGACCTCATAGTCCATAAAATTTAAGACATCATAGTCTATAAGTTTAAGGACCTCACAGTCCATGGTAGTTTAGAGACATCATAGTCTGTAAAGTTTAAGGACTTCATAGTCCATGAGTTTAAGAACCCCACAGTCCGTAAAGTTTAAGGACATTATAGTTCATGAGTTTGAGGACTCCACAGTCCGTGGAATGTCTGGTTGTCGGGACCCGTCATCTCTCTGAAAACGTTGAAGGATTACAACGATACATATCAGAGGAGTGAAGAGATGTACTCTTGAACCAATATTGGTTGGGCGATCTGTAGTCCAATTTGGGACTAAGATTAAAGATTTATGAGCATATGGGCTCAATTAATCTGAATTAGGGATCTGTGGCCAATTTGGGCTCGGCCCATTCAGTTAAAATGTTGGACATTTAATTAGGCTCAGTCCTTTCTCATTTAACAATACTGAGCATTGGTTTAGGTTCTGACAACCGTTTTTGTCTTTTATTGAGTGCTGAGCACTCATTATAATTCTGGGGCTTTATTTAAATAACAGTTTACGTTCCTTCAGCGCACACGTGAGGAGCACGTGGTGCGCTTGGCGCTGAGCGCCAGTCAATGAGCGTGGAGCGCTTCTTTTAAGTAGCACACACGTGAGGAGCACGTAACGCGCTTGGCGCTGAGCGCCAGTCAAAGAGCGCAAGGTGTTTATGTTACGTAGCGCACACGTGAGGAGTACGTAGCACGCTTGGCGCTGGTCACCAGATTTGGAACGCTAAGACGCTTTTTATGAAGTAGCGTACACGTGAGGAGCACGTGGCGTGCTTGGCGCCGAGCGCCAGACAATGAGCGCAGAGCGTTTCTGATCAATTTTATGATCTGAGAAATAAGTTCTCGCTTACAAGAGATTTTGCCTCATGGTTCTAAGAACAAAGTTCTTATTTTTATAGGAAATGTTACAATCTCTTCTATTTTTTTTGGGTGAAAGACTTTGTCTTTGTAGATCTATGATTTGAAGAGAATGAAATTCTTCTCCCTCCTTTTTTATGATGAGATATTATGATCTCTTTTTGTGAAAGACCCCTGTCTTATAGATCTATGATCTGAAAAAGAACTATGTTTTTCTTTCTTGATGAGATGTTTTTTATCTCTCTGTTTTTACCTTGAAGAAAAGTTCTTCTTCTCAGAGCTTGTTCTTTTCTTTCAAATTTCTCAAAGCTTGTTGGGGGTTCCTCTGTGCAAGACTTGAAGTCTTGGGTTCTTTATATAGGGGAGGCTGATTTGTTGAATCAGTTGAAGAGATTTTTTCTCTAATTGATCTGGGGATATTTCCCACTGTTGGATCTTTGATCTTAAGGATTCTGTTTTACAGAAGGTAATCTTCTTGTTTTTAACAAGATTGAAAAAATCTTTTCCCAGAACTTATTTTGTATCTCGGTGATTTTTTAATCACCATTGGATCATGGTGATCCAATGGTGCTCTGATTTACAGAGCACAATCTTTCTTGTTTGGAAAGATTCTGAGGAGTATTTCCTTAACAGAATTTTATTCTGGTAATTTGATGATTTATCATCTTCGCTTTGATCCAACGGTGGAGAATATTTAGTTCTAGCGCTTGGCGCTCTTGTGTTTTGCACGTGAGCGCTTAGCGCTCTTGTGTCTTGCACGTGAGCGCTGCCTCAGAACTCTCAACGCTGGCGCACTTGGCGCGAGCGCACTCATACTTTGCACGTGAGTGCTGCCACAGAGCGCTGCACGAGTGCGCTGCCGCTCTTGGCGCTAGCGATTTTATGAAGCGCTGCTTCATTTCAAATTTTAAAATTTGAACAGAGCTTTGCTCTGATTGGGGGAAACATTAACAGCATTAAATTTGACCGTCAAAAATGGTAGTTTTTCGTCATTTTGAAACTATAGGGTAGTTTTCTGGAAAACCCTGAAACTATAGGGGAGTTTTTGGTAAATAACCCTATTTCTATATTATATTTCCTGTATGATTTCTGAAGCAGGATGGCTGATCATAATGTTTTCAGCATTTTTCTTGCGATTTACTGATAAATCCTCTGTAAATTCTATGCATAAATGATCACATTTGACTCTTTCGCGGGATGATTCCTATTTAGAGAGCTATATCAGTACAATTGGCGTTGACTTTGTAAGTCAGATTACATTGGCAGAATCTTTTCTTATTGCTTATGTTGATGCTAAGCTTATTTTCATATTTGATTTCTCTTTAGAAAATCCGCACTGTGGAGCAAGATGGGAAAACTATTAGACTTCAAATAGTAAGCACTCGATCAAATAGCTTTTTGCCAATCTAATTTCTTTCCACCTGCATATAATTTTATATGAATCTTGTCTTTGCTCAGTGGGATACTGTTGGTCAAGAACGCTTTCAAACAATCACAAGCAGCTACTACCGTGGTGCTCATGGCATAATTGTAAGTACTATCGTGTTCATTTTTATTTTCCCATTTTAATCAACAAATTATTTGGGGCTAATATATATATATATATATATATATATATATATATATATATCGGCAGGTGGTTTATGATGTGACTGATCAAGAAAGTTTCAACAATGTCAAGCAATGGTTGATGAGATTGACTGCTATGCAAGGGACAACGTGAACAAGTTTTTGGTGGGAAATAAATGTGATTTAACTGATAAGAGGGTTGTTTCTTATGAGGCTGGGAAGGTAAATCTACTGCTGAATCTATTCTCATATGCTCCAGAAAATATCCTAGCTGGATATCTTCTCAAAAATTTAGTTTTCTCCTCTTAAAAGGCTCGAAGATGAGATTGGAATTCCTTTCTTGGAGACAAGTGCCAAAAGCGCCGCCAATGTTGGGCAAGCATTCATGACAATGGCAGCAGAGATCAAGAACCGGTTAGAGTTCTTACTACTATTTTGATAGGCTCAATACCACATAATTCCTTTGCACCATTGGGGATTTGAGCACAATTCCCCCTTAAAGTAGTGGCATTTGCACCACAGTGGTTTCAATTTTTTCACTCCCAATTTTACCCCTTTCTTCTTACTCTTATCAAACATACATAGTCCAATTAACCTTAACCCAAAAACTCTATGGTCTCATCTAGCTCTGCTAGATCTCCGACCTATTTTTTCCTTGCAGGCTTCGATCACCTCTTCTTTCCCGTATTATCCCTAAATTATTCTCTTTCTTCAATTGTCTCTCAACTTTTGTAGCATGGTGATTTTAACTTTCTTTAGTCCATTAATTCATGACAAGAAAAAGAAAAATGATATTAAGTGCTCTTGCTTTTCGGTTATAGGGTATATGGAGGAAGAAGAAATGGCCATGAATTTTTAGGGGGAAAAAGAATTGAAATTCAGGGGGTTGGAAATGCTTATTACCAAAGTTAGGATCTGTAGCTGGGGTGATGCAATTCACCTGTTCTAATATTTTCATTGGAATCCTAAACTTCCCTTGAAATTGGTTCATCTTTGATCGTTTCATTCTCTCATGAAATCCTCACATGGTCTTGATTTCCTTGGTCATTTTTATTTTGGCGCTCGGATGGCAAGTCAACCAGCTGCAAATACGACGAGACCGGCGACCGTGCAAATGAGAAGACAGCCTGTTGCCCAGAAGACCAGCTGCTGCTCTTAAATGTAACGTCTCCTTGTAAGACACGTCGGCGCAAAATTTCAACTCTGCCTTGTATTCCCTGGTGGAAAAAAAAGAGATATACAGGGATTGGTTGCTTGATCTTTATATGTATATACTGTAACACTCAGAAAAGAACTCATGTCATTAAGTTACGTTTAGGGTTTTATCATGTTTGGTGTTTGAAGAATTTAACATTTGATAGCATTATCAATCAACTCTAACTGTATGAATTCATGCAGTGATGCTGTTTTCCTTTAATATGCGTTCATTGATTGCCAAATAGTCTAGCAAGTAGTTGTAACTGGTTTGCGGTTTTTTAAACGGGAACTCTCGATCTATGATATATTTTAACGATCCGATCCTTCAAGTCGATCATCCTATCCTTAATATGTGTGTGAAAAATTAAGGGAATTAAAGATCTTTAGCATGTCTATGCATCGGATGATATTTATGTTGCATTATTGACATACCTCATTTTTGCATTCATCGATGCATAGGCTAGAGATCTTTAAATGCTTTGATTTTTCACACATATTTGAGGGTAAGGTGATCAACTTGAACGGATCGGATCGTTAAAATATGCCGTAGATTGGGAGTTCCGGTTTTTAAAAAAACGCGGCCCGGATTGCAATGGATCTTCACGATAGGATAAGGAAATAGTGTAAGAATTTGAAAAAACAAATTGTCATTGCAAATACCAAAACATTCAGTAAGTAATAAGCACAAAGCAAGTTTTAAGGGATATGTTTCATATTAGTAAAGTACAAGACGATAAAACACAACGGAGAATCTGCATAAAATCTGATCCCCACCTAGCGCATCACACTTGATAGAAACAACACTCGCGGGTGCCTCACACATACAGAACACTAATCAGGAACAACACACTATCCATTTCCTCTTCAACGTGAGATATCACAAGTTCGATCCTCCAAGAGGGCTGATTTAAAAAATAGACTAATTTTCAATCCGATGTGAATTCTCTCTTAATTAGTGTGTATGGGATAAATTGCTTTAAAATATTAAGTGTGCCAAGTCGCTGAATGATCAATAATGACTTACACAATATATACACTTACACGGCAATAATTAACAACAAAAATATATATCAGGTCCCCCTACCGATTAAAGCATGAACAAGTAAAGGTATAAACCAACGAAAATGATTTCATGAATCCAAATTAGCAACAAAAAAAATGCAGCAATTGTACATCATATACAGCAATGGCAAACATCTGAATGCTCAATGTTCTCAATGAAATTCTTCAGCCAACCTTAACAAGGACACAAACCCGGTTACAACAACTACAGGCAAACTGCAAATTGTAAAAGGATTACCGAAATGAATTTACAAAAGTAATGCAGCGAGAAAAATTCATACTAATTAGTTTGCTGGGCGTGTGGAATTGCTCAATGCTTCTTTTAACCTACTGAAAACAAGTCTAAGTGGAATACACGAAACAGCCGGAGCTGAACACACTATTTTATCCACCACCAATTTCCTCAAAGCTTCTTTCTTTTTGTGCTCAACAGCAAAAGACGAAAGCCTGCGAATCTTTCTAGGGGAGAAACTTGATCTTTTCCCGTTACCAGATTTCTTATTCAACCTACTCACTGAAGCTCCGCTTCCCAAAATCTCAACTGGGATGGGATGGCCCACAATGGGTTTACCATTAAACTTGCTCATAAGAGAGACTAGAGGAACACGTTGACCCTTGCAGTTTGATTGCACATCCAATTCAACATCATATAATTGAGAACTGTTTTGGTCCAACACCCGATATCTCAAAGGGAGACGGATTTTTCGAGGTGGAAGCGAAACTTGGGCTGGGATTGAAATTTTGGGTTTTGCATCAAAAACTTCTGAAACGGGCGTAATTTTTATTTGTTGGCAGCAGCTATCAGATGTAAGGGAAGCATCAGAAGTGGTATTTGGAGTTTCCTTTTGAGTCGTTCTATCAATGGTTTCTGAATCTAAATTTTTGTTCAAACTCAAGTATCTTACATTCCTTTTTCCCTTGGTATGCCAATCTGAGGGACCGGTATCAAGTTTATGGCTTGAAGAGCTAGTAGAGCAGGCTTCGGCCAATCCTTCGTTTAACTGTGAAGTTAGACCAACCTCGATGCAATGATTTGACTGCTTGTCTTTTGTGCCCGAGTTCAGCTTAGTTGATTGAAAAATCTTGGAAGTAGGAGAAAGAGCTGGGAAGGCATAAAAGACATGACAAGTTCTTTGTTTATATTCCTTAAAGGAAACTACAAGAATATATCAATGTGTGTTCAACAAATACAAAGAAGATATGCTACAAAAAGAAACTAATATAAGCAATTGGATGCAACTGTATCACAAGTATTTTTAGATCCTCATGTGCAGCATAATGTGAGAAAATACATTCATGTGAAGTAGCTAGCAACATTCTATAAAACTTCTATAAACTAGGCACAATCAGTTTGAAGCAATTGTTACTTCATTTGCAATCAGCAGAAAACAACAATAATATTGTGAACATATAAACATTCCTTGTGATTTGCAAGTATCTTTTCTGTCATGATTTGCAAAAAGAATAGTGTAAACATAAACATTCCACTGTGCAATCTATGAAAGATAAAGCTGCAAAACCGGCCATCCAAAACAGTGCAAATATGATACAGCTGTAATGTGAACGACGTTAGATAAAAGAAATGAGAAAATAATAAATAAAAATAATAATTTATCAAATGGACAAACTGTGTAACTTAGCGCAATCCATAACACAGAGAAAAAAGGTGAAAGAAAATGAAGAGCATTGATATTGCATGCTGCATGCAAGCTGCATGCAAGCTTGACCAAAGGAGAAAATTCAATAGTTGTGAGGTTAGTTTCTTAAATGCTTGTTCTGATGAATAAATAAAACTATGCATGTATAGAATATATTGTAATGCTAAGATGCATGCCAAACGGATCTAGGGTGCGCCAAGTTAATCCGAGGATAAGTCAATGTCTTTTATTACAGGATATCCTTATTTTCCACATTTGTTATTTTGTGAGAACTTCGTGGAGTCCCTGGCCGACCCCTTATTTTTCTACTTCTCATCTCATTTAGACAAATGATTCTAGATGGATCCACAGTTTTAAATCGTTGTTAGGGATGACAATCCTTACCCATCAACTATTAGCCCAACCAGGTATCCAAATCCAAGTGTGATAAACATATTATGGCAACACCTAAAGCAGCAGGGAAAGTAACATAGCATGTCGCAATTTGCTGAAAGAAGAGGTATATAAGTTTTATGGTTCCCATGAAAAAGAAATAGCGCTCCATAAACTAGTATGTGCGTTCAATGCACGTGTGCAAATGGTAGATATCATGGAAAAATAATTGAGAAGATTATTAAAGGAAAATAAAATAGATAATCAAAGATTTTTAGCAGAGACGATTTGAACAGTTGATAAGAGACGATTTGAACAGTCGCAATTTTTCTTCCTTGTAAATGCTAATTTTTTGGCCCTCAAAATTACAAGGACAATTTTTTTTTATATTAAACCATATTAAAATAATATTTTTAAAAAAAATCACTTTCAAAACATATTACAAAAAAGGGCACTTTCTGCATCGTAGGCGCCACATCGATGCCAGCTCAGCACTAGCGCCGACGTGAACAATTTTTTTTTATTAAGGGGCGCAGTTTCAAACTGCGCCCCATACATTTGTAATGGGTGCGGTTTCAAACCGCACCCATATATTTTAGTGCAAAATAATGGGGCGCACTTTCAAAGTGCGCCCATTCCCCCACTTAAATAGATACAACTATTAACTTTCCTCATTCCTCACTATTCTCTCTCTCAATCTCTCCGTCTCTCTCGATCACTTCTGTTCCCCCCGACCTCCCCCAAACCTCTCTGCCCCCTCCCCGGCGATCTCCTCTCCCTCTCTGGTCTCTCCCATCTCTCTCCCTCTGTCTCTCTCTCTGCTCTCTCGATCTCACAATATCTCGCTCGTACAGGTTTAGATGGAAATGCACGGACGAACAATCACCTTCATCCTCGCCATCAGTACTGTGAGCATCTAGAAGGTTAGCTAAATCCTAATTTTATTTAAAAATAATTCATAAAAAAATTTGGTTAAAATTTCGTATTAGGAAAGCAATTCGAACAAATTGGGTACATATTAAAGGTTTTTCTCGATTTTACTTATGACAGATCAATGAGCAGGTTACAAGTTCTTGCAACTTGTTACATGCTATAAATATGGATTTTATTGTAATTTTATGTAATCAGGTGAAAATAAATGTGAAGATAAATAAGTAGCTTGTTTGATGAGAACTCTCAAAGCATGCGTCAATATTTCTGGCAGGTGGAAAAATGACGGATAATTATATCCATCTAGTTTGCTATTTCGATGGCCAATTATCGATGGGAAAAAATAATGTTCCTGAATATGTCGAAGGAAAAACTAAGACGACTAGAGTCAAGAAATCTAGCACATACAACGAACTGTGCCAAGTAGTGTACAAAACTACCAAAATCAATCCGTTAGAGTTCAATATCTCCTTAATATGCAAATGGCCAACGGCGCATGAATATACCGCTATTGAAGTATCCGATGACGAGGATACACAAGTCATGCTTGCATCGGAATCGAAATCGATCGAGCTGTTTGTGAAGGAGATATTGACGTCCACTCAACTGTCCGAACCTTATTCTGAAGTGCCTGATCCTTCATTTCGAGCATCCGAGTATTACCCGTAAGGAGAAATGACACGCGTGCTCAATATGAAAGCTGATTCTACCGGCTTTATGTCTTCCACAAATGATGAACAATATAAAGATCAAAGTTACGTAGGTGAAAGCATATCAAGCGAGACGCTAGTGAGTTGGCAGTTTACGAAGTAGTACCTTGCATATCTTTATACCGCATGTACATTTAGCGGAACACTATTTATTGAGTGGAGATATGCTATAGTTACTAAGTATTCATAAATTTGTATGCAAATTTGTATGCAGTTCTTATATACCGCCAGTCGGTTATAATTGCATGTCACCACCAAGTTTCGATTTTAATTGCATGCCAACGCTAAGCTTCGACTTCAATATTATGCCCCAAAATACCGAGCACATGCAGTCATACAATACGGGATACAATACATGGTGGACACCGTTTGCAGACAATAGGTCGGGATATCAAGTACCATGCAAGTTCCTAATATTGGTTCCGCATATCCAACCGATGTACCTGCTACGGATCCAGCGGTGTTGAAACGTAATGGAGATGAAAGTGATGATTATGATGCTAGTGATGAAGATGAGGTTCAAGCACAAAATAGCATGCAAATTGCACATATCCTTGACAATGAGAATGATAGACAGTGGATTACTAATTCATGTGTTAATAATGATTTCGTTGCGTTTGAAGATTCACTTGCCGATAACATAACAGATGCTTACATGTTATCTACAGCGGCAACGGAGAATGTCAACATTCGTGCTGATAGGCTTTCGACAGTCGATATTGAAAGTGGGTTAAAGGTCGGCGATTTGTTCGAGAATAAGTTAATTTGGGCAGTCAGCGTTTGGTCAATTAAACACGGAGTTTCTTTAAAACCAATCAAGACTATCACGACCAAATACACCGTCGTTTGTAAAACAGACGCGAACTGCCCTTGGAGGTTTCATGCATATATATCGAAAAAATCATCGACGGGACATTGGCAGATAAAGTATGCGGGTAATCATTGTAAGTCCACGTTGCCCACCCCGGTGCGCTTGCGGGGAGGCGGAAACGTTATGAAAAATCGGATATTTACAACACTAGGCAACATGGACTATGCTAAAGGAGGGATCTTTGCTAAACAAAAACTGACTACAAAGCTAAAAGAGTTAGCTACTCGGAAATGGGGTTTACCCAGCTCTTCAAGTCCTTCTCTTCTTGCTCCTTGGAGTGAAAGAACGGGTTCTCCTTGTCGCCTTCTCTTGCTGAAGAAAGATCCACCCGAGAGCCTCTACCTTTGGCTCCAACCTCAAACTAGAAGTAACTAAGGTGCTTGGTGTGCTAAACCTAGGACCTTAGAAAGAGTAGAAAGTATTTTTGAGGGATTTATCTCAAGCTCAAATGGTTCTCAACTCATGAGAGGGGAGTAGAGCTAGAGAGAGAGGAAGAGGAGAGAGAATGAGAATGATAGAAATGAGAAGAATAATGCCAACCTTCACATATATGTGAATTATGATAAATAAATAATTAGCTAAAGATAATTGTGATGGTTAATCATGAAATGACCATTATCATTTCACATTAAATACTTTTGCAAGGATCAAAGAGCATCTTTCATATGAAATGATGATGGTCAACTTGTCAACCTAGATCAACAAGTCAAGCAGAGTCAAATGGTCAATAACCATAACCATAACACAATTATAATTAACTAATATTAATAAATCATATTTTACACATAAACAATAGGGTTAAGAAAATGACAATGGTCATCAACCCTAATGAAAGTCCTCTGCCTCTGCCTCAGTCAACTGTGCATACACACCTGTATCCGTGTTCCGAGAAACACGGATACAAAGAGATAAAACCAATCCCAAAACATATACTAAGATCTGGCTTAAACCAAAGCCCGCTAGTATAAGCTGTCCGGACACCAAACGTGCACAAGTGCGCGGATGTGAACGAACCCCGTCGCAAAACCATGCGACCTCTACTCATTTTGCCTAAAGGCGAATAACCCTCTGTGTGGGACTCTAAAGACTCGACACTACGCTGGCAGTGGGTTTAACCACAGACCGCAAGCGGCACTAGCTGTACGTAACGGTCCCCAGGTAGATGCCGATAAGAAGACTGACGAGGTAAACCCATCTGAACTCCTACTGAGCCTGAATGTGACAGTCTCCGTACAGTCCGGTCTGTTCATCTAAGAATATCGCATGGCGGGCCTAGGGGGGCGGTAAACATCAGTCCCCTAATAGCGGTACAAGTCGTGCCGGAGTGTAGCCTAGAACACCTGAGATAACACTGGAAACCTACCAGTCTATCTCGCTTGCCCTAGCCAAAGACTTTGTCTAATGGCTCTCCTAGACACAGCGCGATATCAACCCCCAATACCGAGAGAGACAAATCCTGTCTAACCGTCACTGCCTCCAAATGCTTCGGGACTGCTCCCAAAAACTACCTGTTTGCACGACTCCTTTGAGCCGTGGTAGGATAGTAATCAAAGAACAGTGGGATCACACTCGAGGCGAAGTGACAGTGTCAAGTCAACGGACTAAGCTATAATCATGTCACCTGGGAACTGATAACTGACGATAGGTATAATACCAACCAACAGTTCCCGACGAGTCCTGTCCAGTGTACTCGTAACCTAACGAGCACCCGCATACTATCCCAAGTACGACGTACTGACGGCTGTGGGATAGACCGTCTCCCAAGCTGGGATGAGAAGCGCATACGCTAGTCTACTCCGGAGTATCGATGCCCAGTTTCGATAGTCCTACGACTAGGGACCTGCATAAGGATGTGCTTGTAGATTACCCAGCCCCCACAAGTGTGACTGCCATCACAACGCTGGTAATCAAGCAAAGATTCTAAGGGCTCCACTAATGTGTAAAGGCGATATGTTAAAAGAAACACATGCACACATTAAAGCAGAAACAAACCAAGTAGCATACTACTATTTTGAGCAAGATTGTCAATACAAGGTGAATATCCCAAGCTTCCATCAAGTAATATACATACTAGTATGATACAGTAATGGCCTCTAGGGCATATACACTAACAATCTCCCACTTGCACTAAGGCCATGTACTGGCGTATCGAAGACCTATCATCTCGATCAGCCGCTCGAACTGAGTCTGGGGTAAGGCCTTCGTGAATGGATCGGCAGTGTTATCTTCCGTAGCAACTCTCCGAACCTCGATCTCCTGACGACCCACGATCTCCCTGATCAGGTGATACCGCCTCAAGATGTGTCTGGACTTCTGATGGGACCTGGGTTCCTTCGCTAAAGCTATAGCCCCGTTGTTGTCGCAATACAGAGGTACTGGATCAACAATAGACGGAACCACCTGAAGTTCTGTCAAGAACTTCCTTATCCAGACGGCTTCTTTTGCGGCATCTGCAGCAGCGATATATTCCGCTTCCATCGTCGAGTCAGCAACGGTTTCCTGTTTGGAACTCTTCCAACACACCGCCCCTCCATAGAGGGTAAAGACATAACCCGACATGGACTTGGAATCATCCTCGTCACTCTGGAAGCTGGAGTCAGCAAAGGCCTCGATCTGAAGGTCTTTTCCGCCTTACACCAAGAACATCTCCTTAATCCTTCTCAGGTACTTGAGAATGTTCTTTACCGCTATCCAGTGTTTCTCCCAAGGGTTTGACTGATACCGGCTTACCACACTCAGTGCGTAAGCTATATCTGGTCTGGTACACAACATCGCATACATTATAGAGCCTACCGCAGAAGCGTAGGGTGTAATAGACATGCGATCCCTTTCCAAATCAGTCTTGGGAGACATTTCTTTGGAGAGGGTGATCCCGTGACAAGCCGGTAGATTACCGCGCTTGGAATCTTCCATAGCGAATCTTTTCAGTATGGCGTCGATGTACCTGGACTGTGAGAGTCCTAATATCCTCTTGGATCTGTCACGACAGATCCGGATCCCCAGAATGTAAAAGGCATCACCCAGGTCTTTCATGGAGAAGCTGTGTGACAATCCTTTGACAGATTGTAGCATAGAAATGTCCTTTTTTTATTAAGAGAATGTCATCCACGTAAAAAACGAGGAATACTACAGTTCTCGCTACAAATCTACTATAGATGCATGGTTCATCTGGATTTTTGATAAAGCCAAATTCTTTGACCGTCTCATCAAAACAGATGTTCCAACTCCGCGATGCCTGCTTCAGTCCATAAATGGACTTAAGCAACTTGCGCACCTTTCCGCTGCTCCCACTCTGAATGAAACCCTCTGGCTGGTCCATATAGACACACTCCTCTAAATTTCAATTTAGAAAATCGGTTTTTACGTCCATCTGCCAGATCTCATAATCGTGGAAGGCAGCAATGGCAAGAAGGATCCGAATGGATTTCAGCATAGCCACTGGAGAAAATGTTTCGTCATAGTCCAAGCCAGGTCTTTGACGGAAACCCTTTGCAACAAGTCTAGCTTTATAGGTCTCAACCTGTCCATCTACACCAATCTTCCTTTTGAAGATCTACTTGCATCCTACGGGTTTTACCCCATCTGGAGCAATGTCCAACGTCCATACTTTGTTGGTGTACATGGACTCCATTTCGGTCCGCATTGCATCCAGCCATTTTACCGAGTCAACGCTCTGAATGACCTGCTGAAAGCTAGTCGGCTGATCACTATCAATGATGCAATCCTCTCTATCCCCGTCTATGAGAAAACCGTAGTATCTCTCGGACGGATGAGACTGCCTACTACTTCTGCGGAGCGGCGCAGGAATGTCCTGATCTTTCGAACCCTCTGGTTCTACTAAGCTTTCAGTAATAGCTCGTGGTTCTGGAATTTCTTCCAGTTCTATTGCGCTCGCACTTATCAGTTTTTCCAAAAACTGAGTTTCCAAGAAATGGGCATGACGAGAAACAAAAAACTTTTGTTCCTCTTCGCAATAGAAGAAATATCCCTTGGAGTTCTTTGGATATCCCACAAACTTGCACTGTACTGAACGTGCCTCGAGTTTGTCCGCATGCTGCTTTTTGACAAAAGCTGGACATCCACATGTCTTAATGTGATTAAGATAGGGTCTCTTCTCACACCACATCTGATATGGTGTAGTAGGCACAGTCTTAATTGGAACTCGATTCAAAAGGTATGCAGCTGATTCTAATGCATATCCCCAGAATGATCGCGGTAACTCAGCATTACTCATCATGGAACGTACCATATCCAATAGGGTGCGGTTCCGTCTCTCCGATACACCGTTATGTTGCGGAGTGTATGGAGGAGTAAGCTGAGAGAGAATTCCATTCTCTTTTAGGTAATCCAGGAACTCGGCACTCAAGTATTCACCACCTCGATTAGATCTCAGTGTCTTGATACTTTTGCCTGTTTGTTTTTCTACTTCATTCTTATATTCCTGGAATTTTCCAAAGGCTTCGGATTTATGTTTCATCAAGAAGACATATCCATACCTTGAAAAGACATCCGTAAAAGTAATGAAGTAAGAATAACCGCTTCGTGCATGCGTAGACATTGGACCACACACGTCGCTGTGTACGAGTCCCAAGAGCTCGCTCGCTCTTACTCCGTGTCCAGTGAACGGAGTCTTTGTCATCTTTCCTTTGAGACAGGATTGACAAGTTGCATATGATTGATATTCGAACGAATCCAAATATCCTTCTGTATGTAACTTCGTCAACCTTCTCTCATTGATGCGACTCAGTCTACAATGCCATAAGAAAGTCTGATTTGTTTCCGGAGACTTTCTTTTGTGTGTATTCTGGACATCGAAAATCTGTGGTTGGTTTAATACGTATATACCATTGCTTAATGTACCTGACCCAATCAGAACTTGATTAAGGTGAATGTTTACAACATTACTTACAAATGCAAATTCATAACCTTCTTTAGATATTAAAGATACAGAAATGATATTACAAGTTGCATTGGGTACAAAAAAGCAATTACGTAAAACCAAAACATGTCCATCTGACATTCCCAGGTGATAGTCCCCCACGGCCTCAGCATCCATACTAGCTCCGTTTGCAACTTTGAGGGTTATATCACCTACCTTCAAAAACCTACGCTTTCTCAATGCCTGCAAAGAATTACAGATATGAGATCCCGATCCGGTATCCAATACCCAGGACGTAGAGTTTATTGATAGACAGTTTTCAATAACATACACACCTGAAGCTGAAGCCGCAACTTGCTTCAGATCCTGTGTTCTGGCCTTCCAAGCCCTGCAATCTTTCTTCCAGTGTCCACTCTTGTGACAGTCAAAGCACTCTTCTTTATCCACAAGCTTTCCTGCTACCTTTGTTGCCTTTGCCTTTCCCTTCGTATCCACTTTACTAACACCGCCCCTTGGTTTGGCGGGGGTTTTCTTCTTTCCCTTGGCTTTCGCCTTGGACCTAGAAGAGGAAGATCCTCCTACAAACAAAATGGATGTTTCCCTACCTTTCTGTAGGGTGCCCTCTGCACTCCTCAGCATGTTGAGGAGCTCTGAAAGTTCAACTTCCTTTTCCTGCAAGTTGAAGTTCAGGATGAACTGGGCGTAAGTGGAAGGAAAGGACTGGAGAATCAAGTCTGTATAGAGCTCATTCTCCAACGTGGTCCCAAGGTCCGCGAGCTCCTCTATGTAGCCAATCATCTTAAGCATGTATTCCGCTATCGATGATCCGACGGCCAATCTTGCCGAAAACAGCTTCTTCGACACTTCGTATCTGGCGATACGGGATTGCTCTCCATACAGTTCTTTTGTATGGAGAAATATGGATTCGAGATCCATATTCTCGTGCCTCCTCTGATGTTCATTGTCCATAGAGGCAAGCACGAGGCACTTGACCTTCGCGCAGTCGATTTCCCAGGTCTTACGGATTTCCTTATCCACGACGCTGGTTTTGGGACCTGGGACAGGGGGAGCTTTGGTGGTAAGAAGGTGCCCCAACTTGTCATAAGTGATTGCCATTTTGACATTCCTGAGCCAATCTTTGTAGTTTGGCCCTGTCAGTATGTTTTTATCTAGAAGTAACTTGAGTCCAGTCATGATAATTGGTCACTGCAATTAGGAGAGAGAAGAAACACTTTAGCATGATGCTCTTGCAAGTTTAGAGTGGTTTTTAATTTGTCTAAACAGGATGGCTCCCACTGTCTCTCGAATCCCTCCTCAAACTATAAAGGAAGAACTAGTCGGGATCAATCTCACCGTACAATACTTGCTTAACTGTTCAGCCAGGCCAGTGTCGGTACTTCGAGGGAGGTTTTCCAACGCTTTCACGGAGTTCCTTAATTAAGTAACTTCTTTTCCCTGTGGGCGTAGCTCCGCTAACACCTTTCTAGACACCTACTTGGTTTATAGCATTGATCGTTAAGTGAGAAAGTTCCGGAGTAGCATATACTCACAGTAGGATTGGGATCCAAATATCATCGCGTGACAAAACTGAAGGAAGCCTACCAGAATCATCTCTCCAAATGGTATGCAGCGCTAGCAAGTTTCAGTACTTATGAAACTCCCGATGTGGATTTTTGCCCCATGCTCTTATGACCTTGACTTTGGCCAAAATATCATAAGTCACATGTCAAGTTCTACCCGTCATTCTCCAGGTTAATTTGAGCCCACCCGCACATACCTTTGACTTTGGCCAATATGGTAGAACGGCTGCCCCAAACCAACACATCTATCTATGCTGCACATGAATACCCAATAGCTACCAATCACTATACCTTGACTTTGGCCAACATACATAGCTTGAATACTTATTGACCATTCATGTAAAACGACGGAGGGCTACGAATGGTTTTGGCGAAACCGTGAACGTAGTGAACTTGATATAATCGAAGGAACGAGATAGCTTTCAAAAGGAGTGGTTCAAGCTCCGCATTTAAAAGTTGGTTTTGAAAAGAACCGAGTGGTTTTGAAAGTGTTCCAACGACTTTTACTTGGTTTATTTTTTTCTTGCATTAATTCCAATGCGTCCCATCATTTAATCATACCATTGCAGAAAACAACAAAAATATGACGTGAGCTTATGCCATCCGCATTCGCCACGGGTCCCGTCATCACCCGTTAGGTTACTTAACTAACGACAGAGCGGGGGCTGGACTAGCGCGGATGCAAAACATAAGCAACGCCTAAATAGATATCATATATATAGATATATATACATTCATCACATGCAATGATAGCTATTCCAGATCACAGATGAATACATTGGATATACTAGGAATCCGCACTCCGTACGAGCCTGTAACGAAAAACGGATTACACGGTCGCGATGAATAGCCAAACCCCACCCTAGACCCCTACGGATGCGGCAAACTACCCGCCAAGTACCCGAAGCGAAGCAACCTCCCTCAACACTGTGAGTAGGCCACTCGGCACTTCGAGATACCCGGTAGTTTGTGCACCCCACCTTGGGTTTATCCTAAGAGCAAAAACAGTAAAAAGAAATTATACAATGGCGGCTACAACCTCAACCCGGATGTACGGCCAAACAAATAATATTACATCAAATTCATATTACATGAATTGAAAGAATAAGAAAACTCTCATCTCACAACCCCCGGCTATTCATCCGCGACAATCCAACGAATTCATATATACAAACCATCAACATTACAGATCAAAGATATGTATAACCCCTACTAATCGACGTATAGCGATTAGCAGACGTTCAATACATATATCACATCACAGATATAACCCATTAGCCAAAGTGTAAAGAAATTCGATCAAAATACGGATTTGTGACCACCCAAAAACAAACTTGTTCTCTGGAAATTCTGGGCAGAAACAAACCATCTCAAAAATCACAAAACACCCCCAGAAGTAAACTGCAGGAGAAACGATCCACGGCCGAGTCAACTCGGCCGCGGAACCGCGGTGAGTTGGTCGGTTCAGTGGGTCGTTTTTCTTGCCTGTACTTTAAAAAGCCTGAGCCGATTTTTAAGACATGATTTATTATTTTTAAAGCAGGTTTAAAAATCGGCAGAAAGTTAGGGTTCTAGAAAAGTGTTGCGATTTTTTCCGATCGAAGTTCTATATACTTTGCTAACTAGTTAGTTTGTGTTTAGCTAGGCTCTGATACCACTGTAAGTCCATGTTGCCCACCCCGGTGCTTGCGGGGAAGCGGAAACGTTATGAAAAATCGGATTTTTACAACACTAGGCAACATGGACTATGCTAAAGGAGGGATCTTTGCTAAACAAAAACTGACTACAAAGCTAAAAGAGTTAGCTACTCGGAAATGGGGTTATACCTAGGTCTTCAAGTCGTTCTCTTCTTGCTCCTTGGAGTGAAAGAACGGGTTCTCCTTGTCGCCTTCTCTTGCCGAAGAAAGATCCACCCGAAGGCCTCTACCTTTGGCTCCAACCTCAAACTAGAAGTAACTAAGGTGCTTGGTGTGCTAAACCTAGGACCTTAGAAAGAGTAGAGAGTATTTTTGAGGGATTTATCTCAAGCTCAAATGGTTCTCAACTCATGAGAAGGGAGAGCTAGAGAGAGAGGAAGAGGAGGAGAGAGAATAAGAATGATAGAAATGAGAAGAATAATGCCAACCTTCTTACATATATGTGAATTATGATAAATAAATAATTAGCTAAAGATAATTGTGATGGTTAATCATGAAATGACCATTATCATTTCACATTAAATACTTTTGCAAGGATCAAAGAGCATCTTTCATATGAAATGATGATGGTCAACTTGTCAACCTAGGTCAACAAGTCAAATGGTAAACAACCATAACCATAACACAATTATAATTAACTAATATTAATAAATCATATTTCACACAAACATTAGGGTTAAGAAAATGACAATGGTCATCAACCCTAATGAAAGTCCTCTGCCTCTGCCTCAGTCAACCGTGCATACACACCTGTATCCGTGTTCCGAGGAACACGAATACAAAGAGATAAAACCAATCCCAAAACATATACTAGGATCTGGCTTAAACCAAAACCCGCTAGTATAAGCTGTCCGGACACCAAACGTGCACAAGTGCGCGGATGTGAACGAACCCCGTCGCAAAACCATGCGACCTCTACTCATTTTGCCTAAAGGCGAATAACCCTCTGTGTGGGACTCTAAAGACTCGACACTACGCTGGCAGTGGGTTTAACCACAGACCGTAAGCGGCACTAGCTGTACGTAACGGTCCCCAGGTAGATGCCGATAAGAAGACTGACGAGGTAAACCCATCTGAACTCCTACCGAGCCTGAATGTGACAGTCTCCGTACAGTCCGATCTGTTCGTCTAAGAATATCGCATGGCGAGCCTAGGGGACGGTAAACGTCAGTCCCCTAATAGCGGTACAAGTCGTGCCGGAGTGTAGCCCAGAACACCTGAGATAACACTGGAAACCTACCAGTCTATCTCGCTTGCCCTGGTCAGGGACTTTGTGTAATGGCTCTCCTAGACACAGCGCGATATCAACCCCCAATACCGGGAGAGACGAATCCTGTCTAACCGTCACTGCCTCCAAGTGCTTCGGGACTGCACCCAAAAACTACCTGTTTGCACGACTCCTTTGAGCCGTGGTAGGGTAGTAATCAAAGAACAGTGGGAACACACTCGAGACGAAGTGACAGTGTCAAATCAACGGACTAAGCTGTACTCATGTCACCTGGGAACTGATAACTGACGATAGGTATAATACCAACCAACAGTTCCCAACGAGTCCTGTCCAGTGTACTCGTAACCTAACGAGCACCCGCATACTATCCCAAGTACGACGTACTGACGGCTGTGGGACAGACCGTCTCCCAAGCTGGGATGAGAAGCGCATACGCTAGTCTACTCCGGAGTATCGATGCCCAGTCTCGATAGTCCTACGACTAGGGACCTGCATAAGGATGTGCTTGTAGATTACCCAGCCCCCACGAGTGTGACTGCCATCACAACGCTGGTAATCAAGCAAAGATCCTAAGGGCTCCACTAATGTGTAAAGGCGATATGTTAAAAGAAACACATGCACACATTAAAGCAGAAACAAACCAAGTAGCATACTACTATTTTGAGCAAGATTGTCAATACAAGGTGAATATCCCAAGCTTCCATCAAGTAATATACATACTAGTATGATACAGTAATGGCCTCTAGGGCATATACACTAACAATCATACTTGTGAATCCTGTAGTGAATTCAAATCATAAACATACCACTTCTACATTCATATGTAACATGATATATTGCCTTTTATGAAAGCGGATGTCGATTTGACCCTCAAAACGATTCAAGTGCTTATAAAAGATACATATTTCATTGAAATAAATTATATGAAGGCATGGAATGCGTTGAACATGCGTTGAACATGACATTGTCTAAAATATACGGAGATTGGGAAGATTCGTATGAACATTTGCCACGATACCTTGCCGCCATTAAATCTACTAATCTCGGGACTATCTTCAAGATAACCGACGCTTCAATGTCAGAAAGAAAGGAATATTTTACCGGTGCATTTTGGGCATTCGGACAGGCCATTGATGGTTTTCACTTATTGTCGTCTCGTTCTCAGTATTGATGGGACACTTATACGGTAGATACAAAGGGACTTCGCTCATTGCTACCGGTGTTGATGCAAATGATGACTTATCTTTTGGCATATGCTGTAGTTGGAGGTGAAACCACTGAAAATTGGGAATGGTTCATTACTTGCATTCATCTCTACATTCCATCTGTGCGGGAAAGGCGCATTAATTTCATATCTGACCGGATGAAAGGGATTCCGTCTGGATTAAGAAAATCATGGCCAGAGCCTCATAGTCATCGTTATTGTATGCGGCATATCATACCCAACTTCTCAACTGCTGGATTTAGTGGCAAAACCTTGGAGAGTTTGTTCCCTCAAATTGCATGTGCACCAGATGACTTGACATATACTAAGAGAGGAACTTAAACGTATATGTCCAAGAGCAGATGCTTGGATTGGAAGTAGTCTTAAAAATGAAGAAAAAAGATGAGCTCTTTCGAAAGATGGTGGTAAGTGATTTTGCAAAATGACTACGGATGCTTTGGAAAGATTTAACGAGGTCTTAAAAGGATCTCGGTTTTTGCCTATTCAGGTTTTAGTAGGACGGACTTTTTACAGGACGAACAAATACTTCTTTGCACGGCGTCAGGAAGGACAAGAGTAGATGAAAAAGTTATGTTCTAAGTTCGAACAAATAATAAAAAAAAAGGCTTCTGATGCTAAGCATGATTGGATCGTGAGGTTCAGCCAGTCCGAATGGCCGGTGACTAACAAAGATGGAAAAAGTTACGGCGTAGTTATCGATGGTAGGAACTGCAGTTGTACGTGCAATATTCCTAAGTTACAAAAGTTGCCTTGTTCACATGAAATTTCAGTATGCACGCGAGCAGAAGGTGGGGGGAACATTGCACATCACGATCTTGCTTCGAAATGGTATTTTGTCCCCAAATACAAAGATTTGTATGCCCCGTTGTTCCATCATGTACCTGATAGCCGTATTGGGAGCCATACAACGGTCCAATGATATTACCACCTATCGGTAAAAGCAGGACGACCATGTTCTACTCGTATTAAAGGTGTTATGGATGATTCACGAGGACGCAGGCAAAACATATGCAGCATTTGCAATAGGTATGGTTATAACAAGACACGATGCAAAAATCCTCCATCCCCACGTCGCCATTGGTAATCACCGCCTATATTTTGAAACACACACGTGCATATACAAACATACACACATCCAAACACAAAAAACATATATCTACACACGTACACGCACAAATATGTTCTTTGTTATACATGCTCATTTTTTCAAAAATAATATAACTCGACTTTTTCATTATGTAGATATACCTATGGAGCCTGGACCTATAGATACGAGAGTTCTGTACTTGCAGGCTGACCACAGGTCAGCCAACGCCACAATACTACAGGTAAAACTTTGTAATATTATTTTCTCTAATTACATATGTTATTTATACGTTACTGATACAGATCCTCTTTTTGTAATTGACAGAGTGATCAGATGATTACATGCGTTGACCACTCAGTCCAGAGCGGCAAAATCCCAGTTGGAGATGCCCGTGTGCAAGCTGAGATGCAACGGGCAGGCTTTCATCTTCTATCCAGATTAAAGTATATACATATGGATAGGGACTTGATTGCGGCTTTGATAAATAGATAGAGACCGGAGACCTCCACATTTCATTTGAAAGTTAGTGAGATGACTATCACCCTTCAGGACGTCGCTGTGCTTCTTGGACTGCCTATAGACAGAGAAGTGGTTGCTGTAGAGTACAACCACAATTGGGCAGATTTGTGTCTCAACTTGTTGGGTAGGATTCCACTTGTTGGGCAGAGGAGCGGCAGTAACATTAACTTGAGTTGGCTGCAGAAGACATTTAGTGCTGAGCCAACCATGGATGCTACCTCTACGGCGACCGAGCAGCACGCACGAACCTACATTTTACATCAGATAGGGATTCGCTTGTTCCTGGATAGAAGAGCAAAATTAGTCTTGCCCGGCTGCCTCTTTTAGCTGATCTCGACCGGTGTGCGACTTTATCGTGAGGGTGCAGTTCTGTCTTTTCTCTACAGCGAGCTGAGGATGGCTGCATTGATGGAGTAGAAGAGTTTTGGGGGCTGTTTGACGCTTTTTCGGGTATAAAATACTTAAAACCGCATTTTACTAATTTTGCGTAATTAAATTGATATTCAATGTAAAACGTAATTCTATCATATTGTATTTCAGATATGGTCATGGACATCTCTCTATTGATCGCCTGACCATTACGGCATAGTTCTCTTTAGATGGCCAAAGGCCATATGGTTGCCAGTAAGTAATTGAAGCTATGTGCATATTTCAAATTTCAAGTTTTTTTTGAATAAACTTGTGTGTAATCTTTATGCAGGTGGAATGTACCCAGATTATGGGATATGACACCGGATCGCAGCCTCCCCTTTACCGCAATGAGTTCAAGTCATGGAGGCATCAGTTACATGGACACCGTACACACATGACCTGATGGGCACTCTGCATCCATTATGCTTGGCAGGCGCCGGCTTTTGGCGTGCGCGGACACCGATTGTCTGCAACAATGTTATTCAGATGCGCGTGCCAGACCGTGTCCTTCGCCAGTTCGGCTTGAGGTAGCACATACCAGGCATAGTGGAGCGGACATCGCGTCAGGGAGGAGCGCTAGTTGGGGATGCTTGGCTCGTGGAGTATCAAATTTGGGTGGGTCAATTGTACAGTCAGGTACACCATATAGCCGATGAGATACAGCCAGCTATACCGATAAACCGGTACCTTGCTTGGTATTGGATGATTACCCACAGATTCATCATCACAGCCGCCTCTCCGTCCACCTCATATATGCCTCGAGGACCAATAGAGAGATTTAGTAACTTTATATCAAACATTTTAAAACTATAATCTTATTTTTATGAAATTCATTATCTTATTTACCATCAATATAAGTCCGAACCATTTACGCGTTAAAGGATATATCTGATGAGAGGATTAGTGGCACCAGGGACTCAGCGAGCTGTTTTATGAACATCAAGTCCCTCATCAGAAGTGTGATGACGAGACACAGATTCGCACGTCTATCGGCCGTGCCTCCACCACCCGTGCCTCCATCAGCTGTGTCCGCACATGCCATTCCCATCACATATACATGAACAAGACGTAGACGGGCACAGCCAGAGCCGTCTCAGCATCCCGATGAGTATGAGCATTGACCATCATAGCCAGAGCCGTCTCAGCCACCTGCCGCCGACGAAGCCGGACCGCACAGCCTCGACGTCCTGTAGCGAAGAGGACACCAGGGGTGGTGCGACGACTTCATTAGATTGCACGAAATGTTTATGTTGTATTGTGTTGTGATGACTTTGTTATTTATTTTACATTATTTATTGTTTTCAGTTTATTGTTCTTCGTAGTTTGAACGTTGTATATTTTGCGTAGATTGTCTCTGCCGTTTGGACGCTGAGTTAGCTCCGTCTGTGGATGCTATTGTTTTACTATCCTTGTACATGAATTTTATTCAAACTTTACGAAGTGTTGTCCGATTTTCAAACATTATTTCTTTACAAAAAACACTTTAATTTATTTTAATTCAAACGTTGATTCTCTCTCACACAAACACATGTTCATACACGATATATTACACACATGATACACACATCCACAACATACACGAGAATCACACAAACAAAATAGATAGCAAGAACAGGAACATCATAATTCATCACTAAAATTTCAGAAATAAATCCTCTGTTACCGAGCTCCGCGACAACAGAATTAATTCGCTTTGTAATTGCATTAATAGCCTCATCACCTACCACGAAATCTCGAGTGAGTTCAATATGGTTCAAAGTCCGACGGTGCATAAAGATACGTTATAAAGAGCTTGCGGAGTACTCGATATTGGAACCTGAAAGAAGACCCATAGAATGAAAGAAGTGGAGATGACGATTTGCTTCCCCATGGTGGTCATGGGTTGGTTCTTCAGGGGGAGACATGAGCGCATCCAATACAGCTAAGTGCAAGAGCTGCAGGATTTCACGATCGATCTTCATCGGCCAGTACATACCCCCGTAATCGACAAAGAATGCCTTCGTAACTAGAGTAGTCTATCATCGTGTATACATATTTCATGACGGTGTAAGGGATGCACTACTTAATTTCATCAATTGATGGCAATCCTGCATATGAAAATCCCGACATTGAGAGAGAGACTGAGAACTGAGAGGGAGAAAGATAGAGAATGTTGGCGATGATATCTGAGAGAGTGAGATTCGAGATAAAGAGGAAGAGATTGAACTCTTAATATAAGGAATACAATCATTCACGGGTATGTGTTTTTCTGGGACGCAGTTGGCAACCGCGTCCCGAAAAAACACATACCCGTGAATGATTGTGTTTCCTTTTGGGACGAAATTTGCAACTGCGCCGTAAAAAAACACAGACTCGTGAATGAGTACGTTTCTTTTTGTGACAGTTTACAACTGCGCCAAAAAAAACAAAATCTACCCGTGTGATAGTGTTTCCTTTGGGGCGCACCTGCAAACTGCACCGTAAAAAAACACAGACCCGTGAATGAGCATGTTTCTTTCTGGGACGCAGTTTGCAACTGCACCAGAAAAACAAAATCTACCAGTGAATGATAGTGTTTCCTTTTGAGGCGTACCTGTAAACTGCGCCATAAAAAACACAGACCCGTGAATGAGCATGTTTCTTTTTGGGACGCAATTTGCAACTGCGCAAAAAAAAGCAGTCCGAACAATGAAAATGATTCATATTATTTTGCTACATTTAAGAGGCGCAGTTTGAAACTGCACCCATTACAAATGTATGGGGCGCGGTTTCAAACTGCGCTCATTACATTTGTAACTGCGCCCATTACAAATGTACGGGGCACAATTTGAAAGTGTGCCCTATACATTTGTAATGAGCACAGTTTCAAACTGCGCCCCTCAATAATTTTTTTTATTAACGTTGGCGCCTACGAGGCAGAAAGTTGTCTCTTTTTGTAATATGTTTTGAAAGTGGTTTTTTTTAAAAATATTATTTTAATATGGTTTAATATAGAAAATTGTCCAAATTATAAAGATCTTTCCTGTCATATGTCATGCTCAGTATCAAATTGGGGTTTTAATTTTAGAACCCCGCCCTTTTAAGATAAAATAGTAGAGGTAACAATTTAAATCTGAAGAACACTCCATACCTGCAGCCTTGTGACCTTTCTTAATAGGAACATTAGCAAAACCATCAGATAGATCATCCTCAATGTATTCTGAAACATTTGGAAGCATATTATTATTCATTCCACAGTGAACACGTTTGCCACCACTCGCAGCATTACTGGTGTTCTCATGAGTATTAAGTAGAGCGGCCTCGCATGAAGTGCCTGAACAGTCTGGACTGTAATCAATTGCTGCTGGGGAGTCTTTCTTCTTTGAAGCAGGTTTCTCACCCCTTACCTTGATATTAGCGATTTCTTCAGAAAAATCGCCCCTATAACAAAGTGATGGTGTTCTAACTTTGGTTGCACCTTTCCAAACCTCTTCTAGGGATCGACATTTCTTTTTCAAACTCTCATACGCTTGGGCCATGCTGGGGCATTTCCGCTTCAAAGATGAACAAGAATCTCCACTGCTATTTATAAGACTATCGCTAGAAATATCATTATCAAAGTCTAACTCACTAGGTGAAGCTTGTTCATCTTTCGTTTGACCATGTTCATTTGGTTCTCTCTTTAAAACCTTTCTCATTCCGAGATCTTGAAGATCCCTCATGCGCTTCATTCCTTCGGTTGCATCATCCTCTGAAACATTTGGTGTTTTCCTACTCTTTTTTTTAATATACCTCATCTCGCTAGCAGCCAGTCTATTGGGATCTTCATATGCTGTACCAGGTTGGGATTTCTTATTTGGTTGTTTATGTTTGTTCATGTGCCCACTAAGATTAGATTGTGGGCTGATATTTACCATCGGGCTATTATTCCGATATCCAATTTTTTTGTCTTCTTCAAGATCAAGCGCATGGAGAATTGCTTCTTCTCTACGGACATACTTTCCTGTATTTACTCGTTTCCTTTTGGAGCACAGTGCATGCTCCTTTGCCCTTTCGATGTAATCATCATACTCCCCGCAACGAAATGCTTTTATACGCGTAGATTTCTCAAGATTATACCAGTCCCTGAATGCAAATAGAAAAGTTTAGTAGCTGGGTTCAGAATCAAAAATATTAGATCTATAATCAATAGACGATCAGGATATAGAAAGCAAGAACATCAAGTTTAAATAGGGAAATTGTTAAGACTTTCCATGAAATACGTAAGATGATTCTAAATTTCTAATAGAGAGCTTTTGATCCATCAAAAGATTGTTCATTGCCTGACTTCATGGAGAAACAAGGACTAGAAGCAAAATTACAGTAAGGAAAGGCTGCGCTTAGTGCCACTTTAAAGCTACAACTTCTGTTACAGGATTCACAAATAAACCTTTCTGAAAGTGCTACAATTCGAAATATTAAGCTGTAAGCATGAACCTTCACATAGAGATAATATAAATCATTAAGTGTAACGTGAGCATGCACAAGGTATCTTGAGAAAGCGGCATGAATAATATGTTGTGGTAAGGAATCAGATAACAAATTACAAGTTCACATGGCTCACCAAAACTGAGCTGCGACCTCAATGTGAACATAATGAAATTACAGTGTATAATTCATATCCAACAATAGACGGGAAGCTTAACTAGGAAAATAATTTTTCGTTTGTTTCATGAAATAGTACCTCCAATCTTTGCAGGAAGAACTCCATATAAAAAGGGGAAACTTACCCTCCCCCTCCCCCTCCCCCTCCGCCAAACCCCAACCCCAACCCCCCCCCCCCAAAAAAAATCATGCTCGAGATATTTTCAAGATACAAAGGACGTTGTCAAAATAACTCAAACAAAACTTTAGAATAGCATCTTGTAATACAAAGCCATAAACAATGCCTACCTCCATCTATTTTCTACTTAATCCATCACTTCATTCATTTATCTAGATTTCTAAAATAGACCCTGAAACACACACACACACACACACACACACACACACACACAATAACAATAAAGAAATTAAAAGATGCACATATTTCAGTAGGGAGTACATAAAACTATTATCCATGCAAAATGTTCACATATGCAAATTAAAAATCTTTTATTCACATAGACAAGAGTTCAAGTGGCCAAGTAGTATTGACCTTCTCCTTCCAATATTGCAAATGCAAATATGTGTTGCATTTCTTATCAGAGGGAGAAAAAAATTTCCAGACTACAGAAGCAAATGGGAAACAACTGTTAGGTTCCTTTCCCATCACAGAATGCAAACGAAATTCAGGTGGTCATAATTTATTCCAAAATGGGTCAAGCTCGCTTAAATTTGGAGACATGCTCCAAGTTACACTCCTAATCCACTTCGGAATACGTTCATGCAGAATTCCTTCTCATCCTTGACTCCTTTTATTTTAATGCTCATAGAAAGTCAAAGGAAAATTTAGACCTATTGAAGGATCATAATTTGCTTCGAGGGTAAAAAACGATGTGGTCATATATATTATATGATGGGATGTTAAGAAACTAAAAAAAAACGCATGATGGGGTCCCCTAAAAGAACATCTTGTATAATGTGTCGGGTTCCAATAGAAATTAGGGAAACGAGAAAGAGCAGGAAGTGGGTTTAAAAATGCTTTTCCTGGTTTAGTTGCAGAATGGAAAAGAGAATGAAAAGGAGAAAAGTTGATCCATTATGCTGTCAATTTTCTGAAATTTTCATCACTCGAACGAGGCAAAAGAAGAGAGAAAAGAAAAACCATTTCTTCCTGTTTTTCTCTCTATTCTCTCTATGCTTAGTCTGAACTAAGCAGGTTTAAAGGGGGATAAGCTGAGTCTTCTCACTAAGCTTCAGAAACCTCGACCTACCATGCAAATTTAATTATTACATGAGTAAAAAAAAATACAACAACAACAAGCTCCCATGCATCATAAACTGTGATGCTTCCACAATGGCCATGCTCATGCAATGAAGATCGAAGGTAGACAACAGCAAGCAAAATTTAAACTTAATTTCAGAGACATTTTTCTTCTCTAGACCTAACTTACATTTTTAAATAAACACACCAAGGCAAAGGGTCTCCCTCGCCCATTATTCGGGTGATCCATACATTTCATCTTGATCTAAATGTTGAAACATGAACAATCATGCGATTTTCATTCGCTATCCCCTTCTATTGTATAGTTGCAATACTAACATTTTTCGATGATGAAATAATTTGCCAAAAGAATATTAAAAAAGTATGGGAAAATGTTGATAAAACACATCACCACGCAACAAATCTAACAAGAACCCAGTTCCATACAAACTAGGTCAAACTATTGAAATCATCTCACAAATTTACCAAACAAACAAAAAAAAGGTCAGATTATTTCACAATAAATACAAAAGTAAAAAAGATCAAAACATTGCAAGGAGAAATACTCACACACTCCCATCCTCTTTGCCAAGGAGCTTGATGGGGGACCCCGATCTCGGATGCCTCAAGCAACTCTTGGAGAGCTCATCGACCCCAAGAATTTGGCCTGGCCACCACGATCCATTCCGCCTCCGAACCCAAACGAGGGCCCCCGGTGAGCTATCAAACTCCTGATTGTTGTTGTTGCCGTTGTTGTTCTCATCGTCGCTCTCCATTTCCCAAATCAAAAGCCCTAGCTAGTACAAAGCTCTCAACTTTAAGAAACCCTAGTTTTCGAAAAAACCCAAGATGCGACCTTGGGAGGGTTTTGTGTGCGAGAGAGAGAGAGAGAGAGAGATCAAAGAGAAGAGGGGAGAGAGAGATGGCAGAAGAAAAGGACACAGAGAGAGAGAGAGAAAGAGAGCGCATCGAATGAGAGCCTATTTTGTTATTTACCGATTGTAAAAGGAAATGAAAAAATTGGAGAGCGCAGCAAAAAATGAGGGGAGCAGCAGAGTAACGTTTGTTTATCAAAGAAACAGAAATATGGGTCTCACGTGCTGTCCAATAATGCTCGAAACTTTTCCCTATCTCATCCCTGTCCAGATGTGCACTGAATAATTCCTCATACTACAAGACCATAAGCCGTATCTATTTTCTTTAAGAAGAAAAAAAATAAGATTTAAATATGTTAACTTTGTCAGCTTTTGCCTATTTACAAAATAAATGTATATATGTTTTAGACAACCAAGAATTGAAAAATCAAAATGGATGGTTCCACTTCCATCGTAGAAAAAACCATGACCAACCTACGGGCAAAAACCCTTTTCTGCGATCAGCTGCTCTCCACATTTCCCTTTAAAAAAAATGAGAGAGAAAGGTACGAATTCACAACAGAAGAGGTTGAGGAAAACTTTCTATCTAAATATCAATGCATGAATAATATGTTGTAATTCATGTGAGGAAAACTTTTACCCATGAATCAAAATCTCTTTGATTTATATCTGCGGCTTTTTGTTTGGAAACAGATTTTTCGCTCTTCAGAGCAATTAATCATGCTATTCATCTTCTACATATATATGTTCCTTGTTCGCTCGTGTGAGATGATCATGTGAAATTTCACCAATATCAATCCTCGTAAATTTACTTCCTATGACTTTGTCATAAAAATTCAGCTTGAGGTCCTCAAGTGCAAAGCTCTTGAATATGAACATTTGTGCTTATCAGAGTTCATTCTTGATATTCAAATATTATGAAGTTAACCAAACCATCTAAAAAGATTAGCGAGATAAAGAAAATTCCCAAAACTATGGATAAATAAATAAAAATCATCTAGAGCTCGATTACAATGTTCGAATGAGCTAGAAGCATTGCCTTAACTTAAATAATTACAGAAAATTACACTTTATTTCCTAGAGCAAATAATAGTCCAAACAATAAGCATCTCTCACATTCACTCTCTCGAGCAAGTAAATACATGCTCTATGTTACAACAGAACAATGCCACAATGATATAGTTTTCTTCATATGAGCGGCCCAAGGAATTTCGACGGCCATGATGCATGCCCGGTGAGTATATAGACAATAAGCATATAATCTGATGACACCATGAGAATTCGATTCAAACGCATCCTTGATCGATCATAGCCTGGGCAAGATTAAGAAAGGCACATATGTTCCCACCGTGCAATAAAGCTCTGCAACAAAGCCAAACAAGAAAGACTTGATTTCAGTTTTAAAGCAAAGGGAACAAGTTGAGCCCAGCTTGCAATTTGTGGAGCATCAATTAACATTTATCGCCATGGCCAAGTCAAATTTATTGATATTTATAAGCCGCAAACACCGGATTCTTTATACATATATCTATTGTTAAATCACATGAGAGGTTAATGAAACTTTGAACATTCACAGACATGTTGGCTGTGAACATGATTTCGATTCAAAAGTTCTTGCCCCTTACGTTTAAGTTGGGACGGGACTCACCCCAGGGGCTGTGAGATAATTCACAGCCAACTTGGCTATGCATTCAGAGCACCATATTTCCCGTTACATAAAACACCATCAAATTTTCCTAGTTATTTTCTTAACACCATAAAATTTTGGGATATACAAACAATACGATTGGTATGGTGTTTAATGCAACTTTTAGACAAACTTTATGTAATTTTTTAACACATTTTAAAAGATCGAGGGTGCTTAATGTATTTAAAAGTTCAATGGTGTTTCATGTAGTTTACTCTTTGTTTTAATCAAAGAAAATTGGATTGGCACACCGGGCATAACCTTCTGACTTCCATATGAATAAGATAGAAGTACAGATATAAGAGAACAGGCATAAACATCAAAATAGCATAATAATACAATCAATTTTGGGTGCAGATACGATGATGCCCATGGGACCTTTCATGTATATCTTCTATTTCTATGGTATTTGAACAACGTTCTTCCAACAACCTTAGAAGTATTTTGATTTGTATTGACGTATGGATGTGTAAATTCTAGTGCTTCTTTTCTTTAATGAAGCATGGTGCATAACCACTATTTATATCCAAACCAAAAAGATAAAAATAAAATTCTGTGGCTGGCTAGTAGGAATTTTTTTTAAAGACTGGAATGATATTCAACTAGATTTCAGTATAAAATACAGACCTCCCCAAATTTGCATGCTCTAATTCTATATACTTACTCAGGGTTCTCTTTTAAAAATCCATAATCATTAGCAGCTTTAATTGACCTCTCATATGTCTGCTTCATCGTCTCCTGTCAAAGAAGAAAGAGAGAACTTAAAGAACTTCCAGGTATATCATCAAAATATTCAGAAAAATTAATCAATTTATTGCCACTGATTTCTACATCATAAATTGGTGAGTAACCTAAACTAAATATAATGAAAGCTACATGGATTGATAATATAAAGTTAAAATGGAGCTCGCTGGAAACATAATAAATAACAAAACCAGCCACAAAACGTGAGCAATATCAAGAGGTTGAGTCACTTCTTGTTCAAATAGTGCCTTTGGCACGTATTGACAAATCGCGGAGCCAATGAAAGATGCCATTACTGATTGCAGACCAAATTATAATTGGAAAGGTTCAAAAAAATTGATGTCAGAATACCAACCAACCTTCAGATAAGCTTCAATTCCACCTCAAATATGAAGGATAGGCAAAAAGGATACATTTTGTAGTTTGATTCTGTGGTAAGTAATTAGTTACTGATAGGGACTTCAATTAAAGTTTGGCTTTCATCCAAGTCTCTTTTGCAGATTTTTCCTTTAGAAAACAAGATCCACCGGGAACATTAAATTCCATTTTGGTTTCCAAATTATAAAAGGGTAATGGGGTTTTTGTAGATGCTACTGTATAGTGTTTTTCGTCATCCCATGGAGACGGAATGCGCGCGCATGTCAGGCGTACACAGATTTCCCGTGACCGATGGTGCACAGGGGTTTGTTGATTATTGATTATGGGGATTCTAATCTCCGGCGGCTGCAGACAACTTGCCCTTAATTACCATCGCTTTGACGCGAGTGAACCTCCGATTAACGGGTCGCGCAGATCATGCGAACTCAATGTGAACGTGTATGTGTTTGAATATAAAAAGAATGTTTTGGTTTGTTTATTTTTCTTCGTTTATTACTTTTATATTTTTATTTTTTTTTTAGAGAAGAGCACCGGATGCCCTCGGGAGGAGAAACCGGGCCCGGGCCCTGAAGGGGGACCCGGATCCGGGTGCCCCTTAGGGGCACCCGGGGGGTCGGGTGTCCTATTTAGGGCATCCGGGATCCGGTGCCTTACTCGGGGTGACCCGGTCCGGGTGCCCCCTTTGGGGTACTCAGCGGTGTTTAAATGGGGGGTGCCCGGATCAGGCGTATCCCGGCGAGTGTGTTTGTATTTCATTTTATTTTTTATCTTTTCTAGTTTGTTTTCTAAAAGGACCAAGAGTCAGATTTTGATGAAATTTCGATATAACCGCTAGATTTCGTTTGGTGAAATATAGACCGAAGCCTATGTTTCCATACTGGTGAAGCACGAATGGAAATCCGCGCAAGAAAGGGAAGTACATATCGAAATACGCATTCCCGAGGGTTTCTCCGAAGGGTTTCCCTCTTGTGGGATCACTTTCAACCTTCTTATTTTGATGTCTTTTGTTCTTGGATCTTGAGCTTGGGTTTTGGATGAGAGAAAAGAAGACCCATTTTCTCTCTCTTACGTCTTGGATCTTGAAGTAGAGGTGTTTTGAGAGGTGGATGCTTTTTCTTATTTGTTTCTTTGGATTTTTGAAGAGAAAGATAAAAGAGATCCAAGGACTCTTATTTAGGCTTGATGAAGAAAAGACTACTTTAATAGTTTTGTAGGAAAATATTCTTTTCTTTGAGAAAAGAGTGCTCATTTCTCTTGATTTTGAGGACGAAAATGAACCTTGAAAAGAGTGGATGGAGGTTCAAACCCTAGAGAATGAAAAATAGAATCAAGGTTTTCCTCGTATGTTTGGCTTTTATAGTCTTTACATTCTTACATTTAGCCCCTTGGACTTTACAAAATTGGTCTTTTGCCTTTCTTATAACCATGTGCACACTTTTGTGCACATTAGCCATTGAATTTACAAAAAATTGGCCTTTTGCCTATTTCCTACTTATTTACATATTAAATCTATTTATTACAATTTTCTTTTTCTTTTTCCTATTCTTTTTCCCTTGGTGGCCGGCCGATTTTGCTTGGACTTGAGACGGACTGGGCTTGGTCCTGCTTGCTTGGGTGTTGACTTTTGACTTTGACCTTGACTTTGATTTTTGACCTTTTGATTTCGGCAGTGGGGTATAATTTGGCCCCAACAAAGTGCCCTCATCAATAAATGCATATGTATGGATCATGTGCATGAAATTGATGGATTCTCTTTCATGGAGAGGTTGACTTGATTTGGTTCCCGTTTTTGGGAGGCCGGCACTGCCTTTTTTGCGATACGGACGGTCGATAGTGGCGTGTTTACAACGTAGAGCTTGATGGTATTTGACTTAATTCCGAAGCGGAGCTCGACTCCGACAGGGAGGTCGATGGTTGACTTGATTCACTTCTGCAGTGTCGGTGCTTGACTTGATTGATTCAATTCGATTTGTGTGGTTTGATTTGGGAATAGAGTCAACATTTCTACCACTGAAATTGGGCTCCAGAGGTAAGTCGTCTGGTACCCGATTTGATTTGATTGACTTGATTCGATTTTATTTGGAAGTGGTCAACATCTCTACCACTGGAATTGGGCCCGTCTTGAAACCGGAGTCAACATCTCTACCACCGGAGTATGGTTCCCGCAGCAAGTCGCCCGCCGTCCGAGTTTGATTGGCTATTTTTGCCTGTTTTGATTTGATTTGGTTTAATTTGATTTAATTTACTTGGCTCCTGCACTGTTCGGCGGGACTTTTGAGCCTGAAAGCACTACCGAATGGGACATGGAATTTGGAATTTGGAAGTTGGTAAGGTTTTATTTTGAGTTGAGATTTGAATTGGGACTTAAAGGTCCTAATTTTTTAAGTTGAAATTTAGACTGTGTTTGGATTTGAGCCAGGATTTGGATAGTGGTTGGTATTTAAGGATTTGGGTTGGAATTTGAGAAATTTGAATGGAAATTGGAATTTGGATTTGTAAAGTTGGCGGGATTTGAATTTGGGTTGATATTTGAACTGGACCTGGGTTTGAGTTTGGATTAAAAGTTGGAATTTTGGGGTTATGAGGTTGAATTTGGATTTAGAGTTAGAATTTTGAATTCTGGGCTGGCATCAGCGTTGCTAACACTGGAGCACGGGTGCCAGAAACAATTCATCATTTGTCGTTGGAAAATTTGGGGATTTGAATTCTTGTTGGTGTTTGCATGGCTAACACTGGAATGGTGCTATGAGTGATTCATCATTCGCCGTTGAAGGATTTAGGATTTGGACTTTGGCTGGCGTCTGAATCGCTACACTAGAATATGGTGTCAGGAGTGACTTATCATTCGACGTTGGAGGATTTGAAGATTTGGATTTTGGTTGGCGTCTACATCGCTACACTGGAGTATGGTACCAGGAACGACTCGTCATTCACCTTTGGAGGGATTGAGATTTGGACTTTTGGTTGGCGTCCGCATCGCTGGACTGCAATAGATACCAGGAGCGACTCATCGTTCGCCTTTAAAAGGAATTAAGGATTTGCTGGATATAGAGTTTGTATCAGCACCGTTAGCACTGAACTATGTGTCAGGAGTGACTCATCATTTGCCTTTGAAGGGAATTTTTTTACGAATTTTTGCTCGTTCGGATTTTCCCAAGCTCGCGAGTAGTCTTACTGTTTTTACTTACGAAACCTTCTCTGGTTTTCATTCATGCCCTTTTTGCTTGTGGACTAACTCTTTTTTTCCTTTTTTTCTTTTTTTATTCTCAGCTTGACGACTGAGGGGTCAAAGCTGTACTTGCTCTTTGTCTGGCCTTGTTGGCGCCTTTTTGTCGAGTTTGATCTTGCTGAATTGATGGTAGAGAATATGGGCTTCATTTGATTCTTCTGTTCGATCCCAGACTTTCCTTGGAAAAGCTTCAGTATTTTCTTCTTCTGGACAAGTGTATGTCCCTTGAAGGTTGTGGCAGATTCAAAACGTTTCTTGGAGTAGGTGAGTCGTTTGCTTCCGAAGAATTTCAGCTTTCATTTGTATAACATTGGCAGTCGTGGCTTGATTTGTGGCCAGCACGCCAGAAGACAATTAAGATTTTCTCGGCCTTGTTTTGGTTCGCAACCCAATCCTTGAAAACAAAGCAGTCTTCGATGGTATGCCCCAACACTCTGTGATATGTGCAGTAATTAGGATTATCAGTCATTTTCGCTTCATGTGGTCTCTTTGATGTAGGCAGCTGCAGTCCGTTGTTCATAGCATCCTTAAATATCTTACGGACTTTATCTTTT
This sequence comes from Agapanthus africanus, assembly GCA_030015575.1. Lineage (NCBI taxonomy): Eukaryota > Viridiplantae > Streptophyta > Magnoliopsida > Asparagales > Amaryllidaceae > Agapanthus > Agapanthus africanus. The sequence continues at coordinate 712,143,414 of CM057342.1, forward strand.
CTAAAAGAGTAGATATTCTTCTTTCTCTCCATCAGAATCGGTTCTCTCCCGATAACTGGTCTTCGAGGCTGATCAGTCTTTGATCTGTTCGTTGCTTGCTTACCTCGGTCAGCAGACGTGTTGAAAGGGTTGGTATTGCTGAAACTTTCGTCTTTGCGGGTGTTATCCTTCCGGTACCCGGATTTGTGATTAATTTGGAGGTCTGGGATGGACTCGGGATTTGCACGTTCCATCAACTGGACCCTTTCAGTCAGCTTCTGAAGAGTTTTAGGATCTGTTGTGCATAGGGGGAAGCCATCCAGTTATCGATATTCCCCCGGATAAGACTGACGGCTTGTTCTTGTTCTAACGGTTGTTCGCATTTGGCGCTAGGATTATGCCGTCAATTTATATAATCAGCGACGATTTCATTGTTCTCCCGTTTAGTACTCACGAGGTCAGCAATAGTGATTTTATCACTGACACTCATGAATTTTTGTTTGAACAGCGATTCCATTTGAGCAAATGTCTTGAGCGAGTTGTTTGGTATGCTTGTATACCAGTAGAAAGCAAAGCCAGTCAAACTTTTAACGAACTGTCTGAGGAGCAGTGTATCATTGCCCTCTGTGTTTTCGCATAACGCCTTGAAGTGGACAATATGTTGATTGGCGTTCCCCATCCAATTGAACTTTTCAAACTTAAGGACATCATAGCCACTGTGATACTTCATGAGATCATATTCAACGGGGTATGACCTCTCATTATTGGTGCCGCCTTTATGTACTTCGGTTTCGGCTATCGATGATTTGCCTTTGATTTTGTCCTGTGTCAATTTGCCGCAGTCTAGCGTCAGAACTTCCTAAAGAGGCTGGCTGCCGTTGACTTTCATGAAGATACCCCACCCTTGGGCTAGAGGAATAGTTGCTGGCTGTTTCGAGATGTCACCCCCCGACTCATAGGTAGAGTTTTGAGCTTACTACGACTGCATCCGAACGACTTGGGTTGTAAGGTTCGCCAAAATATTCATTAAATCGTCGATTTTGGAATTAGACCTTGGCCAACTCCTTTTCAGTATCATGAAGCTATTTCTGAAGGTCTTGGAGTAGTGTTTGTTACGTGTTTTCAGAATCGAAGGCTAGGCCATCACTGCCATCTGACTCTTCAGGGATTGTGAGTTCTTTTTGCCCATCGTTCGAACCAAGCTGGGATTGGACATCATCAACATCTTTATCATGATTGTGAAGCCTAGAACAACTTGTTCTTCTGGGTCCCACCATGTACACTATGGATTGTGTATCCGTCCAGTGCTTTGTCATCGGTAACGATATTTGCAGGGCTTTTAGACCATAGTTGTCGTCCGCCCTTTACAGAGAAGGACATGCTACTGAGAACAGTCAGTCCGACCCGGGTTTTGGATACAACTGATACCCTCTGTTTGAGTTCTTTCTTTTGATATTGCTCGGCGAGTGAAGCTTGGTATACCCATCATGAGATCGTACTATGCTTTTGATTCTGGGGCTTAGACACCTTTTTGCCGAATTCTTTGAATTGTCTTTTTCTTTATCTTCACGGTCATAGCATTCTTCTGCACCGACCGTAGGGGTTCAAAAGAGTTGGTTTTTAGGGCAAGTTCAACTTTTGTCGCAGGGTAGCCATGTTCTTGGAACCTACGAACTCCAATGGAATTGGAGCCCTTGCCCATTTATTGGCTCTATACCTGAGTCACTTCTGCTTTAGCTTTTTCACTTTAAGGAATTGGCGTGCTTTTACTTCCTTGGCGGTCATCATATTCCGTCCGAAAGAGTCTGACAAAGATGCTTGCTCGTGCAGTTGCCATTGTCATTGCTTGGGCTTGCTCAAGATGTCTTGTTGCCCTTTTTGAGTTGACGGCTTTGCCCCTAAGTGGAGAGACAAAAATCCGATCAAGCACAGACTTATGCTTCGCCTCGGACACCTTACAATTATGACATTCGGCCTTCTCCCTCTTGAGGCTAGTTTTCCTATTTGGTTTGCCGGCGTCTCTACGGTAGGAGCATTGGTAGGGACTGAGAATATGATGGACCCGAACTAAACTGGAGGTTCTGTCCACCGCTGCATTAGACTTGACGGAAGCATCACTTTGGAAATTGTTTTGTGCGTGTATGCGATGGGGATCGCATCAGAAGTTGAGCTTTTTCTTGAAGACATCGTTGAGTAATGTTGATTGTTGTTAATCGTTAGTTGTTGAAAGTTGATTGTTACATGAATGAGCATGGTTTCAGTATAAACAATGATGTATATGTTGAAATGAATTCGTATGATCGTTTGACTCGAGATATGGGAGGAGAGGCTAGTCCCATTGGATATGCCAGAATCTGTAAAGTGTTTTTCGTCAACCACTGAGATGGTTGCGCTCGCTTGTCAGACGTTGTGAAGATTCTCCCCGTGTGGACGAGGATTTATTAATTGTGAGGATTCTAATCTCCAGCAGCTGTTAATTACCCCACTCTGAGGCGAGGGAACCGGTTGACGGGTTGTACGGATCATATGAACTCAATATGAAAATGTGTTTGAAACATGATAATAAGAAAAAGTTTTATTTTATTTTATTTATTTTATTTATTATATTATTTTTGAAAAATGACGCGAGATAGAGGGGTACCCCTGAAGGGTGCATCCCCCGGAGATCGAGACAGTTGGCTCCCCTTAAGGGGGCACCGAGTCTGGGGCTCCCCATTGGGGGCCCGGATCAGGTGCCTCCAAGGGGCAACCGGACCGGGTCTTATCCGGGTGGGTACCCCACGGCCGGTGTTATATTTATTTTTATATGTTTCCCCTTTTTTATATTTGTTGTATTTTCTAGATTTTTTTTGTTTGTTTTGAAAATTGGTCAAGTGCGGGATTTTTTACAAATTTCAGCGGTATAACCAGTAGATTATGTGTGTTTTATTTGGTGAAACATAGACTGAAATCTATGTTTAATCCGTGTTTCCGCGTTTTGGGTGAAACACGGATGGAAATCCACGTTCAAGAAAGGAGTACGGATCAAAATTTGCATCCCCAAGGGTTTCCCCGAGGGAGAAGCCATTGGCTTTCCCTCATGTAGGATCACCCTCAACCTTCTTGTTTTGAGGTCAAAAGGGAACCTCTTTGACTCTTGGATCTTGAGCTTGAGTTTTTGGTTGAGAGAAAAAGGGGCGTACTTTCTCTCTTATGCCTTGGATCTTGAAATGGAAGTGTTTTGAGAAATGAGTTCTGTTTCATCCTTTTTCTTTGGATTTTTGAAGAGGATGAAAGAGATCCAAAAGACTCTGTTTTATTTAAGCTTAATGGAGAACACTCTCTTTTAATAGTTTTGTGGGACCATTATTCTTTTCTTTAAGAAAAGGGAGCTCCTTTCTCATGATTTTGAGGAAGATGGACCTTAAAAAGAGAGGATGGAAGCTCAAACCCTAGAGAATGAAGAACAGAATCAAGGTTATTATTTATATTTGGCTTTTACAGGCTTTACATTCTTACATTTAGCCCCTTGGGCTTTACAAAATTGGTCTTTTGTCTTTCTCATAACCATGTGCACACTTTTTGCACATTAGCCACCGACTTTACAAAAAATTGGCTTTTTTGCCTATTTCCTACTTATTTATGTATAAAATCTATTTATTAAAATTTTCCTTTTCTTTTTTCCTTTCTTTTTCCCTTGATGGCCGACCGGTTTTGCTTGGGCTTGAGACGGTTTGGGCTTAGGCCTACTTGCTTGGGCTTGGACAGACTTGGACTCAGACCCACTTGCTAGGACGTTGACTTTGACTTTTTGATTTCGGACGTAGGGTGATTTTTTGCCCCAACAGCTACTGCTCAAAACAATAGTATAACACTAATCAGGTTTATTTCCAAGTATCTTATGATTTTATTTTACCTTTAAAGCATGCATATTGAATATAAGACTCACATATTGGATAGAATATGGGAATGAAACGAATCTTTTAAGACAATCTCCAATCAAACTTCAGTCAAGCTTGGAAGTGACAGTTTATTCACTTCCTCCATCCTAATCAAATAACTATATTTTACATACAGATCAATGGATCCTTAATTCTCCGTGCCCTGACCATTCGTAGGTTTATACGAAACATTTTCTTCAAGATTCCACTGGTCTTCACCATTATATAAAGATCCGGCAATATGATGCCTTAAATAAGGTGCAATGAGATGGACTTGAGAGCCATGGAAGTGATTAACGTGGTCAACTATTACCTAAGAAGTGGGAGCTTATCCTCAGTTTGATTTTTCACGTCTTTAAGTCGGATTTAGTTTTTTTCATCTCTTTTTTGGTAGAAAATGATATGAATGGCTATTGTATGGATTTTCATTTACTCAAACAAAACCATCCTTATCAGACCGTTTTGAGTATTTTTCCGCTACATCTTTAGAGCTTACTGGGCCTGGGGAGTTGTGCCTGTGAGCAGGCACGATCCCCAGCTGTCAGGGGTGGGACCTACCCCCACAGACTAAGGCATGGGCCGCCCATTTTTGTCATATCTTTAATGTTTTCATTTATTTATAATTTTGTATATGAAATTATATCAATGAAGAAATTTCCTCGCAACCTCTTTATATATCATGTCTTCTCTTCCTCCACTTATCGTTCTTTTCTTTTCTTTATTCTTTTCATTTTCATCAGTTTACAATGCTATTAGGCTATAAATATCATGGAACAAAATGACTAGTTGTATCAAGAAGGTAGCTAGAGATCTACTTGGTGAGTCGAGAGATGGTGCTCCACCATCTAAGGACATATCATGATGGAATGAAGCAAAGGCTGCTATTAAAATTAAAAAGGATTCTTATAAAGATTTGAAAAAAGTAGAGATGTGAAGAGATTTGAGAAGTATAAAATAGCTAAAAAGGAAGTTAAGAAAGCTGTTCGGGAAGCTAAATCTAAGGTCTACAAGATGTACGATAAATTAAACACTAAAGAGGCTGAAAATGATATATACCGGATTGCTCGGATGCGGGAAAGGAAGACTGGAGACTTATGTGCGGTGAAGTGTATCAAAAATGAAAATCAGAAGGTTTTAGTTCGAGATGAGGATATCAAGAAAAGATGGAGAGATTATTTTGACAAATTGTTCAATGAGAGCTTTACTAAGAATTTGGATTGACTTGTCATTCAATCTCAAGATATAAACCGTGACTTCATGCGTAAAATAAGACTACCTGAGATTAAAGAAGCTTTGAACAGAATGAGTTTAAGAAAAACGGTTGGTCCTGACGGGATTCCTATCGAGATTTGGAGATGCTTAGGAGAAATAGGCGTTAAATGGCTGACAGATCTGTTTAATAAGATTTGGCTTACAAAAAAGATGCCAAATAAATGGAGGAAAAGTATCCTTGTACCTATCTAAAAAAACAAGGGTGACATTCAAAGTTACTCAAACTACCGTGGAATAAAACTTATGTGTCACACTATGAAACTTTGGGAGAGAGTGATTGAACACTGGCTAAGAAAGGATATTAAGATAACAGAGAACCAGTTTGGGTTCATGCCTGGACGATCGACGACAGAGGCTATTCATTTGCTTCGTCAACTTTTCGAGCGTTTTCGAGAGAGAAGATATTTGCATATGATATTTATTGATTTAGAAAAAGCGTACGACAAGGTACCTAGAGAGGTATTATGGGGGACAATGATGAAGAAGGGGGTCCCCGTCAAGTATATTGACATAATCAAGGATATGTACGATGGAGTAGTGGCAAATGTCAGAACTTGCGGCGGCGTAACGAGTGATTTTCCGATTACAATTGGTTTATATTAAGGATCTGCATTAAGTCTATTCCTGTTTACCATCGTGATGGATGAGCTAGCTTACTAGAACTATCCAAGATGAGGTACCTTGGTATATGCTATTCGCTAATGATATTGTTCTAGTAAATGAGACGAAAGCAGGGGTTACTGCCAAATTGGAATTATGGAGGCAAACATTGGAATCTCGGAGATTCAGATTGAGCAGGTCCAAGACAGCATATATGCATTGCAAATTTAGTAATCAGATAAGTCAAAACCAAATTGGTATAACATTGGAAGGGCAAGAGATATCACCGAGCGACCAGTTTAGATATCTAGGTTCCATCATCAAAAAGAATGGGAAGATCGATAGTGATGTTAATCAACGGATCCAAGCTGGTTGGTTGAAATGGAGGAGTGCAATAGGGATTTTGTGTGATCATAACTTTCCGTTAAAATTGAAAGGGAAGTTTTATCGGAGCGCTATTCGGCCTGCCTTATTATATGGTACAGAATGCTGGGCTCCTAAGAAGCATCATACACAGAAGATGCACATAGCGGAGATGCGCATGCTTCGTTGGATGTGCGGTAACACTAGAAAAGCTAAGGTGCGAAATGAGGATATTCGTGCAAAAGTTGGTATAGCACCTGTGGAGGAGAAGATGCTGGAAAACCGGCTAAGATGGTTTGGTCATGTGCGACGCAGACCCATGGAAGCACCGGTTCGACGAATAGATACTCTCGATATGGGAAATGGCAAAAGGGCAAAAGGGAGACCGAAGAAAACATGGATGGAGGTGATACGAAACGATATGGTTGCCAAAGGACTCAATGAAAGTATATTATTCGATAGGAGTGAGTGGAGGCGGAGGATTCATGTGCTGGACCCGGCGTGATTCTCATGTTGGTTCATGTAGCCTACCCCATATGCTTGGGATAAAAGGCTCAATTGTTGTTGTTGTACAATGCTATTAGGCTATTTAGGATCACCGACGAGCAAGCTCCTCAGATGAAGATCTTACTAAGCAGACCTCTCTTATTTCTTCTCTTCCTCCTACCGTCTACTTTATCTCTTCTTTTCTACATCCTTTTTTCAATCTACATCAGTATATAACATATTAAGCTATATACATCATCCTCCCTCTTAAGGGTATAATAACAAACATATGTAAGACACAAGAACCGGTAATTACTGATATCGCTAAATCATTTTACATCATAACCATCATGCTGCACACCTATGGCAAGATGAACCTTAAAAACATTTGTTTTCTATAAGAATGTTCTGACACATTTGTTTTTAAAAAACAATCTTCTTCATAAAGAAAAAAAAATAAGTAACTATAGAGTTATTGGCTGATCTCTCACTGCACTAGGTAGGCTAGGGAAGAAGTGAGCATGAAACATAAGTAGCTTGAAGTATGCAGAGATGAATGACTTGCATACTTCCATCATTTTTAATTAGTTTATTAAAAAACATCAAAAAGAAGAAAAGAATTCATAATAAAGTTAGAAACCTACCTGTAGTTTAGTCTCGAAGTCCTCAGCAGACCACTGCAACAAATTGTACTCCTGATTCATTTCAATTTCCCCAACAGCAACCTGCTAGATATTTAATCAAAATGTAGAGAAGATATATAACTCGTGCAAGCAACTCATGTTAAGCAATATCTGCAATTGCATTTAGGGGTGCATATAAATTTTTGAATAAATTTACGTGCCGCCTACATATTTTTAAGATTTCTATGCAATCAAGATGCAATAAAGGGAAAGAACAAGCAAACATGCGAATATAATGTCGCCGTTCTCTCTTTCCATTGAAACAGGAAAAATCAAATGTCATGGTTCACCACAACTAGTAATGCATTTGATTGTGACACAAAATTAAATCAAGAGAATAGAATTAGCATAAATTAGAACAAGGAGATGGCATCTTACCCCGCCAGCATTAGCTGCCTTTGCTGGAGCAACCAGAACTTTAGCCTTTCTCAGAACATCAATTGCTTGCGGGGTACAGGGCATATTTGAACCTGGTTTTGAAAGAGAACTTATTCCATGGAAGGCACAGTAGATAAAATAATGCTAGAAAAACTCGGTGTATTCACGAAAGTACCCTCTATAATTATTTGGCAACCAGAGTTAATCAAAGCAAGGGCATCTGCGTGGTCGATTTCGTTCTGTGAAGCACATGGAAATGCAATATCACACCTTTCAATCCAGGGTTTTGCATCCTCAAAGTACTTAGCTCGCGCATAAGACTTCAGATAATCTCTGCCAAATTCGCAAACATTAACTTGATGTTGCATGCTATAGAGAGGGATAGATTACAACATGCAAAACAAAGAGAAACATGTTCAAACCTCAAACTTTTTTGTTGAGCCTTGATGTCCCTCAGGAGTGAAAACTTCACATAATCAAAACCATCTTCATCTAATAGATATCCTTTGGAATCTGCTAAAGCATGAAAAAAGTATTTGCATTTAAAGGAGCGATTAAACAGAATTTTAAGTACGTTATTTTATCCTTAATCATCTGCTTATCAGCAGGACACCAAATTTTGGAAATACTTTTAGCTTAGTAGCCTTGTTCATCTTGATGGAAATTTTACTTTACAAAAGTATAAATGGGGAATAATGATTTTTTTTTCTTTTTATATATCATGATTCACAAGGAAAGTGAATATCTAACAAAAGAACATCGAAGCCTGTATCCCAAATCTTGGAATGTTTCTACTACGTCATCAAACCTGAGGTCATTGAAACACTAAGATAAATGATGCAACATGGGATGGGTGCATCTAGCATCCTATATGAAGTATGCCATGTTTTCGCTTTGACAGAGTGAGAAATGCTCAGCATGAAAGTTTTTACAGTACACATTCATTCTAACCAAAAATGTAAATGCAAATTGCAGGAACCATATAAACAGAAGATGAAGTATGACCGATAGTATACATGAACACAGATTTTGGTTATGCTCATTGCTAGAAAGTCCTTAACCTAAGTTCACTAAGAGTTTTCTCTGTTGAGTTTTAGTATAAACCAAATATGAAAAACACTAGAAAAGAACTTCATGAAACTCCTGGGAAATAGTACCAAAGGGTCTCCATTCAATGGGTATCAGTATCACCAATACATAAGATGTAATTTTCTATCCCTTAAATAATAGCTTATGGGCTGGCTGGGGTCCAAGAAAAGTTCCAGATATTTACTAAAAAGCACACACCTATTTGCTCATTGTGTCCATGTCCAACATGTATTGGACACTTGGACACTTCGTCTGACACGCTTGGGTCATATCTTTCCAAATTGGAAGTCTCTGACACTTCTACATAGCGTAGAGGTTGAGAAATAAGTATGTGTATATGTGTGGACAACTTGTGATACCTTTGAGGATACAAGGATATTAAACATTTCAAATATCTCATGCCGTAGTAGTTCTAAGAGTAAAGTTCAAATTGATACAAATGATGAAGTTAGGTCCATGAAAATTGGCTCCAATTACAACAGATTAATATTTTGGTTTGTTTTGACCTTAACAATTGTTTTGTATTTTTATGCGTTTTACTTTTAGTTTTATGCTTGTACTCATTTGTGCTCGAGAAAACTTATAGTTATGGATGAAAGATATAGCCTTGAGTTTATTTTTATTGTGCTTTTAATGTTATACTAAAACATGTTTCTTCTTGTATTTTAGTTATATGTTGCATTATATATAATTAAATAAATAACATATATAGTTGTCTCTTGTGTTCTTACAAATTTGTTGTCCCGTATTCATGTCCATGTTTGTACCTGTATCTGGGTCTCTGTCTGTGCTTCATAGCAGATGAGTATATCAAAGTACAATACTATAACCATAAATGATTTAAAAAGCAGAATCGATAGTCGGAACTTCTCATCATCAATTAATTCCTGCTATCACATTAATGGGCATGCCAGATCGAAATTGTTCTCCAAAACTATGAGATTCTTCTTTCCCAGCACATGAATATATCAATGAAATTTGGAACTTACCCGATATAGTTATAGGAATTGCACCACAAGAAAGAAGCTTTTCCAAGACATGCATTGCTATCTTCCCAGCACCACTCACAACAATTCTGAAGTTGAAACAAATATGTAAATCGATAAGGAACCAAAAGAATGCATGTCAGTTCCATTATTCAGTGTCCATATATGATAAATAATTTGAAATATTTAAGCAAAATCAGAATGTTATTCGCAATCATAGTACTGTCATGAGTAATGGAAACAACCATCAAATACAGTGAGTAAAGTCGTTGGATATTGGATCATTAGGAAATAGCATTGTAGTTAAATTTTTGCCAACACAGTTTAGACCATTAATGAGGTTATTTGAATACTGTTGTAAGTCAAAGTGAGAGTTAGCTCCAAGCATATAATTGAAGCCTTGAACGTAGACTTGCCGCTTTTAGTAATTAGCATCAATATGATGCATATAATCATGAGATGCATTTGCTTTAAGACATGGAATACAAACTAGAGCCATGATTCTCAGTATTGCTTATATATGAGAATAATGAAGGAAAGAGCCCATAGGAGAGAATTTCCTCCTATTGGGTCGAAAAAATACGACCTACGCCATTTTTTCCGACCATTGGCACCCATCATCTCCATCTTTATCATCTAAGATGTGGATATACCCAATTTCATGTGATTCTACCACTTTTCTCAGTTGAATTGGCAGTGTAAAAAATTCTATTGTCTGTAAACCGTTAATTTTGCACCCATTAAATCAATGGTGAAAAAAATGATAGAATCACATGAAATTTGGTGTATCTACATCTTAGATAATAAAGATGTAGGTGACGGGTGCCGATACTATCAAAAAATCATGGAGGGTGTATCTTTTCGACGCCAAAGGAGGAAATTCCCTCCCATGGCACCTTTCCTCCATTATCCTCTTTCTGTATATATATATATGTGTGCGCGCGCGAGAAAAGAACCAAAAGAAAATAATTTATTAGGAAAATAATTCATGAGTACATACTACATATATATATGGAGGATAATAGACGACCTCTCCTATTATAGCCGATGTGGAACTAAAACTAATAACTAATTATATTCATAACACTCCCCCGCAAACTAGAGCGTAGATGTCAATCATACCAAACTTGGACAGAAGAAGAGTGAAAACCGGTCGAGAAAAAGGTTTGGTAATGATATCTACTAGTTGAGCCGAAAAAAGAAACATGTTGGAATGCAAGCGCCTTACCTGTCACTTTGTCACGAATGAAGTGGCAATCTATTTCGATATGCTTGGTCCGTTTATGAAAAACTGGATTCTCAACAATATGAATTGCGGCCTTATTATCACAGAAAATTATAGTCGGAAGAGAAGAGGGAACCCCAAAATCTGTCAGGAGAGAGCTAAGCCATACCCAATCAGCAACAGTATGCGCCATAGATCTATACTTAGTCTCAGCAGAAAAATGAGCCACTACATTCTGCTTCTTGTTCCTCCATGTAACCAAGTTTCTTCCCAAGAATACACAGTAGCCACTGGTGGAACGGCGATTATCAATAGATCCAGCAAAATAAGCATCTGCAAAGGCTGTGAGCGCCAAAATAGATGATGGTTTGTTGAGAAAACCCTGTCCTGAAAAACCTTTGATATATCTAAGAATATGCTCAACTGCCTTAACGTGAGAGGTCAAAAGATTTTATATATATTGACTCACTTTGCTAACGGCAAAGGCAATATCAGGACGAGTGACAGTAAGATAAATAAGGTTACCAACCAGACGTTAATATCGTCCTGGACCAGGCAGTGGAGAATCTGAGTAAGAGCTCAATCTAAATAGCTTGACTGTGGAATCTATAGGAGTCTGCTGGTCTACATCCTAGAAATCATGTCTCGGATAGAAGATCGAATGTATACTCATGCTGAGAGAGCTGCAATCTATCATAATTCCGTGACACTTCAATTCCAAATAAGTATATACGTGGCCCAAGATCATTGGTATGGAAGTGTGAAACCAAATATTCTTTTATCTTGGAGATTCCAGCAGAATCGTCTCCAATAATAATAATATCATTAACATACACCAGCACAATTACCATGCCCTGAGGACGGCTGTGTAAAGAGAGATCGATCGGCGCGGCTGCATTTGAAACCAATCTGTTGTAGAACCATACTAAACTTTTCAAACTAGACACGCAATGACCGCTTCAATCCATATAAAGATTTATGTAGGAGACAAACCATAGACCACCCCGGTCACTCAAAACCAGGAGGCTGCATGTAAATAATCTCTGAAAGATCGCCATTATGAAAAGCATTCTTCACATCAATCTGGTGAAGTGACCACGCCTTAGAAACAGCCAAGAATATAAGAACACGAACCGAGCTCAATTTAACAACTGGCGGAAAATTTTCAACATAATCCAAACCATACTGCGAGAAAGGGTGGGCGTTATGGTAGGCTTGTGACAGCCAACGTAAAACTGTCACATTCTATGACTGCTGAGTAAAGCCCTTGGCCACCAATCGAGCTTTGAAACGGTCAATCGTCCCATCTGAATTTTGCCTGACAGTAAAGACCCATCAACAGTCGACAACCTTCTTATCTAAAGGCAGAGGTACCAATTTCCATGTCTGATTAGAACGCGGTGCGGCAAGCTCCTCTAACATAACTGCATGCCAACCTGGGTGCTGAAGTGCTTCCTGAATAGAGAATGAAAGAGTGATGGCGAATAAGTAAGAAACAAACTGACGAGCAGATGGTGTCAATCTATGATAAGAAACAAAGTTAGAAATTGGATGTATTGTGGTACATGAACGCTTACCCTTGCATAAGGCAATAAGGAGATCTTCTGAAGACAGCAGTGATGGAGAACCAGGAATAGTGGATTGTATCGTAGTACTTGCAAAAGAATTGTTTGGAGTATAAACGGTGGGAGGGGTGGAGCTTTTGGGCCGCGATAGTGATACACCTGTGAATATGGGACACATGCTTAAAACTAGGACGCACAGATCGAACAGACGAATCAAGCTCCGAGAAAGGTAGATGAGGAACATGGATAGTAGAAGTGGAAGTGGAGTCCTTGACAGTGATGGAAAATATGCTTGATCTTCTAAGAGGGCCACATCACAAGTACAAACTTTAGAGGTGGCAGGGTCAACGCAAACATATCTTTTCTGGGATCGTGGGGAACCTACAAACACCATACTGGTAGCCGGAAAATCAAGTTTGTCTACCTGAGGACCTAGAATATGAGAATAGCATAGACAACCAAACACCTTAGGAGGAATAGGAAAAGGTTTGCCCTGTGGAAACAAAATAAAGAAAAAGAACTGGTTTCCTATGACTGGCTAAGGTATGCGATTAATATAAAAACAGACAGTTAAGACCGCAAAATTCCACAATCGTTTGGGAACATGCATATGCAAAATAAAAGAACGAGCTATCTCAAGCAAATCTCGGTTCTACCCTTCAGCAATCCCATTTTGTTGAGTATAAAAATATGAAGTTTGTTGCAATATATCATGGGTCTGACAAAAGACGGTAAACTTCGTGCTAATATACTCCCCAGCATTATCTAAACGAAGAACCTTTACGGAAACCAAATTGATTAGCAATCTAAGGTACGGAGATTTTAAAGATAGACAAAAGTTCATACCTATTACGCAGAAGAAACAATCAAGTCATACGTGAATGATCATCGACAAAAGTCACAAAATATTTGTAACCAAACACAATAGGAAATTTAAAAAGACCCAAAATATCAAAGTAAACTAACGCAAAAGGTAAATCGTGTCTTTTATTAACGGAAGGAAAAGAGGAGCGATAAAGTTTACCAAGAATACATGATTCACGACTGAACTCGATAAGTCAAGAAAAGGCAGCATAGTACATAAAGAAGAAAAATGAGGGTGACCAAGACTTCGATACCACCGGATAGTAGAAACCGCTGCAAATATATTGGGAAGGTGATCAACGTAGTACAGTCCATTCTGCTCATGCCCCCATCAATCCGCTGCTTCGTCAGAAGGTCCTGTATCACAAAATGAGATGGATAAAATATTACGGAACAGTTGAAATTATTTGTAAGCTGACGAATAGAAATCAGGTCTTGATTTAAAGATAGCACACTAAAAAAAATTTCAGGTGTAAAGATGAAGCGATAAATCAACAGAGCCAGAAACAAGTGTGGTATTACCATAAGCCATGGATATAAACTTTTGAGGATTAGAAGTAAGATCAAACGGTACATCACAAGACATGTGAGACGCCGAAATCAACGACTCATGAATTAGAATGAGAAAGGAGGGTAGAAAAGTTGGCAGGAGCTACAGAAGATAAGAGACGACGCAACGGACCCCACTCAGCACTGAATAAAAGTAGCTGGCCGGTAAAAGAGGAAGATCGGTCAGTAGCAACCGGTGTGGGTGTCTGATGAGCTGTAAGTGTACCATCAGGGTAAACATACTTCTCCCAACACCCGTCTTAGCCATGACCGCATCCACGAGCAGACATAGAGGGACGACCACGCGATACCCCACGGCCACCAGAAATGGAATCAAAATCCATGATGAACAGAGCAGAAGTAAATCATAAGAAAGAATAAGATTTGTCTAACACACAAGCGAGTACAAGCGTAAAGAAGTCTGAGCAAGACAATCTAATAGATCATCGTCAGTAATTCGAAAGGCGCGAAGGCAGCTGGTTCTATGCGGCTGTTGGCGATGAAAAGCGGAGACGAGGAGGCTTCAGTAGCATGGAGGAGGCGATCGCGGCCGCAGAGCTAGGAGCAGAGATGAACAGGCAGCAATGACATGGGTTGCCGCGTGGTGCAGTGAGGGTGCGATGTGGTGCGGTGAAGGTGTTGCGGTGAGGGCTGGAGCATGGTGCGGTGAAAGTGCTGCGTGGTGCGGTGAGGGCTAGAGCGGAGGGGGTGGCTAGGGCATGGAGGTGGGTGTTGTAGCAGCGTGTGGGTACTGTAGCGGCAAGGGCGTGGAGGGGTTCGATCGAGGGCAGAGGAAAGAAGGCGGCTAAGGCAGCATCGGAGGCGGTGTGGTGAGGATTGCGGTGGATGGCCGAGGAGGGGGTGTCGATTTTGGAAATTAGGGTTAGGATTTAGGAAATTAGAATTTGCTCTCAATTCTTTTCAGAGCGCTAATACCATGAAAAGAACCAAGAGAAAAATAATTTATTGGTATAATAATTTATGAGTACATACTATATATATAGGGAGGATAATAGACCACGTCTCCTATTATATCCGATGTGGAACTAAAACTAATAGCTAATAACTAATTATATTCATAACAATATGTGTGGGGGTAATGAGATGGTCAAATCCGACCGTTAGATCGATGATCGAATTTTTGCATCATGTTCTACACCTTAAAATATGTATGTATAAAAAATTAGACGATTTGAAGGCTCGTAAGTCATGCATCAAGGGAATGCAATGTATGCAACTTTTATAATGATTTAACCATCCATTTTGCGATCGTGGTATCCATACCTTTGAAGTGTCTAAATCATCTAAATTTTTGCACGCATGTAGACTGATATGTAGAACAAGATGTATAGAGCCGATCGTCATTTTGATTGATGGATGGTGGCTGAATTTTTCAATCTCGCTTTAAGATCTCATCTCACCATCTCACTATATTACTACCCGTAGCGATATGGTGAAATGGTGAGTTAAAGTGAGATGGTCAAATCCGACCACTGGATCGACGATTGAATTTTGATTGATGGATGATGGTCGAATTTTTCCATCTCACTCTAAGATTTGATCTCACCATCTAACCGTCTCGCTATATTATATATATAAGAATAATGGAGGAAAGATGGGAGGGAATTTCCTCCTATGACGTCGAAAAAATACTCCACACTGTTTTTTTCGACGATCGGCACGCATCATTTTCACCTTCATCATCTAAGATGTGGATACACCAAAATTTCATTCGATCTACCACTTTTTCACCGTTGATTTTGTGGGGGCAAAATTAATGGTTTACCGAAAATATAACTTTTTACATTGCTAAATTCAATGGTGAAAAGTGGTACAATCAAATGAACCTTGGTGTATCCACGTCTAAGATGATAAAGATGGATGCCGATCGTAGAATAAAATGGTGGAAAGTGCAGTTTTTGACACCACCTGACGAAAAAGCCTCTTAGGGCCTTTTTTCTACATTAATCTAAATATATATATATAAGGGAGTGATCTATTGCAAACCGGTCCGTATTTTTAAAAACGGGTACTCTCGGTCTACAGCATATTTTAACGATTCAAGCCGTTCAAGTTAATCACCCTACCCTCAAATGTATGTGTATAAAAAATCAAAGGATTTGAAGACCTCTAATATATGCATCGATGGGTGCAAAAATGAACGTCTTTCGATAATGCAACATAAACTTCATCTGATGCATAGGTTAAAGGTCTTCAAATTCTTTGATTTTTCATACACATACATTTGAGGGTAGGGTGATCGACTTTAACGGCTTGGATCGTTAAAATATGTTAATAGACCGAGAGTTCCAGTTTTTAAAAAACACGGACAGGTTTACAATGGAGCACTCCCTTATATACACACACACATACCATGCCTTAATCTTTTTGACAAATCATGGCTCAACTTTGTAAACGACATCATCAATGAAGCAAGCACTCGAGAAAACCCCTCACGAATCAACTAGGCTTCGCGAATTGGAGTGGATGCACTCTGATTCATGTACCAGAGTCGTGGATCACAATTTTCGTAATTAACTAACTCGAAAAATTCACGATTCAATCTGATTCGCGAATCAAGTTCATGTGTCGGTTTATTCATTTAAATTGGTTTTAGATGCGATATGATTGAACTTTGAAGTTTGAAATCAACCCGTTAATTTTGATCCTCTATTAATATACTCAAACCATGAACGAAAAAAGTAGGACTTCTCTCCCAACAAACATTGTCATTGCCTTCTTTCCCTCACGCCGTCTAGCCTGAACAGTCGCCTCCATCCTCGCCTTGCAAAGCCCTAATCGGAGTCTCCTCTCCTCAAGACGCCTTTAATCACCACCCCTTCAATTCACTCGACAAAAATAGGGCTTCTCTCTATAATAATTCGTGTTATTAGCATAGAATTGTTTAATATTATTTTTTGTTATTATATATAGAGATGTAAATATTAATATATACTTATATGTAATTAATTAAGAAATTCAATATAAAAATGTATATTGTATCATTGGTTTTTAAAAAATTCCGAATTTCCGAATTGAAATCACATTGTATCTTGTTTCTGCATTAGAATCTATGCTACATAGCTCGTAAGCCCGGCAAATGAGACGAGGTTCATTTGCACGGCTCGCCTCGTGATGAGGTGATTTTACTCGCCTCGTCGCCTCATCTAAACAGGTTTGGTGAAGCGAGTGGGTTCGGGGATTTTTTTAAGTCGACTTGTATCTGCTCGCTTCATCTAACTCGCAAGTCAAATCGTCTTGCCTCATTTAACTCGCAAGTTGACTCATTTAACGAGTCGACTCACCTCGTCTCATTTAACTCGGTTAACTCACGAGTTAGGGTCCACTCTCTAATATAAAAAACGAATTGTATTATAAAATTTAACATGTAATCTGGTTAATATTAATGAAAACTTTTTACTTATATTTTTTTTATTTTTGGTCTATATTTGCATTCTAATATTTCTAATTTTTTTAAAATACAAAGTTACGTGAGTTAACTCGCCGAACCCGACTCGCCTTGTGACTCTCCTAAGAGAGTCGGCAAGATGAGTGGGTTCAGGCAGTACCCATTTCTGCTTCGACCCGCCTTGCTTCCCCGAAGAGGCGAGTCGCGAGGTGAATTGGCTCGGGTTGCCTCATTTTCCAGGCCTAATAGCTCATCATCGAAAGATGTGTTTATATCACCTTTACATTACCTCTATTTATTCTACCTTCCAAGCTAGTCATCTTTTCATAGAAGGTCCTTGTGAGGAGTGTTAATGTTTCTTGATATCTTCTGTTGGTTAACAAACAACGAGTGAAGCTTTAAGATAAAGTAGTGATTTGTCAATAATAAAGAAGGGAAATCCTCGCGTATGTGCATTCCCATCAAAATGGGTATGCTTCAAAAGAATTGATAAAACTTTTATAAATGTCATTTCAACCTTATGTCAACCCTCTAGACGATGGTGCCAAATTCCAGGCCATGTAACCATGAGCGAGGGTGACCAAATAAAAAAAAACATGAAGGTAGGTTGTGTCAGAGAGACCTGCCTTTTGTAACATTTAGCTTAAGCTTTACAGCCAAAAAGCGCCCTCCAATATTCCCTAGACCGCGAAAGCGTCTAGATTATGAGAAAAGATGTGAAATCGACAATGCTACAGATAAATATAGTGTTGTCCCTAATATTGACAGCGTATTCTGGCTAAGCTAAATGATAAAGCATAATCTCTCAAAAATATAATCATCACCATCAAGCCTCTTCCAACAACTCTGACTCGAAGAAAAAGAAAACACGACAAATGTTCAGAAAGTGTCCACTATCATTTGTAATCTATGCTTTGGCGCTAAATTCCTAGGTCAAGGTTAATATGAATAAAATAAGCATAGTAAGAAACTTTGACACTGGAAGCTGGTTGGCAGATAGGTACAAGTATTTTTAGTCATGCAGTATACCCTCATACAAGCCACAAGCAACCTCCCAAATACGTGCATTTAAGATTTTTCATTGTGAATCATGTTCATAAGTTACTAACGAACCAAAAGGCTGCATCCCAAGTATTATCAAAGGCATCGTTCTTCATAAGGTTGGTTTCAATTTATTGTTAGGAGGAAAAGGCTAAAATTGATTTACTTATTAAGTAATTGGATACGAGGAAATATTTTGCACTTCATCAAATTTTTGCCTACAGATAGGAAATAGCTTCGCCTTCGTAATATTGTTTCACTGTCGATGTGAGATGTAAGCTATCTATGATAAAGGTCTGAAGGGAAATGAGGGATAAATTGCTTAATTGGAAACACCATATATACATAATCATATAACGTTGAGTAATGTACCATCCTTTGCTTGTCAAACTTATAAACTTCCAACTTCTGTACATATAACCTATCACGAGCATGAATTTGACAAGAAGATTGAATGAAACACTATAGAATGTAAATACATGAGTTTGCATACCACGGGTGGAAGTTTAATTGTGTAGAGGCTATTATTTTGTCAAATGAGTTGAGCAAACATGAATGGCAGTGCTATCGAGTATTTAGTGCTATTTTGTAATTTAATTACCATCAGCTTCCAAGGAGATTAAGCCAATTCTACATCTAACTAGCACTCCCCTTCAAGTGACAACACTTTTGCTGATGATTTAAACTAGACAGCATAGGAAGAAGGCATATTATATGAACAAATTTCGTGAAAGTCGATAGTAGGTATGAGTGTCAAAATACATGGCATAAGATGCGTGCTTATGGCCTTGCTGAATGCTTCCTCCAACATCATGAATGACAAACAATATTCAGAAAGGACGGTAAAAATTGGTTGAAAATAAAGAGGAACTAGATAAAGATAATATAAAATATAGGATAGAACAAATATGACCGAACTAGGTGAAGAACATATACAATATGGAACGGAACAAATATGTAGAAACACCAAGATTTTACAATGACCCTGAAAAATAAAGGAATGATACAGCTCAATAAAGATCAAAAATAAGATTAGGAGGCAGACAAATTCAAGCATATAATTTTGGATGCATTATCTGTATTCCTTTAGAGTCGTGTTTCTTTTCTTCTGAAATAAGGATTGGAAAATATCAGAAACTTCAGAATATCACTTTCTTAATAGAGTTCAAGTGTTCAGCTTTCAAAGATTGGTAACAAGAAGAGCTTACAAACAGATTAATGGAAGTTAAGTATTGTGAGTGTGTATATGAGGTAATATAGGTAAATTTGAACTCTACGGACCACAGGATATCTACAACAGCTACAAAATGAAAACTGGTGGCAAGATAGATGCATCTAGGCATGATAATCAGAGTATCAAATGCTGTTCTTTATATAAAAGATAGGGGGGTAGAAACCTTAATCCTTTGAGTTCTTTATTCATCTCTGCAAGTATAAGTCTTGCAAAGAAAACCTGCAAACAACATGCACATTTTTCAGAAGCAGGAATATATAGCATTAATTTGTAAATACTCTAGTACAAGCCAAGAAGCAGAAGTAATCATATGCTACTATTCTGTCCTCTTCGGTAAATAAATGGTGATATTGCTAAAAGTAAAAAGAAAATGGAGTAAATTACATTTGCAAGATGACTTTCAAGGTTCATAATTAAGCCGAACAACATACCAAGCCATAGCCAGTAGCTTCAGTTCGTAGACTAGAACCTGACCAGAATATCTTCGGTCCAGTAAAACTTCCCTGCATAAGAATAAAAATAAAACTGCAGGTACAATAAACTTCAAATAATTCACAAAACTACAATATTGTATTAGAATCAAAGGAAATTTTATGTTAATAAAAATTATAAGCTAACGCAAACATTTTAATGTAAATTGAATATACTGGTCCTACACTCCTACTATCCTATTGGAAAACATCTTTTGAAAGAACGATGTAGAGATTCATATAAAATATTCTAATGGAAGTGGCTTATGTATGTGATGATTCTTATATTATGTGCATTTAATATTTAAAGCTTATTCGGTACTTTAGATGAAAAAGTATATAGAACATAAATATTACATTACATAACAATGAGCCAAGCGAAGTTAGTATTAAAACAAAGTACTCGCCTAACAGTTAAAGAAGCTAGCACCCATTAAATAACAATTAAAGAAGCATAATACCTCAACATATATTCATTTTGGATATAGATATAACAAATAACATAATGTAAATCTGCACTTTTACCAACCATTACAGCTGCTTCTATTAATTGCTACTAAAATTTCATAAGTACCTGAAAATGACCAGCAAGGCGTCTATACTGTCCAAAAAGGAATCCCATTTCCCTTGGACCTACGCCCATATCTTCTGCAGGAAGATCCTATGGTGAACATAATAAATAAAAACCATACTGTAATTTCAGAATTTGTTTAACAGATTTGGCATTAACCAACTGTTGGTGGGAACATAGGAAATAATAACGATATAAATGTAACTTCTCTTACCTGCTCAGGTCCCAAATACCGATATAACTCATCTATAAAGCTCTGGCAAAAGCGCATGATCTGCAAGACATTGCTCATGGATAGTCATCCTAGGGTGTATGAAACCCAAATTACAAAAAAGATTTGTTGTATAAAGCCAACACCTCATTTTCACTCTTTCCTTTTGGATCGAAATCGCTTCCACCGGCAGCACCTCCAAGTTTATATGGTGATAGAGCATTCTTTAAAGTCTACAAGAAAGCAATGCGCAAAGGGATGGTAAGAATCCACAAGGTTAAAGAATCTTCTTTTTTCGTACTTGCAGGTCTGAAAGAATAAAAGCCATCTTCATGAACAGCAGGTGACAAATGTATGATTCTGCTAGCTTTTAAAACACAAAGGCATAGTGCAGATAAATGAAGAAGTTTACTTTCAATGAGAAAAGTGGTTTATCATATGACGAAGATAACTTAGAATTACTGTAAAAGGAAGAAATACGATGACATTACTTGTATGCCATTCTTACTAATTGTGGAGGAGAATCCATGCACCTTTTTATTAATTAAGGGGTTAAATATAGCTGGAAACCAAGCTTTGTTGTGACCTCCAACTGTATCTAATGTGTATGCATAGTTACATGAAATTAGGCGCAAGCCACACAGCCCCAAACAATTCGCACAAAATGTCACTTGTTGCTCGTATATATGAAGAGGGGGAAACACTTCAAATAAAAACCAAAAACATTACCTGCTCAAAAGCTAGAAACTTAGCAACACTTAAATTCATGTATGGATGAAAACGAAGACCACCCCTACATGGCCCCAAAACTTGGCTGAATTGCACACGAAAGCCTCGACTCACATGTGTCTCTCCCCTGTCATCAACCCATGGTACTCTAAAAACAATCATACGCTCTGGTTCTAACAAGCGCTCTAAAATGTGAACATACCTGGAAAAGTAAGCATAAAATTATCAATCTTGTTGGCACTAAATATATAGGTACCTTTGCACAAATCAAAGGCCATGTTCTTTTCAATGACTTACTGAGAATTCTTCGCCAAAACTGGTTCTAAAGAATGAACGACTTCTTGCACTGCCTGTATATATTCGACTTCATGAGGATCTCTTCTTAAGACAGATTCAACAATCGAACCAGCTGTTTTTGACATTAAAGCTATGTTGCCGCATGCCACAGTTAAAAAAGCAAACAAACTGAAATTTAGTACGATATGATGACAGTATTCAAGTTAACTGAAAAGTACTAGGATCTTCAATGTCGACTCATCTAACAAAGTTCCGAGTTAACTTAAGGAGCTCGCTTCAGGTCTAATTTTGTGAAGAGGAACGATTGATAGATTGAGATTAACAAAAGTAGCCACACATAATTATGCTACATGGATGGCATATCATTACCTTCGAGCAAACGAACAGGATGAACTGTTAATAGTTTTGTAGTGGGTTCCAAGACGGATTCTAAAGAGAAGAGTATGCCACAATAGAAAGATATAGAAAGACCATCAGATCTTAAAGTGTGGTGAATGGAACAATATTTACACCTCATGACAACCAGCAAACTTTGCAATTCTTTCCACCATTATGACGCAATTCTTTCCACCATTATGACGTAGATGGAAATAATAGTCATCCTCTGCTAAGTAGACAAACCAACATTGACCGTAAAATTTTTATTAATTATTGTTGTGGATGTGGTGTGCATGACGTGTGCGTGTGCGTGCGCGCGCGCGCACATGCATGCACGTGAGAGAGAGAGAGAGAGAGTACCTAAGGAACACATGAGGACCTATATGAGGTGAAACAAGGGCTGGTTCAAAGTAGATGATGATAAAGCTAATCAATTTGAGTACCTAAGGAACACATGAGGACCTATATGAGGTGAAATAAGGGTGGTTCAAATTAGACGACGATAAAGCTTTGGACAGTAACCATTCAATCATACCATGTTATACTGAAAACCAATAAGCTAAAGCTTAAATATCTCAGGATAGTAAATCTACTAAAATAAGTATCAATGACCATCCAAAGCTCCCATAAAGACTTGGATCTTATTTGAAATCGATACTACAAGAAGAAGAAGAGGCAGCCTTTATCCCAAATATTTGGGATCGGCTATATTAGTATGTTTCTTTCATTTTTCTCTATTAAGGACCGTCTTAAATTAACAATTAACATATCATTATTAATTGTCTCTATCCATGTTCGTTCAGGGCTATCTCTACCTCTAGTTGCGCCATTAACTACAATTTTGTCATTTCTCCTAACTATGACATTTATTGGTTTCCATTGCATATGTCCAAACAAACTCAATTAGTTCTCTCATCTTATCCTCTAATGAGAACTTTCAACTTTTACGAATAAACTCATTCTTTATCATATCTTTTAATATATTGACACTCATCCATCTTAACATTACTATCTAGGGTGTCGAGTGTTTTTCGTCACCCTGTTGAGATGGATACGCTCGTATGTCAGGCATGTACAGATTCCTCCTGCCCCATGATAGGCAGGGGTTTATTGATCGTGTGGATTCTAATTTCCATCAGCCACAGACAAAACTGTTATTAATTACCCATAACTTTGACGCGGGGGAATCTCTGATTGACGGATAATACGCATCATGCGAACTCATTTTGAACAAAATTTTATTTAAAGGAGAGTGAGTTGAATGTGTCGGATTGCCCCCGAAAGGAGAAGATAGAGAGAGAAATTAGGTCAGGAGGCCAAAAGGAGAACCCCTTTGGGGGGTTTCGAGCGTGGGTCCCCTTGGGGAGATCCCGAAGTGGGGTCCCGGTGACAGGGAGGGGGTCCCGGTAGCGGATACTTCCAATGAGGGTCCCCGCTTACAGGTACCTCCCTTAGGGGTCTTCGCCGTTGGTACCTCCTAAGGGGTTCAAAAGTGGGGATAATCCCCTTTCAGAGATATCAAAAACGGACTTACAGGGGTTTCCGGAGGCGAGCGGCAATGAAATTCGATGACTTTCGTCGGGTTCCCTTGCTCTAATTCTATGTTTGCTTGGGGTGAAAGACATAAGCTTTCGGCCCAAGAGTTCTTCCTTTCTCTTGTTTTTCAAGTTTGATAAAAAAAAGCATGCCCCTTTATTGAGTTTTGATCTTGGATGTTGTAAAACACGTATTCAAATAAAATCTTTCTTGCCCCTGAAAGGAGAGTGAGTTTTACTTATAAATATTTGTTCTCCATAGCCAATGATTTCTTGCATGCTACAGTTTATGAGAATAAATAAAAACAAAACTTTCCCTAAAAATCATCAATAAATGATATGCTACGGGCAAAGAAAAATATAAAAAATTTAGGGGAAACCCTGCTCTACAGGCTGTGATCGAGGATGGAGGTGATACTGGAGGCTGTGATCAAGGTTGGAGGCTAGAGACGTCGAGGCTGGAGGTCGAGGATCGAGATCGAAGGTTTGTCGAGGCTGGAGGATCGAGGTCGAAGACTCGTCGAGATCGAGGTGGAGGATCGAGATCGAAGCTGAATCGATGAAGAAATCTGGGTGAGAAAAAAAATAAAAGGTCTAGATTGCTTCAGTAAATGGATAAAAGCGGGTACGGTTTTTTCCAAAACCGATTTATATTTTTCACAACCGTTCAGAAATTAAACCCCCGATTAACTGTTTTAAACCCATTATACGGTGTTTAATCGTTTTTGACCAGTTAATGGAGCGATTAATGCAATTTCTATGTGGTTAAGCACCGTTTAAGATTATACAATCGATCGGATAAACCGTTATTTTCTACACTGTTTCAGATGAAGTTTTCCTTCTAGAGATGAGTTCTTTTCTATTCTAACGGGTTCTTTTTAGAGGATAGAGTAAATGAGAAAGATCCAAAAGGAAATCTCTTTCTTTTGGGTCTCTCTCTTAAGATCAAGATTTAGGATCCACCTCAATATGGGAGATGGAAGCTAAAAACTCTAGTATTTTTGTGGGAGAAGAAAATCACATCATTTCATCATGTTGTTGGGTTTAAATACATTTACACATTTGCACTTAAGTCCTTGGGCTTTACAAAATTGGCTTTTTGTCTATTTTTTTACATTTTGCATATTTATTTAAATATTACATTTATTATAATCTCTTATTTTCTTCGCATGGGGGGCCGGCCCCATGCTTGAGCTTAGATCGATCTGGGTTCGGGTTCGGGCGTGGGCCCAGCTTGAGTTTGGGTGTGGGCCCGGCGTGAATTCGGCAATAAGGTCCGCTTGCTTTGCCTTGGGCTTACTCTTTGATTTTGACTTTGACATTTTAACTAGGGGTGTAAATTGACCCCAACAAAATGCCCCCATCAATAAATGCACACCCTATGTATGGGTCGTGTACATGAAATTGATAGATCTTCTTTCGTGTAGAGGTTGACTTGATTTGGTTTCCACTTTTGGAAGGCTGGCACTGCCATTTTTACGACATGGATGCAATACTTGACTCTGCTCCCTTTTGACGACATGGAGGTCAATGGTTGATTTGATGCCGAAGCGGAACTTTGCTGCTTGACTTGTTCCCGGCACGGAGGTCCTTTTAGGTGACTTGTTTCCGGCGCAGATGTACCTGATTGACTTGTTCCCGGCGCGGAGGTCCCTTTAGATGACTTGTTTTCAGCGTGGAGGACTTTGGTTGACTTGATCCATTTTACCGACGTGGAGGTCGTTGGTTGAATCGGTCGATATGATTTGTTTTAGAAGTTTCCTATCTGTCCAACGGGACTATTAAGCTTGGAAACACTGCCAGGTGGGACTTTAATTTGATTTGTTTGATTCCTATCTTGTTCGGCGGATTTTTGAGCTTGGAAGCACTGCCGAGTGAGACTTGGAATTTGGATTTTTGTTTGGCATCAGCACGTTAACACTGAAGCATAATGTCAGGAGCGACTCATCATTTGCCTTTAGAGGATTACATTTGTTCCTAGTTTAACAACTTAGGGATCATCTATTCCCAGTTTAACGATTTAGAGGTCATATATTCACAGTTTAACGATTTAGGGGTCATCTATTCCCAGTTTAACGACTTAGGGGTCTACTTTGGCTTCATTTTCTTGTTTGGTACTTTTGGTGTATCTTTGCATGGCTGTCTGAGATTAGCTTGTCTAAAATTGATGGATCTTCCTTCATGCAGAGGCTGACTTGATCCTTTTTTGTGACATGGAGGTCGTTGGTTGACTTGATTATGAGGCGGAGCATGATTCCGAGAAGGAGGTCATTGGTTGACTTGATTCCGAGACGGAGCTTGATTATGACGGGGGGTCGTTAGTTGACTTGATTCCGAGGCAGGGCTTGATTCCGACGGGGAGGTCATTAGTTGACTTGTTTCCGAAGCAGAGCTTGATTCCGACAGGAAGGTCGTTGTTTGACTTGATTCCGACGGAGAGGTCATTGGTTGGCTTGATTTGATCTGAGGATGGAGCCAACGTCTCTTCTCGATTGCCACACGATGAGATTCATTGTCATCATAGACGAAGGATTTGTTTAATGTCTGTTTAGACATAGGGTTTTGTTTAACGTCTGTATAGACGGAGGGTTTTGTTTAACGTCTGCTTAGACGGAAGGTTTTGTTTAACGTCTGCTTAAACAGGAAGAGCTTAGTTTAACGTCTGCTTAGAGGAAAGAGCTTGGTTTAACGTCCGCTTAGAAGGAAGAGCTTGATTTAACGTCCCCTTAGACGAAAGGTTTGTTTAACGTATGTTTGGACGGAAGATTTGGTTTAACGTGTACTTAGACGAAGGAGCTTGGTTTAACGTCTACTTAGACGGAAGGTTTTTGGAGATTTTGGAATTTTTTATGTTTGATGTCATCTTAGATGGAAATTTAGGAATTTTGATGTTTAACGTCATCTTAGACGAAGATTTTGGAATTTTGATTTGGAACTTGAATGTTTAACGTCATCATAGACGGATGGTTTAACGTCATCATAGACGGGATGTTTAAAGTCATCATAGATTGAGGGTTTTTAATGTCATCATGGACGGGATGTTTGAAGTTTAATTCTAGGAATGACTTATTATCTGCTCTCAGAGGATTTGAATTACTGATTTGGTTTAAAATTTGCAACTTTCCAGTTGGAGGGGTTTGAATTTGAGTTGGGAATTGAATTAGGACTTAAATGTCTGGATTTTGGGGTTGAAATTTGGATTTTGTCTGGATTTTAGCCAGGATTTGCATTGAGTTGGATTTGAAGTTGAGGATTTTGAATAAAATTCGGATTTGAGGTAGGAACTGGATTTTGAAGTTAGGATTAGATTTTAAAGTTGGAATTTGAATTGTGTTTTGATTGGAATTTGAAAATTTTGAATAGAATTTTTATTGGCAGTTGAAATTGGAATTTGGTTTGATTTGATTTGATTTGCTTGGTTTCTGTACTATTCGGCTGGACTTTTTGAGCTTGGAAGAATTGCCGGGTGGGGTTTGGAATTTTAGGGTTAGGGCTGACATCAGTGTTTCTAACACTGAAGCACGGGTGCCAGAAGCAATTCATCATTTGTCGTTGGGAAATTTGGGGATTTGAAATTTTGTTGGCGTCTGCATCGCTAACACTGGAATGCTACCAAGAGCGACCCATCATTCGCCGTTGGAGAATTTTAAATTTAGATCTTGGTTGGCGTCTGCATCACTACAATGGAGTATGGTACCAGGAGCAACTCACGATTCACCTTAGGAGGGTTTGGAAATTTGGATTTTGGTTGGCGTCTGCATCGCTACACTGGAATGATACCAGGAGCGACCCATAATTCGCTGTTAGGAGATTTGGAGATTTGAATGGCGTCTGCATCGCTGCACTGAAATGGTACCAGGAGCGACTCATTATTCACCATTGGAGGATTTGGAGATTTGGATTTTGATTGACGTCTGCATCTCTATACTGGAATGGTACCAGGAGCAACTCATCATTAACCGTTGTTTTTTTTTACGAGTTTGCGCCCTTGTGGGTTTTCACAAGCTCGCAGATAGTCTCGCTGTTTTTACTCACGGGTTATTTTCAGATTTTCATTCGTGTCCCTTTTGCTTGTGGACTGACTCTTTATTTCTTTTCTTTTCTTTTTCTCTTTTTTTCTTTTTCTTCTTCTTTTCCTTCTTTTCTTCTTTTCTTGGTTTAACTACTTAAAGGTCAATCAGTTTTTGATCCGCTTGATTCTCACTTATGTCTATCGGCAGACATGTTGAAAGAGTAGTAGTTGCCGGGATTTCCGCTTTGTTGGTTGTCGTCCTCCGGACGCTTGAGTTTGTTATTAGATTGGAAGTCTGGAAAAGACTCGGGATTTGCATGTTCCAATATTTGGACTCTTTTATTTAGGTCCTGAAATGTTTTAATGCCCGCTGTGTATAAAAGAGACGTCATTCAATTGTCAATAGTTCCTATGAGTATCCTACGGCTTTCTCCTGTGCTAACGGCCGTTAGCATTTGATACTGAGACTACGCTATCGGGTTATATAATCCGTGACGCTCTCATTATCTTTCCTTTCGGTTTTCATGAGGTCAGCAATAAAAAATTTATTACTGATATTCAGGGATCTTTGTTGGAATAGATATTTCATTTGGGTGAATGTCTCAACTGAGTTGTCCGATATACCTCTGTACCATTTGAGAGCCGTGTTAGTCAGACTTTTGATGAATTGCCTGAGGAGTAACACATCATTGCCCAGTTTCCACATGACACCATGAAGTGGACAATATGTTGATTAGTGTTCCCTATCCCGTTGAACTTTTCAAAATTAGGGACAACCACTGGGGTACTCCATGAGATCGTATTCGGCTGAGTATGACCTCCCATTATTTGTGCGGCCTTTCTGTACTTCGTCTTCGGCCATCGATGATCTGTCTTTGATTTTGTCCTACATCAATTGTTGCAGTCAAGCTTCAGAACTTCATTGGAGGCTGGAGGTGGTGGACTTTCGTGAAGATGCCCCGCACTCGGGCTGGAAGGAATAGATGTTGGTTGTTTCGAGATGTCAATCGCTGGTTCATGGGTAAAGCCTTAAGCTTGCTGCAACCGCATTCGAGCGACTTGGGTCGTGAGGTTTGTCACGACATTCATCAAATCGTCAAATTTGGAATAATCTTGGCCAACTCCTTGTCTTCGTCTTGAAGCTGGTTCTAAAACTCTTGGAATAATGCTTGTTCTGTAGTTTCGGGGACGAAGACTGGGCTATCACTGTCATCTGATTCTTTAGGAGTTGTTGACTCTTTGTTTAGCTATCTGTGTAGATCCTTTATCATCATCTGAACCGGACCGGGATTAAGGAGCGGCAACCATATCATTATCATGACTGTGAAGCGTACGGGGATTTGTTCTTTCAGATCCCACCATGTAAACCGTATGGATTGTGTATCCGTCTATTGCCTCCTCGTTGGCAATTAATGTTATTTGCTGGGCTTTTGGATTGTTGTCGTGGTCCGCTCCTTTCAAGGAAGAACAAACGACCGAGAACAGTCAGTTCGACTGGGGTCTTGGATACAACTCGTACACTTTGCTTGAGTTCTTTCTCTTGATTTTGCTCGGTGAGTAAAGCTCGGTATACCCCTAATTTTATCATGTTATGCTCTTAATTATGAGGTGTAGACATGCCTCTTCGCCGAATTCTTTGAATTGTCATCTTCTTGCTCTCTGCGGTCGTAACAATTTTCTACGCTGACCTTAGGAGTTCAAAAGAATTGTTGATTTTCACAGCGGGTTCAATTTTTGTCGCAGGGTAGCCATATTCTTGGAACCCGACGAACTCCAATTTAGCAGGTACCTTAGCCCTCTTATTGGCTCCATATCTGAGTTGTTTCTGCTTCAACTCTTCGGTTTTAAGGGCTTGGCAGGTATTTGATTCCTTGGCGACTGTTGTTGGCTGACCGATAGACAGTCTAGAGAAGACACTTGCATTTGCGGTCGTCATTGGCCTTGTCGGGCCGGCCTAGGACGTTTTGTTGCCCTCTGTGAGTTTGACGCTTTGCCCCCAGATGAAGAGATAGAAAACCGCTCAAACACCGATTTATGCTTTGGTTCGGATATCCTTGCGGTTATGATGTTCGGTCTTTTTCCCCTTGAGACCAGTCTGTTGATTTGGCTCATTGGAGTCTCCATGGCAAGGACGCTAATAGAGATTGAAGAGAATATGATGGGCCCGAATTAGATTGGATGTCTTGCCCTCTTCTGCATGTGATTTGGTTAAGAAGTCTCTCTGCCGGTGGTCTTGATTGTGTATGCGACGGAGATCATATCAGAAGCTGAGCTTGTTTTCCCTGAAATTTAACATACATTAGTTTAAAGTTATTTCGGACGTAACTTGAAAACTTGAGAAAGATTAGTTTAATGTCATTTCGGACGTAAACTAATGGACCAGGTATGCGAAGCGGTTCTTTGTTGGCATCCGAACACAAGGTAGAAGAGAACGGCGAGCAGACCCTGGTCATCATCCGTTACTTGCGACTAACAAGCATTCAAAATGCCATCATTGTTGATGATTGTTGAGTTAATTGCTGCATGAAAGAGCATAATTTCAGTATAAACAACGATGTACATGTTGATTGAGTTCGCATGATAGTTTGACCCGAGATATGAGAGGATAGACTGGTCCCACCGGACATGCCAGAATCTGTAGGGTGTTTTTCGTCACCCTACTGAGATAGATGTGCTCGTGTGTCTATATACATATTCCCTGTCCCATGATAGGCAGGGGTTTATTGATTGTGGGGATTCTAATCTCCAGAAGTCGCGGACAAAACCGCGGTTAATTACCCATCGCTTTGACACGGGGAACCTCTGATTAACGCGTCATGTGTATCGAACTCATTTTGATCAAAATTTTATTTAAGGAATAGTGGGTTGAGTGTGCTGGATTACTCCCGAAAGGAGAAGATTGAGAGATAAATTGAGTCGGGAAGCCAAAAGAAGAACCTCTTTGAAGGGGTTTCGAACCGGGGTCCCCTTGAGAAGATCCCGAAGTGGGGGATCCCTTTAGAGGGGGGTCCTGACGGCGGGGACCCTTTGGAGGCCCGATGCCTGATACCTCCAATGAGGGTCCTCGCTTGCGGGTACCTCCCTAAGGGTCTCCGCTGTGCATACCTCCCTGGGGTCCCCGCTTGCGAGTACCTCCTTTGGGGTTCAAAAGTGGGGATAATCCACTTTCGGGGATATCCAAAACGGACAGAACACCCCCCTGCGGGGGTTTTTGGAGGCCCGCGGCAATGTTCCCTTAGTCGAATTCTATGTTTGCTTGGGGTGAAAGACAAAGACCTTCACCCTAAGAGTTCCTCATTTCTTTTGTTCTTCAAGTTTGACGAAGAAAGCTTACTTCTTTATTGAGTTTTGATCTTGGATCTTGACTTCTTTGAGATGGAGCTTTCCTTTTCGAGATGAGTTCTTTTCTATTCTATTGGGCTCTTTTCAATGATTAAAAAGCGGCAAAAAAGACGGTGCAGCCAAATGGTTTGACTGACTAGGCGCCACCTAAGCGGCCACTCAGGCCGCATTGATAGCAATTTAGCTGTATTTGCGTTAGTTTTGTTATTTTTTTTAAGTTTATTTGTAAAGAATGGTTCTAATCAGGCTTTTAACTATTTTGGTTTCATTTTCACCTGTAGATACCTAGATAAGCATTCTCAAAGACGTAAACAAACAATTTAATGCAAGCTGAGTAGCTGAAATGAAACAAGTTCCGTTAGAAGTCAATAAATATGAACAAATATAAAATTTAATAGCTTATTTGAAAATAATTGATACATAAGTCAATAAGATAGCATAAATACAATTACATCACACACACAATATTCAATTAGCATTCAAGTATAATTAGAAATAGAAATGAAGAATCAAAGTCCCAAAAAAAAACCTTTACTGTCGAAGGCTTGAAACATGTTAGACGAGGTCGAAGCTCAAATGAAAGATTGAAGGAGAAGAGAAGGATTGTGAGGTCGAGATCGAGATCAAGTTCGGCCTGCGGTGGCTGACAAGGATTCGGGTTGAGATTGTGCGGTGGCTGAGAATGATTTGAGATCGAGATCGAGATCTAGTACGGTGGTTGAGAAGGATTTGAAGTCGATATTGAGATCAACGGCAATGGGCGAGTGATTTGGAGTTGATGGTGGCGATGGTTGATCCCCTCGATATTGGCAAGAGTGCAAGACGGAGAAGGATTGAGATCGATGAGAAAAATCGTAAAATGATTTGGGGTTAAAAACATTTATATTTTTAATAGTGATAAAACTCTAATTTATTAGAAATTATACTCAATTCATAAATAGAGAGAGTTCACCAACAAAAATATAAGGATGGGCATAACGGCAGACTATGTGGCCTAATGCAATGCGATGCGGCTGTCTTAAGCGTCTAGGCGGCTGCATTGGCGCCTGGGCGGACGCCTTTTAAAACATTGGTTCTTTTTAGAGAGGATAGAGGAGATGAGAGAAATCCAAAAGGAAATCTCTTTCTTTTGGTCTCTCTTAAGGAAGATCAAGATTTGGGATCTCACCTCAAGAGACGAGATGGAGGGTAAAAACCCTAGTATGTTTTGGGAGGAGAAAAGCTTACCATTTCTTCATATTGTTGGGTTTAAATACCCTTCCGCATTTGCACTTAAGCCCTTGGGCTTTACAAAATTGGCTTTTTGCCTATTTCTTAATATTTTGCACATTTATTTAAATATTACATTTATTATAATCTCTTATTTTCTTGGCATAGGGGCCAGCCCCATGCTTGAGCTTGGACCGGTCTGGGCTTAGGTACACCTGCTTGGACTTAGGTTCAGGCGTGGGCCCGGCTTGAGTTTGGGCATGGGCCAAGCTTGAGTTTGGGAGTGGGCCCGGCTTGGATTCGGCAGTATGGTGTGCTTGCTTTGGCTTGGGCCTACTCTTTGACTTTAACTTTTTGACTTGGGTGTAAATTTTGACCCCAACATAGGACGCACTCAATTTTTGGACATATTAATTGCCCAACATTCCGATCCATAAAAAAATCGACCTTATAGCCGTCCCGTAGAATTTTTCATTCGGTTTCAAAGGTATCTTATAAAGGTATCCTACAATCACATAGTACTCTTAAAGCACTTCTCCACTTCAATCAATCCGCTATGATCCTATTCGCTATATGCTTCTCGATCTCCCATCATGATTAATATATCTGAGGTAACAAATATGATTATTTCAAGATTTTTTGACCATCAATCCTAAGTAGCAATTATAGTTTCATTGTATGACTCATAAGCTTGATTCTACGATATTTGAACCATTTTGTATACCCATTTTATTCTTATATATCAAGATGTGAATTCTTCATTCATTAAGCATTTTATTCTTATATATCAAGATGTGAATCCTCCATTCATTAGGCATTTTACTCTTATGACCACACTAATCCCGTATCTATTAAACGCTTCCAAACTTCAATATAAACATCATCGGGTCTTACTACTTTTCTGTTTTCGTCTTTTTAAAAGTATTCTTCATTTCATTAAGCCTAATTTATGAAAAAATGTAATATTTTTATTATTACCTAAATTGTTTATTTTTAGCTCTTGATGCATTTATGTTACCCGGGTATCTACTTTTATGCTCTCTCATCTTAGCATATATATTCTTTTTTGTTTCTAACTTTATATATAAATAATCAAAAGCTTTAGATTTAGCTTCAGTAATCGCCTTTTTAGGTTTTTTATTGCCAACGTTTTTTTTTTTGAATTTTTCTTAGTTTTCCAGTTTTCCATAGGATTTCCTTTTTAAATTAATCAAATTTTTATATGTCCGTCCAGTAGCAACTGCCTTTGTTAACCATTCCTTTTAAGATTCTTCAAGTATTTCTTTAGGCTTCAGATGTTTGCTTAATGCCTACTAAATCATATTTTCAACATAATGTAAGTTTTCGTATCAAATTTAAAACCGCCTATTCATTTATCATTTTATATTTAGGTATAATCAAATATTAAATTCTCAAATTCCAATATCGATTTCTAGAACTCCTAGCTATTTTCGTCTTTATCTTCCACCTTTTAAAGCAAATATCTAATACCATCAATCTATATTGAATGGTCAAACTTTCATCTAGAATGGCTTTACAATCTTTACATGTTAATTTATTTATCTTTTTGGTAAGAAAAAAATTCATCTGACTATTTGTTTAATCCGCTTTTAAAAGATACCAAATGTCAATCTCTCATTTTAAAAATGTATTTGCTATTATAAGATCATACGACACTGCAAATCTGATCTCATATCTTCTATATTGTTCTTTCTCCATAATCATACCCTCCATGTATACTCTCCTATCGGTTAATATCTTTAGCCACATGTCCATTTAAGCCTCCTACCATAAAAAACTTTTCATTTTCTGAGAATTTCTACATTAATTCATTCATCTTTTCTTAATGTTTTCTCTTAATGCTCTCCGCTAATCCTACTTGTACAAAAACATTGATAATATCAATTACCATTTATCCTATTACAAATATTATTAAATTGTTCTGTCTTCAGCTCTTTTTACATCAACTACATTACGTTTTAGTGATTTATCGACTAATATACCCACCTTATTTTTGTTCTTATATTTTTCTGTATGCCATAATTTGTATGCAGCATGTTATATCTGTAGATTTTGTCTGTCCATTCAAAGTACACTAATTATTCTTCGAATCATTGTATCTACAAGCTACATCAATTTTCTAGGTGTTCCAATAGCCCATGTAGCTAACAAAATATTCCTCCCATAAATAAGTTTCTTTCCTTTTTCTAATCTATTAACCCCTAGCATATTCATATCTTTAGTCATATCCCTAGTCCTCTTCCCAGTCCTAGTCCTAGTCCACCCTTGCTCCCCTGTCATCACATCAAGGTAAGTGTCAATAAAAAGGAATAAATCATAAGTTCAACTATGTGAAGGGATTGTCACGGTATAAAGGGATTTACTTCTGTTATATGGTGTATCCATCACAACACCCGGGAAACCCTTACTATAGAACATATGATCAGACAAGGAGATGATTTATGTATAACTCTAGGCGCTCCCACGAGATTACTAATACACACAAGACCGGAATATTAGAGGAAATAATAGTTTATAATACTCCGTCTTTGAGAAAAAGCAACAGTATTGCTGGTCAATGGTAAGCATAGGATGTTTTGTTGATCAGTGGGAATTATTCACTACATTAAACTACTTGTAACAATTTAGACCAGACTCGGTATTGTTAATTAGGTGTTGACAATCACTGTGTTAGAGATTTATCATGAACTTGGCCTACCAACTTTATATCAAGAATTTAGGTCTACTGTATCAGGAACTTGGCAAGATAGGCTATCATCTGAGACATAACAACACACTAACCTCAGTTCGCACCATTATGCAAGCATGTTTAACTAAGGCCACAGTTAGTTGGCCATACAATGTTTAAATAACTTCATTTAGGTACTCACATCTATATTTGCTCCATAGTGCAAAACCATGTACATTATTGAAATAATTGATGGTAAGAAATTTTAGTTGCGCTACTCAAATCTAAGATTATGGATATATGAAGCAATTTTAGCGTAGAAGATGATTAATCGATATCAGAGAGGTTGAAAATAATACAGGTTGAATGCACCCACAATACATATTAGACTTTGAGTGAATCCATAAGAGAAATTCTGTAAAACTATACGGCACTACACACCATAAGCCCTAATATAGAATCTTACATAATAATTGTGACATCGAGCATAAGAGTAAGGGTAAGCAAACCTTTAACATAGACGGGCTTCTCCACGACGGGTAAGCTCTTCTCCTTCGAGGATGCCGTTTGGAGCCGAAGGGCCTCTTTATGAAGCAGGCTATTATTATGTTCTTCCAACGCACTCATCTGCATGTTTCTACTACCTTCATTCCCATATGGGTTCCTCCTATGTTTCCTCCCATATTCTCTACAAACCGAACAAAAAATCCTCGTCGTCCCTTCATGCATATCGACATAAGCCCATTTGTAAGTGTCCGCCCACTCATCTCTCCACTTCTTCACCACCTTCTTCTTCCTCTTCATCTGAGGCAACTTCACAAGGTCATGGGGATCTTCATTAGGGATCTGAGAGGCCAAAAAAAGCTCTTTTTGGTCTTCCTGCTCCTCAATGGCTGGAGCTTCATGAGGGGGGACAGTAACAAGGGGAGTAGTAGCAAACGAAGGGTCATCATCGCCAGGCCCAATCTCTAAATCTATCTCTTCCCCAATTCCTCGAACAACTAAATGATGCCTTTGTGACTGCCGCAGTAAATTGATCTCATCCATCGTGGAATTCATCCGTGAATCCCTTTCCGATGCCAACATTCAGTCTAAATAAATCAATTCGAACATTAAATAGAGCATCTCCTTCAAAAATCCCAACACAAGAACCAAAAAGAAACGATCTTTTCTCAAAAATCGAAATCAATAGCCAATTCAGTGATTAGGGCACTCGATCGATTCAAGAATCCAACAACGCTAAACCTCCCAGCTTCGTATCAGAAACCCTAGAAACAAAGAGGATCGATGAAAATCGAGAGGGGTCAAAGATTTTACCTCGAATTTAAAATTTAGGAGAGCAAAGCTTCGATTTTTTTTTTCTTTGGGGGATTTGTGTTGGATTGCGCCAATGGACTCATATGGTTTTATTTTTTTTTACTTTCTCTCTCCTCGCTTTCTCTCTTTCTCTCTCATCGCGGTGTGGTGCTTTAATTGGGCACAGAAGGAAAGAGGGAGGAGGCGAAAAGATGAGTGAGAAATAAAAATTCACCAAAAATAGAAATTTTCACCGCAGTGAGACGTACCGCAGTGGTTCTGTTGAGGTATTATGCATGTAAGTCCTTGTACATTGTGTATTTGTTAATCGATTTTTATTCATTTTTACATGAGGAGGGTGTTTGTTGCAAGGAGAGTACGTTCACGCTTTACTTGTTTGAGGTAAAAAAAAAACTTAATGGAAAGCGTATTTACAGTACAGTTGTATCCGATCATTCTTTCATATCGGTTAAATATAATACGTTCAAACTTGAGCTAAACAGTGGCCTCAAACCATTTTAGGAAGATCACTACTACTGCATTCTAAGCTAACTTACGAAATGAGGGAAAGAATGATGTACTTACGAAATGACTAAGTGAAATTCAATCGTTTCTTTCACTTCCTTCCCAAAATCTTAGAAATTAGAAGAACATGGGTAGAAAGCGGATTATCTTATTCTTGTATATTCCATTTCTATTATTTTTTGTTTCATGTTTAAATTTATGTCAAAAACCGAATCGTACCAAGGTAAAACCCAAACATCTTTTTTTTGCATAAGGTGTGGAGATTTTCTTATTTAATGTTTGTGATTTTTTGGTTTTTTATTAAAAAAGTGTTTAAACTAAAAATCGTTTTTTTTTCGATAGCCGAATGAATACAAACGGGTCGATGAGCCTTAACCTTCAATTGTTGTTTACAAGCAAATTAATATATGCGGTTATGAACCAAGAGGGTGACTTCTTCGTGAAAAGAAGTGCGCCAATTAACATGGAACATAACTGCTCTTATCCAAAAATATAAACATGGTAGAAGAGAAGAGATGGAGGACTCTAATCGATCCAACAAAAACCTTGTCATTCTTTTTCTTATTGCTTCGCACATTTATCAATGTTGTAGTCGTCCCTTTTATCAATAGCGGTACAAGGCTGTGCTGTTAGAGGCCCTACCGGAGTTGGAGTGAAGCCCTTCACTCAGATGACTCATGTCAGCTTTATGATGCTGGTTGTCGAGTGTAATACCCAGTTCTTTTGCGCACCAATATTCGTGTTTTTATAAAATGCTGCTTACAAAATTTAATTATTTATATCTATAATTATTTTGTTTTATATTTAAAACCCTAACCCTAATTTTATCTAAACCCTTTTTATTTTACCCCATTTTATTTTTCCACCCCACTCCTTATCTCATCTCGTTTTCCATCTAATTTTTCCCAAGCCCGGCCCAAATTTTCCAATTTCATTTAATTCTCTATTTTCCATTTTCCAACCTGAGCCGGCCCACTCCCCCTTCATCTCTATTTATTTCCCTTTTACACCGGCCCAAACCCTAGCCCGGCCCGCGCCCACAACAACCCGACCCGACCCGTATCTCTCCTTCTTCCCCACGTAAAACCTTTTCCCGCTCGATTCCATACGCATCCCCGCGTCCCCCCCCAACGTCGCCGCCCACGTCGCCAACGCCCCGCTCCTCAAGGCCACGACTGCGCGCGCGCCCTCGATCCCGTCTCCATCTCGCTCACCCCTCCTCACCACTCTAACTTCCTCCACTTTCTTTCCATATTTTCCTTCCTCGTTCTCCCCCGCCGTGAGGAACCCATGCCTTAACCCTAACCTCACCTCACCTTGATACTACCATCGTCTCTCGTCGTCACTATCACCTCCGCAGTCATCTACACCTCCTCTCCATCCCTAAGAACCCAACATCCAACTCCAAACCCGAACCAACCTAAGAGACCCACTGTGCCCTAGACCTCGCCGTCGACTTCATCGCAACCCCAGACCCCACCTTCGTCACCTCTTCGCTCTTCGTCACCACACCCTCGACCAACCCATAACCCTGACACCACAAACCCCTGTAACCAAGAACCCAGGCATCCCGACGAACTCAAGAATCCCTCTGCGTTCGCCGGAAAACTTCGCCGTCGCTACGCTCTCGTCGCCGGTGACTCCACCTCACCTCAGCCGAGCCTCAACCACCCTACCGAGCTCCTCAAACCCGACCCCGACCCCAGCATCATCCTCTGCCTCTACGACCACTGCTGGCAGCTGACACCGTCGCCGCCGCTGCATTGCCGCCGACGAGCTCCCACCTCCCCGTCTCCTACTGCAATCCCCACGAGCTTAATCTCAACCAAGAACTCCACTTCTTCATCCTCACCTGAGCTTGAGTCGAGCCCCCGGTATTTCGTTGAACACTTACGTCTATCGTCGTTCCCGCTTCTCTGTTCAGCAACGTTGTCATCAAACTGTGGCCCCGATCCCCTGAAGCCGTCATCGTCAGCAGCACGCCATCCATCGCAACGCCATACACATCTGTCGCTACCGTGCCGTGCCGTGCGTGTGACGGGCCCACTCCTGTGTCGTGCCTATGCCCAGTCTCCATGTCACCGCAGACCCACTCACGTGTCGCGCCCCGTGCTCAGTTGCTGTGTCGCGCCTGTGTCGTGTCATGCCCACCTCCGGACCAGGTCCCGTGCCGCACCGTGCCTGCCTCCGTGTCATCACCAGGCCCAGCACCGCGCCGTGCCTGCATCGTCACCAGGCCCAGCACCGCGTCGCGCCCGCATCATCACCAGGCCCAGTTCCGTGTCGCGCCGTGCCACGCACCGAGCCAGGATCACGCCCATTGCCGTATCACGCTCGCGTTGCCACCACATCCAATACCGGGTCACCGCGCCCCGCGCTCGCGCCGCGCGCCGTATCCAGCATCACGCCGTCCCGTGCGTCGGGATAAACACTGCAGCGGCATCGCTTCCATATCAAGTGACCGAGGCAAGTGATCTCCACTTGCTTTACATGCTATTAGTATTTAACCCTATAATTGTTTATATCATTCGCATAACCAAAGCTTCAATCACCATACGTATAAACAAGTATTCGATGTGAACCCTTAACTTAAAACCTATCTTTAAATGGCGGGACTTGTGATCGATAACCCCGTTTACTATCCATAGTGGTTCTATGGAAATTTGGTTACAAACAAATATCGTTTCACCTACAAAATACTACCCCCGACAATCATTGCGAAATTAGAATTTTCCTAAACATGCTAAACCGTAAAATTTATAATAAATTATGTATAAACCGGATTTTAGCGTTCCATGGCTCGTATCGAAGCTAACTGCTTAACCTAATGTATTATATTGTTTACCACTGAATTTTAATAAACCATGATAGAGATAATTGCGGAGGAGTACGATTCTGGACTGCAGTCCAGAATGGAAATCCCGACTAACCCCTGCATATTACTGTTCAAATATGAGAATGCGCGGAACCCTTAGTCGTTACGTGGAAAATTGAATTATCTTTCTTGATAGACTAGTCTTACTGGTTTCCTTAACCGTTTGATATTTTTAATTCATTTTACCATGTCGATACGTCTTACTGAATTCTGCAGAGGCAGATTTTACACATCGAACATAATCTGTCCATAACTCCCTGTAGACATAACATATTATTGATCCGCCAATTGAGGTGGAAACATAACTGATATCCCTAAATATTTCTCAACTATAGCGTCGCCTAATTACGATCCCAACTGGGATTAAAATGCGTTACGAAACGGACTTCCGATTCTGAAACCGGATTTCCAGCAGTGAACGCTTAAAATGAAATGGCCATATCTAGTGATCCTGAAACCCGATTGATGTGAAACCAAATTTGTTGGATAGATAATTAAACATACTACTTATCCTCTGTTCACTGTTTTGCTAAATTTCGCATGTAT
Organism: Agapanthus africanus; assembly: GCA_030015575.1. Classification (NCBI taxonomy): domain Eukaryota; kingdom Viridiplantae; phylum Streptophyta; class Magnoliopsida; order Asparagales; family Amaryllidaceae; genus Agapanthus; species Agapanthus africanus. Next base: position 712,183,742 of record CM057342.1, read on the forward strand.
GAATTATGATAAATTATGCAAGTGGCAGGACACCGAGTGATGACATCTTAATCATGCCTGCATTATCGTATTCTCATCACATTGCATATATGTTATTGCATTGGTAACCTAGTGATCATGTGGATTACCCAGTGTTAGGTTTTAGCGTTTGATTGTGGCAAGTACGTTAGTGTTTAAGCATGAATGGATAAGTGAAAGTGACACGTACTTGTACACAATCAGTGGACCCTATTGATTTATTGCATTGTCGACGTCTGTGGGACGTGTATAAGTGCGACTATAATTGGTATGGGACAATTATGGAAGCACTTGTATGGGTGTCACAGGTAAGGCACCAAACACTGTCCATTAATCTTGGGTATCAGTCGGGACATGCTTGATGGAGATCCTGTCTCAAGTTCTCGTGCAGACTTGTCATGGACCGACCGGTATTTGAGTTTATGGTTGGCGTTTGATGTAGACCACGGGGTGTGGGGTAGTTTGAGCGTGAGTTCAACAGAATCTCGGGAGTCCCATGCCGGCACATATGGAGATATATGGAGATATATAGGGATATCACTGATTATTAGTGAGCGACTCGGGCCCGTGTTCCCTTGCCCTTGGGTCCTACCCTTGGGTGGGGGATACTCACGAGTGGTTAACTCTCACACTTGGACTGACGATAGGCTTAGTGACCCGTACAGTGAGACTTAGAGACTGATAGGATTAGTAACATTGACATGCATCGTTTGCTGATTTAACATACCTGCTATACTGTTTACCGCGTTACTGTTTACCTGCTCTTTTAGCTACTTGCATTGGCTACTTCATGTTCACGTTTTTACTCTTTTGATTATTGTTGCACATTCATTATTATTGTGCGAGTTACCATTTGTATCCATATATATATTGCTATCGTGTCGCTCTGACGACCTGAGTATACATGCTCAGAGTGAGAAGTGGATCTAGCTTGGACCAGGACCAGACGTACCTCGAGGACATCGCGGACATCTTGATCAGCTACCCAGAGCTATACTCTCTTGATCTCCATCTGGTTAGTTCTTTTGTATATGTCTTTGGATTTAGTTATTGCATTTCTCATTACCTGTGCATAGATTACTGATTACCACGTAAAGCTAGAAGCCGAAGTGTGACTACGGCAGGATGTTTGTCTTGACCGTAGGAGCATGGCTGGCCTTGTCAACCCCTCGTATTCCGTATTTTGGGAAGCGGGGCGTGATATCGAGGATATCCGACTTGGGCATGGACTCGAGCCCTTACTCAATGCAATGTTCTTAGTGTCCTCCGGTGGTTTTTGGGCCACACCTGTTGCAGGGTTGGGATACACCATCTAACATTTTTAGATATGCCTTCAGACAGGGTCGGGGGGTGTCATATCTTTAGACATGCTTCAGGGCTGGGGTGCTCACTATCTTTAGACATGTTTCGTGGCAAGGTCGGGGATACACATCATTTTTAGGCATGCCTATTGTTGGAGATAGTGCCCTCAGAGTCAATTATTAGGTCACAGGTACGTGATTGCAATGATTGATGGAGGACCTATCCCGGTAGGACAATCTTACTCGAGATGATAGTATGCTATCTGGTTTACCTTTATCATCGTGTACTGTTTTAAGTGACCTGACACGTCGCTATTACACGTTGATAGAGCCCCTAGGATTCTTGCTTGACCACCAGCAGTATGAGGGCGATCATATAAGTGGGAGCTGGGGGTCTATAAGCACATCCTTAAAAGGTCTCTAGTCGTGAGAGTTTCGAGACAGGGCATCGATTCTCCAGAGTAGACTAGTGTATACAGTCGAGACCCCGACGAGGGGCGGTGGCCGGTCTCACAAGCCACTGGTGTCAGTTGGATCACCTAAGATGTATACAGGTGCTCATTGGGTTATGAGTACACCGGACAGGACTCGCCGGGAACATGCTAGTTGGTCATATACCAGACGTCAGATGGCAGTTCCCTGGTGACATGTGTGCAGGTTAGTTCATCGACCTGGGGATCGTCATTTGTCTCGTGTGAGTTCCCACTGTACTTTGATTACTACCCTACCACGGCTCAAAGGAGTCGTGCAAACAGGTTTTAGTTGGGTACAGTCCCGAGCCACATGGAGGCAGTGAGCGTATCTTCAGGGGTTCGTCTCTCCCGGTATTGGGGGTGAGGTCGTGCTGTGTCTAGGAGAGCCATTACACGAAGCCCTCGGCCGAGGCAAGGAGATTTACTGGTAGGTATTCCAGTAGTATCTCAGGGTGTTCTGGGCTACACTCCGACACGACTTGTACCGCTTTTGGGGGTCTGACTTTTACCAACCCCCTAGGCCCGCCATGCGATGCTCATAGACGAACGGACCGGACTGTACGGATATTGTCACTGACAGGCTCAGTAGGGAGTCAGGCTGAGTTCGCTCACAGACGTCCCTTTTGGTCAATACCTGGTAGCCCGTTATGTATTGGCTTATACCTCTAACGTGCTAGTGGTTAAATCCACAACCAAGGTGTTGATGAGTCTTTAGAGTCCCCCACATTCAGTTACTCAGCTTTCGGGCGAAAGGTTGTAGAGGCCGTATGGAGATATGGCAAGGTCCGATCAGATACGTGCGGTATTGCACGGATCAAGATCGGACAGTTTGTACTATAGGCCGTATGGATATATGGCAGGGTTCGATCAGATACGTGCGGTATTGCACGGATCAGGATCGAACAGATATTACTAGCCGGTTTTGGTATAAGCCGGATCCTAGTATAGTACAGTGTAGATTTTGTCTCATTGCATTTGTATTTCGGTCGAAATACAGATGCGGGTGTGTATGCACAGTATCGGGGTTTTCCTGTAATTTATTACGGGACCAGTTTTCTGGAGTTGCCAGTTTGCTTTCCGTTTCGGCCGATTTCCATTGTTCCGTTCATTGGCCGAAGATTGGTGGAGGAGGGCTTATTTGCAATGTTGCAAATAGGCATTTGTGGAGGGGGTCTTTGCATATTCTTGTGTCATGATCACTTGACTTTTTGACTTCATCATGGTTGCACCTTACCTTGACTTCTTGACTTTGTTTTCATGATTTCTTGACTTTGGTTGTGATGATGGGAGAGGAGATGGTTGTTGAGTGTTGGACTTTCCAAGCCATCATTTTTTCTTTGCATTATTGATCAAGCCATTCTCTCTCTCTCTCCAATCACACCAAATTTGGGGGGCCGGCCATTCCTTGATGGAGAGGGGATTTCATTTCATGAGGTGGGATTTTTGTATCTTGAGCTTTGAAAAATCCCTACAACTCCCTCACCAAAAGTTCACTTCAATTCCTCCACCACAAAAGGCAACTCCATAATCCCAAATGAGACATGTAATCCACATTATATTCTACAGCAAATCTTGGGCACGTCGAGTAGCCGGCTTCGTGCCCGAGTTGCCTCGGCATTGAGGTGGGAGCCCGTAAAAGAAGTAGGCGATGTGGTGCACTTCCGGCGACGAGGAGGAGACGGGACATTCCGCAGGAGATCGGGACTATGACGAGAAGACCGGAGGACTTGGATCGTCGGTATATCTCTATTCCCATTCTTGTAGATAGCTAGGACTAGTTAATGGTTCGATCCGGGTATTAGTGCGCGGCGGTTTGCCAGTTCAAGAAAATTAAAGTTTATCACCGCTTCCGCATTTGGCCGTCGGATTGACGGCCGGGGCGCCGCCGTGCACTTACAGTGGTATCAGAGCCTCGCCATTAACTTAGTCTAGCTTGGTTTAATGTGTTTTGCATTTCCGATCGACCAAAATTCCAAAAACCACATTTTGATCACATCAGTTTTCTGTTGGAAATTTTTGGTGTCGAAATTTTTTTCAGGTTGCATAAAAGTACTGTGCTGAAAGATCTAAGACTACTGGAAAAATTCGAGTCACTAATATCTTCAGGGGAGCGCGGAACCGTGGCAAAACCCTACTTGTTGCCGCGGTTCCGCCGCAGTATGAAGGGTTCAGTGGGTCGGGTTTTTACAGTGGGCTTCTGTGGTTAAAGTTGGGGTTTTGGAATATTAATTTTGGGCCCAGAATTTCTTGATGTGCTACAGTAGTACTAGGGGGCCCACTTATTAAAATTTGATCGATCGGATATTTTAAACACATTATTTCACAGTATTTACATTATATCTGCGACCGTGAATGCCACTTGATCGGTAAATCCGGTCTAACTGCTATAGCCCGGTTAGACGGATTTACGAACGTGATTTTCACGTTGATGTTCTGTGTTTTGCTGTGATGTTGCGGATCGGTCGTGGGGGATAGCCTGGATGCAATGCTAGTACAGTTGTGGTTGTATTATGTACATTTGATATTGCGGGGCGAGCGTCCGACATGTGGACTGCCGTCACTGCCTGATTGTATTATTATTTTGGGGCACGGCCAGGTTGCGGTCGATGTACCCGTTGTATGTATATTTTACTTTCTGTACTAGGATTGCCCCGCGGAGGGGTGCACGGATAGCCGGGTTCTAGAGGGCAACAAGCCCGCATCTCATGGCATTGGGACGGAGGGGGCTTCACTCTAGGATTGGCGGGCTATTCGCCGCACTCGTAGGGGGTACAGGTTGACCCAGGAGGGGTGCCCAAGTTGCCGGATTCCGTGAAGTGCTGGGTGGTCCATTCACGGAGCTGAAGGGGGCTGCCTCGCTTCAGGTTTTGGCGGGTGACTTGCCGCGCCCGTAGGGGTCTAGGATTTCATTGCACAGGCTATCCACACGACCAGGGGAACGTCGGGTTTCAGCGGCTCTGTGAAACCCGGGGATCCCAGATATCTGTATTGTTTCTGTGATGCTGTACATTTCTGTGATGTTGCATTTTTATTCACGCCTTGAGCGAATATAATATATTGGTATATATATTAGTAGATGTTGTATATGTTTTGCATCCGCGCTAGTCCAGTCCCCGCTCTGTCGTTAGTTAGCTAACCTAACGGGTAATGACGGGACCCAGTGGCGAATGCGGATGGCATATACGTACGTCATATTATTTTCGTTCTTTGTGGTGTGATCAATTGATGGGACTGCATTGATTCGGATCAATGCAAGTTAAAAACAAACCTAATCTGATGTTGTTGGAACACTTTTCAAAAAGCTGTTATTGCAAGGACGTTCACTTTTGTTTTGCATCGTGGTATTCAGTTGGAATATCCTGCTCCTCAGTCGACGAGGCAAGGGCCGAGATCCCTTCACCGGGAGTGACCCCTTGGACAGAAGTTTGCGTCAGGGCATTAACTTCACTATAGCCGATTACTTTTGCTTTGCACCGTGGTATTCAGTTGGAATATCCTGCACCTCATTCTACGGGGAAAGAGCCGAGATCCCTTCACCGGGAGTGACCTCTTTAGCGAAGGTTTTCGTCACTATATTTTTAAAAAGCTATCTGTTCCTTCAACGATATCAAGTTCATTACGTTAAAGGTTTTCGCCAGAAACCATTCGTAGCCCTCCGTCGTTTCAGACGGGTAGCACGTAGTATTCATGCTATGTTTGTTGGCCTTCGTCAAGGCATAGTGTATGGTAGCTGCTTGTTGCCTTTCTGCAGCATAGATAGATGCGTTGGTTTGGGACAGTCGTATAGCCTTGTTGGCCTTCGTCAAGGGCTTGTGCGGGTGGGTTCAAATCAACCTGGAGAATGACGGGTAGAACTTGACATGTGACTTATGATTTGTTGGCCTTCGTCAAGGTCATAAGAGCATGGGGCAAAAATCACATCGGGAGTTTCAAAAGAACTGAAACTTGCCAGATATGCGCATACCTTCTGGAGTGTGATACCGTGAGCGGATTCCGTCACGTTATCATGCGATGAGAGTTGGATCCCGATTCCCACTGATGAGTTAGTTTACTCCTCGGGTGACCCCGACTAATTCTTCTTTCAGGTTTGGAGGAGAATTTGAGGTACAGTGGGAGGTTTCCAGATTAGATAAATTGGTAACCATTTTGATCTAGGTTAGAGTGCACGCTGAGTGTTTCTTTTCTCTCTCTCCTTGGCAGCGACCATTGACCCGACCCTAAGACTATGACTCAGTGACCAAGTTGACCGAACCTTCTTAACATTGGCTTTTGGATTGTCAGAGTTGCATACCTCATTGCCACTCCTACTTTTACCCTTTTCTCCAGGACACCCCGTGTTACTACGAACGTCCACTTCCATTGGACAAAACCATCGTATGGTTAGATACGAACTCGAAAGAATTTATTCGAGGATGGTTTCAGGTTCTGGAGAAAACGGATAGGATTATTCAGTTGTCTTTTCCTTTTACCCTCTCTCAGGTTACGAGTACTCCTTGGTTTAGGGGTAGTACACCTATTACGCAAATTGGATTGTCTTCTTCCAAACCTTAGGCTGGTGCCGACCGGTAGGGAATGAAGAAAACCAATTAGCCTAACGATGGTGTACAGAAGGTATTAAGTTCAGACAAAGCAAGGGATTAGTAAGAGGGCAAAGTAAATTGCAACAGATATTCACGACCAAACCAAGTATTCCTTCGCCAATCCTAAATCACCTTTGTATTTCTCCAGGACACTCCGTATCACTACGAAGATCCACAGTTTATTGGATACTCCATCGTATGGTTATATACGAACTCGAAAGGAACTTGTTCCAGTTCGGGGATGGATTCTGGTCCAGGAGAAATAGGAATTAAGTTCATTCGGTTGTCTTTTATCTTCACCTTCTCTCGCATTGCGAGTGTTCCTAGGATTAGGACAGTACACCCATTATGCTTATTGGATAGTCTTCTTCCAAACCATAGGCTGGTGCCGAACGGTAGGGAAGGAAGAAAACCATTTGGCCTAAAGGGGTGTGCAGAAGGTAAAGACTAAAGACATATGAAGGGATTTGGAGAGGTGGCAAAGGATTATACGGTTACAGTCGTGAATCTGGAAGAGGCATTACTAGGAATACCGGGATACCCCATCGAAACATTTCAATGTTTCAGTCTCACTGTGTACTGTTAAAGGAAAACTGATTTCCCAATTAGATACTTACTCCAGGGTATGTATTTACCAGGTACGATTCTCACATCTGTATGGTTTTACAGATGATGAGTGGGAGTAAGTTATTGGGAATTGGGTGATTATCCTCATTATATCGGGATTCGTTGTAATCGGTGATATTTGAGGAAATCACCTGGGCTGTTTGCCGGTTGGCAAATATTTGGTTTTGAATATCCGCAGTTATGCACCAATTTCAAATTGATATATCTGTACGTCTATTTTCATAGAGTGAGATATACCTTTCTGAAATTATGTCTACGACATTTACCTATATCAGTGGATGGTTAGGTAAGGAGCATTAAACAGCGGTGTAATTCTTCTTATCCATAAGTACAGTTTTCAGCCTACGACACACAGTGAATGAGTTATCAGACTCAAGGGACTTATACACAGTATTGTATGTTGTCCAGGGTCCATCAGGACAGAGGGGTTGGTCCTCGTACTATATTCGGTTTACGTATGACTTCTCTAGTTTTTAGACAGGTGTTTCGTAGGAAACACAGGGTCCGAATTTGGAGAAGTTATAGGTATTTGAATAGAGTAGAGAACCAGGTATAGCAAGTATCGGGATTCTTCAAAGAGATCGAAGATGTAGATACTTGTGTATGGTATTCAGTTGATAGTAGTGATTAAGAGAAATTGCTTCTCTTTCAGGTTACTCATAATTGGAAGCATTCCTAAGTTGAGTAACGCTGATTGGCCTCCTTCCATTTAGTTGACATGCACTGGAGACAGTTGCATGATTTGGATCTGGTTCAGTTAAATCAGTGCCTCTGGTTCTATATTGGATATAGTACAGTTCATATCTTAACGGTGTTAAGGTACGGGGAGTTGTCCGGCTTATGATTAAAACCAGACGCTGGACAACTCAAGGCACGTTTCTGTAATGGCTGTTTGTGGGTTGACCCAGGCTATGACGAGGGTTGATTTTCTACCATCTGGATGAACAATAGCAATATTGTTCTAGACTCGCCACAGTTTTAATAAAAATGGATTTTTTCAGAAAACAGTAGTGGGAGTATGGTAGAACTGGAAGTGATTCCAGAACCACAAACGATTACTGAAGATTTGATAAGGAACCTAAAGATTCAATCTGGTTTGACATTCCATTGGCCACTCCGCAGATGCGGTGGGTAACTTCAGGCACCCGAGAGGTACTACGGTAGCCTCAAGGACGGTGACAGGGAAGTTCTTGTTTACCCAAAATTACCATTGCTGTTGTTCCAGGCCGCGAGACCCGGTGGGAGGATGAGTATAGCGTCGTTCTAAAACTAGTTTTAGAAGTGTACGTCTATATGACTCTGCCAGAGGGTTGTCGTAGTCAGTGGGAGCAGCGGAAGCATTGGTAGACAGGTAGCTTATGTCTATTTATAGACTAAAGCAGATGTAGCGGAGATAGATCATCTATTTCTGACGAGACAGTCATGGGTTTGACTTCATCAGAATAGGGGATGGATCTGTTGAGAAGGTAGTAGGGTGTGATATCCTGGTATTTGGATGACATACACAAAGTAGGAAAGGAAACTCCTATACTACGATCGGTTATACTTTGGTCGTCACACAGTGTTTTCTCCACAAAGGAAATGGATTTTATATCAGACATTCTGGTTACTAGATCTATGGTTTTAGATCTAGATTTGGGTAGTCTCCCAATCAGGGTACTTGACAGCATTCTAAGGGTATTTAGAATGGACGACTCCATGCATGGTAGTGTACCTGCAGAAGATGGAGTCACCCTCTCTAAAGGTGTCTTATAGACTAAAGGGGAGAGGGATGTGCATAATTGGCAGATCACTTGCTCAAGCAATTGAGTCAATCATGAGATGTCAAGTACCACACCAGATGTTGTTCTTGCACTAGATGCAATAAGTTGACATTGATCCAATCCTGGAGAAACAGTCGGAAGCAGTTTTAGAACATAAGTGGATGTTCTAGGGATATGATAACGACAGCCTCATTCGGGAGACAGTTATCATTCCAGGCTTCCAAGGTGACCCGGACGACAAGGAGGTTGTCAGAGTTGTAGTTATTCCTTCTGACGAGGGGCAGTATTTTGGACAGGTGGTCCAAGGCAATACTGAGGGAGGCATGGCGCAGGATACTGATTAAGTTCAGTTGACGATACAGTCTAAGAAGTTTGGATTTGGAGTTCATTTATGAGCCGTGTCCCATCAGACATCCAGACACATTCTAAGACAGGTATTGCTCATTTCGGGAGATGGGTTTCTCCGCGAAATTGAGATATAGAGAGACATAGAAAGAAACAACAAAGCGGATCCACTCACTGAGGCTGTTCCTCGAACGTAATAGTTTCGCAAACGAGCTTTGTGAGACTGACTAGTAGAGGAGTTGGGTGTTCGGTATCACACGGGCTGTGAGTATGCGACATCGCAATAATTAGCCTTGAGTGCAAGTGGGAGATTGTTGGAGATAGTGCCCTCAGAGTCAATTATTAGGTCACAGGTACGTGATTGCAATGATTGATGGAGGACCTATCCCGGTAGGACAATCTTACTCGAGATGATAGTATGCTATCTGGTTTACCTTTATCATCGTGTACTGTTTTAAGTGACCTGACACGTCGCTATTACACGTTGATAGAGCCCCTAGGATTCTTGCTTGACCACCAGCAGTATGAGGGCGATCATATAAGTGGGAGCTAGGGGTCTATAAGCACATCCTTAAAAGGTCCCTAGTCGTGAGAGTTTCGAAACAGGGCATCGATTCTCCAGAGTAGACTAGTGTATACAGTCGAGACCCCGACGAGGGGCGGTGGCCGGTCTCACAAGCCGCTGGTGTCAGTTGGATCACCTAAGATGTATACAGGTGCTCATTGGGTTATGAGTACACCGGACAGGACTCGCCGGGAACATGCTAGTTGGTCATATACCAGACGTCAGATGGCAGTTCCCTGGTGACATGTGTGCAGGTTAGTTCATCGACCTGGGGATCGTCATTTGTCTCGTGTGAGTTCCCACTGTACTTTGATTACTACCCTACCACGGCTCAAAGGAGTCGTGCAAACAGGTTTTAGTTGGGTACAGTCCCGAGCCACATGGAGGCAGTGAGCGTATCTTCAGGGGTTCGTCTCTCCCGGTATTGGGGGTGAGGTCGTGCTGTGTCTAGGAGAGCCATTACACGAAGCCCTCGGCCGAGGCAAGGAGATTTACTGGTAGGTATTCCAGTAGTATCTCAGGGTGTTCTGGGCTACACTCCGACACGACTTGTACCGCTTTTGGGGGTCTGACTTTTACCAACCCCCTAGGTCCGCCATGCGATGCTCATAGACGAACGGACCGGGCTGTATGGATATTGTCACTGACAGGCTCAGTAGGGAGTCAGGCTGAGTTCGCTCACAGACGTCCCTTTTGGTCAATACCTGGTAGCCCGTTATGTATTGGCTTATACCTCTAACGTGCTAGTGGTTAAATCCACAACCAAGGTGTTGATAAGTCTTTAGAGTCCCCCACATTCAGTTACTCAGCTTTCGGGCGAAAGGTTGTAGAGGCCGTATGGAGATATGGCAAGGTCCGATCAGATACGTGCGGTATTGCACGGATCAGGATCGGACAGTTTGTACTATAGGCCGTATGGATATATGGCAGGGTTCGATCAGATACGTGCGGTATTGCACGGATCAGGATCGAACAGATATTACTAGCCGGTTTTGGTATAAGCCGGATCCTAGTATAGTACAGTGTAGATTTTGTCTCATTGCATTTGTATTTCGGTCGAAATACAGATGCGGGTGTGTATGCACAGTATCGGGGTTTTCCTGTAATTTATTACGGGACCAATTTTCTGGAGTTGCCAGTTTGCTTTCCATTTCGGCCGATTTCCATTGTTCCGTTCATTGGCCGAAGATTGGTGGAGGAGGGCTTATTTGCAATGTTGCAAATAGGCATTTGTGGAGGGGGTCTTTGCATATTCTTGTGTCATGATCACTTGACTTTTTGACTTCATCATGGTTGCACCTTACCTTGACTTCTTGACTTTGTTTTCATGATTTCTTGACTTTGGTTGTGATGATGGGAGAGGAGATGGTTGTTGAGTGTTGGACTTTCCAAGCCATCATTTTTTCTTTGCATTATTGATCAAGCCATTCTCTCTCTCTCTCCAATCACACCAAATTTGGGGGGCCGGCCATTCCTTGATGGAGAGGGGATTTCATTTCATGGGGTGGGATTTTTGTATCTTGAGCTTTGAAAAATCCCTACAACTCCCTCACCAAAAGTTCACTTCAATTCCTCCACCACAAAAGGCAACTCCATAATCCCAAATGAGACATGTAATCCACATTATATTCTACAGCAAATCTTGGGCACGTCGAGTAGCCGGCTTCGTGCCCGAGTTGCCTCGGCATTGAGGTGGGAGCCCGTAAAAGAAGTAGGCGATGTGGTGCACTTCCGGCGACGAGGAGGAGACGGGACATTCCGCAGGAGATCGGGACTATGACGAGAAGACCGGAGGACTTGGATCGTCGGTATATCTCTATTCCCATTCTTGTAGATAGCTAGGACTAGTTAATGGTTCGATCCGGGTATTAGTGCGCGGCGGTTTGCCAGTTCAAGAAAATTAAAGTTTATCACCGCTTCCGCATTTGGCCGTCGGATTGACGGCCGGGGCGCCGCCGTGCACTTACACCTTTGAGTAGGGATCATAGACGTATGATTCCGGTGTGGTTTAGACATGCATGGGGAAAGACTCAGGCACCAGCCCCCCTAATGAACCCTCAAGAATGATATTCTCAGTTCAGGTCTCTGCAGAACCTTAACAATCACATATCGGCGGACTTGCCGACAAGATAAACCAGCCCATGTAAATGGCTGAATAGCGACCTTGGTGTGTATCTCATAGCAGCCTATGCCCTTTGTGTAATTATCATTGTAACCGGCCGCATATAGGCCGACTGACATTCAGGTATGATTATTAATGAATATCATATCCCTCCTGATAGTAATGCTTGTTGGTGTTCTCATAACTCTTTGATGTATGAATGATCTGCGCTATAACACTGAGAGCTCCTCGTCGATTGGTAATAAGCCTTTGTGGGTTAAAACACATGAAAGGAAGATTGTTCTCCTCTTTCCCAAATAGACTTAATTGTTTAGTTGAGCAAGAAGACATGTGTTGACCTTAAATGCATATTTATCGCCGTGGGAGCCAACCAATCTAAATGTAGAAACTATTTAGAGCACACGATATATTATTGTTTTTTTTTTATCAAAACGGTGAAAGTTGACATTAGGCTCTCTACTTAGATTTTAGAACAAGCACAAGTAGATTTCAAACAATTCAAGAGAGCCAATGACTACAAACTAGGGATCTAGACTAAAGTTTTAAACAAGAAAGCTAACTAGAAGTTTTAACTACAATGATCTAGGAACCTTACATCCTCAAACATTTCTTTTGTGCTTGATGTAGGTTGAATGGTTGATAAACTCCTTCTTCAGCTTCTTGTAGGTGAGGGAACAAGCTTGCTGGTTGATCTTTAGCTCCGAGATGATCCATCCTGAGTAACTCCAACAAATGGCTCCAAGTCTTCAAACTAAAAGACTAGCTTAGATCCTAAAGATACTAGTTTTAGGAACTAAGGTTGTAGTACCCTTCACTAATAATTTTTCTCTTTTATTTTTTTTTATTTTAATCTTTTCCTTTTCTTGAACAAGAGAGTAGGAAGAAGAAGATGGAGTTAAGCTAATATGAGAGAGAAACTAAAAATGTTAAAATGAAAAAATCTTAACGGTTTCTCTTCTTAACATAAGCTAAAGAAAATCTTAACCATTAGATTTGATCAAACTAACCGCTTATCCATCCTCTCCTCTCTCTTCCACATGTCACCATACTGCAAATGGGTGAGGGCGTGTTATGCTCTAAACACAACATAGGCTAATTAGAAAAAAAATATTAAAAAAAGATTAAATTAATTACAATTTTTACATATATATAAATGTAACAATACATGTACATATACATACACTTGTTTAATTTCTAACGTATAAAAATACATAAAGTGACAAAATTAATTAGTGACAAAATGTATCAATATTTTCTATCGGCACACGATTTAATATCCATCTTTCTAAAAAGACCGGCTAGTATTACAATCGTCCGATTATCGTCAGTACAACAAGTACACTAGTTTTAATCGGACCCCTGCTGTAACACCCTAGTATGATTATACAATAGCAATTGGTATTTAAATTGTGTTTTATATTTTATTTATTTAGATTGCGATCGATTCAAATAGTATAGCTAGTTATTCGACCCGCCCCGCATGTCTGAAACCCATTATGGTGTTAGATTGTATCTAATATTTACCGATAAACTGAATCCATGAGAATCACACACACACACACACACATAATATCTAGTTTATATGCACATAATTTTTGGTAGCCACAAATTAAGGATAATTTATATTTGTTAAACTACCATCATATGGTTAAGCATCCCATATCATATTTTTGCTTTTATCTATTACGTTTAAATCTCAAGATATCTAATATCAAATATTTATTAAATTTAGATATATATTTTAGGATCCTTTTAAATCTTAAATTAGCGGTATGAGTTATTTAAAATATATTTTTGCATTATGGTTAAGAAGTTTACGTATGTGAATTGTTTTCCAAAATATATTTTTTGGTGAGATTTTGGTGGAGATTGGTTGTAGTTTGATATTATCTATATACTTTAAACTATATATATATATATAATTTTTATATTAAAAACACTTCTCTCTCTCTCTCTCTCTCTCTCTCTTCCCAACTCTTTCTCTATCTCTCTCTTTTTCTCTATTCTCTCTCACTCTCTCTTTTGCCTCCCTCGTCATCCTCGAGCTCAAACCCACGCCGCCATCGCCTGCACCCTTTCCTTTGCCCCTTTCCTCATCTCCTTGTCCTCGTCGTTGACTCCTTCGCTGTCCTCGCCACACAACCTTCACCCTCGACCAAAAACCCATTCCTCCGACCCCACCATCGTTCCCGAGCCCTAGCACCTCGTCGTTGCCTCACCACGTCACCGTCTCACCTCGTCACCATCACAACTCCCTCGCCCTCTCCTTCCTCCCCTTGTCATCGTCGTCATTCTCTTCCTCTTCATCTTCCCTCGCACCCATCCATGACTTCATCCCCGACCTCTCACCATCCTCGTCAACTTCATCTCGCCCATCACCGTACCTCCTTCCTCGTCCTCGCCTGAACCCCGAGCACCACCCATCACCATCATCTCTCTTTTTTCTTCTTCTCCGACTTCTTCATCCCCAAGACTCGAGCCTTCATCAGCCGAGCACCCTTCCGTGGCCGAAACCTTGCCAAGCTTGGCCGTCGACGCCATTGTCTCCTTGATTCTCTGTGTAGCAACAGTCAATTAACCTATTGACATCGTCGCCTGTACATTAATCGTCGAACTGAGCACATTGTTGGATCGTAGGTCACGTCGTGTTGTGTCCGTTGTGATCGATCGAGACAAGTTTATCTTGCTACATACTAGTTTCATTATAGTCTACCTATGCTAAAATATATCTATTTATATCATATATACATATATTTATAATATTGCAGTTTATTATCATTATGCAATTTTATAAAAATAATCTATATTTTACTATTTAGAAACACTAGCACGTGTGTAACTATAACTGTGAAGTTATGCAAAAATTAATTGTACAACTATTCTGGTAGATACAATTTAAGTTATAATAATTAACAGTCGTAAAATAACATGGTTAGATATATTTTAACAAGTAATAGTGAATATATCAATTCCGTTATAGCTAGATAACCATGACAATTAGATTCTTGCTATTTATTATGATTTGTTTGTACAAGTAAATACTTCACTTGTTAGTGCATAATACCTGACATACCTGCGACCTACTGCTATTGCTTATACTTATTACTTGAATTAGTTACCGATACCAACAATATTGACTTGTTATCTTGATTGACCTGACTTGTTGTCTTGCTAGACAAGACATGTACACGATTGTTCCCGTGTTGGTATTAGGTAGATATTCTATTGATATCTGACTCGAACACGAAACCTGAGGAAAGGAGAAATCAAGAATGTAATCAAAACGTAGCTCAAAAAGGTATTATTGTTTGCCGTGATTCCGGGTGTAAACGACCATTGTTTATTGTACCGTGGTCCCGTGGGGAATGAACATGATATATACTATTGAGTTACGATGAGTATTACATTAGTTGGTTTCAAATACCATTAGGATATATAACCTAAAAACACAGACTTTAGGATATATGTGAGATATTTATAGCCTGTTGTTATATCACCAGTGATCGTTTGTTTATAATTATACATTATTTTGCACTTAACACCCTATATGGTACATTGCTCAATTTATTATTATGATATCTATGACGCACTGACGTCTGGGTTTTGCATGGCCCAGTTCCTTTAAGTTTACAACAGGAAGATCGAGAATATTTTGACAGGCAAGCTGAGTAGTGAAAAGATTTGCGGATTAGTTTAGTGATGATTAGTTTTATTTTCTAGTTATGTTTTAACGTTGTGATCCCATAAGGGACGTAGCTTGGATATTATTTCTTGTTGGATTCTTATTCATTTCCGTTACTTTCTTATTATTATTTTATTGTGGCAGCTGGACATGTTATAGTTAGATATTTATTTACTGTTCTTGATATCTGATTGACATCCGTTGTCACGCCCCGCATCCCAAAATACGCAAACACGGCACGCGACATATCCAACCATGCTACCAGGGGTTAGAAATCATCCCTTCACGGTCACATTACGGCTGTGCAAAACCCAGACGTCAGTGCTCGACTTGATTGCTAAAGTACTCTTGATCTGCCTGCGATAAAGGCAGAGGAATCGGGCTATGCAAAACCCAGACGTCAGTGCGTCATTAATACCACAATAATAGTAATAACCAGGATTTGATGCTATGATTAAATATGAATTGTAAATAAATAATACAAGTATAACACAGTGAGATATATGTATGTGATGTGTATCCTAAAGTCTGTGCTTCTAGATTATTCATTCTATAAGTCTTTGAAATCAATTACTGTAATTATCGTTATAACCCAACAGTATATATCCCGTTCATTCCCCACGGGACCCGGTACAATGATTTATTCAGTAACGCTCGGAATCACGACAAACAATGATTATTCCGTAACGCCCGGAAGCACGGCAAACAATAATAATGATTATTCCGTAACGCTCGGAAACACGGCAAACAATAATAATGATTATTCCGTAATACCCGGAATCACGGCAAACAATAATAATATTCTCTTGAATTGCGTTTTGGTTACATTCTTGATTTCCCCTTTTTCCTCTTAAGTTTTGTGTTCAAGTCAGGTATTGACGATATAAATCGAATGCCAACACAGGATTAAGCAGGTACATATCTTGTCTATGTAGACAACATGTCACGTCCGTCAGGACAACAACCAGGATTGTTAGCATTAGCATTAGCAATAAAATCCAAGTAACAAGTCTGGTAATGTGTCGTGAACTTGTCATGCAATGTATATTAACTAAAACAGATACCAATATAAAACTGTAATCAACATCGAAACGCGGTAGACACAACTATTGCCAGGATGCATATGTATTTATCTATAATAACCATTATACATCCATTATTATGTATGATGCAAACTAGATAACATATTGAACTGATATAATAGTATGATAATATTATGACGTTCCGGCATGCAACTAGATAAACTATTATCGGTACGGATACAGACGGATGCTATAAAACGGTAAATCGGTATTTCTGCTGAATAGTAAAATACATGCACTATAATTTATCAAGTAAATATTGATATAATAACATAGCATGTTGCAAGTTTAGAACTTGCCTGATCGGATCTCATGTCGAGATACGGATGCCACGTTCCGACGTCGGAATAATAGTCACGACGCAAACTCACGTGCGCAAGACTTGACCTGGCTGAGAAGCTTCGTGACGTGGTGACTGGGTTAGACGACGATAGTGGCTGGGTCGCCTGGATCGTCGACGACGCACGCAACTCCGGCGAGACGGCCGGGGATCAAGAAAAGAAAAGAAAGAAAGAAGAGGAAGAAGAAGAGAAAGAAGTGGAGGTTGCTGTTAGGGAATCTGTACTTGGCGAGAACATAGGGGATGGTGGCGACGAGGTGAAGTCGGCGGCGACGTGGTCGTTGTGGCCGTGAAGGGTGAAAGGTGATCGGGAGAAGAGGGACAAGAGGGTGTTATAATTTTAATATATTTTATTTATATTATATATAGAGAGAGAGAAGAGAGAGATTATTATTTATATTAATTAATATATTATATATAATATATATATATATATATATATATATTAGTTATATAGAATATTTTATTTATATATGGGATTTTACAGCTAATACTAGATTACTCCGAATATTACCCGTGTCCCTTCTAAAATCTAGTTTTTCAATATGGAGAATATACGTAAAAGTTTAAACCATAATGTGATATCCCGTAAATAAAAATGTATACCCCAAGTATGGATCTACGTAAATATACACAGCGATCAAATAATCTGTCAGTTTAACAATTAGGACATGAGTCATGATATATGGCGCAACCACATGATATGGGGTACTATAACATGCAAGGCTAGATAAGAAAATATGTTATTTGGTTTTATATTGTATTTTTAAAAGATATGTGGATGCTAAAATATATCATATATGTATATAAAATCTAGATTTGCATGGATATTCTGCACTAGCAAATATTTGATATAATCTCGAACCATATTGGGTTTCAACCATGCGGGTCGGGTCGGATAATAATCATAACTGCTAATTGCACTATCCGTAACCCAAAAAAAATAATAATAAAGAAATTTGTCGCAAGATTTGAAATACTCTAATTAATATAGTATAACAGTGCTAGGGTGTTATATTATACCCAACTACAAAAGAATTTCGTCCTCGAACTTTACGGAACAAGAAAAGATAAGAAAACACGGATCTAAGGAAAGAGGTGTGGAAACTTCTGTCGAATCTCGTCTTCACATTCCTAAGTAGATTCTCCATGCGAACGATTCCCCCATGAAACGAGTACTAGTGGAGTAACTTTATTCTTGAGGACCTTTTCTCGTCGATCCACAATCACCATTGGTCGCTCTTCATATGTTAAATCTTCCCTTACTGTTAATTCCAAGTGATCTAAGACGTGCATCTCATCTCGAACATACCTGCGAAGTTGAGATACATGAATCACATCATGAATGTTAGTGTATATGCCCTAGATGCCATTACTGTATCATACTAGTTTGTATATTACTTGATGGAAACTTGGGATATTCACAGTTGTATAGACAATCTTGCTCAAAATAGTAGTATGCTACTTGGTTTGTTTCTGCTTTAATGCGTGCATGTGTTTCTTATAGCATATTGCCTTTACACATTAGTGGAGCCCTTAGGATTTTTGCTTGATTACCAGCGTTGTGATGGCAGCCACACTCGTGGGGGCTGGGTAATCCACAAGCTCATCCTTATGCAGGTCCCTAGTCGTAGGACTATCGAGACAGAGCATCGATACTCTGGAGTAGACTAGCGTATGCGCTTCTCATCCCAGCTTGGGAAACGGTCTGTCTCACAGCCGTCAGTACGTCGTACTTGAGATAGTATGCGTGTGCTCGTTAGGTTACGAGTACACTGGACAGGACTCGTCGGGAACTGTTGGTTGGTATTATACCTATCGTCAGTTATCAGTTCCCAGGTGACATGAGTACAGCTTAGTCCGTTGACTTAACACTGTCACTTCGCCTCGAGTGTGTTCCCACTGTTTTTAGATTTCTACCCTACCACGGCTCAAAGGAGTCGTGCAAACAGGTAGCAGTTGGGTGCAGTCCCGAAGCACTTGGAGGCAGTGACGGTTAGACAGGATTCGTCTCTCCCGGTATTGGGGGTTGATGTCGCGCTGTGTCTAGGAGAGCCATTACGCGAAGTCCCTAGCCAGGGCAAGCGAGATATACTGGTAGGTTTCCAGTGTTATCTCAGGGTGTTCTGGGCTACACTCCGACACGACTTGTACTACTATTAGGGGACTGACGTTTACCGCCCCCTAGGCCCGCCATGCGATATTCTTAGACGAACAGACCGGATTGTACGGAGACTGTCACATTCAGGCTCAGTAGGAGTTCAGATGGGTTTACCTCGTCAGTTTTCTTATCGGCATCTACCTGGGGACCGTTACGTACAGCTAGTGCCGCTTGCGGTCTGTGGTTAAACCCACTGCCAGCGTAGTGTCGAGTCTTTAGAGTCCCATACAGAGGGTTATTCGCCTTTAGGAAAAACGAGTAGAGGTCGCATGGTTTTGCGATAGGGTTCGTTCACATCCGCGCACTTGTGCACGTTTGGTGTCCGGACAGCTTATACTAGCGGGTTTTGGTTTAAGCCAGATCCTAGTATATGTTTTGGGATTGGTTTTATCTCATTGTATTCGTGTTTCTCGGAACACGGATACGGGTGTGTATGCACAGTTGATTGAGGCAGAGGCAGAGGACTTTCATTAGGGTTAATGACCGTTGTCTTTTTCTTAACCCTAATGTTTATGTGTGAAATATGATTATTAATATTAACTAATTATAATTGTGTTATGGTTAGGGTTGTTGACCATTTGACTATGGTTGACTTGTTGACCTATGTTGACATATTGACCATCATCATTTCATATGAAAGATGCTCTTTGATCCTTGCAAAAGTATTTAATGTGAAATGATAATGGTCATTTCATGATTAACCATCACAATTATCTTTAGCTAATTATTTATTTATCATAATTCACATATATGTGAGAAGGTTGGCATTATTCTTCTCATTCGATCATTCTCATTCTCTCTCCTCCTCTTCCTCTCTCTCAAAGCTCCCCCTCTCATGAGTTGAGAACCATTAAGCTTGAGATAAATCCCTCAAAAATACTCTCTACTCTTTTTAAGGTCCTAGGTTTAGCACACCAAGCACCTTAGTTACTTCTAGTTTGAGGTTGGAGCCAAAGGTAGAGGCCCTCGGGTGGATCTTTCTTCGGCAAGAGAAGGTGACAAGGAGAACCCGTTCTTCCACTCTAAGGAGCAAGAAGAGAAGGACTTGAAGACCTAAGTATAACCCCTTAACCGAGTAGCTAACTCTTTTAGCTTGTTTGTTAGTTTTGTTTAGCAAAGATCCCTCCTTTTGGTTAGTCCATGTTGCCTAGTGTTGTAAAAGTTGATTTTTTCATAACGTTTCCGCCTCCCCGCAAGCACCGGGGTGGGCAGCGTGGACTTACAGTGGTATCAGAGCCTAGCTAAACACAAACTAACTAGTTAGCAAAGTATCTAGAACTTCGATCGGAAAAAAATCGCAAAACATTTTTCTAAAACCCTAAGTTTCTGCCGATTTTTATTTTTGCTCCAAAAATAATAAATCATACACTAAAAATCGGCTCAGGGTTTTTACAGAACACCCAAGAAAAACGAACCAGCGAGTCGACCAACTCACCACGGAACCGCGGCAAGAGCATGCTCTTGCCGCGGATCCGCGGCCGAGTTGACTCGGCCGTGGGTCGTTTTTCCTGCAGTATTCTTCTGTTGCTGTTTTGGGATTTTTAGGATGGTTTGTTTCTGCCCAGATTTTCTAGAGAACAAGTTAGTTTTTGGGGTGGTCACAAATCCGTATTTTGATCGAACTTCTTTACACTTTGGCTAATGTGTTATATCTGTGTTGTGATATATGTATTGAACGTCTGCTAATCGCTATACGTCGATTAGTGGGGGTTATACATATCTGTGATCTGTAATGTTGATGGTTTGTGTATATGAATTCGTTGGATTGTCGCGGATGAATAGCCGGGGGGTTGTGAGATGAGAGTTTTCTTATTCTTTCAATTCATGTAATATGTAAATTGATGTAATATTATTTGTATGGCCGCACAACCGGGATGAGGTTGTAGCCGTCATTGTATAATTTCTTTTTACTGTTTTTGCTCCTAGGATAGACCCAAGGTGGGGTGCACAAACTACCGGGTATCTCGAAGTGCCGAGTGGCCTACTCACGGGGTTGAGGGAGGTTGCTTCACTTCGGGTATTTGGCGGGTAGTTTGCCGCACCCGTAGGGGTCTAGGGTGGGGTTTGGCTATTCATCGCGACCGTGTAATCCGCTTTTCGTTACAGGCTCGTACGGAATGCGGATTCCTAGTATATCCAATGTGTTCATCTGTGATCTGGAATGGCTATCATTGCTTGTGACGAATGTGTATATATATCTATATATGATATCTATTTAGGCGTTGCTTATGTTTTGCATTCGCGCTAGTCCAGCCCCCGCTCTGTCGTTAGTTAAGTAACCTAACGGGTGATGACGGGACCCCGTGGCAAATGCGGATGGCATAAGCGTACGTCATATTTTCGTTGTTTTCTGCAATGGTAGGATTAATTGATGGGACGCATTAAATTTAATGCAAGAAAATAAACCAAGTAAAAGTCGTTGGAACACTTTCAAAACCACTCGGTTCTTTTCAAAAACCAACTTTTAAATGCGGAGCTTGAACCACTCATTTTAAAAGCTATCTCGTTCCATCGATTATATCAAGTTCACTACGTTCACGGTTTCGCCAAAATCATTCGTAGCCCTCCATCATTTCAGTTAAATATTCGGTAGTATTCAAGCTATGTATTTTGACCTCACGCTAATGCATAGTGATTGGTAGCTGCCGGATATTAATTTGTTGCATAGATAGAATGCGTTGGTTTGAGACAGTCGTACTGCCATTTTAGCCTACGTCAAGGGTAGGTACGGGTGGGTTCAAATTAACCTGGATAATGATGGGTAGGACTTGATATGTGACTTATGACATTTTGACCTCACGCCAAGGTCATAAGAGCATGGGGCAAAAATCCACATCGGGAGTTTCAAAAGAACTGAAACTTGCTAGTGCTACATACCATTTGGAGTGTGATGATTCTGGTAGAATTCCTTTAGTTTTGTCACGCGATGATATTTGGATCCCGATCCTACTGTGAGTATATGCTATTCCTCGGGAAATTTCTTTCTTAACGATCAATGCTATAAACCTAGTAGGTGTCTAGAAAGGTGTTAGCGGTGCTACGCCCCCAGGGAAAAGAGGTTACTTAATTAAGGAACTTCGCGAAAGCGTTGGAAAACCTCCCTCGAAGTACCAACACTGGCCTGGCTGAACGGTTAAGCAAGTATTGTACGGTGAGATTGATCCCGACTAATTCTTCCTTTTTGGTTTGAGGAGGGATTCGAGAGACAGTGGGAGACATCATGTTTAGACAAATTAAAAACCACTCTAAACTTGCAAGAGCATCATGCTAAAGTGTTTCTTTTCTCTCTCCTAATTGCAGCGACCAAACATCATGACTGGACTTAAGTTACTGTTAGATAAAAACATACTGACATGGCCAAACTATAAAGATTGGCTCAGGAATGTCAAAATGGCAATCACTTATGACAAGTTGGGGTATCTCCTTACCACCAAAGCTCCCCCTGTCCCAGGTCCCAAAACCAGCGTCGCGGATAGGGAAATCCGTAAGACCTGGGAAATCGACTGCGCGAAGGCCAAGTGCCTCGTGCTTGCCTCTATGGACAATGAACATCAGAGGAGGCATGAGAATATGGACCTCGAATCCATATTTCTTCATACAAAAGAACTGTATGGAGAGCAATCTCGTATCGCCAGATACGAAGTGTCGAAGAAGCTGGTTTCGGCAAGATTGGCCGTCGGATCATCGGTAGCGGAACACGTGCTTAAGATGATTGGCTATATAGAAGAGCTCGCGGACCTTGGGACCACGTTGGAGAATGAACTCTACATTGACTTGATTCTCCAGTCCCTTCCTTCCACTTACGCCCAGTTTATCCTAAACTTCAACATGTAAGGAAAGGAGGTTGAACTTTCCGAACTTCTGAACATGTTGAGGAGTGCTGAGGGCACCCTACAAAAAGGTAGGGAAACATCCACTTTGTTTGTAGGAGGATCTTCCTCTTCTAAGTCCAAGGCGAAAGCCAAGGGAAAGAAGAAGAAAGCCCTCGCCAAACCAAGGGGCGGTGTTAGTAAAGTGGATACGAAGGGAAAGCTAAAGGCAACAAAGGTAGCGGGAAAGCTTGTGGGAAAGGAAGAATGCTTTTACTGTCACAAGAGTGGACACTGGAAAAAGGATTGCAGGGCTTGGAAGGCCAGAACCCAGGATCTGAAGCAAGTTGCGGCTTCAGCTTCAGGTGTGTATGTTATTGAAAACTGTCTTTCAATAAACTCTACTTCCTAAGTATTGGATACCGGATCAGGATCTCATATCTGTAATTCTTTGCAGGCATTGAGAAGGCGTAGGATTTTGAAGGCAGGTGATATGACCCTCAGAGTTGCAAACGGAGCTAGCATGGATGCTGAGGTCGTGGGGGACTATCACCTGGGAATGTCAGATGGACATGTTTTGGTTTTACGTAATTGTTATTTTGTACCCAATGCAACTTGTAATATCATTTCTGTATCTTTAATATCTAAAGAAGGTTATGAATTTGCATTTGTAAGTAATGTTGTAAACATTCATCTTAATCAAGTTCTGATTGGGTCAGGTACATTAAGCAATGGTATATACGTATTAAACCAACCACAGATTTTCAATGTCCAGAATACACACAAAAGAAAGTCTCCGGAAACAAATCAGGCTTTCTTATGGCATTGTAGACTGGGTCACATCAATAAGAGAAGGTTGACGAAGTTGCATACAGAAGGATATTTGGATCCGTTCGAATATCAATCATATGCAACTTGTCAATCCTGTCTCAAAGGAAAGATGACAAAGACTCCGTTCACCGGATACGGAGTAAGAGCGAGCGAGCTCTTGGGACTCGTACACAGCGATGTGTGCGGTCCAATGTCTACAAATGCGCGAAGCGGTTATTCTTACTTCATTACTTTTACGGATGATTTTTCAAGGTTCGGACATGTCTTTTTAATGAAGCATAAATCTGAAGCCTTTGAAAAGTTCCAGGAATACAAGAATGAAGTAGAAAAACAAACAGGCAAAAGTATCAAGACACTGAGATCTGATCGAGGTGGTGAATACTTGAGTGCCGAGTTCCTGGATTACCTAAAAGAGAATGGAATTCTCTCTCAGCTTACTCCTCCATACACTCCGCAACATAACGGTGTATCGGAGAGACGGAACCGAACCCTATTGGATATGGTACGTTCCATGATGAGTAACGCTGAGTTACCGCGATCATTCTGGGGATATGCACTAGAATCAGCTGCATACCTTTTGAATCGAGTTCCAACTAAGACTGTGCCTACCACACCATATGAGATATGGAGTGGGAAGAAACCCTATTTTCAATATATGAAGATCTGGGGATGTCCAGCTTTTGTCAAAAAGCAGCATGCGGACAAACTCGAGGCACGCTCAGTACTGTACAAGTTTGTGGGATACCCAAAGAACTCCAGGGGGTATCCTTTCTATTACGCAGAGGAACAAAAGGTCTTTGTTTCTCGTAATGCCCACTTTCTGGAACATCGGTTCTTAGAAAAGAAAATTAGTGGGAGTGCAATAGAACTGGAAGAAATTCCAGAACCACAAGCTATTACTGAAAGCTTAGTAGAACCAGAGGGTTCAAAAGATCAGGACATTCCTGCGCCGCTCCACAGAAGTAGTAGGCAGTCTCATCCGCCCGAGAGATACTACGGTTTTCTCATAGACGGGGATAGAGAGGATTGCATCATTGATAGTGATGAGCCGACTAGCTTCCAGCAGGCCATTCAGAGCGTTGACTCGGTAAAATGGCTAGATGCAATGCGGACCGAAATGGAGTCCAATACACCAACAAAGTATGGACGTTGGACGTTGCTCCAGATGGGGTAAAACCCGTAGGATGCAAGTGGATCTTCAAAAGGAAGATTGGTGTAGATGGACAGGTTGAGACCTATAAAGCTAGACTTGTTGCAAAGGGTTTTCGTCAAAGACCTGGTTTGGACTATGACAAAACCTTTTCTCCAGTGGCTATACTGAAATCCATTCGGATCCTTCTTGCCATTGCTGCCTTCCACGATTATGAGATTTGGCAGATGGACGTAAAGACCACTTTTCTAAATGGAAATTTAGAGGAGTGTGTCTATATGGACCAGCCAGAGGGTTTCATTCAGATTGGGAGCAGCGGAAAGGTGTGCAAGTTGCTTAAGTCCATCTATGGACTAAAGCAGGCATTGCGGAGTTGGAACATCTGTTTTGATGAGATGGTCAAAGAATTTGGCTTTATCAAAAATCCAGATGAACCATGCATCTATAGTAGATTTGTAGCAAGAACTGTCGTATTCCTCGTTTTGTACGTGGATGCCATTCTCTTAATAGAAAATGACATTCCTATGCTACAATCTGTCAAAGGGTTCTTGTCACACAGGTTCTCCATGAAAGACCTGTGTGATGCCTCTTACATTCTGGGGATCCGGATCTATCGTGACAGATCCAAGAGGATATTAGGACTTTCACAGTCCAGGTACATCGACACCATACTGAAAAGATTCACTATGGAAGATTCCAAGCGCGGTAATCTACCGGCTTGTCACGGGATCACCCTCTCCAAAGAGATGTCTCCCAAGACTGATTTGGAAAGGGATCGCATGTCTATTATACCCTACACTTCTGCGGTAGGCTCTATAATGTATGCGATGTTGTATACCAGACCGGATGCAGCTTATGCACTGAGTGTGGTAAGCCGGTATCAGTCAAACCCTAGGGAGAAACACTGGATAGCGGTAAAGAACATTCTCAAGTGCCTGAGAAGGACTAAGGAGATGTTCTTGGTGCATGGCGGAAAAGACCTCCAGATCGAGGCCTTTGCTGACTCCAGCTTCCAGAGTGACAAGGATGATTCCAAGTCCATGTCGGGTTGTGTCTTTACCCTTAATGGAGGGGCGGTGCGTTAGAAGAGTTCCAAACAGGAAACCGTTGCTGACTCGACAATGGAAGCGGAATATATCGCTGCTGCAGATGCCGCAAAAGAAGCCGTCTAGATAAGGAAGTTCCTGACAGAACTTCAGGTGGTTTCGTCCATTGTTGATCCAGTACCTCTGTATTGCGACAACAACGGGGCTATAGCTTTAGCGAAGGAACCCAGGTCCCATCAGAAGTCCAGACACATCTTGAGGCGGTATCATCTGATCAGGGAGATCGTGAGTCGCCAGGAGATCGAGGTTCGGAGAGTTGCTACGGAAGATAACACTGCTGATCCATTCACGAAGGCCTTACCCCAGACTCAGTTCGAGCGGCTGATCGAGATGATAGGTCTTCCATACGCCAGTATATGGCCTTAGTGCAAGTGGGAGATTGTTAGTGTATATGCCCTAGAGGCCATTACTGTATCATACTAGTTTGTATATTACTTGATGGAAGCTTGGGATATTCACAGTTGTATAGACAATCTTGCTCAAAATAGTAGTATGCTACTTGGTTTGTTTTTGCTTTAATGTGTGCATGTGTTTCTTATAGCATATCGCCTTTACACATTAGTGGAGCCCTTAGGATCTTTGCTTGATTACCAGCGTTGTGATGGCAGTCATACTCGTGGGGGCTGGGTAATCCACAAGCACATCCTTATGTAGGTCCCTAGTCATAGGACTATCGAGACAGGGCATCGATACTCCGGAGTAGACTAGCGTATGCGCTTCTCATCCCAGCTTGGGAAACGGTCTGTCCCACAGCCGTCAGTACGTCGTACTTGAGATAGTATGGGGGTGCTCGTTAGGTTACGAGTACACTGGACAGGACTCGTTGGGAACTGTTGGTTGGTATTATACCTATCGTCAGTTATCAGTTCCCAGGTGACATGAGTATAGCTTAGTCCGTTGACTTAACACTGTCACTTCGCCTCGAGTGTGTTCCCACTGTTCTTAGATTGCTACCCTACCACGGCTCAAAGGAGTCGTGCAAACAGGTAGCAGTTGGGTGCAGTCCCGAAGCACTTGGAGGCAGTGACGGTTAGACAGGATTCGTCTCTCCCGGTATTGGGGGTTGATGTCGCGCTGTGTCTAGGAGAGCCATTACACGAAGTCCCTGGCCAGGGCAAGCGAGATATACTGTTAGGTTTCCAGTGTTATCTCATGGTGTTCTGGGCTACACTCCGACACAACTTGTACCGCTATTAGGGGACTGACGTTTACCGCCCCCTAGGCCCGCCATGCGATATTCTTAGACGAACAGACCGGACTGTACGGAGACTGTCACATTCAGGCTCAGTAGGAGTTCAGATGGGTTTACCTCGTCAGTTTTCTTATCGGCATCTCCCTGGGGATCGTTACGTACAGCTAGTGCCGCTTGCGGTCTGTGGTTAAACCCACTGCCAGCGTAGTGTCGAGTCTTTAGAGTCTCACACAGAGGGTTATTCGCCTTTAGGCAAAACGAGTAGAGGTCGCATGGTTTTGCGACAGGGTTCGTTCACATCCGCGCACTTGTGCACGTTTGGTGTCCGGACAGCTTATACTAGCGGGCTTTGGTTTAAGCCAGATCCTAGTATATGTTTTGGGATTGGTTTTATCTCATTGTATTCGTGTTCTTCGGAACACGGATACGGTTGTGTATGCACAGTTGACTGAGGCAGAGGCAGAGGACTTTCATTAGGGTTAATGACCGTTGTCGTTTTCTTAACCCTAATGTTTATGTGTGAAATATGATTATTAATATTAACTAATTATAATTGTGTTATGGTTAGGGTTGTTGACCATTTGACTATGGTTGACTTGTTCACCTATGTTGACATATTGACCATCATCATTTCATATGAAAAATGCTCTTTGATCCTTGCAAAAGTATTTAATGTAAAATGATAATGGTCATTTCATGATTAACCATCACAATTATCTTTAGCTAATTATTTATTTATCATAATTCACATATATGTGAGAAGGTTGGCATTATTCTTCTCATTCGATCATTCTCATTCTCTCTCCTCCTCTTCCTCTCTCTCAAAGCTCTCCCTCTCATGAGTTGAGAACCATTAAGCTTGAGATAAAACATTCTAAATCACTCTCTACTCTTTCTAAGGTTCTAGGTTTAGCACACCAAGCACCTTAGTTACTTCTAATTTGAGGTTGGAGCCAAAGGTAGAGGCCCTCGGGTGGATCTTTCTTCGGCAAGAGAAGGCGACAAGGAGAACCCGTTCTTTCCACTCCAAGGAGCTAGAAGAGAAGGATTTAAAGACCTAGGTATAACCCCTTAACCGAGTAGCTAACTCTTTTAGCTTGTTTGTTAGTTTTGTTTAGCAAAGATCCCTCCTTTTGGTTAGTCCATGTTGCCTAGTGTTGTAAAAATCGATTTTTTCATAACGTTTCCGCCTCCCCGCAAGCACCGGGGTGGGCAACGTGGACTTACAATGAACACCCGCCAAGAATGGCGGTAAGGTCAATCGATAGACTACCTCCTCAACATACTCGATGATACCGAAAGGCCCCACGAATCGAGGACTAAGCTTGCCTCGACTACCAAATCGGATCACTCCTCTGGTCGGTGATATTTTCAAGAATGCAAGATCACCAACTGCGAACTCCGGAGGTTTTCGTCCAGTATTAGCCCAACTTTTCTGTCGATCCAGTGCCACCTTCATATGATTTCGGATCACGTTACTTTCTCCAGAATAACACCCGGTTCTAATAAATTTTTTTCTCCAATATCGTCCCAACAGACCGGCGAGTGACACTTACGACCATATAATGCTTCGAATGGAGCCATTTGTATAATCGTCTGAAAACTGTTATTGTATGAAAACTCCACCAAGTGCAAATGATCCTCCCATGAATCCTTGAAGTCTAACATGCATGATCTCAATATATCTTCAAGAGTTTGGATCGTTCTTTCAGACTGGCCATTTGTCTGAGAATAATAGGCTGTGCTAAATTTCAAGCGAGTCCCCAAACTTTCATGTAAACTCCTCCAAAAGTGTGATACAAATCGAGTATCAGGATCGGAAACGATGTGTTTACCGCCGAAAGACCAGACCGAGACGTTGGGAGGACGTCTCGCCTGAATTTGGGGGTAGATTCTATTTGGACTTCTCCATCCACCTCTCCGAAGATACCAGGTTATTTATGCTACCATATATCGGAGGTTTGGAAAAATACGACCGTTGTAGCAGAATTTATCAGATTCCCCCTCATTTGTGAGGGTTTTTTGATTGTGGGGACGCTCTTCCCTGCAGGCGTAAGCCCCTGCAGTTAATTACGTTATCGCGTTGTGATAACCATTTTCTCCTGCTCTAGTAGTTCACTTCGTGTCGTGTGTATTTTTGTTTATTTTGGTTGCCCGTGGATTGTATACAGAGACTAGTTTATGTCGTCGCTCGTAGGGCGCGAATTAGTCCAAATCCGTATATTTTAGATTTGAACTTAAGTTTTATTTTTTTTTTAGTTCAAAAATATTTTGTTTGGTTTAAGGACCGTTAATCTAGTTTGAGATTAAGATCAAGTTAAACATATGAGCATTTGGGCCCAATTTATTTTTTTTAAACTAAGAATACATTAGTCTTATTTGAGACTAAGATCAACTTAGCAATATTTTATGGATCATTAAATTTTATTAAGGTCCAGAGTATTTGTGCTCAGTTGCAAGAGACTTAACCAATTTGGGCTTAGTCTACTCAGTCTTTTTTTTTTGTTCAAAAGTGCTAAACACTTATTTGGGCTCTGTTTGTTCAGCCCCCCTTTTTATACAAAAATGTTAATCACTTGTTTGATACTCTGGCGCTCACATGGGTATCATGTGAAGCCTTCAGTTATAGGCGCTGCCCAATCAGTGCTAAGCATTCAGTTATATATATAGTGCTAAGCACTTTTTATATGGCGTCCACATGAAGAGCACGTGCGGTGCTGGGCGCTGCCTAATTAGTGCCAAGCACTCAGCCTTTTTGGCTGTACATGAAGCGCTAAGCACTTTTTGTGTGGCGTCCACATGAGGAGCACGTGAGGTGCTGGGCACTGCCCAATCAGTGCTAAGCACTCATCCATTTTGGTTATATATGAAGTGCCAAGCATTTTTATTCAGCGCTCACGTGTATTTCACGTGAGGCGCTGACCTTTTGCTTTGAGCGCCCACGTATTTTTCATGTAAGGCGCTGGACGCTATTGGGAGGGCGCCCACGTGGGAAACACGTAAGGCGCTAAGCTCTTTTCTTTTTTGGAGATTAAATCTCTGTTAATGCCATTTTTGGCCATTAATGATCATCAAGATCTCTATTTTGAAAACCTTGGATTGTTTTTTCTTTATTGGAGAACTAAGTTCTTCTTTTCTTTTTAGAAGAACTAAGTTCTTTATGTAGGGTTAAACCCTAATTGCGGAGGAATTAAATTCCCAGAACATATGTTCTTTTTCTTTCTTTTTAACCTGTTTCTTTTCTGAATCTTTGATTCTCAAAAACAAGATCTTCCTGATGAGAATTAAATTCTCAACTTGTGGGAGACTTGTCTCTGATCTAGAAAAAAAACTAAGTTCTTTGAGAAAGGTTAAACCCTTAAATAGGTAAAAAGAGATATTTTGATCTCTGTGTTTTCTTTACCTAGGGTTTTGAGGAGGCATGTCTTCTTCTTTTATTGAGAATCAAATTCTCTGTTGTTTTTTTAAAGCTTTCTGTATTTTTTCAGAAGCTTATGGGTTTTTCCCTCTATATGAGACTTGAAGTCTCGGGTCCTTTATATAGTAGAGGCAAGTTTGTTAATTAGTTTTGAGAAAATCTCTTATTGAGAGATTCCAATTGATTTAATTGGTCTCAAAATTGGTTTGGAGAATTTTACCCATCGTTGGATCTTTGATCCAAGTGTTTCTGTTTTACAGAATATGTTTTCTTGTTTTTAGCAAAATTGGGAAAATATTTTCCCATATAAAAAATTTATTCTGTCAAACGGTGATTTTTAATCACCATTGAATTTTTAATCCAAGGGCTCTCTGTTTTACAGAGAACAATCTTTTTTGTTTGTAGAGATTGAGGAAAAATATTCCTCAGAATAGAATTTAATTCTATTGTTTGATGATTTATTATCACCTTTGGATATTTGATCCAACGGCTCTGTTTAACAGAGAGTATCCCAACTTTTTGGTTAGGGAAATATCCTCATGTGGAATTTAATTCTACTGATATAAACTTGGAAGACGACGCTCACGTGTTGTGCACGTGGGCACCACTTAAGAATTTAATTCTTATTTATGATAGGCGCTCCTGTGCTTTGCACATTGGCGCCCATGTGAGCTTCACGTGCGGCGCTATCATAGGATTTAATCCTAAGGGGTTGGCGCTGGCGCCCTCGTGAGGGGCACATGAGGCGCTGCCTCAACAAAATTTAACAAAGGTTAACTCTTTTTATTATGTTTAAATATTGGGGGAACAAATGCTCCCCACCGTTGTTCTCACGTGGCTGACACGTGAGTGCAACAACGTCACTTTTTTCATCGTTTGATTTTCTAGGGAGTTGAATCGTCCCTTTACATCCTATAAATAGGGGCTTTGACCCTTGAAATGACTGCCGTCTCATCATCTTTCTTGAGTTTCTTTCTTCTTTGAGAATTTAATTCTCATCTCAGAGCTTAGATCTCTGCCCACAGAACTTCCTCTGATCAGAGTTAAACTCTTGATTTTGTGGGGGCCATTGATTTTCTTTTAGACTGTAATGATTTTAGTATTTTGATTGCTAACCCTCCACTGGTTTTTCTTTTTAAGTACTATGGCTTCTAATTTATATGATCTTGAAGAGATTATCTTTTATGAGGAGATTCGCATCCAAGGTCGCTGTTAAGGCCAGGAGTTTACTGATGCCCAGTGCGCTGAGGTGATGCGTCGCTTCGACGATTACAATGGTCGATTGCTCCCCCGCCGTTCTGCTCTTTTAAAGATCGATGTTGGGTCGATCTAGGAAGCTATACCTGTGCGTCTTGAAGTTATGCCACTCCAAGCGCTCGATGACGCCGAGGATAAGGTACATTTTGTAAGTCCACATTGCCCAACCCGGTACTTACGGGGAGGCGGAAAACGGAATAAAAATCTAATTTTTATCAACTTAGGCAACATGGACTAGACAAAGAAGGATCTTTGCTAAACAAAAACAAGCTAAAGCTAACTAGAAACTAGCTAAGTGTTAGAAAGGTTATACCTAGGGCTTTATGTCTTTCTCTCCTTGCTCCTTGGAGTAGTGGAAAGAGGTCACCTTTGTCGTCTTCTCACGTCGAAGAAAGATCCACCCGAAAGCCTCAACCTTTGGCTTCAACTCCAAGCTAGAAGTAACTAGGGTGTAAGAAGTGCTAATCCTTAAACCCTAGATGAGAGTAGAGATTATCAAGAAGGGGTTTTTCTCAAGCTCAAGTGTTTCTCAACACATGGGAGGGGAGAGCTTGAGGGAGAGGAAGAACAAGAGAGAGAAAGAAAATAATAGAATGAGAGAAAATATGAAACATTCTCTTATATATGTGTGAATTATTGCAATTAGATAATTAGCTAGATAATTGTCATGGTTAATCAAGACATGACCATTATCATTTCATTTTTAATGCAAATTGCAAGGATCAAAGAGCATCTTCCAAATGAAATGATGATGGTCAAAGTGTCAACCAAGGTCAACAAGTCAAGGAGGTCAAATAGTCAACAACCATAACCATGCACAATTATTTAAACTAATATCAATTAACCATAATACACACATAAGCATTAGGGTTAATAAAATGACAATAGTCATTAACCCTAATCAAAGTCCTCTCCCTCTGTCTCAAGCAACTGTGCATACGCACCCGTATTCGTGATCCGAGGAACACGAATACAAAGAGAAAAAAACCAATCCCAAATCATATACTAGGATCCGGCTTAAACCAAAGCCCACTAGTATAAGCTGTCCGGACAACAAACGTGCAAAAGTGCGCGGATGTGAACGAACCCTGTCGCAAGACCATGCGACCTCTACTCATTTTTCCTAAAGGCGAATAGCTCTCTGTGTGGGACTCTAAAGACTCGACACTACGCTGGCAGTGGGTTTAACCACAGACCGCAAGCGGCACTAGCTGTACGTAACGGTCCCCAGGTAGATGTCGATAAGAAGACTGACGAGGTGAACCCTATCTGAACTCCTACTGAGCCTGTATGTGACAGTCTCCGTACAGTCCGGTCTGTTCGTCTGATACATCACATGGCGGGCCTAGGGGGGCGGTGAACGTCAGTCCCTTAATAGCGGTACAAGTCGTGTCGGAGTGTAGCCCAGAACACCCTGAGATAACACTGGAAACCTACCAGTATATCTCGCTTGCCCTGGCCAGGGACTACTCGTGTAATGGCTCTCCTGGACACAGCGCGATGTCAACCCCCAATACCGGGAGAGACGAATCCTGTCTAACCGTCACTGCCTCCAAGTGCTTCGGGACTGCACCCAAAAACTACCTGTTTGCACGACTCCTTTGAGCCGTGGTAGGGTAGTAATCAAAGTGCAGTGGGAACACACTCGAGGCGAAGTGACAGTGTCAAGTCAGCGGACTAAGCTGTACTCATGTCACCTGGGAACTGATAACTGACGATAGGTATAATACCAACCAAAAGTTCCCGACGAGTCCTGTCCGGTGTACTCATAACCTAACGAGCACCCGCATACTATCTCAAGTACGACGTACTGACGGCTGTGGGACAGACCGTCTCCCACGCTGGGATGAGAAGCGCATACGCTAGTCTACTCCGGAGTATCGATGCCCTGTCTCGATAGTCCAACGACTAGGGACCTGTATAAGGATGTGCTTATAGATCACCCAGCTCCCACGAGTGTGAGCGCCATCACAACGCTGGTGTTCCCCTCCGAACGGCGGCGCACAAGACTGCGATGTCTTGGCACTGAGATTCGGGGCAGATGCTAATTGGTGCCATCCGTCCACCTCTCCGAAGATGCCAAGTTGATTTATGGCACCATGTATCGAAGGTTTAAACGGATGCGTCCGATGTAGCAGACTTCGTCAGATTCCCCCTCGTTTGAGGGGTTTTTGATTGTGGGGACGCTCTTCCCTGCAGGCGCAAGCCCCTGCAGTTAATTACGCTACCGCATTGCGGTAACAACTTTCTCCTTCTCCAGATGGTCACTTCGTGTCGTGGGTGTTTGTTTTGTGTTTTGTTGCCCGTGGATTGTTTACGGAGACTGAGTTATGTCGTCGCCCGTAGGGCGTGGACTAGTCCAAATCCGTATTATCTTAGATTTGGGTTTGGGGGTTTGGTTTGAGGATACGTCAGCCATACTTGAGGCTAAGATCAACTCAAACGTTTGTTAAGGATACGTTAGTCTAACTTTGAGACTAAGATCAACTTAACGGGATCGTTTGGATCCGACAAAGGAGCGTTTTAGGCTCCATTGTTCCAGTTTAGGGACATAGTGGTCCATCGTATGTATGGCCGTCGGGACCCGTCACCTCTCTAACGACGTTGAAGGATTACAACGACGGATGTCAGAGGAGTTCAGGGATATACCCTCAAGCCAGAGTTAATTGGGGGGATTCATAGTCCAGTCTGTTTGAAGGTTTAAGGATACGTTAGCCATCTTCAAAGCTAAGATCAACTTAAACGGGACCGTTTAGATCCGACAAAAGAGCATGCGGGGCTCTATTGTTCTAGTTTAAGGACACTGTGGTCCATGGGTAGTTTAAGGACATTGCGGTCCATGGGTAGTTTAAGGACATTGTGGTCCATTGTTAGTTTTAAGACATCTCGGTCAAGGTTAAGGACGTCGTAGTCCATGGTTTTAAGGACCCCACAGTCCATTGTTAGTTTAAAGACATCTCGGTCGAGGTTAAGGACGTCGTAGTCCATGGGTTTAAGGACCCCACAGTCCATTGTTAGTTTAAAGACATCTCGGTCGAGGTTAAGGACGTCGTAGTCCATGGGTTTAAGGACCCCACAGTCCATTGTTAGTTTAAAGACATCTCGGTCGAGGTTAAGGACGTCGTAGTCCATGGGTTTAAGGACCCCACAGTCCATTGTTAGTTTAAAGACATCTCGGTCGA
The DNA here is from genome assembly GCA_030015575.1 of Agapanthus africanus. Classification (NCBI taxonomy): domain Eukaryota; kingdom Viridiplantae; phylum Streptophyta; class Magnoliopsida; order Asparagales; family Amaryllidaceae; genus Agapanthus; species Agapanthus africanus. Next base: position 712,218,746 of record CM057342.1, read on the forward strand.
GGTTAAGGACATCGTAGTCCATAGGTTTAAGGACCCCACAGTCCATATCAATGTGTGGTCATCGGGACCCGTCACCTCTTTGAAGACGTTGAGAGATTACAATGCCAAGTATCAAAGGAGTGAAGAGATGTACCCTAGAACCGGAGTGGATTAAATAGTCCTTGGCCCAATTTAGGATCAAGACCAATTAATTATGTTATGAGCCATTAGCCCAGTTAATTACGAATTGAGGACTTATGGCCAGCTTGGGCTAAGTCCAATCAGGAGAGGCTTTGCCTCTATCCATTTAGCCAATTGGACCAATGTCTAGTGTTAAACACTAAAGACCAACCAGTGTTGAACACTGGGAATGAGATTGACAAGTTAGTGTTTAACACTAAAAGATAATTGGTGTTAAACACCAGCAACAGGGCTTTCAAATTAGTGTTAAACACTAAAACAGATCAGTATCAAGCACTGGCAACAGAGATCTCAGATTAGTGTTAAACACTAAGGTAGTCAGTGTTGAACACTGCGAATAAAGCTTTTTGATTAGTGTTGACCACTAAGGCCCAACAGTGTTTCAATACTGGATTCGAGAGTTCCAATTTAGTGTTGAACACTAAGGCAAGAGGGGTCACGTGGCAACACGTGAGAGCGCCCTCCTTTCATTTATTCTGCTGAGATTATCGCATCTTTCAGAGCATCACGTGCCATCACGTGACGGGCATTCAAATGCTTGTGTGTTAAAGCTTCTGTCAAGGGTCACGTGGGTCACGTGGGGCACTGCCTTAAAGGGGCTTTCTGTAGATCTCTTGGGGGGGTCACGTGGTGACACGTGACCCTACCTCTATGTATGTTGTTTAGAGGATCTGTTAATCTTTTCCAGGAATTAAATTCCTCGTAGGGTTAAACCCTGACAGTAATTTCAGAGGAATTAAATTCCTACTTCCTTTTGAAGATTTATATTCTGAATAGAGTTGGACTCTGAATTTTCTGTAGGAATTAAATTCCTCATACATGTGAAGAACTAAATAGGGTTAAACCCTAATAAAAGCTTTTAAGGAATTAAATTCCCACTCTCTGTTAAATTATGATCAAGGGAATTAAATCCCCGCTGTTCCAACAGAACTAGGTTCTTAATTAGGGTTAAACCCTGTTTCTTTTTTGTTCTGAAGGAATTAAATTCCCATAACACAGGGTCAAGCCCTAGTTTTATTTTAAAGGAATTAAATTCCTATAGTTCTGTGAGAATTAAATTCTCGTGCTTCCATTCCCTCTCTATGTTTTGGATCTGCATGGCAGGATCTCAACCCATTGAGAATTAAATTCTCAGATTCAAGGGGAGATGTGCACTTTGCAGATCCTCTATCAAAGAGAGAAGAAATATATTCTTCCGTTTTATATATCAGAGTTAAACTCTGTTGAGAATTAAATTCTCCTTTCTTTCAAGGAGCCTTCCCTTTCTTACCTAGGGTTTTCTTTTGCAGAAGATCCAAGTTCCTCGAAGTATCAAGGCTCTCTCTCCCTTTCTTCCCTCTGCGTATATATCTTTTTTTTGTGTCTCTTGGCTCCTATTTATAGGAGAAGCAGCCGAGTCAATTAGTTTTTTACGAATCTTCATTGAGAGATTTGATTTGCATCCATCATTCGTTCTGGACCTTTGGATTATTAGGTGAATTTTATTCACCATTGGATTTCAAGTCCCGGGATTCTCCTTTGTTATTTCTGTTAGATTTAAAGGGGAAATCTTTCCAAGTTCGGGATTTTCCCATAGATAGATGATATTCAATCAGCTTTAAATCTTTAATTTGATTGGTTCCAGATAATCGCTTTCCTTTGGAAAGATTCGAATCTCTTTCAGAATTTAATTCTGTCAACGAAATGGGCTTTGAAAGCCGGTCACGTGTGACCACGTGACCCATGGTCACGTGTGGGCACGTGACCCCCTTGGAACGAGCCTTCTTCTTTCTTTCTGCGCTCTGCCTTCTGGTTGCTGTTTAGCTGTCACGTGCCACCACGTGACCCCTGGTCACGTGTAAGCACGTGACCCTCGTATGGAGTCTTTTTCTTGCTTTGACCGGAGAATGAGTCTGATGTTTTGATCGTCACGTGCCAACACGTGACCCTGGTCACGTGGGAGCAGGTGACCTCTTCTGAAGCTTTTTCCTTGATTTGATCAGGAAGCGTTGGGTCTTTGCTGCTGCTTTTAAATGTCACGTGCCGACACGTGACCCAGGTCACGTGGGAGCACTTGACCCTTACTGAAGCCCCTTTCTTTGACGTATTTGGGAAACTGAATTTGCCTTGTCGATACTTTTAGGTGTCGCGTGCCCACACGTGACTGCTGGTCACGTGTAAGCACGTGACCCTCTTCTGAAGCTTTTTCCATAAGCTTTCCTGATTTTAAATCAAGAAACAAATGCCCCCACAGCGTTGTTTTCACGTGTTCGCACGTGGGTGCAACGCTGTCACCTCTTGTGACCGTTGGATTCCTCTAGGGATCTGGGGAGATGAAACGTTTCTATCACCTTCTATAAATACCGCTGTCTCTTCAGAGGAGCCTTCACTTTGTTCATCTTCTTCTTTTGAGAACTTTTCCCTTGAGAATTTAATTCTCGCTTCCAGAGCTTAGTTCTCTGTCTTGAAACAATCTTCAGAGTTTAACTCTGTTCAGGTGACCCCTTTTTTCTCAGGTAATGTTCTTGGACAAACAGCGAACTTCCACATTCCTTTGGATTTTAAATCCAAAACAAGGGTTTTTACCCATTTTTCTTCATGTTTTTCCATAAGAACATGAAACCGCCTAACCTTCGAACTGTAGATCTCTTAGGATTTAGATGATGTTTGGGGAGATGATGATGGCGTTCCAACTCCATGGAATTTAATTCCATCCAAAAATGTTTCTGGGAATTTAATTCCCTTTTCTTAATAAGGAATTTAATTCCAATGAAGAACTCGATTTCTTCACACAGAGGCTTCCTGGGGTCTCTTGGCCCGAGGTTGTTCTTCTGCAATTAATGAAATAGGGGTTTTGTAATGATGTCTTCTGTGGGAATTTAATTCCTTTGATCTCGTTGGATTCATTGTAGAGCCCGAGACAGATCCTGTTGGGGGAATGTACATGGTCATCATTCTTTATTAAATGAGGATATTCCTTTTGTTTTATTGTAACCATTTGGTCTCATTATTAATGAGCCGTCATCCTGATTCTGTGGGGCCCGTGTGTTTTGTAGCCAATGGTCCCAGAAAACTCTGTTGTTGCTTTCTTTAACTAGTCTTCTTGTTCATGCATGGATATATATATCGTTGACTCTGCTTTTAACGGTTTCCTTTTATTGGATTGCAGGTGTGATGGCTTCTGTTCCGTGCTTTCCCTTTACTCGTTCGGAGGCTGCTTTTTCTCAATCACCATCTGATGAGGAGGCGATGGCGATGATCCGGGCTCGTGACCCGAACTGCACCAACTTACTTCAATGGGGAACTTGGTATAGTCAGATTATTCAGGGCCGCCGGAGTTTTCTTTGCGCGGTGCCGACGGAGCCCACTTTCCCATTTTTACCGATGGATCCTCCGAGGACAGTTTTTGCTGTAGAAATGCCCAACTGGACTCCAACGGGGAGGCTGGAGCCTTCGACGACCGGCATTCCGAACCATCCGATCCCGGCCATAGACATCTTGGGACGGCGTATCTGCCAGGGTGAGGCCCACCCGTGGGGGCAGATCTATAAGATAGGGCTCACTCCCCGACACCCCACGGGCTATCTTCTCTGGGCTCGCTACATCCTTGCCACCCATCGTGCGCGGCTGCAGAAGGTCGGGCTTTATCAGGCAATATACGCGTCACTCTTCCATTATAAGTCCCCGTATGTCTGGTGGGTTAAGGCGTTTTTGAACCAATGGAATCTTCCCACCAACACTTTCATTCTAGGAGATCGTGAGGTCTCAATCTCTCTTGCAGAATTTTATGAAATCTCGGGATTGCCAATCAGGGGTGCACTGTATGAGGAGTTGTTGCCTCCTGACGAGTATGTCTTTGAGCCCGAGTCTGCACCGGCTGATGGCTTGTCTGTTGAGAACGCCGTTCGCCACAAGCGCCCCAGCTTGATCAAGGCGCTGGGTATTTTTGATCGATTGTTCACTGAATCTGAGGAGCAGGGTGTTACTTTTAAAAGCTTCATTTCCTGCTTCCTTCGTGAGGACGTCATATCGAAGACTGCTCCGAAGTTTGCTAACATCAAAGACCCCTTTGGGTTTGGTCCGAAGAAGCTACCGACCGCTGAATCGGACCTGCCACAATATTATATTCCCATCGTGTCGCCGATGTCTTTTGAGTCCATTGCAGCACCCGATATGGATGAGGAGACGTTCTTCGTGGGGTTTGTCAGTGTCTGGCTCAGTTGGTTCGTTATCCCCATGCATCGCCGCTTCATGAGAGCCTCGGTTATCTACCCGGCTCATCGTATTGCTGAGGGGATGCGATTGGCTATCGGCATCCCGGCGTTGGCGCATCTTTATCATGGGTTGGGCACCGCAGCTAATACCTCTACTCCTGGCGTGGATGTGGTAAACTTTTCGCTTCATTATTTCACGTCCTGGATCGAAATGCACGTGTTGGGGGCTTTTGCCATGCATCAGAGGCCCTCATTTTACGATGCCTACCCCTTTCCACGACTTATGCGATTAGTGGATGCTTCTGCCGCCGACCCGACTCAGTTCGGGGCTATTCGGGTGCTGATTTCTCCTTACGCTGCCGCTGGCGGGATGGTTTTTAATGATCGGGTCTTGTCTACTCCCTCAGGTCCAGTTCAACAACTCTGGGATCTGTCAAAAGACAACGCACCTTCTTTGAAGCCCCGGGAGGCCGCGCACTTGTATACAATTAGACCGGGCTACTTGGTGTTTCGCCAGGACAGTGCAGCTCTTTTCATGCGGTACAATCCGCATCGATTCGCCCGACAACTTAGATACGACCAGGGTGTTCCTTTCGAGGCTTTTATAGTCGCCCCAATCCCTTCGCTCAATGCCGTTCGCGATGCAGCTCATCACTTCATGAGGCTAAACACCGGCTCCCACTTCATTGTACCTGAAGCTGAATACCTGCCCCGGTGCGTGGGCGCGTTTACGGGTTGGTATCTTCATCGGGTCAGCCCAATCATTCTTGAGGAAATGAGGGTGCTTCTCGGCCACGATGCCCCTCCTCTGGTTCCAGGAGCTAAGCTGCGACCGAGGGCTCCGGTCCGCTTCCCTCTAAGGGATACCGGCACTGCGCTCATCCCAGGAGAATCGGAGGTAAACCTTACTCCAACGGCCGGTATGCCCCTGGGTTCCCGCTCGCGAGGTGGAAGGGCCCCAGTAGTAGCACCACCGCCTGTGGCAGCACCGCCCCCCGTGGCATTGACAATGACAGTGTCATCCTCGGCCGTGGCACTAGGCGAGGGTAATAGAGATGAGGGCGTCGTAGGCGATGTGGGTCAGCGTCGCCCTAAGGCTTCACGGGGGAGGAAACGGTCATCCTCGGCGACCGGCTCTGGGTCTAAGCGTCGAAGGAAGGTGGCCACCAATTCGCTCGATTCTTTGGCAGAGTCTGGGCCTACTCTTGAAGACGAGCCGTTGGCCCTGCAAGAGTCAGACGCTGGACTTCCTTTCCCGAGTTCAGCCGATGAGGAGGCCGCACAGTTGGCTGAGGCCATACGGCGTTCCAAAGACGTGTCTCATAACGCCAGGGTTCCGAAGAAGTCCTATCCCGCTGTAATCTTTTACGAAGACCCTTCGTGGATTCGGCGGCGATTTATTGGTCCTTTGGAGGAATGGGGGGAGAGGGCTTTGAAGCAGGCCGCTTCAGAAGATGCAGCTGACGCACTTTCTTTATGGACCGGCGGCCATGAGTCCACTCTCGAACCCCGGCGAGCCCACCTCCTTGAGAAGGAGCAGCGGCTTGAAGAAGCCATATTGAGGGCTTCTTTGCGCATCGGTACGTTGTGGTTCTTTTCGTAGTCTTTCCGATTATTTATGCTCGTGGGTATGTATCATTATTCTTATTTGCATCGTGCAGAATCTTCGACGCTGGGGGAGCTCCCTACTGGCCCATTAAAGCTAAAGCCCGCCGAAATTCTCAATGAAGCCTTGCTGGATGTGGAGGGGGCTGACGAGGCTGCTCCTCTCATGGTAGAACTTCCAGCGGCGGTTCTTGATCAGGGAGTGCTTGCCCCTTTGGGGGAGGCTCCTTTGGAGGCTGCTGCCCCGACAGCTCTTCCCGAAGGAGGCCCAGAGGCTGAGATGGAGGTGGTGGGGACTACCCTCCCTCTGTTAGAGTCTGGGGTTCCGGCCGAGGCTGTCGAAGCCGCTATCCCCTTGGCTCAAAATGGGAGGAGTGTTGAAGGTAAACTTTCTGAATTTTAAATTAGCAGCCTTTCCGGTGTCTGAACTCTTTTGTTTTCTCAGAATTACGCGAGTTGGCGGTCTCTATTGTTGATCTGTCTCCCCGGCAATCCTTTCAGCGCCTGTTGGAGACGGCAGCTCCGCAAGCGATATCCCCCCAACGCATCGTCCTCTCATCCGGGCAAGGTTGGTGTCGTTCATCTCTTCTCATAGCGTCGTCATTATTTTGCGTACTGACATTGATGTTTTCTACAGTTTTGGAGGCCGATGATGAGGTCGAGGTTCTCGAAGGACCAGGAGAACCCTCAGCTCCTACTTGCGTGGCCGTAGGTAAGTGACATTCCGGTATGGCTTCACCTGTTCCTCTGCTTAAGAATTTTACTAATATCTTTCAATTCTGAACAGCTTTGCTCGTTCCAGTAGCGTTGGAATCGCGTGTCGTCATGCCGCCTGGTCCTTATGCTTTGCGAGCTTCAGAACGCTTGGCCCAATTGAGCCTTGCATCCTTGTCATCTCTGATCGAGGAGCTTCGTGCTGGCAGCGCGACCACCGCTGAAGCGTTTGCCGCCGAAGCTAACGGTTCTCTACCTTTTCTCGCCACCTACCATAGCGAAGGGGTGGTGTGAGTCTGGGTGGAGTTCTGTCGGCAGGTGGAGGCTCGCTTGCATGCCCTTGAATGCTCTCGCCTTTCCTCTAAAGCCGTGGCTGCAAAAGTGGAGTTGCGGGGTCTGATAGCATGATGCGCGGCTAACATGACGTCATGCGAGAAGAGGCTCGGTCGCAAGTTCTCCGAGAGGGAGCTAGCTTCCAAGGCGCTGAGCGAGCTTCAAGCCAATCTCACAGCCAAGGCCAACAAAGCGTATGAACTCTGGCGGGTGCTTCAGGAGTCCATCAAAGAGGTGGTGGTTCTCGATAAAGCTGCCACGTTTACTCGTGAGAGGGTCGAGGCTCATAAAGCCACCGAGAAAGAGCTCGAAGCTCGGCTCGCTTCGTATCAGGCTCAGCAAGCTCAAGCGGAGGCTCGTCTTCTGGAGATCTTGCGTCATGAAGCCGTGGCTCAGCAACAGAATGACGAGCTGGTAAAATTATTGCACCGCCCGCCGGCTTGAGGACTTGTATCTTTTTTCCCCTTTTTTTGTACATACTCATGGATGAGAGTATCTTTCTTTTTTGTTTCTTTCATGAATTGTACTTCGTATCCATTTTGGTTTATGAATAAAAGATACATTTTTCTTCTCAATGGTGTGTCCCCCTTTTTATTGAATGTATTCTGCGGATATTCTATCTTGATCTCCTTGCAGGACAGCGATGGCTTAGGATTCAGGGTTACGATCTGCTTCCTAAGACTTCTGCATTTTACGAGCCACTAGGGTCTCATAAAGAGTTTTTCTCCCTACAGGTCGATAGGATCCCATAGGTGTAAGTCCTTCTTAAGAATCATGGGGACTCTTAAGCAGGTTTTTCCCTTGAGAGTCGTAAGGATCTCGCAAGAGAGTTTTCTTCCTTACAGGTCGTGAAGACCCGCAAGTGCTGGATGTGGTCGCCCTTATCCGTGTTTCACGGGGTCAGGGGGTCGCTCAAGGTATCGTAGTTTAAAGACATCACGGTCAAGGTTAAGGACCTCATAGTCCGTGGATTTAAGGACTCCACAGTCCGATGTTAGTTTTAAGACATCATGGTCAAGGTTAAGGACCTCATAGTCCGTGGATTTAGGGACTCCACAGTCCGATGTGTGGTTGCAGGGACCCGTCACCTCTTTGAAGACGTTGAGGAATTACAACGCCAGGCATCAAAGGAGTGAAGAGATGTACCCTTAAACCAAGGCAAAATCTGTAAGGAATTGGGGTGGTTGATCGTTAGTTTTAAGACATCACGGTCGAGGTTAAGGACGTCATAGTCCGTGGATTTTAAGGACTCCACAGTCCGGTATTTGCTCTGGATGCTTCACACGGGTTCACTGCCGTGCTTGGCGAGGACCAGGCTCCGCTCTGGATGCTTCACATGGGTTCACTGCCGTGCTCTGCGAGGACCAGGATCCGCTCTGGACGTTTTCCACGGGGTCAAAGAGTGACATTATCCGCGTTCCACGTAACCAGGAATTTTGCACTAGATGCTTCACATGAGTTCACTGCCGTGCTCGGCGAGGACTAGGCTCCGCTCTGGACGTTTTCCACGGGGTCAAAGAGTGACATTATCCGCGTTCCACGTGACCAGGAATTTTGCACTAGATGCTTCACACGGGTTCACTGCCGCGCTCGGCGAGGACTAGGCTCCGCTCTGGATGCTTCATACGGGTTCACTGCCGTGCTCTGCGAGGACCAGGATCCGCTCTGGATGTTTTCCACGGGGTCAAAGAGTGACATTATCCGCGTTCCACGTAACCAGGAATTTTGCACTAGATGCTTCACACGGGTTCACTGCCGCGCTCGGCGAGGACTAGGCTCCGCTCTGGATGCTTCACACGGGTTCACTGCCGTGCTCTGCGAGGACCAGGATCCGCTCTGGACGTTTTCCACGGGGTCAAAGAGTGACATTATCCGCGTTCCACGTAACCAGGAATTTTGCACTAGATGCTTCACACGGGTTCACTTCCGCGCTCGGCGAGGACTAGGCTCCGCTCTGGATGCTTCACACGGGTTCACTGCCGTGCTCTGCGAGGACCAGGATCCGCTCTGGACGTTTTCCACGGGGTCAAAGAGTGACATTATCCGCGTTCCACGTAACCAGGAATTTTGCACTAGATGCTTCACACGGGTTCACTGCCGCGCTCGGCGAGGACTAGGCTCCGCTCTGGATGCTTCACATGGGTTCACTGCCGTGCTCTGCGAGGACCAGGATCCGCTCTGGACGTTTTCCACGGGGTCAAAGAGTGACATTATCCGCGTTCCACGTAACCAGGAATTTTGCACTAGATGCTTCACACGGGTTCACTGCCGTGCTCGGCGAGGACTAGGCTCCGCTCTGGACGTTTTCCACGGGGTCAAAGAGTGACGTTATCCGCGTTCCACGTAACCAGGAATTTTGCACTAGATGCTTCACACGGGTTCACTGCCGCGCTCGGCGAGGACTAGGCTCCGCTCTGGATGCTTCACACGGGTTCACTGCCGTGCTCTGCGAGGACCAGGATCCGCTCTGGACGTTTTCCACGGGGTCAAAGAGTGACATTATCCGCGTTCCACATGACCAGGAATTTTGCACTAGATGCTTCACACGGGTTCACTGCCGTGCTCGGCGAGGACTAGGCTCCGCTCTGGATGCTTCACAAGGGTTCACTGCCGTGCTCTGCGAGGACCAGGATCCGCTCTGGACGTTTTCCACGGGGTCAAAGAGTGACATTATCCGCGTTCCACGTAACCAGGAATTTTGCACTAGATGCTTCACACGGGTTCACTGCCGCGCTCGGCGAGGACTAGGCTCCGCTCTGGACGTTTTCCACGGGGTCAAAGAGTGACATTATCTGCGTTCCACGTGACCAGGAATTTTGCACTAGATGCTTCACACGGGTTCACTGCCGTGCTCGGCGAGGACTAGGCTCCGCTCTGGACGTTTTCCACGGGGTCAAAGAGTGACATTATCCGCGTTCCACGTAACCAGGAATTTTGCACTAGATGCTTCACACGGGTTCACTGCCGTGCTCGGCGAGGACTAGGCTCCGCTCTGGACGTTTTCCACGGGGTCAAAGAGTGACATTATCCGCGTTCCACGTGACCAGGAATTTTGCACTAGATGCTTCACACGGGTTCACTGCCGTGCTCGGCGAGGACTAGGCTCCACTCTGGACGTTTTCCACGGGGTCAAAGAGTGACGTTATCCGCGTCCCACGTAACCAGGAATTTTGCACTAGATGCTTCACACGGGTTCACTGCCGTGCTCGGCGAGGACTAGGCTCCGCTCTGGACGTTTTCCACGGGGTCAAAGAGTGACATTATCCGCGTTCCACGTAACCAGGAATTTTGCTGATTGTATCCGCATTTCACGGGGTGGAGGTTTGACTGTTGGCGATATGTATACCACCGAGCCCTGGAACTGAGAGTTGCCGCTGTTCCGCTTAGCTTGAAGTTGTGTCCGTTGTTACGAGACGAGTGTTGGGATGATCTCTAGGTCGCTTGTGGCCCGTCGAGATTTAGCTTCTTTCCTTGGTGAAACCTGGGGGAGGGAGGTATGTTCCCTTTTTGTTTATGCCATTGGATTGTATACAGGGTGTGATGGAACATCACCTGTAAGGCATACATTTTATTTTTATTTTATTTCTTTTTCCGCGATGCTCTATCGTTTCAGCTTTTATATCGCGAAGGTTGCGATTGCCCCATCATTTCGGCTATTTTTCGCGGTGCCCAATCATTTCGGCTATTTATTTATTTTCTACTCGCTGCTTTTTATTGCGAGTTGCCCCATCGTTTCGGCTATTTTTCATGCATACATTTTTACTTGCTGCTTTTTATTGCAAGTTGCCCCATCATTTCGGCTATTTCGTAGGCATGTGTGGCTTGCTAGCTTTTTCGCCGCAAGCTTGGATTTTAGACACCGATTTCGGCATCAGCACCGCTGCAACTGGGATGTTGCCAGGAGCGAATCATCATTTGCCTCTGTCGATATTGAACAAAGGTGGCTTAGTAAACAGGGTTAAGGGTCCTGTCAACCAAGGCTTTTGACTTCATGAGCCGTAAGGGTCTCACAAAGGTATTTCTCCCTACAAGTCGTGAGGATCTTGCAGGTGTATTTTCTCCTTAGGGATCGTGAGGATTCCTAAGTGTATGTTCCTCTGCAAGTCGTAAGGATCCTACAAGAGGGCTTTCTCCTTATGGGTCGAGAGGACCTACAAGGGTTGCTCATCATATGGGCATATCCCTAGTCACGGGTGGGACTTTGCTGGGGAAATGTTTTTTCGCGCCCGTGGATTGTATACAAGGGTCAGTATTGAGCCTCTTGTAGGGCAATATCGAAGGTTGTGGAGGATTTGCTTAAGAACAGGTTTAGGTTTCTGTAACTTAAGAATTTCAAATCTCATGAGCCGTGAGGGTCCCATAAGAGAATTCTCCTTACGAGTCGTGAGGATCTCGTAAGTGTATTTTCTCCTTAGGAATCGTGAGGATCCCTAAGTGTGTTGCTCCTTTGTGAGTCGTAAGGATCTCACGCAGGTGGTTTCTCCTTACAAGGTCGAGAGGACCCTACAAGTGTCTTTTAACGAGGTTGCGCCCTTTCGGGTTTTCACAAACACTCGCCGGTAGTCCTGCTGTTTTTACTCACGGAGCCCTTTCGGGTTTTCATCCGTGCCCATTTTGCTTATGGACATACCGTTTTTTTTAATATTTTTTAATATTTTTTCTTTCTCTCTCCTTTTTTTATCTCGTCAGCCTAAAGATACTGCGGTAGTAGTTTTAGGGACGTTTCGGTCCGTCGTTAGTTTAAGGACGTTTCGGTCCGTCGATAGTTTAAGGACGTTTCGGTCCGTCGTTAGTTTAAGGACGTTTCGGTCCATCGATAGTTTAAGGACGTTTCGGTCCGTCGCTATGGGAAGGCCGGCTGCTGCTTGTAAAGTCTGAGCCTAGGAAGATAGTGAGCGGACATAGTCGTCGTCATCCATCATTGACCCAGGCTGTGGCTTATTAAGCGTAGTATTTCTTTAAGAAGCGGCCGTTTATTGGCCTGAAAGTCCTTTCACCGTGCATGTCCATGAGTAGGTAGGCTCCACCCTGGTAGACCTTGTCTATGATGTACGGGCCTTCATAGTTTGGCTCAAATTTTCCTCGCTTGGCACGATTGGGGATCATAGGTCTTTTGACCACTAGTACGAGTTCGCCTTGGCGGAATATGCTCGGCCTGGTCAATCTTTCGTACGAGCGCGTCATCTTTGCTTTGTAGGCCTCTAGATGTTGTTGCGCTATGAGCCGGGTTTCGTCGAGGGCATCAAGCTCCTCAAGCCGAAGGTGAGCATTTTCTTCGTTCGTCAGCTCGTGGTGGACTGCTACTCGTAGAGAGGGTAATTCTATTTCGAGGGGGAGCACTGCTTCCGTCCCAAATACCAACGCGTACGGCGTTGTGTTCGTGGCCGTCTTGAATGTAGTTCGATAAGCCCAAAGGGCTTCTTGCAGCCTTTCGTGCCAGTCTCTCTTATTCCTGGAAACGGTATTTTTTATGATCTTCGTCAAGGTCTTATTGAAGGCCTCGGCCAGACCGTTAGCTCGTGGATTGTAAACCGAAGAATATCTCCAGTCTATATTGTGCTGCTGTGCGAAGCGGCTAATCTTATGGCTTCGGTAGGCCGGCCCATTATCGGAGATAATCCGCCGTGGAGTTCCGAACCGATAGATGACGTGCGTCTTGAAGAAATGGAGGATATTCTCCGTCTTCACTTCCCTCAGTGGTACTGCTTCTGCCCATTTGGAGAAGTAATCAGTTGTCGCCAGGATAAAACGGTGTCCCCGGGATGATGCTGGCTCAATGGGGCCGACTATGTCAGTCCCCCACATTTCGAACGGCCAGCTAGCCACCGTTGGGTGCAGTGGATTCGGATGTTGGTGGATGAAGTCTCCATGAATCTGGCATGAGTGGCATTGCTTCGCATACTCGAGGCAGTCTTGGATCATCGTGGGCCAGTAGTAACCCATCCGTTTAATTTTTAACTTCATCTTTGGGCCTGCTTGGTGAGAACCGCAAAGTCCGTCATGAACTTCCTGAATGACTCTTTCTGCTTCGTCAGGTCCTAAGCATCTCAGCCATAGAGAATCAAACGATCTCTTGTATAGAATATCGTTGACGAAAGCGAAAGATAAAGCTCGTTTCATGAGCTGATGTCTTGAGGACGCTTCTTTGGGCATTCGGTGGGACTTAAAGTAGTCTATGAAGACTTCCCTCCAGTCTTCGGCCTTCTCATGGTCTTTTATTTGTAGGGTCGTCTGCTCAGTCGCTCCCTTCTCCTTATATAATTCCGGAGGTATTTCCGCCGGGGCGAGCACTCGACGGCTTTGTACCACGATTCTGACGTCATCGAGGTTCTCGTCAGCCAGTTCTTTAGCAAGTTTAGCCAACGCGTCTGCTTTGCTGTTTTCCGCGCGCGGTATGTTCTCCAAGATATAGGAGGGAATTTGGGTCAACAGTTGTTGCACCTTTTCGCCGTACTTCACCAACTCCGGCTTGCACGTTTGGTAGTCACCATTTACTTGACTAACGACCAGTTGAGAATCCCCGTATATAAGGAGGTCTTCAATTCCCAGGTCGATGGCGATTTTGAGGCCTGCTATCAGAGCTTCGTATTCAGCTTCATTGTTTGTCCTTGGCTCTGTTAAAGAGAAGGCGAAGCGCATTATCCCTCCTTGTGGGGTTGCAAAGACAAGGCCTATCCCCGATTTGATCATTGGGATACCTTGTTTCTGTTTCTTTACGGAGGACGCTCCATCGAAATAGAGTTCCCATCGGGTGCTTCCGCCGCTAATCGCATCAAATGCATGCTCGTCCGGCAAATCACAGTTCAGAGGAGAATCGGCCGGTATCGGGTGCTCAGCGAGGAAGTCGGCAATGGCCTGGCCTTTCACTGCCTTAAGAGGTTGATATGTTATCGAGAACTCCATCAAGAGCAGGGCCCATTTAGCGAGTCGTCCTGTCAATATGGCTTTTGACATCAAGTACTTAAGGGGATCCACTTTTGAAATGAGACGGACTTCATGTGCCAACGCATAGTGCCTGAGCTTTGTTATCGCGAAGATTAACGCCAAGCAATGTTTTTCAATGGGAGAGTAGTTGCTTTCTGCCCCCAGTAGAACTCGACTTAAGTAGTAGAGTGCTCTCTCTTTCCCCTGATCGTTTTCTTGTGCCCATAATGCGCCCAAGGAACCTTCGAGGGCGGTTGTATAAAGAATGAGGGGTTTTCCCTTGACCGGCGCAGCTAACACCGGCGGGTTCTGCAGGTACTGCTTGATTTCATCTAGCGCGCTCTGGCACTTATGGTTCCAGACGAACGGGGTTCCCTTCTTCATCAGGTGACTGTAAGGACGACACTTGCCTGACAGGTTGGCGATCAATCGCCGGATGTATGCGAGCTTCCCTTGGAGAGACCGCAACTGCTTGAGGGTTCTTGGCGGAGGCATTTCCATGATTGCCTTGATCTTAGATGGATCTATTTCGATACCTCGATGTCGGATGATGAATCCCAGGAATTTACCCGAGGAGACTCCAAACGCGCATTTGAGGGGATTCATCTTCAAATTATGTTGCCGAAGGCGTTGAAATACAGTCTCCAGATGCTTTAAATGCTCTTCGTATGACATGCTCTTTAGTACAAGGTCATCGATATAGCACTCGACGATGTCATGTATGAGGTCATCAAAGATCTTTGTCATGGCCCTTTGATAGGTAGCGCCAGCGTTCTTTAGACCAAAGGGCATAACCCTGTAGCAGAATATACCCAAAGGGGTCCGGAAAGCGGTATGCTTCTGGTCTTCGGGATGCATCTTTATCTGATTGTATCCTGACGAACCGTCCATAAAGGAGAAAACCTCGTGAGTGGACGTGTTATCTATCATTAGCTCGGTTACTGGTACTGGGAAATCGTCCTTTGGACAGGCTTTATTGAGATCCCTGAAATCCACGCATATGCGTACCGTCCCATTCTTCTTCATTACCGGGACGATATTGGCGATCCAGTCGGGATATTGGACTTCTTGGATAAATCCAGAATCGATCAGCTTCTTGACTTCGGCATTGATGCTCATTTCAAGCTCGAGTCGCATCCTTCTTGGCGCCTGCTTGACTGGCTTGATATCTGGGGATATTGCTAATTTATGCACAGCAATCTCCGGATCTAATCCTGGCATCTCGGAGTAGTTCCATGCGAAGCAGTCTTTATGCCGTAGAAGCACGTTCTTTAACGCAGCCACCCTTTCTTCGGATAGCAGCTCGCTGACAAATGTCGGTCGCGGGTCGTCTGCCGATCCCAACTCAATCTTCTTGAGGTTATCTGCAGTAGTATGTATACCATCTTCCAGTTCTTTCGGAGCGGACGGAAATTCTGAGATCACCTCATCATCGCTGTTCTCAAAGCACCGGGGAAGGTCATCTACGTTCTCGGGCTCTTCTCTTAATATCGTAATCGTATAACAGGTGCGAACCCGCTCCCCGGACTGAGGTGGACCCGGTTCTGCTCTTGCGGCCTTGGGTTCATGCTTTTGTGGCGGCGTTACCCTCCAGCCGTCGGATAAAGCGAATCTGCCCTGTTGGTACTGGTCCTCGACCCAGTTCTTGAAGGTGAAGCAGTCTTCGGTAGGATGTCCTATGGCTCGGTGATAAGAGCAATAGCTCAGATGAGAAGCCTCGTTAGCTTGCTCAGGATGTCTAGACTCTGGAAGCGCGATCATTTGATGTTTTATAGCGAGCTTGAGTAACTTCTCCGTCTTGTCTCGGGGGAAGGAGTACGCTCGACTCATCTTCTTCATGAGGGACAAATCCGAGCCGTGCAACACCCGACCACGTAACCCTCTAATCCTGCGTCGTTGTTGTCGGCTCCTCTTTCCGCTTCTTGATTTATTTCTGCCTCTGCGTCGGGCCTTTCGTACAACGGATTGACGAGGATGGGCGTCTTTGTCTTTTGCAGCCTGTTGAAATAGACGTTGCGTCCTGGCCTTCTCGTAGATGGCCATTTCGCGGTTGTGGTCTTCCCGAGCTTTCTGACCCACTTTCCTGATAGGCTTGCCCATTCGTTCTTCAAACGACGGACTCGGCGCTTCAATCGCGGGGTCTAATGTTGATGAGGGGTTGGCATCTCCCGACGAGGCATCCTCTTCTTCATCAAAGGTATATATGGCGTAGCTACTGTGGGCCCGTTCCCGTTTTCCGGCTCTTGCGTATCCAAGCCCGAGTGTTTCCATTTTCCCGTTGGGCAATTTGCGTTGAGTCCCGGGGACATCCCAAATCCTGTTGTAGAACCGAGCCTGCCGAACAGTCTGTTTTAAGGGTACTCCTTGGCGCTTCAATAGCTTCTTTAATCCATTTGTATAGTATCTGGGCAGACGGATGGGTTGGAGCCTGTCAAGTGTAGCATCCGCGCCATGCCAGATCTCTTTCTCTATTTTCGGCTCTGAGGATCGGTAGAATAGGATCACCTTCTCACCCCTTTGCCTGGGAGGGACGTAAAATGTTTGCAGGTCCTGCACATTGTGAGCCTGAAGTGTGTCGAGATCCTTGTAGTGTTCTCGCGGTACCATGGTGATTTGCAAACTATGGTCATCGCCAAGGGGTGCTTGTATTGACAGCCGATTGGAGAACACAGCATTAACTTCATCTTCTGAATCACTTCCGAAGACTAACATGGGGGCGGGCGTCCCCAGGTTGTTGCGTTGAGATGGCCCTGCATAAACTATCTCTTCCTCTTCTTCGGTATCGCTCCCGAAAACAGGGATGGTGGCGGCGGTTTTGTTTTCCGGGTTGCGACACCTTTCTGTATCCTTGAAATCTGGCAAAAAGTACTTCGCATCTTCGTATTTGCGGACTTCGTTCACGGAAAATGGGTTTAGCTCTCCTGTTACAGTATACTCGAAACCATCCTTAAAGTATTTCATACACTGATGTTGTGTAGAAGGGATGATGTTGTACTCGTGTAGCCAAGGACGACCGAGCAGGGCATTATAGCAGGTCTTGGCGTCAATGACATGGAATTTGATGTCTGTGACGAGAAGTCCAAAGCGTAATGTTAGTATCACAGATCCGAGAGTCCGTGATGATTGTGAGTCGAAACCGGAGATAGTAATTTTGTCACGAGCGAGGTGTTGCACACTCATGCAGATTTCCTTCAACACCCGAACATTAAGGAGATTGACGGAGGATCCATTATCCACCAGGATCTTGCCTATCTTGATGTCATGGCAGTATCCGGAGACATATAGGGGACGGTTGTGGTCGCACGTCCCGAGAAGGAGGTCTTCATCACCGAAAGTGATGTCGGCCGTATGCACTTCCTCCAGTTCATCCTTCATCTTTTCAGTGGCAAGGAAGGCTTGGAATTGCTCAGGTTCTTGTAACGCCTTAATTAGTAAGTCTCGCGCTTCTTTTGATAATAAGAGGGCATCGAGAATGCTAAGCTGAGAAGGTAGCTTACTTAGGTGCGCGAGGATGTTATAGTCCACCTTACCCTTCCTAGGAGGGTCTTTGGCAGCCAGCTCTCTCATGACTTGGTCATCTAAAGTGATATCTTCAGTGACCTTTTCCTTTCCCTTATCCTTTCTACTTACGGGCCCGAGATTCTTTTCTGGGAGTGTGCGATTGCGCAGCTGAATGTTCTTACAGATCTCCGATTTCTCCTCTTTCCCTAAAACAGATTCTTTAAAGAGAGGGCCCAGAGCCATTTCTTCATCAGAGTCGCTCCCAAAGGTGAGAACTTGTGACCCCTTGGCGTTAACCATGTAACAGTTGCCAGTAGTTCTGTTGTGCCCATCGATAGTACTTCTTCGCTCCCGACGGATCTTGCGTTTCATGCGCTTAAAATGTTGCCGATGAGCAACATATCCTTGCCACCATATCTTAAAGGCGTCGCACTCCTCCGTGGGGTGTGAGATTTTCTGATGATATGCGCAATAATCAGGGTGCCTCTCCACCCCATCGTGTGTGTTTCCTTCCGAGGGCGGTAGCTTCATCCCCATTGACATGGCTTTGGCAAACCTTTTTCTCGTCTTGAATATCTTCTTGTCTACTTCGGATGCCTTTCGCTCTGGCAGGGGTAGTTCAACTCTTCCGTTCAGTCGCCTGCATTTGGTTCCTTCTGACGCTGCCATCTCACGCTCCTGATCCGCTTTACTTTTTAGACGAATCTCGTCTAGAAAAGCGTCGATCATTTCGTCTGTTGGCCATGCACGCTCTGGTACAGGCTCTGCCTCCAGCTTCTTAGTGCCAGGAGTTTTCCCATCATCGGTAAACGAGTGGGAGATTACGTTACAACTCGCCACATATCCTTCGGATTCATCCGACGAGCTCTCTCCATCATCTTCCTCTTGAAAGATGTGGTTGAGGAACTCTTGCAGTGTGACAGGAGTTCGCGCCTTTTGATTGTACTCTTCCAGTGCGTCGATTTGCTTCTGCAAGTTCGTGTGCTCGTCTCCAAGCTTCACGGTCTTCTTGGATTTCTTCTTCTTTTTCTTCGAAGATTTTGACGGTTGGGCGTGAGTATTTGGGTCCTCATCGCGAGTCTTCGTAGTTGGGCGGCGCCTTAGCATCCCTTCGATAATTTGAGGTTCAAGAGGGTCCTTCCATTCGATCGCAGGGCACGCATGAAGGTCTCTCAGCATTCTTTTGGTTTTAGTTGATAGCACGACCTCCCATGGAGCTTCTTCAATAAAGGAGCAGGTTGCCCCCGGTGTATCTGCTTTCTTAGGAGTATGCGGCTGTGGTGGGTTCACCTTCCACTTTTCGGACAGTACAAACTTCCCCTGGAGGTATTGATCTTCAATCCATCCTTTGAAGACGAAGCAATCTTCAATCGGATGGCTTACCGTTTGATGGTAAGGGCAATAGTTAGGGTTATTCATCTCGGTGGGTTGCGGCGGTCGCCTTGGATTTGGTAGGCTTATAAGTCTGTTGCGTATTGCCAGCTCGAATAACCGTTTCGTCTTGTCTCGTGGGAACGAGTAGGGACGCTTCATCTTCTCATTATAATACCGGTGTCTTTCCTCCAGTTGATCTGCCGGTTTCGGGGCGTTAGGTTGCTGTTGGGCATTCGCAACAAAGGTTGCCCTTCCTTTACCCTTGTCATTCCGAGGTTCCGACTTCGGGGGAGGTGGTCTATGACCCATCTGGTCCATCTGAGCCAACTTGTCGATTAAAGCCTGGAATGTGGTTGGCTTAAAGAACATCATAAACTGGGAGATAGTTGCGTGGGGGTCTAGGGTTCCCACGAACATGCCCACTGCGGGCGCCTCCTCAATGCGTTGTTCACATCTCGACCACAAGTTCCGCCAGCGTATAGCATACTGGACCCAGGTTTCGCCTGGTTTTACCCTGGCGTTAATCAGTGCAGTTATTGGAGTGCGTTCGCTGGCACTTGCGAATCACTGAGTGAATAACAACTCCATTTCAGCGAACGTTTTGATAGAATCGTTCGGGAGTTCCGAATACCATTCGAACGCAGTTTCTGATAAGCTGCCCACGAACTGGCGGAGCAACAGTTTATCATCACCGCCGGTGTTACCGCAGAGGGCCCGGAACTGGGCGACATGTTGATGGGCGTTGCCAGTCCCCTTGTACACGTGGAATTTTGGTATCGTATAGCCTTGCGGGTATTTGATTTGGTCGTACCAGCTTGGATACGGCCGCCCCGTTTTTACGACTTGACCAGCTGCCTCAGTCGCATGATGAACCCGGATTTGCTGGGCTATGTAGTCAACCAAGTCAGCCTTAGAGATTGCCTCCTCCTTGGCCGTTGAGAGGGCTGGTGGTGGATTTGACGTTTCTCCTCTGTCGTCTTCAAGAACGATTGGGGGATCCTCGGCGGGTAAGTCCTGCTGGATCATCATTCCTATCATATCTTGGAAGAGAAGGCCCATACGTTGTATGTTGGCCGCTTGTTCAGCAGCCTCTTTGTCCCTTTTCTCCAGTATTCGGCGAAGGAATTCAGCGTCGGTTTCTTCCTCCTGGCGTGCGTCTGAGGACGTTTCTGGGTTTTCTTTTGGCCCGGTAAGTGCGGCCATAGCATTCATCATTTCCTGAAGCTTTTGTTGCTGCTCCTGGGCTTTCGTCACGGATCGGGTTAGCGGTCGGTGGCCCGTAGAAGTGCGGCTTTCCTCCTTTCCAGAGGCCATGTAAACAGTGTGCACCACCATGCCCCCAGACTTAGGGCGTCTGGGCTCAGTGCTTTTAGTCGTCGTTGCATGCTGGGGGGTCTTCTCTGGCCTCCTCCTTTTATGAGCCATGGAGGTTGAGGGGGCCGTTGAGGTGGGCGTCCAGACAGCCTTTTGGGGTTTAGCCTGGTGACCAGCTTCCGGTTGGATTTTCAGCTTCTTGTGCTGGCGGGAGAAGTTTGGATCGATGATCGAGTCTCGGGCCTGCCGCCAAACCTTATAGATTTTGGAAGACAGCCGTTGAGGAGATCGGGGCTGTTCTGGTTTTATTTCCACAACCTTTTTTAATGGGGGAGGAGACCTCTTCAGCACTGCAGTAGGAGAATTCCTTCGCACCTTATTTAGCATTTCGAAGCTGTTCCCAGTTGGAACAGCAGCATTAACTTCTGCCACCGGGGCTGATGGAGTCAACCTGGAGGGGGAGTTGCCCCCAGCCTTCCTTACTCGGCGCCAATGGCGACGTCGAGCGTGTCGAGCGGATGGCGTAGGGTCAGCGGTAAGAATGGTTTCGTCTTGCCCCCTGTCTGGGTGGGGGGTCGCCGTTGGTATTAGCCTGTCAAAGACCGATGTCCTTTGGGCAGCAGGAGCGGGAGCTGAAGCCGTCAATCTTGTAAAGACCGACCTTTTGGCCGGAGAAGCCGCCTTGACGATTTCGGGGGTAGGAGCGGCCACTTTCTTAGAAGCAGCCTTCTCTGAGATTGTAGGCCCCATGATGAGTTCGCAGGATTTCTGGCCCAATCTAGAGAAGACCGAGGCGTTGACGTCGGGCGACTCGTTGAGAGGAGCCGCGGCAGGGGTAAGACGATCAAAGACCGACTTCTTGAGAGCTTCCGTTATCAGCACTGGAGCGGTGAAGCTTGTCGGCGGGAGCATGGTCCCAAAGAACAATCCTGTGGTGGCACGAGTAACCTGTTCCACGGGCATTGTAAATAGCGAAGCAGCTTGGGGTCCGTAGGCTATACCTCCCGGCGAGGCAGAGCGTTGGTTGTAATTGCAGTCCAAGCAGTTGGAGAATTTCGCAGAAGTAGAAGCCATCGATCCTTTGCTTTCTGCAATAAGCGAGACGCCAATTCTTAGTATCTTGAAATCCAAGGGCAACCATTAGCGAACCGTGATTGGTTCGCGAGTCACGACACACGAAGTGTGGAGTGGAAAGAGGAAAAGGTCCCACCGGGCGTGCCAGAATTTGTTCCCCTCCGAACGGCGGCGCACAAGACTGCGATGTCTTGGCACTGAGATTCGGGGCAGATGCTAATTGGTGCTATCCGTCCACCTCTCCGAAGATGCCAAGTTGATTTATGGCACCATGTATCGAAGGTTTAAACGGATGCGTCCGATGTAGCAGACTTCGTCAGATTCCCCCTCGTTTGAGGGGTTTTTGATTGTGGGGACGCTCTTCCCTGCAGGCGCAAGCCCCTGCAGTTAATTACGCTACCGCATTGCGGTAACAACTTTCTCCTTCTCCAGATGGTCACTTCGTGTCGTGGGTGTTTGTTTTGTGTTTTGTTGCCCGTGGATTGTTTACGGAGACTGAGTTATGTCGTCGCCCGTAGGGCGTGGACTAGTCCAAATCCGTATTATCTTAGATTTGGGTTTGGGGGTTTGGTTTGAGGATACGTCAGCCATACTTGAGGCTAAGATCAACTCAAACGTTTGTTAAGGATACGTTAGTCTAACTTTGAGACTAAGATCAACTTAACGGGATCGTTTGGATCCGACAAAGGAGCGTTTTAGGCTCCATTGTTCCAGTTTAGGGACATAGTGGTCCATCGTATGTATGGCCGTCGGGACCCGTCACCTCTCTAACGACGTTGAAGGATTACAACGACGGATGTCAGAGGAGTTCAGGGATATACCCTCGAGCCAGAGTTAATTGGGGGGATTCATAGTCCAGTCTGTTTGAAGGTTTAAGGATACGTTAGCCATCTTCAAAGCTAAGATCAACTTAAACGGGACCGTTTAGATCCGACAAAAGAGCATGCGGGGCTCTATTGTTCTAGTTTAAGGACACTGTGGTCCATGGGTAGTTTAAGGACATTGCGGTCCATGGGTAGTTTAAGGACATTGTGGTCCATTGTTAGTTTTAAGACATCTCGGTCAAGGTTAAGGACGTCGTAGTCCATGGTTTTAAGGACCCCACAGTCCATTGTTAGTTTAAAGACATCTCGGTCGAGGTTAAGGACGTCGTAGTCCATGGGTTTAAGGACCCCACAGTCCATTGTCAGTTTAAAGGCATCTCGGTCGAGATTAAGGACGTCGTAGTCCATGGGTTTAAGGACCCCACAGTCCATTGTTAGTTTAAAGACATCTCGGTCGAGGTTAAGGACGTCGTAGTCTATGGGTTTAAGGACCCCACAGTCCATTGTTAGTTTAAAGACATCTCGGTCGAGGTTAAGGACATCGTAGTCCATAGGTTTAAGGACCCCACAGTCCATATCAATGTGTGGTCATCGGGACCCGTCACCTCTTTGAAGACGTTGAGAGATTACAACGCCAAGTATCAAAGGAGTGAAGAGATGTACCCTAGAACCGGAGTGGATTAAATAGTCCTTGGCCCAATTTGGGATCAAGACCAATTAATTATGTTATGAGCCCATTAGCCCAGTTAATTACGAATTGAGGACTTATGGCCAGCTTGGGCTAAGTCCAATCAGGAGAGGCTTTGCCTCTATCCATTTAGCCAATTGGACCAATGTCTAGTGTTAAACACTAAAGACCAACCAGTGTTGAACACTGGGAATGAGATTGACAAGTTAGTGTTTAACACTAAAAGATAATTGGTGTTAAACACCAGCAACAGGGCTTTCAAATTAGTGTTAAACACTAAAACAGATCAGTATCAAGCACTGGCAACAGAGATCTCAGATTAGTGTTAAACACTAAGGTAGTCAGTGTTGAACACTGCGAATAAAGCTTTTTGATTAGTGTTGAACACTAAGGCCCAACAGTGTTTCAATACTGGATTCGAGAGTTCCAATTTAGTGTTGAACACTAAGGCAAGAGGGGTCACGTGGCAACACGTGAGAGCGCCCTCCTTTCATTTATTCTGCTGAGATTATCGCATCTTTCAGAGCATCACGTGCCATCACGTGACGGGCATTCAAATGCTTGTGTGTTAAAGCTTCTGTCAAGGGTCACGTGGGTCACGTGGGGCACTGCCTCAAAGGGGCTTTCTGTAGATCTCTTGGGGGGGGTCACGTGGTGACACGTGACCCTGCCTCTATGTATGTTGTTTAGAGGATCTGTTAATCTTTTCCAGGAATTAAATTCCTCGTAGGGTTAAACCCTGACAGTAATTTCAGAGGAATTAAATTCCTACTTCCTTTTGAAGATTTATATTCTGAATAGAGTTGGACTCTGAATTTTCTGTAGGAATTAAATTCCTCATACATGTGAAGAACTAAATAGGGTTAAACCCTAATAAAAGCTTTTAAGGAATTAAATTCCCACTCTCTGTTAAATTATGATCAAGGGAATTAAATCCCCGCTGTTCCAACAGAACTAGGTTCTTAATTAGGGTTAAACCCTGTTTCTTTTTTGTTCTGAAGGAATTAAATTCCCATAACACAGGGTTAAGCCCTAGTTTTATTTTAAAGGAATTAAATTCCTATAGTTCTGTGAGAATTAAATTCTCGTGCTTCCATTCCCTCTCTATGTTTTGGATCTGCATGGCAGGATCTCAACCCATTGAGAATTAAATTCTCAGATTCAAGGGGAGATGTGCACTTTGCAGATCCTCTATCAAAGAGAGAAGAAATATATTCTTCCGTTTTATATATCAGAGTTAAACTCTGTTGAGAATTAAATTCTCCTTTCTTTCAAGGAGCCTTCCCTTTCTTACCTAGGGTTTTCTTTTGCAGAAGATCCAAGTTCCTCGAAGTATCATGGCTCTCTCTCCCTTTCTTCCCTCTGCGTATATATCTTTTTTTTGTCTCTTGGCTCCTATTTATAGGAGAAGCAGCCGAGTCAATTAGTTTTTTACGAATCTTCATTGAGAGATTTGATTTGCATCCATCATTCGTTCTGGACCTTTGGATTATTAGGTGAATTTTATTCACCATTGGATTTCAAGTCCCGGGATTCTCCTTTGTTATTTCTGTTAGATTTAAAGGGGAAATCTTTCCAAGTTCGGGATTTTCCCATAGATAGATGATATTCAATCAGCTTTAAATCTTTAATTTGATTGGTTCCAGATAATCGCTTTCCTTTGGAAAGATTCGAATCTCTTTCAGAATTTAATTCTGTCAACGAAATGGGCTTTGAAAGCCGGTCACGTATGACCACGTGACCCATGGTCACGTGTGGGCACGTGACCCCCTTGGAACGAGCCTTCTTCTTTCTTTCTGCGCTCTGCCTTCTGGTTGCTGTTTAGCTGTCACGTGCCACCACGTGACCCCTGGTCACGTGTAAGCACGTGACCCTCGTCTGGAGTCTTTTTCTTGCTTTGACTGGAGAATGAGTCTGATGTTTTGATCGTCACGTGCCAACACGTGACCCTGGTCACGTGGGAGCACGTGACCTCTTCTGAAGCTTTTTCCTTGATTTGATCAGGAAGCGTTGGGTCTTTGCTGCTGCTTTTAAATGTCACGTGCCGACACGTGACCCAGGTCACGTGGGAGCACGTGACCCTTACTGAAGCCCCTTTCTTTGACGTATTTGGGAAACTGAATTTGCCTTGTCGATACTTTTAGGTGTCACGTGCCCACACGTGACCCTCTTCTGAAGCTTTTTCCATAAGCTTTCCTGATTTTAAATCAGGAAACAGCTGGTAATCAAGCAAAGATCCTAAGGGCTCTACTAATATGTATATCAGCAATATTCTAAAAGAAACACATGCACATATTAAAGCAGAGACAAACCAAGTAGCATACTACCATTTCGAGCAAGATTGTATAAACAACTGTGAATATCCCAAGCTTCCATCAAGTAATATACAAGCTAGTATGATACAGTAATGGCCTCTAGGGCATATACACTAACAATCTCCCACTTGCACTAAGGCCATGTACTGGCGTATCGAAGACCTATCATCTCGATTAGCCGCTCGAACTGAGTCTGGGGCAAGGCCTTGGTGAATGGATCTGCTGTGTTATCTTCTGAAGCAACCCTCCGAACCTCGATCTCCTGGCGATCCACGATCTCCCTGATTAGGTGATATCGCCTTAAGATGTGTCTGGATTTCTGATGGGACCTGGGTTCCTTCGCTAAAGCTATAGCCCCGTTGTTGTCCCAATACAGAGGTATTGGGTCAACAATAGACGGAACCACCTGAAGTTCTTTCAAGAACTTCCTCATCCAGACAGCTTCTTTTGCGGCATCAGATGCAGCGATGTATTCCGCTTCCATAGTCGAGTCAGCAACGGTTTCCTGTTTGGAGCTCTTCCAACACACCGCCCCTCCATTGAGGGTGAAGACAAAACCCGACATGGACTTGGAATCATCCTTGTCACTCTGGAAGCTGGAGTCTGCAAAGGCCTCAATCTGGAGGTCTTTTCCGCCATACACCAAGAACATCTCCTTAGTCCTTCTCAGGTACTTGAGAATGTTCTTTACTACTATCCAATGTTTCTCCCCAGGGTTTGACTGATACCTGCTTACCACACTCAGTGCATAAGCCACATCTGGTCTGGTACACAACATCGCATACATTATAGAGCCTACCGCAGAAGCGTAGGGTATAATAGACATGCGATCCCTCTCCAAATCAGTCTTGGGAGACATCTCTTTGGAGAGGGTGATCCCGTGACAAGCCGGTAGATTACCGCGCTTGGAATCTTCCATACTGAATCTCTTCAATATGGTGTCGATGTACCTGGACTGCGAAAGTCCTAATATCCTCTTGGATCTGTCACGGTAGATCCGGATACCCAGAATGTATGAGGCATCACCCAGGTCTTTCATGGAGAACCTGTGTGACAATAACCCCTTGACAGATTGTAGCATAGGAATATCATTTCCTATTAAGAGAATGTCATCCACGTATAAAACGAGGAATACTACAGTTCTCGCTACAAATCTACAATAGATGCATGGTTCATCTGGATTTTTGATAAAGCCAAATTCCTTGACCGTCTCATCAAAACAGATGTTCCAACTCCGCGATGCCTGCTTTAGTCCATAAATGGACTTAAGCAACTTGCACACCTTTCCGCTACTCCCACTCTGAATGAAACCCTCTGGCTATTCCATATAGACACACTCCTCTAAATGTCCATTTAGAAAAGCTGTCTTTACGTCCATCTGCCAAATCTCATAATCGTGGAAGGCAGCAATGGCAAGAAGGATCCGAATGGATTTCAGCATAGCTACTGGAGAAAAGGTTTCGTCATAGTCCAAACCAGGTCGCTGACGAAAACCCTTTGCCACCAGTCTAGCTTTATAGGTCTCAACCTGTCCATCTACACCAATCTTCCTTTTGAAGATCCACTTGCATCCTACGGGTTTTACCCCATCTGGAGCAATGTCCAACGTCCATACTTTGTTGGTGTACATGGACTCCATTTCGGTCCGCATTGCATCCAGCCATTTTACCGAGTCTACGCTCTGAATGGCTTGCTGGAAGCTAGTAGGCTCATCAAAATCTATGATGCAATCTTCTCTATCCCCGTCAATGAGAAAACCGTAGTATCTCTCGGGCGGATGGGACTGCCTACTACTCCTGCGGAGTGGCGTGGGAATGTCCTGATCTTTCGAACCCTCTGGTTCTACTAAGCTTTCAGTAATAGCTCGTGGTTCTGGAATTTCTTCCAGTTCTATTGCGCTCCCACTTAATTCTTTTTCTATGAACTGGTGTTCTAGAAAGTGGGCATGGCGAGAAACAAACACCTTTTGTTCCTCTTCGCAATAGAAGAAATATCCCTTGGAGTTCTTTGGATATCCCACAAACTTGCACTGTACTGAGCGTGCCTCGAGCTTGTCCGCATGCTGCTTTTTTACAAAAGCTGGACATCCCCATATCTTAATGTGATTAAGATAGGGTCTCTTCCCACACCACATCTGATATGGTGTAGTAGGCACAGTCTTAGTTGGAACTCGGTTCAAAAGGTATGCAGCTGATTCTAGCGCATATCCCCAGAACGATCGCGGCAGCTCAGCGTTACTCATCATGGACCGTACCATATCCAATAGGGTTCGGTTCCGTCTCTCCGATACACCGTTATGTTGTGGGGTGTATGGAGGAGTAAGCTGAGAGAGAATTCCATTCTCTTTTAAGTAACCCAGGAACTCGGCACTCAAGTATTCACCACCTCGATCAGATCTCAGTGCCTTGATACTTTTGCCTGTTTGTTTTTCTACTTCATTCTTATATTCCTGGAATTTTTCAAAAGCCTCGGATTTATGTTTCATTAAGAAGACATAACCGTACCTTGAAAAGTCATCCGTAAAAGTAATGAAGTAAGAATAATCGCTTCGTGCATTTGTAGACATTGGACCGCACACGTCGCTGTGTATGAGTCCCAAGAGCTCGCTCGCTCTTACTCCGTGTCCAGTGAACGGAGTCTTTGTCATCTTTCCTTTGAGACAAGATTGACAAGTTGCATACGATTGATATTCGAACGGATCCAAATATCCTTCTGCATGTAACTTAGTCAACCTTCTCTCATTGATGTGACCCAGTCTACAATGCCATAAGAAAGTTTTATTGATTTCTGGAGACTTTCTTTTGTGTGTATTCTGGACATTGAAAATCTGTGGTTGGTTTAATACGTATATACCGTTGTTCAATGTACCTGACCGAATCAAAACTTGATTAAGGTGAATGTTCACTACATTACTTACAAATGCAAATTCATAACCTTCTTTAGATAATAAAGATACAGAAATGATATTACAGGTTGCATTTGGTACATAATAACAACTACGCAAAACCAAAAAGTGTCCATCCGACAATCCCAGGTGATAGTCCCCCACGGCCTCAGCATCCATGCTAGCACCGTTTGCAACTCTGAGGGTCATGTCACCTGCCTTCAAAACTCTACGCTTTCTCAACGCCTGCAAAGAATTACAGATATGAGATCCTGATCCGGTATTCAATACCTAGGATGTAGAGTTTATTGATAGACAGTTTTCAATAACATACACACCTGAAGCTGAAGCCGCAACTCGCTTCAAATCCTGTGTTCTGGCCTTCCAAGCCTTGCAATCCTATTTCCAGTGACCACTTTTGTGACAGCAGAACCATTCTTTCTTCCCCACCAGCTTTCCCGCTACCTTTGTTGCTTTTCCTTTTCCCTTCGTATCCACTTTACTGACACCGCCTCTTGGTTTGGCGGGGGCTTTCTTCTTCTTGCCCTTGGCTTTCGCCCTGGACCTAGAAGAGGAAGATCCTCCTACAAACAAAGTGGATGTCTCCCTACTTTTCTGTAGGGTGCCCTCTGCACTCCTCAGCATGTTGAGGAGCTCTGAAAGTTCAACTTCCTTTTCCTGTAAGTTGAAGTTCAGGATAAACTGGGCGTAAGTGGAAGGAAGGGACTGGAGAATTAAGTCCGTATAGAGCTCATTTTCCAACGTGGTCCCAAGTTCTGCGGGCTCCTCTATGTAGCCAATCATCTTAAGCACGTGTTCCGCTACCGATGATCCGATGGCCAACCTTGCCGAAAACAACTTCTTCGACACTTCGTATCTGGCGATACGAGACTGCTCTCCATACAGTTCTTTTGTATGAAGAAATATGGACTCTAGGTCCATATTCTCGTGCCTCCTCTGATGTTCGTTGTCCATCGAGGCAAGTACGAGGCATTTGGCCTTCGCGCAATCTATTTCCCATGTCTTACGGATTTCCCTATCCGCGATACTGGTTTTGGGACCTGGGACAGGGGGAGCTTTGGTGGTAAGAAGATACCCCAGCTTGTCGTAAGTGATTGCCATCTTGACATTCCTGAGCCAATCTTTGTAGTTTGGCCCTGTCAATATGTTTTTATCTAGTAATAACTTAAGTCCGGTCATGTTGAATGGTCGCTGCAATTAGGAGAGAGAAAAGAAACACTTTAGCATGATGCTCTTGCAAGTTTAGAGTGGTTTTTAGTTTGTCTAAACAGGATGGCTCTCACTGTCTCTCGAATCCCTTCTCAAACCGTAAAGAAAGGATTAGTCAGGATCAATCTCACCGTACAATACTTGCTTAACCGTTCAGCCAGGCCAGTGTCGGTACTTCGAGGGAGGTTTTCCAACGCTTTCGCGAAGTTCCTTAATTAAGTAACCTCTTTTCCCTGTGGGCGTAGCCCCGCTAACACCTTTCTAGACACTTACTAAGTTTATAGCATTGATCGTTAAGTGAGAGTTTTCCCGAGGAGTAGCATATACTCACAGTAGCATCGGGATCCAAATATCATCGCGTGATAAAACCGAAGGAATCCTACCAGAATTATCACACTCCAAATGGTATGCAGCGCTAGCAAGTTTCAGTACTTATGAAACTCCCGATGTGGATTTTTGCCCCATGCTCTTATGACCTTGACTTTGGCCAAAATATCATAAGTCACATGTCAAGTTCTACCCGTCATTCTCTTGGTTAATTTGGACCCACCCGTACCTACCCTTGACTTTGGCCAAAATGGCAGCACGACTGTCCCAAACCAACGCATCTATCTATGCTGCACATGAATACCCAATAGCTACCAATCACTATGCCTTGACTTTGGCCAAAATACATAGCTTGAATACTTTTTGACCATTCATGTGGAATGACGGAGGGCTACGAATGGTTTTGGCGAAACCGTGAACATAGTGAACTTGATATAATCGATGGAACGAGATAGATTTTAAAAGGAGTGGTTCAAGCTCCGCGTTTTTAAAAGTTTAGTTTTGAAAAGAACCGAGTGGTTTTCAAAGTGTTCCAATCGACTTTTACTTGGTTTATTTTCTTGCATTAGTTCTTTTAATGCGTCCCATCATTTAATCCTAC
Organism: Agapanthus africanus; assembly: GCA_030015575.1. Lineage (NCBI taxonomy): Eukaryota > Viridiplantae > Streptophyta > Magnoliopsida > Asparagales > Amaryllidaceae > Agapanthus > Agapanthus africanus. Next base: position 712,248,827 of record CM057342.1, read on the forward strand.
CATTGCAGAAAACAACCAAAATATGACGTACGCTTATACCATTCGCATTCGCCACGGGGCCCCGTCATCACCCGTTAGGTTACTTAATTAACGACAGAGCGGGGGCTGGGCTAGCACGGCTGTAAAACATAAGCAACGCCTAAATAGTTATCATATATAAATATATAGCAATGATAGACATTACAGATCACAGATGAATACATTGGATATACTAGGAATCCGCAATCCGTTCGAGCCTGCAACGAAGAGCGGATTACACGGTCGCGGTGAATAGCCAAAACCCCACCCAAGACCCCTACGGGTGCGGCAAACTACCCGCCAAGTACCCGAAGCGAAGCAACCTCCCTCACCACCGTGAGTAGGCCACTCGGCACTTCGAGATACCCGGTAGTTTGTGCACCCCTCCATGGGTCTATCCAAGGAGCAAAAACAGTAAAAAGAATTATACAATGACGGCTACAACCCCGACCCGGTTGTGCGGCCATACAAATAATATTACATCAATTTACATGTTACAATGAATGAAAGAAAAAGAAACACTCATCTCACATCCACCCCGGCTATTCACCCGCGACAATCCAACACATTCATATACACATACCATCAACAAACACAGATCACAGATATGTATAACCCTGACTAATCGACATATAGCGATTAGCCGACGTTCAATACATATAAACATCACAGATATAACCCTTATAGTCAAAGCGTAGTGAAGTTCGATAAAAATACGGATTTATAGGCCCCCAAAAACAAATTTCTATTCTGGAAAATCTGGGCACATATAAACCATCTTAAAAATCCCAAAACCAATCCAGAAAAACACTGCACCAAACTCGACCCAGAGCTGAGCCAAAACGGCCGCGGTTGCGCGGCAATAGCTTGCTATTGCCGCGGAACCGCGGCTCTTTGGTCGAATCTCTAGATCGTTTTTGGTGGCTTTCTTCACAAAACCCTGAGATGATTTTTGGAGTATGACAAATTTTATTTTGAACAGAAAAAATTTTAACAGAAAGTTTGGGTTTTGAAAACTCGGTTTTGCGATTTTTCCGATTCGAACTTCCATACACTTTACTACCTAGCTAGTTTATGTTTAGTTAGGCTCTGATACCACTGTAAGTCCATGTTGCCCACCCCGGTACTTACGGGGAGGCGGAAAACGGAATAAAAATCTAATTTTTATCAACTTAGGCAACATGGACTAGACAAAGAAGGATCTTTGCTAAACAAAAACAAGCTAAAGCTAACTAGAAACTAGCTAAATGTTAGAAAGGTTATACCTAGGGCTTTATGTCCTTCTCTCCTTGCTCCTTGGAGTAGTGGAAAGAGGTCACCTTTGTCGTCTTCTCACGTCGAAGAAAGATCCACCCGAAAGCCTCAACCTTTGGCTTCAACTCCAAGCTAGAAGTAACTAGGGTGTAAGAAGTGCTAATCCTTAAACCCTAGATGAGAGTAGAGATTATCAAGAAGGGGTTTTTCTCAAGCTCAAGTGTTTCTCAACACATGAGAGGGGAGAGCTTGAGGGAGAGGAAGAACAAGAGAGAGAAAGAAAATAATAGAATGAGAGAAAATATGAAGCATTCTCTCATATATGTGTGAATTATTGCAATTAGATAATTAGCTAGATAATTGTCATGGTTAATTAAGACATGACCATTATCATTTCATTTTTAATGCAAATTGCAAGGATCAAAGAGCATCTTCCAAATGAAATGATGATGGTCAAAGTGTCAACCAAGGTCAACAAGTCAAGGAGGTCAAATGGTCAACAACCATAACCATGCATAATTATTTAAACTAATATCAATTAACCATAATACACACATAAGCATTAGGGTTAATAAAATGACAATAGCCATTAACCCTAATCAAAGTCCTCTCCCTCTGTCTCAAGCAACTGTGCATACGCACCCGTATTCGTGATCCGAGGAACACGAATACAAAGAGAAAAAACCCAATCCTAAATCATATACTAGGATCCGGCTTAAACCAAAGCCCACTAGTATAAGCTGTCCGGACAACAAACGTGCACAAGTGCGCGGATGTGAACGAACCCTGTCGCAAGACCATGCGACCTCTACTCATTTTGCCTAAAGGCGAATAGCTCTCTGTGTGGGACTCTAAAGACTCGACACTACGCTGGCAGTGGGTTTAACCACAGACCACAAGCGGCACTAGCTGTACGTAACGGTCCCCAGGTAGATGTCGATAAGAAGACTGACGAGGTGAACCCCATCTGAACTCCTACTGAGCCTGTATGTGACAGTCTCCGTACAGTCCGGTCTGTTCGTCTGATACATCGCATGGCAGGCCTAGGGGGGCGGTGAACGTCAGTCCCCTAATAGCGGTACAAGTCGTGTCGGAGTGTAGCCCAGAACACTCTGAGATAACACTGGAAACCTACCAGTATATCTCGCTTGCCCTGGCCAGGGACTACTCGTGTAATGGCTCTCCTGGACACAGCGCGATGTCAACCCCCAATACCGGGAGAGACGAATCCTGTCTAACCGTCACTGCCTCCAAGTGCTTCGGGACTGCACCCAAAAACTACCTGTTTGCACGACTCCTTTGAGCCGTGGTAGGGTAGTAATCAAAGTGCAGTGGGAACACACTCGAGGCGAAGTGACAGTGTCAAGTCAACGGACTAAGCTGTACTCATGTCATCTGGGAACTGATAACTGACGATAGGTATAATACCAACCAACAGTTCCCGACGAGTCCTGTCCAGTGTACTCGTAACCTAACGAGCACCCGCATACTATCTCAAGTACGACGTACTGACGGCTGTGGGACAGACCGTCTCCCATGCTGGGATGAGAAGCGCATACGCTAGTCTACTCCGGAGTATCGATGCCCTGTCTCGATAGTCTAACGACTAGGGACCTGTATAAGGATGTGCTTATAGATCACCCAGCTCCCACGAGTGTGAGCGCCATCACAACGCTGGTAATCAAGCAAAGATCCTAAGGGCTCTACTAATATGTATATCAGCAATATGCTAAAAGAAACACATGCACATATTAAAGCAGAGACAAACCAAGTAGCATACTACCATTTCGAGCAAGATTGTATATACAACTGTGAATATCCCAAGCTTCCATCAAGTAATATACAAGCTAGTATGATACAGTAATGGCCTCTAGGGCATATACACTAACACATTTAGTGTACTTGATGGGGTTGACCTCAAAGAAACAGAGAGATAGTCTTGTTGCCATCTTGCACCGCGTCTTTCAACAGAAAATGATAGTATCAACATATCAGAGGGTGGAGGACATCAGTGGTGACCGCGACGCTTGCATCCGAGAGAAGATGCACAAGAAGATGGTTGATGAGGCTGAACGTGCATTGCTCTAGTTTGCTTTTGAGTTTGAGAATTCATGTCCAGAGTTTAGCGTTCTGCCATTGTAAATATTTTGATGATGTTTGTTTCTTTTTTTTATCATCCTTATCACCAATATATAAATTTCTTCGAAGTATGAATAACAAATCTCCCCCTTTTCTTTACGCCAATGCTCGTATGTGCCTCACGTGAGGTGTTATTATATATATATATATATATATATATATATATATATATATATATAAACTGTCACGCCCGCTTCCTAAAATACGGAATACGAGGGGTGACAAGGCCAGCCATGCTCCTACGGTAGAGGAAATATCCTGCCATAGTCACACTTCGGCTTCTAGCTTTACGTGGTAATCAGTAGTCAATGCACAGGTAATGAGAAATGCAGTCACTACTCTATCAAAAGGATGGAAGATATACCAGATAGGGATCAAGAGAAAGATAGCGCTGGCGTCGCTGATCTAGATGTCTGCAATATCCTCGAGGTACGTCAGGTCCTGATCCAAGCTAAGTCCACTTCTCACTCTGAGCATGCATACTCAGGTCGTCAGAGCAATACAATAGCAATATATATAAATACAAATGTAAACATGTGCAATGATGATGAACATGAAACAGTAAACATGGAGTAATGACATGAGCATGAAGTAACCGGTACATCTAAACAGTAAAGCATGTATATCGAATCAGTAATCAATGCATGTCCATGTCACTAAGCCTATCAATCTCTAAGTCTCACTGTCCAGATCGCTAAACCTATTGTCAGTCCAAGTGTGAGAGTCAACCATGCAGGAGTATCCCCAACACAAGTGTAGGACCCCAGGGGCAAGGGAACACGGGCCCGAATCACGCACGATAATAATCAGTAACACCATCCATACAACTCCCAAAATCACTGTATATGCCGGCAATGGGACTCCCGAGATTCCGTTGAACTCACACTCAAACTACCCCACACCCACGTTCTGCATCAAATACCGACCATAAATCCAAATACTAGTCGGTCCATGACAAGTCTACGTGAGAACTGGAGACCGGATCTCCATCAAGCATGTCTCGACTGGTACCCAAGATAAATGGACAGTGTTTGACGCCTTACCTATGACACTAATATAAGTGCTCCACAACCGTCCGATTCCAGTTATAGTTACACTTATATATGTCCCATAGACGTCGACAATGCAATAAATTAACTTGGCCCGCCGATTGTGTACAAGTACGTGTCACTTCACTTATTCATTCACGCTTTAACACTAACTTACTTGCCACAATCCAATCACTAATATTTATCACTGGGTAATGCAACACAGTTACTAGGTTATCAATGTATATGACCACTATTCAGTGGGGGTATAACCGCTACATGATATGATGAGAATGCAGGTAATTATAATGCGAATAAAATAAAGCAGGCAGTGTCATACCACTTGAAAAATTTACTATAAATCATACGTGTAGAATTAAGCAAAACAATATAAAAGGGGTAAGTAGTATGTTTAATTATCTATCCATAAAAATTGGTTTTGCATCAATCGAGTTTCAGGTTCGCTAGTTATGGCCATTTCATTTTAAGTGTTCACTGCTGGAAATCCAATTTCTGAACTGGAAGTCCGTTTCGTAACACGTTTTAATCCCAGTTGGGATCATAATTAGGCGACACTACAGTTAAATAGTATGTAAATTTCTATGTTATGTTTCCAACTCATCAAATGGATTATCAATAGCAGTTCTGTATTAAATGTTATGTCCTGTCTAGTGTAGCTATGCAAGAGGAGTCACTGCAGAAACTGCAGAACACCTAGGTACGTTAAAATGCAAATTAAATATCAAATAATGGTGAAACAGCACGGGACTAGATTCAGGTGTTATCTAACTAAATTATCTACGCGACCATATGGGGTTCCATGCATTTTCAGTTTAAAGAAGGGGTATACAGGTGTTCCAAAGCCAGGTATCCAAAACGAAATGCTGCCCCGGACTGCAGTTCAGGCCACGAATCGCCTCAGTTTTCATTATTATAACTTATCAAAATGCAAAGATGAACTATGGGGTACTGTAGGTTTATCTGTTGGCTTCGATACGAGCCCTAGAACATTAGGTTATGAGCTGTATTCAATTTAATATAGATCTTAGAACGTGGCATAGACGGTGAATTCCAGATTTAGCTTAGTTTTGTGGGTGTGACATTACATGATGTAAACCTCACTATTTTCAACCTAAATTCCTACATGATATTTGTTACCAGTAAACGGATCTATCTATAATAAGTTTCGCCATTCTAAAGTAGATTTTCGCTTAGGGTCTAGCGTCAAACACTTGATTAATTAGAGCAATGTAAATTTATATATAAATGTGTATCAGTATATAGCAGATTAGCATGTAAAGCAAGTGAGGGGTTCACTTGCTTCGGTCGCTTGATATAGAAGCGACGCCGCTTGCGGATTTCGTCTCGACACACGAGACGATGCGATGCTGGCACAGGCGCAGCACGGGAGCGATACGCGGTGATCCGGTACTGGACGCGGCGGCGATACAGGCACGACACGATACTGTGCACGGTCTTGACTTGGTGCATGGTTCGGGAGCGGCACGGTGCATGCATTGGATCGGGCACGGTGTGGCACGGGGACTGGGCACGGGGCGCGACACGTGAGTGGGTCCGATGGTGGTGTGGTGCCGGGTACGGAGTGGGTGCTGTCGTAGCACACAGGTGGGCACGGCGCGACGCGGGAGTGGGCACGGTGGCGGTGCGTATGTGGTGTGATGGCGACACAGTGCTAGACACAGAATGAGTACGAGTCGGGGCACGTAGTGGCATAGGTGCGGGCATGATGTGGTTTTGGACCGGGCACGTAGTGAGCACGGGGAGGCCGCCGGTGAGGTGGTGGTACTGAGGTGATGGAGGTGGCTCTGGTGATGTCTTGCAGCGACGTTGCGACACAGGGAGGGACGATGGCGCTCAGGTGGCTCTGGGGACGGGGTTCTCGGGTGCACTGCAATGGGACCTTGGTCGGCGTCGAGGTGGCTGTGTAAGTCTACGGTAGCGCCCCGGCCGTCTTTCAGACGCTAAATGCGGAACAAAAACTTTTATAACTGGCGCTATCGCATACTATAACCCGGATCTGCCATTAAATCTAAACCAACAAACTGTAAAGAGGGTAGAAAGGTTATACCGAACGATCCGAGTCCTTCGTTCTTTAACCATCATCCCACGCTCCGTTGCGGCTGCTCCGATCTCGTCGTCCAGATGGCACCACGTCATCGGATCTTTAAACGGGCTCCCGCCTCTGACCCGAGGCAACTCGGTCATCAAGTTTGCTAAAAGAGATGACCAAGATTGATGTAGAGAATGAGTAAAACACTTCGTCTCACTTCTTCCAAAGCCATGGACGAACGGTTAATGAAGTTGCCATTTGAATCGGGTAATAGAAAATGAGCTATGAAATTTCCATACACTAAAACTATCATCTTTTTTTCTCTCAAAAATGAATCCATCAAGTGAGTTAGTGAGGAGGAGGGGAGGGGCCAGCCATATATAAGGAGGGGGTGAGGGTAGGAGCAAGGGAGGGTAACCATAAGCTAAAAGATCTTAATCAAATATCCTTCATCCAAACAAAAGGAATTAATGGTAAAGGGTGACTTATTAAACACATCATCAAAAACATTAAATGAAAACTAATGAGTCATAAGCCTAGTCATCAACCATTAATGCAAATGAGTGACTCACTGATCCTAGTCACCAAATCTAGAACCTTCTCATGACTCACCCTCATGACTCACCCAAGAAAAGATAAATCCGTATTTAACCGAATGTTTAATACGGGTGATAGAAAACTGGAAACTGGCAACTTCCTAAAGCGATCCCGAAACGAATTTCAGGATAACCCCGTAACAGTATAAACATACCCGCATTTGTATTACGACCGAATACAAATGCAACTGACACAAAGATATTATATCTACACAGTATAATACTCGGATCCGGCTTAAACCAAAGCCCACCAGTATTATCTGCCCGAAATATGACACGTGCGTAAACGCACGTGCATTTTCCGAACCCTGCCATAAAACCATACGGCCTCTACAACGTTTCGCCCGAACTTGGGAAACTATCTGTGGGGGACTCTAATGACTCGTCAGTACCTTGGCAGTGGGTTTAACCATAAGCCGTCAGTGGCACTAGCTGTGCGTAACGGCTGCCCATGGACTGACCTCAAGGGAAGACGATGAGCGAACTCATCCCGAAACCCTACTGAGCCTAACAGTGACAATGTATATACAGTCCGGTCCGTTCGTCTATGAGTATCGCATATCCGGCCTAGGGGGCTAGTAACGTCAGACCCCCAATAGCGGTATAAGTCGTGTCGGAGACAAGCCCTGAACACCCTGAGAAACTACCGGAGTACCAACCAGTAATTCTCACCTGCCTTGGCCAAGGACTTGGTGTAATGGCTTTCCTAGACACAGCGCGATCTCTACCCCCAATACCGGGAGAGACGAATCCTCTGCCGATCCGCTCATGTGCCTCCATGTGGCTTGGGACTTTACCCAAAAACTACCTGTTTGCACGACTCCTTTGAGCCGTGGTAGGGTAGAAATCAAAGCACAGTGGGAACTCACACAAGACAAATGACGACCTCAGGTCGATGAACTAACCTGTACACATGTCACCAGGGAACTACTATCTGACGATATGTATAATACCAACTAGCAGGTTCCCGGCGAGTCCTGTCCGGTGTACTCATAACCCAATGAGCACCTGTATACATCTTAGGTGATCCAACTGACACCAATGGCTTGTGAGACCGGCCACCGCCCCTCGTCGGGGTCTCGACTGTATACACTAGTCTACTCCGGAGTATCGATGCCCTGTCTCGAAACTCCCACGACTAGAGACCACTATTAAGGATGTGCTTATGGACTACCCAACTCTCACGTATATGATCGCCCTCATACTGTTGGTAGTCAAGCAAGATCCTAAGGGCTCTATCAACGTGTAATAGTGATCAGTCACCTGAACCTGTACACGACTGATAAAGGTAAACCAGATAGCATACTATCATCTCGAGTAAGAATGTCCTACTGGTATAGGTCCTCCGCAATCATTGCAATCACGTACCTGCGATCCAATAATTGACTTTGAGGGCACTATAACCCACAGGCTGTTGTTGGAGTTGGTCTCGGGTCGGGGTGCTCTGCAGGTGATGGGGTGAGGGAGAAGGAGTTGAAGGTTGCGGTGGGTGTGGGTAGAGCTCGGTGTTGGGTGAGGGGAGGGAAGAAGTGGGGAGCTCGTCGTTGTAGTCGGTGTTGGTTTCTGGAGGGCTTATGGTGGCTTGTCGACGGTGCTCGGGGCTCGTCGGCGGCGGTGAGTGGATGAGGGGTCTTGGGTTTTGGAGAAGAAGAGGAGAGAGGAGGAGAAGGGCGTAGAGAGTGATGAAGAGAGGGAGTGAAGAGAGGGGGTCGGGGCGGTTGCGAGAAGAGGGGGCGTGGCTGGGCCGTGGCGAGCGCGAGGAAGGGGACGACGCGAGAAAAGAAGTGGGAAGGGAAAAGGGAGGAGGAAGAAGACGCGGGGGTAATGGGTCGAGTCGGGTTGGGGGTGAAGAAGGAAGAGATGGAGATTGGGCTGGGCTTAGGGCTTGGGCTGGGGTTTACAATAGATAATGTAAAATAATTGGAAAAAGAAAGGGTTAGGGTTTGGGTTATGGGCCGGGTTTAGAAGGTAAGGATTAGGAAAAATAAAAGGGTTTAGTGTTTAAAAGTCGGTAAAGGTTAGGAAATTATAGAAATTATATTTAGAAAAACATAGTAAAATTATGTATGAAAATTTAGGGAAAATATTGGGAAATTATTTATCAAAATATGGTTATGGTCTAGTCGGAACTGGGTATTACATAAACTAGCACCGGCGCTCACGTGTCATGCCCGTGAGGCGCTGCTGCAGGATTTAATCCTGAAAAGAACTTGCGCCGGTGCTCACATGTCATGCACGTGAGGCGCTACTACAGGTTCTAATCCTGAAAAGAATCAGCGCTGGCACTCATGTGTCATGCACGTGAGGCGCTGTTGAGAGAATCGTTTCACCTTCTTGCTTTGATTTTCATGAGTCAACTCTTTCTTTTCCTATGCCTTTTTTGTCAGGCCTTAGAAATAGTTCCACCATGCACAACATTTTCTGTGCCTAAATTTAAATGTTTCTCTTTATATTCTGAAGCAATGATCTTCTTCTTCTTCATAAGGAAAGAACCATTTTTTAACAGATCAAGAGTTTGTTGGCTATAGTGCCCTCAAGTCAATTATTGAATCGCAGACACGCGATTGTAATGATTGAGAGATGACCTATACCGGTAGAACAATCTTACTCTTGATGATAGTATGCTATCTGGTTTGTCTTTATCATCATATACAACATTAGGTGGTATTACATATCACTATTACATGTTGACAGAGCCTATAGGATTCTTGCTTGACTACCAGCATTATGATGGCGATCAAATAAGTGGGAGCTGGGTGGTCTATAAGCACATCCTTAAATATCCCTAGTCGTAGGAGTATCGAGACTGGGCATCGATACTCCAGAGTAGACTAGTGTATACTTATCGAGACCCCGACAAGGGGCGGTGGCCGGTCTCACAAGCCATTGGTGTCAGTTAGTCATCTAAGATAGTATACATGTGCTCATTGGGTTATGAGTACATTGCACGGACTCGCCGGGAACATGTTAGTTGGTATTATATATATTGTCAGATAGCAATTCCCAGGTGACATGAGTACAAGTTAGTCTGTCGATCTGAGATCGTCATTTGTCTCGTGTGAGTTCCCACTGTACTTTGATTACTACCCTACCACGGCTCAAAGGAGTCGTGCAAACAGGTTTTAGTTGGGTACAGTCCCGAGCCACATGGAGGCAGTGAGTGGATCGTCGGGGATTCGTCTCTCCCGGTATTGGGAGTTGATGTCGCGCAGTGCACGGATGACCATCACCGGAAATCCTTGGTCAAGGTAGTCGAGAATTATCGATTTGGATCGGTAGTTTCTCAGTGGTTGATGGGCTTCATACCGACATGAATAATCGCGTTATTAGGGGTGTGACTTTATTCTCCCCCTAGACACGATATGTGATACTCTTAGATGAACAGACCGGACTGTATGGAGATTGTCCCTATCAGGCTCTGTAAGGGTTTGGATGAGTTTGCTCGTCGGTTTTCTTTTCGCTCAATACCTGGGTAGCCGTTACGTATAGCTAGTGCTGCTGACGTGCTTGTGGTTAAACCCACTGCCAGCGTATTCACGAGTTTTTAGAGTCCCACACAGAGGGTTTTCATGGTTCAGGCGATATGGTGTAGATGACGTATGTTGGTACATACAGGTGTCCGATTAAATATGTGTATAGGCTACATAGACTTTAATCAGACGGTTGATAATACTAGCGGCTTAGGATAAGCCGGATTATTAAATCAGATTTTGATTTAATAATTTATATATATATATATATTTATATATGTATTCTAGTATTATTGTTCACTATTCATTTTTGTAGGGTTCCTAGGCACACCCATGAGGTTCTACAACTGATCAACCATGCCAAAATTAAATTTTTATCAAGTGCCGAGAAACCCTAAGCAAGATCGTTACTAGAGGTAAGGCGAAACATAACAAGTTAACAACTTTAACTACAAGTGAAAGGGATTACAACCTTTGTAGATCCGGTCTTCCACTTCTAAAGCTCCGTGATGGTGTCCCTCCGCTGCGATCATCGGGATCCCGGACTCTAGCGATTGTTTCGTCGGAGAAATGAGCGGGCTAGGTCGTTGACTTCGGTGCCGAAGATGATCTACGTCGAGGCGACTCAAACTCAAGCTCCATCTTCACTTGGTCATGAATCTTGTGAAGAAAACACCCTATACAACATGGCAAGTGGTAGAGGATGAAGAAATAGGAAGTGGGTTCACTTTGGATTTGGATTTCTCACTTGATTTCAACACTTGAAATTTTCTAGCAAGCTTTCTTCACTTCATCAAGAAGAAGAAGAAGAAGGAAAATGAAAAAGGATTATTTTAAATAATAAATCAAGTGAAGTCTTATCATAATGCAACCATGGGTAAGTAAACTCATATAGAGAGTAAACTAGGGTTTAGGTTGATGGTTAGGTTAAAACATAAAACAAAATGGTTAGATTTTTCAAAGATGCTTAAAAAGCTTCATGAAGCTTCAAGCATAAAACAAAGAAAGCCACCATTTTATTTTTGCCAAAAATAAATAAATAAAATAAATAAAACCTAACCATTAACCTAAACATGGTTTAAATCATACACACACCCAAGTTTGCATGTATCATCAAACATGATACAAACTAGTGCACAAACATATATCACATATACAACTTGTGCATATCAAGTGAGAAAATCAATCTTAAGTGAACAATACTAGTCAATGTAAAGTAATATATCTAATATATAATTATACATTAAATCATTAAATCAACACTTGATTTGATGATCCGGTCATACTGCATATAACCGACTAATATCAAGTGTATCAATATATCGAATCAATATTTGATTCGGTAACCCGGCTATATCTTATATAACCGTCCGATGATACAAATCGCGAGAATAGAATTCAGTATCACATACTGGTATTATTCTTGGTCTCGCACATATCTCATATGCGCTCCTATTTCGTTTCGCTTGAGCCAGGAAACCTCTGTGTAGGACTCTAAAGACTCGTCAATACACCGGCAGTAGGTGGTGATCATATCAATCACCCACAAGCCGCAAGCGGTCTGCTAAACGTAACGGCCACCCGGGTATTGAACGATCAGAAGATCAACGAGCAAGCCCGCTCACACTCCTGTGAATCCAACCAGTAGCACTTACCGTACAGTCCGGTCTGTTCATCTGATATGTCGCATATCTCGCCTAGGGGTGGTAAACGTCAGACCCCAGTAGCTTGATAAGTCATGCCGATGTAAGGTCCATAACAAGCGTGAAACTACTGATAACTCTTACTAGTATATCACTGCAACCCTGGCCAGGGATTTCCAGTTATGCCCAGTCGAGCATAGCGCAACATCAACCCCCAATACTGGGAGAGACGAATCCCCTCCTATCGCTCATTGCCTCCATGTGAATCGGGACTGTACCCAAAAACCACCTGTTTGCACGACTCAGTAGAGCCATGGTAGGGTGGAAATTAAAGCACAGTGGGAGACACACAAGACTCTATGACGATCTCGGGTCAACAGACTAAGCTGTACCAGTGTCACCAGAGAACTGCCATCCGACGTGAGGTATAATACCATCTGGGAGTTCTCGGTGAGTCCGTTCAGTGTACCCAGTCTCTACTGAGCACCCGCATACCATCTCTAATGTCAAACACCAATGGATATGGGATCATCCATCGCCCATCACATGGGTCGAGAAGATATACGCTAGTCTACTCTGGAATATCGATGCCCCATCTCGATATTCCCACGACTAGGAACATTGAAGGATGTACTCATGGACTACCCAGGCCCCACTAGTATGATCTTCATCACAGTCCTGGAAGTTGAGCACATATCCTAAGGGCTTTATCAACATGTAATAGAGAGACATCAAGTATACATGTTAAGATAAAGAGCAACCAGATAGCGTACTATCATGTCGAGCAAGAAAGTCCTACCTATATATGTCCCAGCATCCACTACAATATACATCCTATGTACAGTAATGGCCTCTAGGGCATACATATAACTAACAATTTTCTCTCTTGGCTATTCGTATTTTTGTAAGAATACGCGTATATGTATTTCGATACGTATACCAGGTTATATTCCGTATTTATATGGAATTACTTCTAGAAGATTGCCACCTCATTATATGATTTTCCTTTTTAGAAAATCATTTTGGAAATGAGATGGAGGGGTGAGTTGGCATGAGCATAGTTGAGGCATGTAGAGAGGTATGGCTAAGGATTTGTTTATTGGAAAATGAAAGAGATATTTTTTGATTGCATGGTTGCAAATGAGAGAGCCATATTCTTTCCATGCCATCTATTATTGATTCATTATTTTTTTACACACTCTCACTCTCTTGGAGAGACTTAGCTTTTTCCATGGTTGCTCATGCCACATGGTTTCCTCACCTCCTCCTTCTTCGTCTTGAGTTGCTCATTTGAGCATTTAGCATTAGAGAAAAATATAGTGAGACATTCCTATACCTCCACTCTCCATTGCTAGCAACCTTTGAGCGTCGGTTGCCTCGCTTGGTGAGGCTGGAGTCTGCGTCGTTTCCCTCGGGTGGATCATCATCGATGGAGGAAGACCGTCAACCAAATACGATCCGCGACCCCTAGGAGCTAATGAAGGTGGTAAAAGACCGAAGGACTTGGTTCATTCGGTATAACATTCTAACATAGTAGTTTAGCTCTCTTTGTATTTGCTAGTATAGGTTTATGGTTTCGATCTTGGTCGGGGTTTTGTTTGCGCCAAAATTTTTAAACGCCAGTTTTTGTTCCGCATCAGCCACGGTAGATGGCCAGGGCGCCGACAAAACCCAACAGAGTTGCGGCTTGCAATCGTCCTCATGCTCGTCGGCAACCATGGGAGGTGCCTATTGAGGGAATTATTCCTCGTTTTGCTGCACGATTTGTGGATCATGTTCTCACAGATGGTCAATGTGACACGGTGACGTATGAGCTTCTGACTCGTAGGGGCTCTCCTCTTCCTATCGGCTTCATTTGGCTCTGGGTGATCTTCCCGTCTGTGCTTGCTGACATTCCTCCTCATCTGGCGGAGATGATTTCGGCGATGCTCGATGCATCGGAGGACAAAATCGAGTGCTTTCATGAGGCAGATTTTATTACCCAGCCTCTGAAGAATCGCTCTGTTCAGTTGCTAAGCCAAAAACGGGCTCAGCGGGCCATCATATCTGCCTTCGCTGATGGGCACGGTGCTGACCGATGGGGAACGACTCCTCACGAAGATCGCCGCTTCGACATGGTGGAGAAGGATGAGAGGGCTTTAGAAAACTTTATTCATAGTTTTGTAAACCCTTGTACTTTTGATCCCGTGTTCGGTGATCTGTTTCCTACAGAATAAAGTATTTATTTAAATGTGTTTCTTTATTGTAGACTGTTGAATGTTTTATCCCCAACACATATTCATGTGTGCATCTTGCATCTGCGCATGTACTTTTACCCTTAGTTTTTTTTAAAGTGCTAACATCACTGATGTGCTCGTGTCATGCACCGACCCTCCACACACGTATATAAATCGTCATGCTTCCAATGCTATCTTCGTTTAAGTATGCATGTATTTGCAAGTGAGCACTTAAACAGGTGCGAATCAAATGCTGTACTCACTATCTTGCATAGCATACGCCTAGTTTCGGGCTGGCATGTCATACAATTTTTTTTTAATTTTTTTTTTAGAATTTTGATCTGAGAAGATAGCGAGCGGACACAAGCGTCGTCATCTATCATTAACTCAGATCTCAATTCTTAAGAAGTGTAGTTCTGAGCCCCGAGACCTATGAGTTGCGCCTTTCTGTTTCTTGTTCGGAGTATCTAGTTTATGTACTCATTTCGGAGTTTGTAGTTTATTCACTTGTTTTGGAGTCTCTAGTTTATGTACTCATTTCAGAGTTTATAGTTTATTCACTCGTTTTGGAGTCTCTAGTTTATGTACTCATTTCGGAGTTTATAGTTTATTCACTCGTTTTGGAGTCTCTAGTTTATGTACTCATTTCAGAGTTTGTGTTTAGTTTACCTCCCTTGGATTTACAGGCAAATTTGTCCTAACGTTATATATAGATAACCTCCATTCTTTATGACAGAGGTCCGTTAGGTTTGTGGTACTAGAGTTTTAGTCTGTGGTACCGTCGCGTTGGCTGATGTATCCCTCGATATGCAGTCTTTAAGCCGCTGTTCGAGTAGCCCTGCGACTATCGTGTCTCTGATCCCTTCGGAGGCTGGACAAAACGTCTTCAAGTAATCTCCTTAGGTCATATTAACGTCGGAAAAGCAAGCGTTAGAAATTTTCCATGACGCTTTTTACCTAAGGTTAGGCTCAATTTGGAGCCCCGATGTGCCATAACCGCACCCTTCTGGGGTGGGATGATCTCCAATGGTCTTTTAGGGTTTATATGAGTTGCCGTCAAGACCCGAAGCTGGGAATACGCCGTCACATTATTTTTGTTTTGATGATGTCGCGTTGATCCCTTGCTGAAATAAGGTAGACATCTGTAGGACCTCTATACTGGATGTATTGCAACTGAAGTCCGAAGCTAGGAATATGCCATTGCTCGAATTTCATTTGATAGTTGCGTCCGCATCCTACTGAAATAAGGGGGGAACGTCAGGATAGTCTCTAGGTTGTATATGTACTGTTAAAACTTGGAGCTAGGATTTTTCCATTACTCCATTTTTTGCTATGACCCTTGGGTCTTTCTTTTTGATGATGACGTTGCGTCTGCATCCTGCTGGAATGAGAAGAAACGCCGAGATAGTCTCTAGGTTGTATATGAACCGTCCAGACTTGGAGCTAGGATTTTGCCATTACTCCAATTTTTTGCTATGACCCTTGGGTCTTTCTTTTTTTTATGATGACGCTGCGTCTGCATCCTGTTGGAATGACAAGAAACGCTGGGATAGTCTCTAGATTGTATATAACCGTCCAGACGTGAAGCTAGGATTTTGCCATTACTCCATTTTTTGCTTTGACCCTTGGGGTCTTTTTCTTTTTTGATGATGACGTTGCGTTTGTATCCTGCTGGAATGAGAAGAAACGCCGGGATAGTTTCTAGGTTGTTATATACCGTCAAGACTTGGAGCTAGGATTTTGCTATTACTCCCTTTTTTTGCTTTGACCCTTGGGTCTTTGTTGGCGTCGCGTCTGTTAGTTATATGTATGCCCTAGAGGCCATTATTGTACATGATTGTATATTATAATGGATGCTTGGACATATATAGAGAGGACTTTCTTACTCGACATGATAGTATGCCATCTGGTTGTTCTTTATCTTAACATGTAGACTGGTATTGTTATACTGTCTTTCTCTCACATGTTGATAAAGCCCTTATGATGTGTATTTGACTACCATGACTATGATGCAGATCATACTAGTGGGGCCAGGGTAGTCTACAAGTTCATCCTTTAATTCTTCCTAGTCGAGAGAGTATCGAGACAGGGCATCGATATTCCAGAGTAGACTAGTGTGTACGTTTCTTGACCCTGTATGGGGCGATGGTTGATCCCACAGCCATTGGTGTTTGACATCAAAGATTGTACACATGTGCTCATTGGAGAATGGGTACACCGAACAGGACTTGCTGAGAACTCCTAGATGGTATTATACCTATCATCAGATAGCAGTTATCTGGTGACACTGGTACATGTTAGTATGTAGACCCGAGATCGTCATAGAGTTTTGTGTGATTCCCACTGTGCTTTGATTTCCTCCTTACCACGCTCAAGAGAGCGTGCAAACAGGTGGATTTTGGGTACAGTCCCGAGTCACATGGAGGCAATGAGCGATAGGAGGGGTTTCGTCTCTCCCAGTATTGGGGGTTGATGTTGCGCTATGCTCGATTAGATATAACAGGAAGTCCCTGGCCAGGGCTGATGATGAGATTTACTAGTAAGTGTTATCGGTAGTTTCTCGACCCATTATGATTCTCACATCGGCACGACTTATCAAGTTATTAGGGTCTGACGTTTACTACCCCCAGACTCGATATGCGACATATCAGACGAAGAGACCGGACTGCACGGTAGTGTTACTTACTGGATTCACGGGAGTTTGGACAAGCTTGCTTGTTGATCTTCTGATCGCTTAATACCTGGGTAGCCGTTACGTCCAGCTAGTACCGCTGACGGCTTGTGGGTGACTGATATGATCATTACCTACTGCTGGCGTATTGACGAGTCTTTAGAGTCCTACACAGAGGTTTCCTACCTCAAGCGAAACGAAGTAGGGCACATATGTGATATGTGCGGGACCGAGATTAATACGTGTATGTGATACAGTATTCTAATCTCGCGATATAGGTTATATGTGATATAACCGGATTATTGAATCAAGTGTTGATTCAATAATTTGTTATATGTATATTTGATATACTTATAAATGATATTAGTCAGTTGTATGTGATATAGCCGGATTATTAAATCAAGTGTTGATTTAATAATTTAATATATAATTATATATTTATATATATTAACCAATATTAGCTCACTTAAGAATTTCTTTTCTACCAATACATATAAATATATATGAGATATAAATTAATGTATTTACTATTGTGTCATGCTAGATGATACATTGGACATGGGTGTATGAGACTCACACAAAACCCTTGAAGGGGAACGCGGATCTTCCATCAAATCTCCAAAAGGGGAGATTTATAAAATCTCAGCCTCTTTTCTCCAAGATCCAGCCAATAAAAAGGAGGAAGAAGGAGATCCATCTCCAAAAACCCCACTTTGGGGAAGATCCAGGGCCCAAGGGAGAAGAAAGTAGTCCCCTTTCATCAGCTCCAAAATATCTTTGGAGTTTAACTCCTCCAAAAAAATATATATACATATATAAAATAATAAATCTTTCTTTTTGGGAATACAACCCCCAGGGCAGGGGCTAAGCCCCTTTGTTCTCTTTATTAGGAGTTCAACTCCAAAAGTCATTTGGGAGCACAGCTCCTAGTGCAGGGACCAAGTCCCTTTTCCTGCCGGCGCCCAGCGCCCGCGTGCCAAGCACGTGGGGCGCCGGCGCCCAGCGCCCGCGTGCCAAGCACCTGGGGCGCCGGTGCCCAGCGCCCAGCGCCCGCGTGCCAAGCACGTAGGGCGCCGGCGCCCAGCTCCCGCGTGCCAAGCACGTGGGGCGCCGGCGCCCAGCGCCCGTGTGCCAAGCACGTGAGGCGTACGTGGGGCGCTGCCGCCCAGCGCCTAGCGTCCACGTGCCAAGCACATGAGGCGCCATCGCCCAGCGCCCGCGTGCTAGGCACGTAAGGCGCTGGCCCCCACGCGTCCTTTGGACGCTTTTTCCCCTTTTTACATATATGTATATATGTGTATACACACACACACACATTCTACGACACTTTCCCTGTTAGAAAATGTTTTCTAACAGGGTACTGTCCCGCACCCCGTAAGGGGTCTGCTATCCCCCTTGACCCCAGCCCGCTATCCGGATAGCGGGACCCCCGTAAACTCTGCGAGGACCCCGATATATCCAAAACCCCTCAAGACACACATATGCACACTGCACATTGAGTTTGCATGACCTGTTTGACCCGTCAATCGGAGGTTCCCTCACTCCAAAGGCGAGGGGTAATTAACGGCAGCTTAGTCCGCGGCTGCCAGAGATTCGGATCCCCATAATCAATAAACCCCAGCTTACCCTAGACAGGGGGAATCTGTAGTACGCCTGACAAGCGCGCGCGTATTCCCATCTCAATGGGGTGACAAAAAACACTCTACAATACCGTTTTTTATAAAAAAAACGTGACGAAACTCTCTAGAATGGTTTCGTCATGGATGACCCACCTGTTTGGGGGTGGCTTCATTGCTGGAGTAGCTGTGCAGCCAGCGGGACTTGAGTTGCAACCTTTGCCGCTAGGACTTCGATTGCAATATACATCTCAAGGGAGCATATCGCCGTATTTGGGGTGATGCGCTAGTTTCGGGACGTTCCGGTCCATTATCGCTATGTTTGAGGCGAATTTTTAGTTTAAGGACTTTTCGGTCCATCATTCCCATCTTGGGGACGAACGTTAGTATAGGGACATTGATTGATCTGTTTTATGTGTAGTTAACCGCAATCAATAACGGTGTCGCGTGTAGCTAGACCGAGATGAGTACGGGTCGTCCTCTGGGAAACGTTGAATCTTTTAATCTTACTTTAGACGTGTTGAGAAAGAATAAAGAATGGTGAAGAATGGTTGTAGTTTCTAGATCTACGTCAAACACGGATGCAGGATATAGATCTAGATTAACTACGGATGTGGGTTTTATAGTAGAAAGGGGTTTGTAGGGTTCTTTAAGATTTAGTAGTCATGGATGATTAATTAAAGATTACTCTTTTTATCTTTTAATAGATTTAAAACTAGATCGACAGTGATGCATGTAGATTAGGGTTTCTGGAGGGAAAAGGGTTCCCACTCTTAACCCCTATCTTGACATGGATCTCCGTTCTTGTCTAGCCTTTACCAAAACAATCATTAATCTAATCTCTAATCGCTGTCGAGACTAGCAATAAATTGGTAGCGCGCCCGATTAGGATGTCAATGATTCTTTTGATAATGTTTATAAACTTTATAGGACGTAAAAAGAATTTAAGGATCTTCATCATCCATTAATCTACCCTAATCCTACGAACCCTAACAAGCGGTGAATTACTCGTGCATGTTGGGAAAAGAAAAGATAGAATTCATGAAGAAAATAAAATGCAATAGAATAAAACTACCTTTATTAATCAACAAGATCAAGTACACTTTGTTCCTTTAGAAAATGATTACAAAACCCTAGTTTGCTTCTCGATCTCTTCTAAGCAGGTAGATGAACACTTGATGATCAGGCTGGATGCGTGAGCCGTCTTGGACTTAGTGATCTCGTCGGCTTGATGATTTTTCCAAGAGACTTTCGGTCCTTATTTATAGCCACAGAGCCAGAACCCTAGTTTCCTAATATGGTAACTAGTTGTTAGGATCCTAACTAAAAAATCCAGAACCCTAACTCTTCAGATGTGCGGCGGAACCGCGGCCATTGGATAGGTTTGGCCGCAGATCCCCCGCCTTTTTGTGAGATCATGGCCTCTAATATTTGTGGCTTCATATCTGTAGCACTTGTTGATCTTTTGAATATCTAGACTTTGAAAATCTTTTCTACGTTTCTGCCAGAGTTGGTTTCTTCAATTTACTTGAATATTTTCTGCAGATTTAATCTCGCCAACTCAGATTTCCTTGATTTCAGTCATGATATAATTCTTGCACAATTATCTCAATAAATGATACTAGTAGAATTTGTTTTTATTGAGATATTATCTTAACCATTTGTCATGATATTTTAGTTTTAAGAGAATTGGTCAAAGATATTTAATAAAGTAAGCATATTAAAATAGTTCAAATATTATATGAATATTATATGCTTACATTTTTCCTTCATAATGTTAATTATAATATATAAACATATGAAAATAGTATTTTTACGGATAAACCCTTATATGTGTTATATTTATAATAAACATCTTTTATTATATATAAATAGTAAGGAAAATGTCATATTAAAAGTGCAGTTTTATCAACTGAACAGACATCTCTGTCCATTGTTAGTTTGAGGATCTCTCGGTCCATTGTTAGTTTAAGAACATCTCGGTCCATTGTTAGTTTAAAGACATCTCGATCCATTGTTAGTTTAAAAACATCTCGGTCCGTCGTCACCATGTTTGAGGCAGATTTTTAGTTTAGGGACTTCTCGGTCCAGCATTCCCATCTTGGGGACGGATGTTAGTTTAAGGACATTTCGGTCCAGTATTAGTTTAGGGACGTTTCGGTCCAGCATTCCTATCTTAGGGATGGATGTTAGTTTAAGGACATTTTGGTCCAATATTAGTTTAGGGGCGTTTCGGTCCATTGTTAGTTTAGGGACATCTCGGTACACTATCGCCGTGTTTAGGGCAAAATGCTTTTTGGATACCACTCTCAGAGTTTTGACTCAGCAAGATAGCGACCGGACATAAGCGTCGTCATCTATCATTGACCTAAGTCATGACTCGTTAAGCGTAGTATTTTTGAGGAATCAGACATTTATTAGCCGGAATGGTCTTTCGCCATGCATATCCATGAGCAGGTAGGCTCCACCTCGGTAGATTTTGTCTATAATGTACGGGCCTTCATAGTTTGGGTTGAATTTTCCCCGTTTTGCACGATTGATGATCATTGGTCTTTTGACGACTAGTATGAGTTCACCTTGGCGGAATGTTCTCGGCCTGGTCAGTTTTTGTATGACCGTGTCATCCTTACCTTATAAGCCTCCAGATTTTGCTGTGCTATAAGGCGAATTTCGCTGAGGGCGTCGAGCTCCTCAAGCCTAAGATGAGCGTTTTTTTCCATCTGTCAGCTCGTATCGAACTGCTACTCGTAGAGAAGGGAGTTATACCTCCAGTGGGAGCACTTCTTCCGCACCAAACACCAATGCATATGGTGTTGTATTTGTAGCCATTTTGAACGTTGTTCTGTACGCCCAGAGAGCTTCATGCAACCTTTCGTGCCAGTCTTTTTTGTTTCTGAACACCGTTTTCTTTATAATCTTTATCAAGGTCTTATTGAAAGCTTCAGCTAGACCGTTGGCCCGAGGATTATAGACTGAAGAGTATCTCCAATCTATTTTATGTTGTTGTGCGAAGCGGCTGATTTTATGACTTCTATAAGCTGGCCCATTATCCGAGATAACTCGTTGCGGAGTGCCGAACCGATAGATGATATGGGTTCTGAAGAAATAGAGGATATTCTCCCTCTTCAGCTCTCTTAGTGGTACTGCTTCTGCCCACTTAGAGAAGTAGTCGGTCATTGCCAGTATGAACCGATGTCCTTTGGACGATGCCGGTTCAATGGGGCCAATTATATCGGTTCCCCACAATTCGAACGGTCAGCTAGCTACTGTCGGGTGTAGAGGATTTGGATGTTGATGGATGAAGTCCCCGTGAATTTGGCACGAGTGACATCGCTTTGCATATTCGAGACAGTCCTGAATCATTGTAGGCCAATAATAACCCATTCTTTTTATCTTCAGCTTCATCTTTGGCTCGGCTTGATGAGAACCGCAGACTCCTTCGTGAGTTTCTTGGACGATTTTCTTTGCTTCCTCCGACCCCAGGCATCTTAGCCACAGATAGTCGAACGACCTCTTATATAGAGCATCATTAACAAAGGCGAAAGACAAAGCTCATTTCATGAGCTGATGTCTAGACGACGCATTTTCGGGCGTTCGTTGGGATTTGAAGTAGTCTATGAAGACTTTCCTCCAATTCTTGATCTTTTCTTGTTCCTCTATTTGAAGGGCTACTTGTTCGGCCATTTCTTTTCCTTCGGATGGCTTTATTAGATCTTCCGAAGGTATTTCTGTTGGCACTAGAACCCTGTGGTTTTGCACAATGATCCTTACATCATTAAGATTTTCATCGGCCAATTCCTTAGCCAATTTGGCCAATGCATCTACCTTGCTGTTTTCCACACGCGGTATACTTTCCACGGTATAGACAGGGATTTGTGTCAGCAGTTGCTGCACTCTTTCGCCATATTTTATTAGCTCTGGCTTGCATGTCTGATAGTCGCCATTTACTTGGCTGACGATCAGCTGGGAGTCTCCATATATGAGGAGGTATTTGATTCTCATGTTGATAGCGATCTTAAGACCTGCTATTAAAACTTCGTATTCAGCTTCGTTATTAGTCCTTGGCTCTGTTAAGGAAAGGTCATAACACAATATCTCTCCTTGAGGAGTCACGAAGATAAGGTCCACCCCGGCTTTGATTATGGGGGTGTTCTGCTTTCGCTGCTTTATGGAAGATGCTCCATCGAAGTAGAGTTCCCATTGGGAATCATTTTCTTCTTCGGTTGTATTGAATGCATGTTCGTCTGGCAACTCACAATTTAATGGGGAGTCAGCTGGTATCGGATACTCCGCAAGAAAGTCGGCAATAACCTGTTCTTTCACTGCTTTGAGGGGACGATACGTTATCGAGAACTCTATCAGGAGGAGGTCCCATTTGGAAAGCCTTCCTGTTAGTATGGCCCTTGACATTATATATTTGAGAGGATCCACCTTTGATATGAGATGGACCTCGTATGCCAAAGCGTAATGTCTGAGCTTCATTATTGCGAAGATCAGTGTCAGGCAATGCTTTTTGATGGGGGAATAGTTGTTTTCTATCCCCAGGAGAACTCGACTCAAATAGTAAAGAGCCCTCTCATTTCCCTGATCGTTCTCTTGTGCCCATAGTGCGCCTAGAGAACCCTTGAGGGTCATTGTATATAGGATAATGGGTTTTCCTTTAACTGGAGCGGTCAATACCAGCGGATTTTGCAGGTATTGCTTGATTTCATCTAGTGCATTTAGGAACTTTTGGTCCCAGACGAACGGGGCCCCCTTCTTCATCAAATGACTGTAGGGACGACATTTTCTGGAAATGTTAGCTATGAACCTCTGGATATATGCGAGCTTTTCTTAGAGAGACCGCAGTTGTTTGAGGGTCCTTGCCGTGGGCATTTCCATAATCGTTTTGATTTTTGAAGGATCGATTTTGATACCCCGGTGACGTATGATGAATCCTAGGAATTTGCCCGAGGAGACTCCAAACACACATTTTAGAGGATCCATCTTCAGATTATACTTCCGAAAACGCCGGACCACTATTTTTAGATGTTCCCAATGTTCCTCATGAGATTTGCTCTTTACCATAAGGTCGTCGATGTAGTATTCGATAATATCATGGATGAGGTCATCGAAGATCTTTGTCATGGCTCTCTGGTAGGTAGCGTCAACGTTCTTCAAACCGAAAGGCATTAATCTATAGCAGAATATGCCCAATGGGGTTCAGAAGGCGGTATGCTTTTGGTCTTCTGGATGCATTTTTATTTGGTTGTATCTTGAAGATCCATCCATGAAGGATAAGACCTCATGGGTAGACGTGTTATCGATCATCAGTTTGGTAACAGGTACTGGGAAGTCATCCTTCGGGCAAGTTTTGTTGAGGTCCCGAAAGTCCACGTAGATGCGCACTGTCCTATTTTTCTTCATCACTGGAATGATGTTAGCGATCCAGTCGGGATATTGAACTTCTTGGATGAAGCCAGAATCGATTAATTTCTTGACCTCAGTGTTGATGCTCATCTCAAGTTTGAGTCGTATTCTTCTTTGCACCTGCTTGACTGGATTTATGTCCGGTGATATGGCCAGTTTATATACTGCCACTTTTGGATCTAGACCCGGCATTTCAGAGTAGTTCCAGGAGAAACAATCTTTATATTGCATGAGCACATCTTTTAATGTGGCCACCTGTTTTTCAGATAGCAGTTCACCGACGAACGTTGGTCTCGGATCATTTTCCGTCCCTAAGTCAATTTTTTTCGGTTGTCCTCCGTGGTGTGTATCCTATCTTTCAGCTCTTTTGGTGCTGATGGAAACTCTGAGATTACCTCATTCTCGTCTTCATTTGCGAAGCACCTGTAGAGGTCATTCATAGTCTCGTGCCCTCTCTCTTTTGAGAGTGTTATCATATGGCAGGTACGAGTTCGCTTCCTTTTTTAATGTTGAGATGGTCCTATCCTGACGGTATTGGTCCTTTTCGGCTCGTGCTTTTGTGGCGGGGTTACCCTCCAGCTGTCAGATAACATAAACTTGCCTTGTCGATACTAGTCTTCTATCCAGTCTTTAAAGGTAAAGCAGTCTTCAAAGGGATGACCTATAGCTCGGTGGTAGGAGCAATAATCCGGATGATGGACCTCATTTATTTGTTCGGGGTGCCGAGACTCCGGAAGCATCATCATTTGATGCTTCTTGACAAGGTTGAATATTTTCCTTGTCTTTTCTTGAGGGAAAGAGTATTCCCGACCCATCTTCTTTATAAAGGATAGGCTCCAATCGAGTTTTTCTCGATTGCACGGCGTCTTGGATCTGCTTTGTTGTTTTCGAACGTTGTGTGCGTTCTTTGCCCTGTTTTTGTTTCCATTTCGGGATTTTCCCCTTTCGCGAGAACATACAGTGGACCGTGGATGAAGAGCATTATAATCTTTCTTCTCCGTAGATTGCTGACTGAGACGCTGCATCCTGGCTTTTTCATAAATGGCCATTTCGCGGCTGTGATTATCCCGGCTCTTTTGATAAGCTTATTTTATAAGCTTATCGATTTGTTCTTAGAGCGACGGACTTAACGTTCTTAGAGCGGGATTTCGCTCTGTTTCGACATCACAGCTATTTGGAAGAGCGTTTTCCTCTTCACTCGAGCCGTTTACGACGTGGCAACTGTGGATCTGCTCCCGTTTCTTGGAATGAACGTATCCGAGCCCGGTTGTCTCCATCTTCCCATTGGGCATCTTTCGCCGAGTCCCGGGAATATGCCAAATCTTTTTGTAGAATTGGGGTTGTCGAATAGTTTGTTCGAGGGCTATACCTTGGCATCTTAACAGCTTTTTCAATCCCTCCGTGTAGTATCTTGGCAGGCGGATTGGTTGAAACCTGTCGAATGCAAAATCGGCACCATGCCAGACTTCTTTTTCTACTTTATTTTCCATAGATTGATAGAAGAGGATCGCTTTTTCACCTCTTCGCCTAGGAGGTACGTAGAAAGCTTGCAGTTCTTATACGCTGTGTGTATGGAGCGCACCAAGTTCCTTGTAATACCGCGGCGGTGCTATTGTAATTTTTAGACTCCGATTTATTCCGGCAAAAGTTTGCATTGACGGGCGGACGGAGAACACTGCGTTTGCCTCAACATCTGAGTCACTGCCAAAGACCAAAATAGGAGTAGATGGTTCGAGATTATTGTTTTCTTTCTGGGGCTTCCCCGAGTAGACTATTTCTTCATCTTCCTCGATATCTCTCCCAAAGATCGGGATAGTGGCGACGGACTTCTGTTTATCCTCCGGCTTATGACACTTTTCTGTATCATCAAAGTTTGGTAGGAAGTACTTTGCGTCTTCATATTTTCGGACTTCGTTTACCGAGAACGGGTTTAGCTCTCCCGTGACGGTGTACTCTGAGCTATCTTTGAAACACCTCATACACTGATGTTGTGTAGAAGGGGTGACATTGTACTCATGTAACCAAGGCCTGCCGAGCAGAGCGTTATAGCAAGTCTTGGCGTCAATGATATGAAATTTGATATCAGTGATGAGCAGCCCGAAGCGTAGCGTCGGTATTACGGACCCAAGTATCCGTGACAACTGTGATTCGAACCCGGAAATGGTAATTTTATCTCGGGTGAGATGCTGAACGTTCATGGAAATCTCCTTCAGCACTTTTACGTTGAGCAGGTTAACGGAGTATCCATTGCCGACAAGGATTTTCCCTATCTTGATGTCGTGGCAGTACCCGGTGATGTGTAACGGGCGATTATGCTCGCATGTACCGAGAAAGAGATCTTCATCGCTGAATGTAATGTCATCCATGTGGACCTCTGCCAGTTCATCTTTCATCTTCTCTTCTGCGAAGAAAGCTTGGAACTGATTGGGCTCTTGCAATGCCTTGATCAGGGAATCTCGTGCCTCTTTGGATAGGAGGAGAGCATCCAATATGCTCAGTTGCAAGGGTATTTTCCTCAGATGTGCTAAGATGTTGTAATCCATCTTGTTTTTCTTAGGTGGGTCTCTTGCTGCGAGCTCTTTGACTACTTCTTCATCGAGGGCAATTTCCTCAGGGATTTTCCTTTTCCCTTTATCTTGTTTGTTCGAACCTTTGTTTGTAGGTCTGAGATTCTTTTCAGGCAGCATGTGGTTACGCAGCTGAATATTCTCGCAATTCCTCTCCTCCTCTCCTTTTTCGGAGGGGGAGTCTTTAAAGAGAGGGATGAGAGACAATTCGTCCTCAGAATTGCTTCCGAAGGTAAGAACTTGGGTTTCCCCCTTCCTAACTGGTACCAACCATATGACAGTTTCCAGTCGTTTTTTCATGCGCGTTTGTCGCACTATTTTTCCGTCAATGAGCATGAGCTTCGCGCTTCATCCTCTTGAAGTGTTTTTGGTGGGCAACGTATCCTTGCCACCACTTCTTGAAGGCACTGCATTCCTCGTAGGGTGGGTGACCCTCCGATGATATAGGCAATAGTTTGGGTGTGCATCTTCTCCATTGAGGCATATGATCCCGGGGGTGTTCCTTATGAGAGGTGGGAGCTTCATCCCCATTGACAGGGCTTTGGTGAACAGCTTCTCCGTTTTGATCCTGCTCTTTTTTGTAGCAGGTGTGTTTTGGTTTGGTTGGAGTACTTTATGACTCGTCCTCACCGCAACTTCTTTGTCCTGATGCTGATGCTTAGCCTTTTCATATATAGCCGTCTCGCGTTCTCGGTCAACTTTGCTATTTTGAAAGGCTTCATTTAACAGCCTATCGATTGGGTCTTCTGGTAGTTCCGGGGATTTTAGTGCCGATTCTGCCCCTAGTTCCTCTACGTTGTTTTCTGATGCCGAGGGAGCTTCTTCGTCATATAACGACGAATGTGAGACTATGTAGCAACTTGCTACATAGTCTTCGGTTTCTTCTGATGAGTCATTTTCCTCATCAGTGTCACTGTCTTCACCCATAAAAATATGCTTGAGGAACTCTTCGAGCATGACCGGTGTCCGCGCCTTCTGATTGTACTCCTCCAGCGCATCAATATACTTTTGTAGCTCTGTGCGTTTGTCGTCATACTCAGCAGGCCGCACAGGCTTCTTGGTCTTCTTTTTCTTCGAAGACTTCGAAGGCTTGACTTGGAGGTTTTTCCCTTTGTCAAAAATTTTCGGTGCGAGACGTGGTTTTAGCATCCCTTCGATGATTTCGGGTTCAAGTGGGCTTTTCCACCTGACTGCCGGACATACCTGTAGATCCTTCAGCATTCTTTTAGTTTTCGCTGAAAGAAAGACTTCCCATGGAGTTTCTTCCATAAGTGAGCACGATGCCCCATGCGTATCCACCTTTTTGGGAGTGTGATTCTGGGGTAGGTTTACCCTCCAATTATCAGACAGCGTGAATTTCCCCTGTTGATACCGGTCTTCGACCTAGTTCTTGAAGACGTAGCAATCCTCAATTGGGTGGCTCACTATTCTGTGACAGGAGCAGTAGTAGGGTTGTTGACGTTGCCGGATTGCGGTGGACGCCACGGGTCTGGCAATGTGATGAGTTTATTATGCATTGCCAATTCAAACAGTCTCCTTGTCTTGTCGCGGGGAAACAAGTAAGTGCGTCCAAGTCTTTCCTTGAAGGATGGCGCGAACGCACGTTGTTTTGGCGAGCAGCTGGTTTTGGGCCACTCGGCTGTTGTTGCATATTGGCAATGAAGGCCGCTTTCCCTTTACCCTTAGCGTTTCGAGGGTCCTTATTTGAGGAGGAAGGCCCGTGACCCATCTGGTCCATTTGGGCCAGTTTATCTATCAGAGCCTGAAAGGTTGTTGGTTTGAAGAATGTCATGAACTGGGACACAGTCGTTTGAGGATCAAGGGTCCCGATGAACATGCCCACGGCAGGGGATTCTTCAATGCGCTGTTCGCATTTAGACCACAGGTTCCGCCACCAGATCGCGTATTGGACCCAGGTTTCTCCCGGCTTTACCCTGGCATTGATTAATGCCGTGATTGGAGTACGTTCGCTCGCGCTAGCGTAACGCTTTATGAATAGCAGTTCCATCTCTGCGAATGTTTTCACGGAGTCATTTGGGAGCTCCGAGTACCATTCGAAGGCCATTCTGATAGGATGCCAATAAACTGTAAGTCGATGTCACGCACCCCACGAGTCCGCGGGGAGGCGGAATACACAAAAAATGATTTTTTCTATTTCAAAAGAGTGGCTTCGCAACATCGGCCAAGACAACCCAGGATCTTAATTAAACCATAACTAGCTACGACTAACTACGAAGAGGTTCTAACTACTCGGTGAGAGTTTATACCTCGTTGATTTAGTCCTTCGGGTCTTCTTGTTTTCTTCTTAGCTCTTTGGTTCGAGATTGAATCTTCTTCTCCTCTTCTTGGCTCCTAGAAACCTTGAATGGAACTCGATCATCGATCTCCTCTTTGTCGAAGATGATCCACCCGAGAGCCTATGGTTCAAGCTTCAATCTTGAGGTAACTAAGATGTCTAGTTTGCCAGACTAGACAACTTACAAGATGTAGAGAAAGATGAATGGAGTATTTTATCTCAAGAGCCCTAGAATTCACAACACATGTGAGGGTTAGGGCTTGAGGAAGGAGGAGAAGAAAAATGGAGAGAGAATGAACAAACACAAATGAGCTCAAGTCTTGTGTTGAGGCAAGTGAGGAATGGCTTAGTCATCCACAATAATCAAGCATCCAATATTTTCAATAGAAAATAATGACCCATGCTTGAATAGTAAAGTCAAAGGCAATAAACAAATCAACTAGCCATGCTTCACCCATACCAAAAATATATCCATTTTCCACCTCATTGATCTATTTCCACAAATAATAAATCTAATAATGAGGTGTCTCCTTCTAGAAGCATGTCTTGTGAAATTAAAAGAATGCCCTAACCGTTTATACATACCCGTATTCGTATTCTGAAAAATACGAATACAATGAGATAATAATAATCCAAAAATATAATACTAGGATACGGCTTAAACCAAAGCCCACTAGTATTATCCGTCCGAACAATATCCGTGTAGCCAGTGCACGTATATGATCGGAACCTTGCCGTAAAACCATACGGCCTCTACATCGTTTCGCCTGAACCAGGGAAACCCTCTGTATGGGACTCTAAAGACTCGACAGTACACTGGCAGTGTGTTTTACCACAAGTCCGTCAGCGACACCAGCTGTACATAACTGCTACCCAGGTATTTGTCGAAAAAGAAGGCTGACGAGCGAACCCATCTAAACCCCTACTGAGGCTGTCCGTGACAATCTCCGTGCAGTCCGGTCTGTTCGTCTGAGAGTATCACATGCCAGGTCTAAGGGGTGGAAAACATCAGAATCCTAATAACCAGACAAGTCATGTCGGTGTGGCTCAAGACCATCTGAGAATCTACTGGTCCAACTACCAGTAATTCTCAATCCGCCCTGGCCAGGGACTTATGGTGTTGACTAACCAATCACAGCGCGACATCGACTCCCTATACCGGGAGAGAAGAATCCCCAACAGTCGCTCACTGCCTCTATGTGGCTCGGGACTGTACCCAACTAAAACCTGTTTGCATGACTCAGTAGAGCCGTGGTAGGGTAGTTATCAAAGCACAGTGGGAACTCACACGAGAAAAATGACGACCTCAGGTCGACAGACTATCTGCACTCATGTCACCAGAGAACTGCTATCTGACGCTAGGTATAATACCATCTAGCCAATCCTCGGCGAGTCCGTCCGGTGTACTCACCCCTAGTGAGCACCTGTATACGATCTTAAGTGCACCTCACTAATGGTCGCGGGACCAATCCATCGCCCCTCGTCAGGGTCTAGATATGTATACACTAGTCTACTCTAGAGCATCGATGCCCAGTCTCGATACTCCTACGACTAGGGACACTTTAAGGATGTGCCTATCGGCTACCCAGCTCCCAGAAGTATGATTGCTATAACAACACTGGTAGTTGGGCAAAGATCCTACGGGCTTTATCAACATGTATACAAGATATGAAATACTAAGTAAAACACATCACATGTTAAGATAAAGACAAACCAAATAGCGTACTATCATATCGAGAAAGATTGTCCTGTACATACATATCCCTAGCATCCTATACAATGAAGGCCTCTAGGGCATACATATCCAACAATCTCCCACTTGCACTAAGGCCTGAAATTGGTGCAATAAGTGCCCACTGTCTGCATTAGAGCCAGTTGCTGGCGTACCGCATGCCCAACATCTCGAACAGTCTCTCGAACTGGACTTGAGGGATGACCTTGGTGAATGGATCTGCCATGTTGTCTTTTGTATCTACTCTCCGCACCTCGATCTCCTGGCGATCCACGATCTCCCTGATCAGGTGATACCGCCTCAAGATATGTCTGGATTTCTGATGGGACCGTAGTTCCTTTTCCAAAGCCATGGATCCATTGTTATCGCAATACAAAGGTATTGGATTAGCAATGGATGGAAATACCTGAAGTTCAGAAACAAAATTCCTCATCCAGACAGCCTCTTTTGCGGCATCGCTAGCAGCGATGTACTCAGCCTCCATCGTCGAGTCTGCTACGATGTCCTATTTGGAACTCTTCCAACAGACTGTCCCTCCGTTGAGGGTAAACACATAACTCAAGACAGATTTAGATTCATCCTTGTCACTTTGGAAGCCAGAGTCGGTAAAAGCCTCGATCTGGAGGTCCCCATTACCGTACACCAGGAACATCTCCTTAGTCCTTCTCAGGTACTTAAGAATATTCTTTACTGCTATCCAATGTTTCTCATCTGGATTAGATTGATACCTGCTTACCACGCTAAGTGCGTAAGCTACATTTGGTCTGGTACATAACATCACATACATTATCGACCCTACCGCCGAAGCGTAGGGTACTATGCTCATGCGAGCCCTCTCCTCATCAGTCTTGGGAGACATCTCTTTGGAGAGGGTGATTCCGTGACAAGCGGGTAAATTACCGTGCTTAGAATCTTCCATACTAAACCTCTTTAGTACGGTGTCAATGTACCTCGACTGTGAAAATCCCAACATTCTTTTAGATCTGTCACGATAGATCTTAATCCCCAGAATGTACGAGGCATCACCCAGGTCTTTCATAGAGAACTTCTGTGACATAATCAGCTTGGCCGATTGTAGCATAGGAATATCATTTCCTATTAGGAGAATGCCATCAACGTATAAAACGAGGAATACCACAGTTCTCCCTACAATCTTTTTATAAATACAAGGTTCATCTACATTTTTGATAAAGTCAAATTCCTTGACCGTCTTATCAAAGCAGATGTTCCAACTCCGCGATGCCTGCTTTAATCCATAAATGGATTTAAGCAACTTACACACATTTCCGCTGCTCCCATTGTCTACGAAAACTTCTGGTTGATCCATGAAAACACACTCTTCTAAACTTCCATTTAGAAAAGTGGTTTTAATATCCATCTGCCAGATATTATAGTCATGGAAAGCAGCAATGGCAAGTAGGATCCGAATGTATTTAAGCATAGCCACTGGTGAAAAAGTTTCGTCATAGTCCAATCCTGGTCTTTGACGAAAACCTTTAGCAACAAGTCTAGCTTTGTAGGTTTCTACTTGACCATCTACACCAATCTTCTTTTTGAAGATTCATTTGCATCCTACGGGTTTTACCCCAGTAGGAGCAAAATACAAAGTCCAAACTTGGTTTGTGTACATGGATTCCATCTTGGATCGCATAGAATCCAGCCACTTCACTGAGTCTTTACTCGTGATGGCTTGGTGAAAACTAGTCGGCTCATCATCGTCGATGATGCAATCCTCTCGATCCCTATCTATGAGAAAACCGTAGTATCTCTCGGGCGGATGAGACTGCCTACTAGATTTACGGAGTGGCGTGGGTATGTCCTAATCCATCGAAATCTCAGGTTCTACTAAGTTTTCAGTAATAGTTTGTGGTTATGGAATTTCTTCCAGCTCTATTGCGCTCCCACTTATCTCTTTTTTGAGAAATTGAGTTTCCATGAAGCGGGCATGATGAGAAACAAAGACCTTTTGTTCCTCAGCGTGATAGAAATAATACCCCCGAGAATTCCTGGGGTATCCCACAAACTTACACAGTACTGAACGTGCCTCGAGATTTTCCGGATGAACCTTTTTGACAAAGGTAGGACAACCCCATATCTTTAGATACTTAAGACAGTGTTTATTCCCACTCCACATTTCATATGGAGTGTTAGGCACAGACTTAGTTGGAACCTTGTTCAATAGGTATGCAGCAGTTTCTAGTGTATAACCCAGAAGGAGGGCGATAACTCATTATTACTCATCATGGAACGCACCATATCTAGTAAGGTGCGATCCCGTCTTTCTGATACACCGTTGTGTTGTGGTGTGTATAGAGGAGTAAGCTGAGAGAGAATTCCATTCTCTTTTAGATATTCCAGGAACTCGGCACTTAAGTATTCACCGCCCCGATCGGATCGGAGCATCTTGATACTTTTGCCGGTTTGCTTTTCCGCTTCATTCTTATACTCTTGGAATTTCTCAAAGACCTCGGATTTATATTTCATTAAGAATACATGTCCATACCTTAAGAAATCATTTGTGAAAGTAATGAAATAGGAATAGCCACTTCTTGCATGTGTAGACATTGGCCCATACACGTCGCTGTGTATGAGTCCCAGGAGCTCAGTGACTCTTTCTCCGTGTCCAGTAAACGGAGTTTTTGTCATCTTTTCTCTGATACATGATTGACAAGTTGCATATGATTGATACTCAAACGGATCTAAGTATCCTTCTTTATGTAACTTAGTCAGTCGTGTTTCATTGATATGACCGAGTCTACAATGCCATAAAAAAGCTTGGTTTGATTCTGAAGCATTTCTTTTAAGTGTGTTTTGGACGTTGAAAACTTGATGTTGATTGAGAATGTATATTTCGTTACTAAGTGTACCCGACCCAACTATTTCATGATTTAGGTGAATGTTGATAACATTGCTTACAAGTGCAAAATTATATCCTTCATTTGATAATAAAGATACTGATATAATATTACACACCATACTAGATACACAAAAGCAGTTACGCAATAACAAAATATGTCCACTCGCCAATCCTATGTGATATTCTCCTACTGCAACAGCGTCCACACTGGTTCCATTGCCAACCGTGAGGGTCATATCACCTTTCCTCAAAACTCTACGGCTTCTCAGCGCCTGCAAAGAATTACAGATGTGAGATCCTGATCCGGTATCTAATACCTATGAAGTAGAGTTTATAGAGAAGTAGTTTTCAATCACGAACACACCTGAAGCTGAAGCCACAACTTGCTTCGTGTCCTGATTTCTGTCCTTTAGGGCCCTGCAGTCCTTACAATGTTCCTTTTTCCGACAATAGAAGCACTCTTCCTTTGTTGCTGCCCCCTATCTTTTTCTTTCGCTTTCCCTGCACCTTCTGCACACCTCCCCTCGGTTTGGTGGGGGCCTTCTTATTCTTCCCCTTGGCCTTAGCCTTGGATTTAGCAGAAGAAGATTCCCCAATAAACAGAGTGAGTGTTTCCTTGGTTTTTTTCAAGGTGCCCTCTGCCATCCTCAACATGTTGCAGGGAGTGAAACTTCCATACTATTCATATTGAAATTCAATATGAACTGGGCATAGGTGGAGGTAAGGGACTGTAGGATCAAGTCGATGTACAACTCGTTCTCCAACGTAGTTCGGAGGTCCGCGAGCTCTTCAATGAGAGAAATCATCTTCAAGACGTGGTCCCTAACAGATGATCAGATAGCCAACCTCACTTGAAACAGTTTCTTCGAGATCTCATATCTTGTGATACGAGATTGCTCTCCATATAATTCTTTGGTATAGAGAAAGATAGAAGCAAGGTCCATCTTCTTGTGCCGCCTCTGATGTTCATTATCCATAGAGGCTAGCACGAGACACTCGGCTTTCGCGCAATCAAGATCCCAGGTCTTACGGACCTCAATTTTCGCGACCGAGGATTCTGGACCGGGAACAGGGGGAGCTTTCGCCGTGAGTACGTATGCAGCCTTATCATATGTAAGGACCATATGGACATTCCTCAGCCAGTCTTTATAGTTTGGCCCAGCGAGTTTATTTTTATCTAGTATTAGCTTAAGTCCTGTCATGGTCGCTACAATTAGGAGAGAGAGAAAAGAAACACTCAGCATATACTCTTGCAAGTTTAGATTGGTTATTAGTTTATCTAAATAGGATGGCTCCCTTTGTTTCCTCGAATTCTTCTCCAAACCCTAAAAGAAGAATTAGTCAGGATTAATCGCACGTCACAATATTTGCTTAACCTTTCGGCCAGGCTAGTGTCGGTACTTCGAGGGAGGTTTTCCAACGCTTTCGCAAAGTTTCTTAATTACATAACCTCTTTTCCCTGGAGGCGTAGCCCCGCTAACACTGTTCTAGGCACCTACTTGGTTTATAACATTGATTGTTAAGTGAAAAAATTTCCCGAAGAGTAGCAGATACTCACAGTAGGATCAGGACCCAACTATCATTGTGTGATGAATTTGAAGGAAGCTTACCAAAAACACCACACTCAAGAAGGTATGCAGCACTAGCATGTTTCCTTTATGTTTGAAACTCCCGATGTGATTTTTGCCCCGAGCGCTTATAACCTTGATGAAGGTCAAAACATCATAAGTCACAAGTCAAGTTCAACCCGTCATTATCCAGATTAATCTAGACCCATTCGTACAAACCCTTGACGAAGGCCAAAACAGCTGTACTGTCACGACCCGAAATTCGACTCGTGACCGGCCCTTAACCACGCAACGTCTACAGGTGTAACGTGACTAAGTAAGCCGAACCCAGAAATCAAAACCATTTAAAAGTAGTGAGTGTTGAAACATTTGATTAAAACATTTAGAAAACCTTGAGTAGTTTAATGAAGTTCTTTAAGGTTAAGTTATCATTTTAATAATTTTGGCAGCATTTCCTTTGTAAAACTAACCCAGAAATCGGGTACAACAGGATATAAGTGAAAATGATACAGGATATCATAAAGCATCCCAAACGGGAGCAATAAGTAAAAACATCCCAGAATAATAAAACTGCATATATAAAGTCGGCTCCCACGAGCTCGACACCAGAATACAAATAACATATATCATCGTCCTCACACTGTCTCTAAGTCAAGTACATATACGGTAGATGGAGAATACTAGATACAAAAGTGTGTACAATAAAGGTAACCAGATACCACAACCCACCTAACAGCAAAACAGCTCTCGCACCAACTGTAGTGGTATCTGTAGCCAAAAGATGTAAGAAGACAGCCTGCCGCGACTACTCTGAGGGGCAACCTGCAAATACTGTGGCACACGGGGGTGAGTTGCCAACTTTTGAATAGAGATAACATATAAAGGTAATCGTGAGCATGCACGTGCTGCGCTACTCTATCAAATGCCAACAGATGAGTCTATATGCAATAAGTAGTATGTGCATAATCAAGCAAGTGCTCTGTCAAGTAAAATAACTACAGGATGAGATGCAAAATAATAAATGCTGAGCATGGGATGAAATAACATCTACACGGAATGTTAACGTGGAAAGATAATCGGTGCCCACCAATGCACCCAAATCCCAACAACCCAGACGCCGGCACTCCTATCGGCCCTCAAATCTTGTAAATCTCTGAGAATCACGAATGCCCAACATCGGCACCCAAATATCACAAATACTCGTGTCCAGCATCGACACGCAAATCCTCATATATCGGGAATCCGTCAGTCCGGGTCAGCCCACGGGCTCCGTCTGCTGTATCGGCCCTCGGCCTCGGCAGTACGGGTCATCCCGCATCTATCTATCAACTCTGGTCAGTATCCTCCGGATAACTGCCAGGTCCAACCAATCACCGGTAGGTAGTGGTCCCACTGCCAGGCTCACCGTTTACAGTACAGCGATCCGTTCTCGTCCCGTGGTACCATACCGGGTCCACTATGTACCCGCAATCGGCCTCATCCAACTCCTCGATTCGGGTTCACAAGTCACATGTCTCAGAACCGAGAAAACGCATGGTGGGCGCACTGAAATATCATATCAAGAGGAACCGGGTTTTTAAAACAGTGCATATTTTCTTAAATAATCTCACGGTCCTCAAATCCAGAAAATGCATAAAATCCAAAGCCAGTGCGCAAATCCATGCGATGTAATATATGCAATTTCTACCAAAATCAGCTTATCTAGGTAGGTACAGTTGAATATGCATGGGTATAGATATGTCAATGGGTATGTGCACAAGTAACAAAATCATGTCAGATCTCATAAAAGATGAGCTACAGTATAATGATCATGGCAATTCTACAGTGTGAGTGTCATGGCAATTACTAATGGTGTGTGTGTAACATGCAGATTAGTGCTCGTGCAACATGAACCGTTAGTAATAGTGCGGTGTTCTATCAATTCTAGTTTATATACATATAGCAGGGAATGCGGTATGCAACAAACAGTAGCCATGTAGGTAAATGCAATGTGTAGCTATATAAGATCCTATCAGCCCTAACGCATAACGCCATGCGGGCGATATCCCCGTAGATGTTAAATCTACTCACCGTAGTCTCACGCTAAGTGTAGCCGACGACTTGTTTCCCCTTCTTCGCGGCGTCCGTCGCACTCGCCTGCAAACCTAGAATTTCACAATATATCACACATAAGCTTAAAGTCACATAAACACGACATTAGAGTCAAACTAGAAACCCGTGTCGCAAACCAAGCGCGCGTGTGCGCGATACGCTAAACGTGTGATTACGCGCCCGAAGCTAACCCGACGCGTCGCGATACACAGAACACCCCAAACCCACACACGTATCATGCGTGTCGCGAAGATTTAAAATACGAGAATTAGGTATTTGACTCCAGATTTTGATACAGAAATGATATTACAAAACTAGATATACCATAATACTCCACATAGCAGCAGACTCCTATGGTCTAAGCCCCAACCCCCAACTCACTCATCTGGCTGCAAATTGCGGCCAGAACACATTTTCCGGCTGCTTGGGTAGGGAGGTGGGCTCCCGGGTTTGGTGTGTGCACTCCATACCTACAGAATATGCCCCAGTAATAACAATTTCAATCTGAAGCAACTCGGGTAGCAGCAGATTCAACAGAGCTCAATTTCAAGTTAAAAACCACATTTTAGCACTAAAAAGGTACTTTAGGGTATTTTAGTGCAAACTGAAAGGAAAACCTGGTTTAAATAGCTCTAAAAACACCTAAAAGAGTTACCTAAACCAACAAAATGCCAATCTAACACATACATCACAAATATTCTTAAATATCATTAAAAAGCACATAAAAACATGATTTTTGCTAAAGAATACTACAAGTTTATGGAAAAGGAGTGTTAACATGAGTTAATACCTTCAAAAGACCTTATGAAACACTAAAAATCCCAGCTCTTTCCTCAAGTGTACAGATTTGCCTCCGAACACCTCAAAAGATCATTTTTCCCAAGGTTTTGTAAAGGAAAAGGGTTATTTTGTGTAGGGTTTTGTGTAGAGATCAAAGAGAAGTGAAAAGGAGAAGAAAAGATGAAGAAAAGACGAGGGTTTCAGCTGCAATTCTGCAGAAATTTTGAAATGAGGAGAAGAGAGAGAAGAGAGAAGGAAATGGTCAACTAAAGTCAAATTCCCTACCTAACACTATGTCCATTTTCTATTTGGATTTTAAATTCTTTAAAAAGGGGTTTGACTTAGTTTAAAAGAGTGGGGAAATAAAATGAACCATGCAAGAAGGAAATGGTTACATGTTACACTTTTTAACCAAGTCACAAAGTTGGCTAAGTGTGCATGTGTACACTAACACAAAGAAAATTTCCCACTTAGGGTAAACCCGACTAGAAATAATTAATAACCCTATAATTATATATAATTATATATATAACACTTCACAACACAATTATCACTAGCCAAGAAGGAAAATATGATATTCGGGCTTTTTATGAAAAACACGCAAAATTGCTAATTATCGCGAAAATATCCAAAACGAATTCCAAAGTGTTACATGTACGCCTGTCCTAGACTAATGCATCTATCTATTCTACAGATAAGAATCCACTAGCCACCAAACACTATACCTTGGCGAAGGTCAAAACACATAGTATGAATACTAGTAGATACCTATCTGAAATGACAGAGGGTTACGTCTGGTTTTGGCGAAAACCTTTAACGTAATGAACTTGATATAGTCGAAGGAACCGAATAGCTTATGAAAAGGAGTGGTTTAAGCTCCGCTTTTAAAAGTTGCTTTTTGAAGAAAACTGAGTGGTTTTGTAACTATTCCAACGACATTAGATTTTAGGTTTATATCCTTTGCATTAATCAAAATTAATGCGGTCCCATCAATTAACCTTATCATTGCAGAAAAGCAACGAAAATAGAATGTATGCTTATGCCATCCGCATTCGCTACGGGGCCTCGTCATACACCGTTAGGTTACTTAACTAACGGCAGAGCGGGGGCTGGACTAGTGCGGGTGCAAAACATAAGCAACGTTTATTATATATATATAGCCATTCGTCTCACGCAATAATAAGCAATCCAAATCACGGATGAATATATTGGATATACTAGGATTTCCGTGTTTCGTTTTAGCCTATAACGAAACATGGATTCCACGGTCGTGATGAATAGCCAAAACCCCACCCTAGACCTCTACGGGTGCGGCAAACTACCCGCTAAATTCCCGAAGTGAAGCAACCTCCCTCAATAAAATGAGTTGGTCACTCGGCACTTCAAGAACCCGGTAGTTTGTGCACCCCACCTTGGGTGTATCCTAGGTGCAAGAAAAGTAAATGAAATAATACAACGGTGGTTACAATCTCAACCCGGATGTGCCCCACAAAAATAATATTACATCAATTTACAAATTTACATGAATGAAAGAAAAGAAAACACTTTTCTCACATCCCCCGGCTATTCATTCACGACGATCCAATACTCCAGATACACAAACCATCACCAAATTACAGATATGTGCAACCCCACTAATCGACGTATAGCAATTAGCAGACGTTTAGCAACATATATATACAAACACAGAAAACCCATATTAGCCAAGTAACTTAGAATTTCGATCGAAAATATTTTCTGTTTCTACCCCATGTACAAACCAGTACACAAACAATATTGGGTACAAACCAAATATGCAAGAAATCATATTTCCTATACAAAGACCCACAGGAAAAAATGGAGCGAATCGACCTTGACTCGGCCACAGATCCGCGACTAAACACTGAGTTTGGCCGCGGTTTCGCGGTGGTCTTGGGCGATTACAAGCTTGAATTTTTTTGTGTTCTTACGAAAGCCTGGATGTATTTTTAAGCCTACTGAAATAATTTTTTGAGCAGTTTTGAAAATCGACAGTAAGCATGACGTGGAAATGCAATTTTGGATAATTTTTTCGACTATCGAAGTTCTAACTACTTACTAACTAGCTAGTTAAGGTTTAACTTGGCTCTGATACCAGTGTAAATCGATGTCGCGCACCCCGCGAGTCCGCGGGGAGGCGGAATACACAAAAAATAATTTTTTCTATTTCAAAAGAGTGGTTTCGCAACATCGACCAAGACAACTCAGGATCTTAATTAAACCATAACTAGCTATGACTAACTACGAAGAGGTTCTAACTACTCGGTGAGAGTTTATACCTCGTTCATCTAGTCCTTCGGGTCTTCTTGTTTTCTTCTTAGCTCCTTGGTTCGAGCTTGAATCTTCTTCTCCTCTTCTTGGCTCCTAGAAACCTTGAATGGAACTCGATTGTCGGTCTCCTCTTTGTCGAAGATGATCCACCCGAGAGCCTATGGTTCAAGCTTCAACCTCAAGTGTGAGTTAACTAAGATGTTTAGTTTGCCAGACTAGACAACTTAGAAGATATAGAGAAAGATGAATGGAGTATTTTATCTCAAGATCCTAAGGATTCACAACACATGTGAGGGTTAGGGCTTGAGGAAGAAGGAGGAGAGGAAAAATGGAGAGAGAATGAACAAACACAAATGAGCTCAAGTCTTGTATTGAGGCAAGTGAGGAATGGCTTAGTCATCCATAATAATCAAGCATGCAATATTTTCAATAGAAAATAATGACCCATGCTTGAATAGTAAAGACAAAGGAAATAAACAAATCAACTAGCCATGCTTCACCCATACCACAAATATCTCCATTTTCCACCTCATTAATCTATTTCCACAAATAATAAATCTAATAATGAGGTGTCTCCTTCTAGAAGCATGTCTTGTGAAATTACAAGAATGCCCTCACCGTATATACATACCTGTATTCGTATTCCGAAAAATATGAATATAATGAGATAATAATAATCCAAAAATATAATAATAGGATCCGGGTTAAACCAAAGCCCACTAGTATTATCCGTCCGAACAACATCCGTATAGCTAGTACACGTATATGATCGGAACCCTGTCGTAAAACCATACGGTCTCTACATCGTTTCGCCTGAATCAGGGAAACCCTCTGTATGGGACTCTAAAGACTCGATAGTACGCTGGTAGTGGGTTTAACCACAAGTCCGTCAGCGGCACTAGCTGTACGTAATGGCTACCCAGGTATTTGTCGAAAAAGAAGGCCGATGAGCGAACTCATCCGAACCCCTACTGAGCCTGTCCGTGACAATCTCCGTGCAGTCTGGTCTGTTCGTCTGAGAGTATCGCATGCCAGGTCTAGGGGGTGGAAAACGTCAGATCCCTAATAATCAGACAAGTCATATCGGTGTGGCTCAAGACCTTCCGAGAATCTACTGGTCCAACTACCAGTAATTCTCAATCCGCCCTGGCCAGGGACTTATGGTTTTCACCAACCGATCACAGCGTGACATCGATTCCCTATACCAGGAGAGACGAATCCCCAACAGTCGCTCACTGCCTCCATATGGCTCGGGACTATACCCAACTATCGTTTCCTCCATGGCTGCTGATAAGGCCGGAGGAGGGTTTGATGTTTCCCCACTGTCATCCTCGACGATTATCGACGGATGTTCGGCCGGGGGTTCTGGCTGGATTATCATTCCAACCATGTCTTGGAACAAGAGAGCCATCTGCTTTATGTTAGCAGCTTGCTCAGCGGCTTTTTTGTCCTTTCTCTCGAGCACCCTTCGCAGAAACTCTGTATCAGTCTTCTGCTCTTGGTGCTGTTCAGCTTCTTTTTCCGGACTTTCTTTCTGTCTGGTAAGTGTTGCCATTTTGGTCAGCATTTCCTAGAGCTTTTGTTGTTGCTCTTGAGCCTTTGTCAGCGACCGAGTTTGCGGTCGGTGAATCACCGAAGCACGGCTTTCTTCTTTTCCCGAAGCCATGTTGACCGTATGCATTGTTATGCCCCCAGCCTTGGGGCGTTTATGTTTACCGCCTTTGAAATTTGCCGCGGGCGGTAGGGTTTTCTCCAGCCTCATTCTTTTATGAGAGATTGGAGTTGAAGGAGCCGTTGTGACAGCCAACTGTTTAGGAGAAGTCCCCCGTTGCATGGTGGAGGAGTGATCTTTTTCTTGCCGGCCCTTGGATTTCTCAGGTCGATGAGAGTAATTTTTGTCAATCACAGAGTCTTGGGCTTTCCGCCAGATCCTATGAATTTGCGAGGAGAGCCGCTGATGAGGCCACTCCAGCTTTGCCTGCTGTTCATATCAGATTTTTGCATTTTTATACCGTCCAATTTTTATCATATTGCTTATCGGTAGGTACTCTTGAGCCGTGTTTGCTAGTCAATTGCAGGATACAGGTTCTCGGCTCTAAACGGTGAAATTCATAGAAAAGCACGACAAAATCCGGATTACTGCCAACCACAGATAAAACACGAGTCTCCGCTCTCTATCCGTATGTTGCCGCACACCAGTTTAAGGGACAAAATGGAAAATCGGTGTCATTATCATGCACAAAGCTCAATGGTAACACAAGATCCAACATATCTACGCGGAGCTCAAGAAAAATCATGACAAAAGATCCACATCAAATCACATTTACAGAGCTAACCCCTATCCAGTGTCTGGCAGAACGTTGGGGGCTTCAATCCTTGATCTGCTGGAATTCTGGAAAAATCGTGAAGAGTTTCTGAGAAAAAACACATACCACACAGCAGACAACATCAAATCAGGGACCCCCACAAAAACCTATGGCCCTACTCCCTACTATAGCCGCGGTTCCGCGGCATAAGAAGGCTTAGGCCGCGGAACCGCGGTCTGACTATGTCAGCAGCGTGTCATCTTTTGGGGGCAGATTGGTAATTCTATTTGAGGACAGATTGTTGCCCTAGGTTTTCTGTTTCCTGCCTATAAATATTCCAGAACTTGCCAAAACCAAGGGTGCTTATTCTTGTATTTAGATTTAGGTTATATGTTGTTCTTCTTCCTCTTCTCATCTCTTCTCTATTAAAAACTTGTAGTGAGCTTTTGTGAGTGAAGGATGAATAAAGGAGTTCTTTTTGTTACCATGCTTGTCTTGTTATTTTGTTAATTATAATTGCTTGTAATTTTCATTTGCTAATCTAGTTGTTGTTATTTGTGTTTGTTTCTTTCTTGTTCTCTTTTTCTTTATCCTTAAACAACGATGATGCTTAAGCTTGATCCTTGCTAAGGTGAGGTCTCAAATAGCTAGTTGTAATCTTCTAATCTCTTTCTTTCTACCTTTCTCCTTTGTTTTATTTTCCTTTTTCTTATAATGGGTAAGTAGTTTTCTAACTTGTTAGGGTAGGATAAGGGAAGTTTGAGAGAAGGAAATCTCTCTCACTCTTTCCTTGCCCAACATCTTAATTCGGACTCCCGTTAATTAAACCACAATCCGCTCCCTACGGCGTCCTATCCTACATGATAGCGGTGATTCCTTAGTGAGACCGGTTGTGGTTGAATTAACCGGAGGTTAAGGCTAAGAGCCAAGAACGGAGGGACAAGCACCAAAAGGAAGAACTTAAGCGTTGGAAAGCCTAGCTTATACTCGCAAGTTCCTTCCTAGTCGTGCTAATCCCCGTTGTTGCCAATTACCGTAACACCGATATTAAGAGTGGCAACGAAAGAAGTGAGCGACTCCTAACTCAAACTAACCTAATCCTAACCCTAACAAGCTCTCTTTACATATCATTTTAGCACATAGTTAATCTCAAAACAAACCTGGACATTTGGACTTAACTCGTTAAAGCACATAGAAAAAGATTCCTATCTCCCTGCGGACGACCCGTACTCAACCGGCTAGCTACAAGCGAAACCGTCTTGATTGCGGTAATTAACTTGAACACGCAAAATCCTAACAATCAAATGGCGTCGTTGCCGGGGAGACGGTAGTTTATTTCTTTGTGTAATTTCGGGTTAAATTGTTAATATAAATATAACCGAAAAAAAAAATATACATTGTAAAAAAAAAAACCCATATTGTTATTTTTGATTAGTTTTTGTGCAAGTGTGCAGGATAAAAAGACGGTCGAGTTCAGTGCCAAAGACGTGGGAAGTTAGACCCATATCTCGCGGCTACACCGTGACGGATCAAGACGGAGCCAACGGTCTACGGTAAAAATCTGGAGCAGATACAGTGAGCAAATCAAGATTCAGGAAATCCAGACAAGAAGAGGACAGCGAGGGAAGGACCTACAAGAATTTTCAAGCTCCAACTCCACACTAAAACCGCGGATCCGCGGCATAAGGGGTTGTTTGGCCGCGGAACCGCGGTTCCTTGACGGTATCAGCATCCCAAATTTTTTGTGAGTGTTCCTATCTTCTTCCCCACTCCTCTGAACTCCACTGAACTGTGTTTTCTGCAGCATTCTTTGCGCAAATTCTCTTCCCCCTTCCAATAAATTGTTTTTGTGCAGGATTCTTTACGCCGCGCTAAAAAATAAAAATTGATTGCAGTTGATTGTTACTGCTTTGCATTTATTAATACGGAATTTAAGGGGCTTGAAACCAATCCAGATTGGGTAGGGATTTCATCACCCTTCCCAGGACCCCAGAAATCACAAAAAGCATATGCATTGACCATTGTTAATTAAAAAATACTAGACTCAGCCCTAAGGACTTCGCGCTCAATAGGACAGAGGACTAGTTACAGGCATCGGCCGTTTATCCTCTCCTGACTTTGCGGTGTC
Organism: Agapanthus africanus; assembly: GCA_030015575.1. Lineage (NCBI taxonomy): Eukaryota > Viridiplantae > Streptophyta > Magnoliopsida > Asparagales > Amaryllidaceae > Agapanthus > Agapanthus africanus. Next base: position 712,293,572 of record CM057342.1, read on the forward strand.
TAGGCAAGTGTGTCCAAGGCAAGTGGTTACTTAATTAGGACCACTACTTACGTAGTGGGGAGCCTCCCACTTACCTGGCACTTACCTGGCCGCAATTGGCGGAGAAGAGGCGGTTTGAGGTCCTATTTCTAGCCCTTTGGAAGAGTTAGGAGCTGTCTAGCTGACCTAGGTGACCCTATATCTAGGTGTGATTGTGCATATCTTGTTTGTGATTGCTTGAAGCCGTAAGTCCGTACATATTTCTGTAAAGTTCTTTCTAATAAAAAAAACACAAAACCAAAAACTTTTATAAAAACTTGCCCTTTGTCTCCAAAATCCCCTTTTTTTTTATCCACCACCCATCGTATTTCTCCATTGACGTTTTCTTAACCTCACCTTCTCCGCTTTGACTATACTAAACTCGTTTAGTGTATGTCCGCTTGGACTCGGGACACTAGCGCCCGCCTAGTCCGCATTACGTTAGTCGCTACCGACTACGCGATCGACTCAGACGTCGAAACTCTGTCCACACCTCTTTCACCCTTACCTTTGCCGACCAACTCCGACGTTGACCCAAATTCTGTTCATACATCTTCACCATCACCAACCTCTTCTTCCGCGATGTCAGGATTTAATCCAAACATCCCTACAACTCCCCCGGGATTGATTCGACCTCCTATGGATGCGAATAACCCACCACCACCGCCTGTTGTAGCGCCACAGCGAATCGCGCTCCAGGATCGTTTCTATCCCACCCGTTCTGCACTTCCCACCTGTCTTTCCCTTCCACCGGCCAATGGGGATAATTTTGAAATTAAGCCCCACTTCATTAACATGCTTCCGAAATTTCATAGGCTTGAATTTGAAGATGCCTATATCTTCATCAACAAATTTCAAAACGTTTGTGCCATGATGAAAACGACCCAGCTGTCGGACGATACTATACGGCTACGGGTCATTCCGTTCACTTTGTGCGATCTTGCTGAAAAATGGTTGTATAGCACCGCTTCCCACTCCATAACCAGTTGGGACGAGTTTGTAAAAGCGTTTCTCAAGAAATTCTATCCGAATCATAAAACCGCGAGAATCCGTAACGAAATCAACCAATTCTCTCAGCTTCCTAATGAACCTTTTTGGAAGTGCTTTGACCGGTACAAAGACCTTCTTGTTCAGTGCCCTCACCATTGTATTGAGAAATGGCAACTTTGCCAAACCTTATACGAGGGCCTGAACCCAGCAACCAAGCAGTTGTTGGAAACCATTTGTCAGGGCCACTTCCTATCGAAATCTGACGAGGAAGCGTGGCAATTCTTCGACGACCTTGCGGAACAAACGCTACAATGGGAGAGCACCAGACCGACTTCTTCTTCTTCTACCTCCACTTCTACCAGTCAGTCTAGGGTAGGTATTCACCAACTTGATGTCTCATTGCGATGAAAGCTGAAATGGCTGCAATAACGAGAAAACTTGAAGCGATAGAGAGCAAATTTTCATCTCCTGCTCCTGCCCCTGTTCTTCCCCTTTGTACCATTTGTGCTTGTTGTTCCGATCCTTCTCATTTAACCGAAGAGTGTCCTTACAATTCACCATCTCAAGGACAGGATCAAGTTAATGCTGCATTTCAGCAAAGACCGAGAAATGATCCATACTCTTCCACCTACAATCCCGGTTGGAGGAACCATCCTAATTTCGCCTGGAATCAGAATCGGCATCAATTCCAAGGCAACAATTTCCAAAGGCCCCCTTCGCCGCAACAACAAGCGCAACAACAAACTCAACATCAATTTCAGCAGCCCTTCCAACCCCAACCTTTTCAAAATCAGACGAACAACTTTGCACCTAACAATTCTTTTCCCCAAAACAACTTTGTTCCGTCAAACAACGATAAGATTTCCTCGCTAGAACGAAGTCTGGAGGCGTTCGTTAAACAATCGACACAATCCACCGCCAACATCCAGTCGTCTATTCAGTTTTTGGTGCAACACACTGCTGCCCACGGGCAAAGCATCAAGACCATCGAAGCCCAGATTGCACAGCTGAATACGGCGTTGAGCGAGCGAGAAAAGGGGAAGCTTCCATCTCAACCACTCCCAAATCCCGGTCATCCACATAATGTACATGTTGCTCTTGAACAACAGAATTATAATATGAGTGCCGTGACTACATTGAGATCGGGAAGGATGCTGCACAACAATATCGGCACAACAATTGAGGATAATGACACCCCGGCCGCTTCTTCGTCTTCTGAGCCTATTCTCCATTCGTCAAAAGGCCCTTCTTCTTCTTCTTCTTCTGCTCTGAACGGACCCACTTCTCACTCCACAAAAATACCAGCTCTGGGATCTGTTCCAACTCCACAATCTCCTCCACAAGCAGTGGACTCAACCAATTTTAAAAACGCTCCATTTCCAAACCGGTTGAGGTCCAATAAACAAAATCCACAAATGGAGAAGATTCTGGAGTTGTTTAAGCAGGTTAATATCAACATTCCCCTTTTAGATGCTGTCCAACAAGTCCCGTCTTACGCGAAAATCTTAAAGGACTTGTGCACGAAAAAGAGGAAGTCTCAGGTACCAAAGAAAGTTTTCTTGGCTAGTGCTGTGAGTGATGCTCTTACCCAATCTTTACCTAAAAAACGGAAGGGCCCTGGCTGTCCTACGATTTCTATTACCATTGGGGATAAGAACATCAACCGCGCATTATTAGATCTTGGTGCCAGTGTTAACCTGCTTCCGTACTCAGTATATGAGTAACTGGGTGTAGGAGAGCTGAAACCCACACACTGTACTCTCCAAATGGCCGACCGATCAATCACCCATCCTAGGGATGAGCTAGAGGATGTGTTAATCAAGGTCGGGGACTTCATATTCCCCGTTGAATTCATTGTTTTGGACACACAGCCTGTAGCTAACCCCCGGAATCAAATTCCGGTGATACTCGGTCGCCCATTCCTTACAACCTCAAATGCTGTGATCAATTGTCGCAATGGTTTGATGAACATATCTTTTGTAAACATGACAATTGAACTCAACATTTTTAGGTTGGGGAATCAGCCCACCGAACCTGATGCTCATATACTAGACGTTTGCTCGATCCAGGAGATCACCCCAGAAGTGTGTGAATTCGAGGAGTTTTTGTTTAATCACGATAACCTTAACGCCACTAGTGCGTTCCTCTTCGAACCTGCTGCTGTTTCTGCGCCCGACAATGACTACGAGTGTTTCACTTTCTCGAACGATCTTAGCCACTCACCACCCGAGTTTGAATCCTTCGAATTTCCGGATGAGTTACCTGAACCATCCAACTCGGTCGCTTACACTCGTTTTGAACCTTTGCTGGAATCCTTTGAGTTCGAGACTTTTCCACCAATCTTGCCTTCAATCGTCTCACCTCCAACGCTCGAACTCAAACCTTTGCCGTCTCACCTTAAGTACGCTTACCTGGGTGAGAACGAGACCCTCCCTGTTATCATCTCGGCTTCTCTAGCTCCAGAGCAAGAGAATGCCCTTCTTGCGGTCTTGCACAGCAATAAGCAGGCTTTTGGCTGGTCCATGGCGGACATCAAGGGGATTAGTCCCCTGATCGTTGAACATCACATTCATCTGATAGATGATGCCAAACCAGCCAGGGATCCACAAAGGCGACTCAATCCAGTCATGAAGGAGGCCGTGAAAAGGAAATCGTAAAGTGTCCGGATAGTGGTATCATTTACCCTATCTCTGATAGCCAGTGGGTTAGCCCCATTTACGTTGTCCCCAAGAAATCAGGCATAACGGTCATCACTAATGAGGCGAACGAGTTAATCCCTACTCGCACCCAAACTGGGTGGCGAGTATGCATCGATTACAGAAAACTCAACGCCGCAACGCGGAAGGACCACTTTCCGCTACCCTTCATTGACCAAATACTTGAACGATTGGCCGGACACGAGTACTACTGCTTTCTTGATGGCTACTCCGGCTATAATCAGATTCTCATCGCCGAAAAAGACCAGGACAAGACCACATTCACTTGTCCTTTCGGCACGTTTGCATATCGTCGCATGCCCTTTGGGTTATGCAATGCGCCCGCTACCTTCCAGCGGTGTATGATGGGAATTTTCTCAGACATGGTGGAAAAATTCCTGGAGATCTTCATGGACGATTTCTCCATCTTCGGCGATTCCTTTAACGAGTGTTTGTTGCATCTTGACGCTGTCCTTACCCGATGTAAGGACAAGAACCTCACTTTGAATTGGGAGAAGTGCCACTTCATGGTGCGCGAAGGTATTGTCTTAGGACATATCATTTCGCAAAATGGCATAGAGGTTGACAAAGCAAAGATTGAGGTCATTTCCAATCTCCTTCCTCCCAGATGCGTCAGAGACATCCGAACCTTCCTTGGCCATGCCGGTTTCTATAGACAGTTCATCAAGGACTTTAGCAAGATTGCTAGGCCCTTGACTCTTCTACTGGCCAAGGACACGCCATTCGACTTCAACTCGAGCTGTGTGACTGCGTTCGAGTCATTAAAAAGCTTACTCACTTTTGCTCCAGTTCTTTCTTCTCTGACTGGACGCACCCATTTGAGATTATGTGCGATGCATCCGACTTTGCCATCGGTGCTGTCCTTGGACAACACATCAACAAGATGCCACATGTAATCTATTATGCTAGCCGAACCCTGAACGATGCCCAACTGAATTATACAACAACTGAGAAGGAATTCTTGGCTGTTGTATTTGCTTTAGAAAAGTTCAGGCCCTACCTCATCGGCTCTCCAGTCATTGTCTACACAGACCATTCTGCTCCGCGCCATCTTTTTGCGAAGAAAGATGCAAAATCCCGGATAATACATTGGATTCTCTTGCTTCAAGAGTTTGACCTTGTCATCAAGGACAAAAGAGGATGTGAAAACGTAGTCGCCGACTATCTCTCACGACTTCCTTCTTCGCCTTCGCTTCATATTCCGATCAACGACGTTTTTCTGGATGAACAACTCTTGACAGTATCTTGCGAACCCTGGTTCGCAGATATTGTGAACTATTTGGCCACATGATTACTACTGACTGAATGGTCACGTCAGGACAGACTTCAATTTTTATCCCAAGTAAAACACTTTTACTGGGACGGACCCTATCTGTTCAAGTATTGTCCCGACCAGATTATTCGTCGGTGTGTCCCTAACGAGGAATTCAAGAGTGTGCTGTCATTTTGTCACGATCAAGCATGTGGCGGGCATTTTGGCCCCAGAAAGACAGCTGAGAAGATCTTGCAGTGTGGTTTCTACTGGCCACAACTCTTCAAAGACGCTCATGACTACTGCAAGACTTGCTCCCGGTGCCAACACTTGGGCCGGATATCCAGGAGGAACGAGATGCCACTCCAACCAATCTTGGTTGTGGAGATTTTCGACGTTTGGGGGATAGATTTCATGGGGCCGTTTCCCAGCTCTTTCGGGAACCTGTACATCCTTCTCGCTGTTGATTACGTCTCTAAGTGGGTCGAGGCTGTGCCCAGCCGGACTAACGACAACAAGGTTGTCGTTAGGTTTCTTAAAGAAAATATTTTCTCCCGTTTTGGGCACCCCCGAGCGATCATTAGCGACAATGGAACTCATTTCTGCAATAAGACTTTCGAGGCCTTGATGCGGAAATATTCCATTAATCATAAGCTATCTACGCCCTACCATCCCCAAACCTGTGGGCAAGCCGAAGTTTCAAATCGGCAAATCAAGCAGATACTGGAGAAGACGGTTTCCAAGAACCGTAAGGATTGGTCGCTGAAACTCACTGATGCCCTTTGGGTATTTCGAACCGCTTATAAGACCGATCTTGGCATGTCTCCCTATCGGCTTGTGTACGGAAAGGCTTTCCACCTCCCTGTCAAAATAGAGCATCGCGCATTTTGGGCGATAAAGGAGCTGAATCTGTCTCTTGAAGATGCGGGCAGCCATCGGAAGCTGCAGTTGAACGAATTGAGCGAGCTTAGGGATGAGGCTTACGATAACGCGGTTGTCGTTAAGAACTGAACGAAGGTGTTTCACGATAAACACCTTTTGCGCAAAACTTTTGTACCTGGTCAACAGGTACTGCTTTACGACACCCGGCTACACTTCTATCCAGGAAAGCTCAGATCTCGCTGGAAAGGGCCGTATTTTGTGCGGAATGTGTATCCGCATGGCGCTGTGGATTTGGAGAATCCAAAGGACGGTTCATTTTTCAAAGTAAACGGACACCGACTTAAACCGTACCTTAGCGCCGAACCAACAGAGGAGCTCCTGGTCTTACAGGAGCCGGTTTACCCTGCATAATCTTCCTTTGCCTACCACCAAACTGCGGTTATCCAGCCAAGAACAGTGGACACTGTTCCAAATAAGTTTGGGGGTATGTATATACCATTTTGTATATATTTGTGGATATTCTTTTCCATTTTTACTATTTTTCTTTTCTTTAAAAACAAAAGCAAAAAAATTGTGTATATCTAACCGACAATTTTGACCCTTCAATGATCTCTTCATGCAACGACAGTGAGGACACTGTCCAGTTTAAGTTTGGGGGTACGCTCGGTACGCATTTCTAACTTTCGCATTCATATGTATATTTTGCATCTGCATATTAAAATCCATAAAATCCATAAAAATCAGAAAATTTTCTAAAAACATAAAAACTTTTCTGTCAAGTTAGCTAGTGGGAGAGCTCTGATTCAACATTTCGACGGTTTTGTTTGATAAGATAAGAATAACTAAATCTTATTTTTAGATTTTGAAAACCTGAAAGATAACTCTCCTTTGAAGTTAACTATAGCTGATATACGTCTTTACATCACACTACACGTATCGTGAGTTTTGGAAATTAGATGACAAGTCTTTTATGTCTAAAAACTTTTAAATAGATAAATGATTTTCTGAGGATCAAATAGGTTTGTTCTGAAATAAGTAATATCAAGAATAGTTTATGAAGTGAAGTGAATATGAAGGAATGTTATTGATGCCTTAATTGGAACTAAGTCTGAAAAATAACCCATCTGGAACTTGATTGGATTGATTACACACCGAACCCACTAAACACGTCTTTTATCCAAAAAAATAATTGAACTGCCGGTTATATCTCCGTTCTTATTGAATCATCATGATTTTCACGCTAAATTGTCTTTTGTTTTTGGACCTAGGTAACTTGAGTAATTAAGTTCGCTGGGGTGTCTCTACACCTAATGCCCTAAAACCAACTGGTTTGGGTGCATTGGCCCAAAGCTCGTTAAGAAGCCTAGAAAGTTCAGATTAAAACAAAGTCAAGCAAGTGTTCTCTCCAAGTTAAAATTCCTAACGGTTCTTTGTGTGAGAATAATCTTGACAAAAGACAGGTTTTTGTAAAAAAATATTTCTAGTGGAGATATGAAGGTTTTATTCTATGATAAAGACTATTGCACGTTCACAGAGGTGTGTATGAAATGAAAACAAGAAAAAGGTGGAGTGAAAAATAAGACATAGTTTCCTGTTAAGGAAGACAGAAATTCTGAAGTTGAAACCTTACTGGGAAACGAAACTTGAAAAATACTTAACTCTTTATAAAACTTATGTGATCCTTTTAAAATTTTTATCTGGGCTTTATTGTGTGACATGATGACTTTAATCGATCCTTCTGGAACTTAACGACACTATTTGCACTGCACGTAAAGACATATAAAATCTTAAGTTAAATAAGAAGCGAGGTGTGAAAAATAAAGGTTCGATAGTCTAGACTTAGGATAATAGAATTGTTATTTTCTGAAACAAAACTTTAGGGGTTTGAATCATAGTTATTTTGCAAAACTAGCTTGACCGGATTTTGTGGGTAGTATCCGCTGAAAACCCTCAGGAGACAACACTCCTCCTACTAGGGACACCTAGAGGTTTAACGGCTTGTTGCACATGCTCAGTGCAATCGCGTTCCCTGGAATTTTTGTGAATAAATTGGCTTTGCTCGGGACGAGCAAATGATAAGTTTGGGGGTATTTGTTCATATCAGATTTTTGCATTTTTATACCGTCCAATTTTTATCATATTGCTTATCGGTAGGTACTCTTGAGCCGTGTTTGCTAGTCAATTGCAGGATACGGGTTCTCGGCTCTAAACGGTGAAATTCATGGAAAAGCACGACAAAATCCGGATTACTGCCAACCACAGATAAAATATGAGTCTCTGCTCTTTATCCGTATATTGCCGCATGCCAGTTTAAGGGACAAAATGGCAAATCGGTGTCATTATCACACACAAAGCTCAATGGCAACACAAGATCCAACATATCTACGCGGAGCTCAAGAAAAATTATGACAAAAGATCCACATCAAATCACCTTTTGATCTGCTGGAATTCTGGAAAAATCGTGAAGAGTTTCTGAGAAAAAACACATACCACACAGCAGACAACATCAAACCAGGGACCCCCACAAAAACCTATGGCCCAACTCCCTACTATAGCCGCGGTTCCGCGGCATAAGCAGGCTTAGGCCGCGGAACCGCGGTCTGACTATGTCAGCAGCGTGTCATCTTTTAGGGGCAGATTGGTAATTCTATTTGAGGACAGATTGTTGCCCTAGGTTTTCAGATTCCTGCCTATAAATAGTCCAGAACTTGCCAAAGCCAAGGGTGCTTATTCTTGTATTTAGATTTAGGTTATATGTTGTTGTTCTTCTTCCTCTTCTCATCTCTTCTCCATTAAAAACTTGTAGTGAGCTTTTGTGAGTGAAGGATGAATAAAGGAGTTCTTTTTGTTACCATGCTTGTCTTGTTATTTTGTTAATTATAATTGCTTGTAATTTTCATTTGCTAATCTAGTTGTTGTTATTTGTGTTTGTTTCTTTCTTTTTCTCTTTTTCTTTATCCTTAAACAACGATGATGCTTAAGCTTGATCCTTGCTAAGGTGAGGTCTCATATAGCTAGTTGTAATCTTCTAATCTCTTTCTTTCTATCTTTCTCTTTTGTTTTATTTTCTTTTTTCTTATAATGGGTGAGTAGTTTTCTAACTTGTTAGGGTAGGATAAGGGAAGTTTGAGAGAAGGAAATCTCTCTCATTCTTTCCTTGCCCAACATCTTAATTCGGACTCCCGTTAATTAAACCAAAATCCGCTCTCTACGGCACCCTATCCTACATGATAGCGGTGATTCCTTAGTGAGACCGGTTGTGGTTGAATTAATCGGAGGTTAAGGCTAAGAGCCAAGAACGGACGGACAAGCACCAAAAGGAAGAACTTAAGCGTTGGAAAGCCTAGCTTATACTCGCAAGTTCCTTCCTAGTCGTGCTAATCCCTGTTGTTGCCGATTACCGTAACACCGATATTAAGAGTGGCAACGAAAGAAGTGCGCGACTCCTAACTCAAACTAACCTAATCCTAACCCTAACAAGCTCTCTTTACATATCATTTTAGCACATAGTTAATCTCAAAACAAACCTGGACATTTGGACTTAACTCGTTAAAGCACATAGAAAAAGATTCCCATCTCCCTGCGGACGACCCGTACTCAACCGGCTAGCTACAAGCGAAACTGTCTTGATTGCGGTAATTAACTTGAACACGCAAAATCCTAACAATCACCTGCACAGGGACCTCTACTAGCAGAGGTGATTTCTTCAGCACCGCCGTCGGGGAGTTCTTATGTACCTTCCTGAGCGGATCAAAGCTGTTCTCGGTTGGAACAGCAGCATCGACTTCCACCATTGGAGCTGGTGGGGTAAGTCCATAGGGGGAGTTGCCCCTAACTTCTCTTACTCGGCGCCAGTGGCGACGTCGAGCGTGCCTCACAGAAGGGACCGCCTCAGTTTTGAAAGCGGCTTCATCATGCCCCAGATTTTGCTGAGGAAATTCAATCGGTGTCAGTCTATTGAAGACCGACGTCCTTGTTAAAGTTTAAGGAGAAGCGGCTAGCCTTTCGAAAACCAACGTCTAGTGGGGGAAGCGCCTTTGATGGCTTCGCCTGTAGGAGGAGCTGGGAAGGCTATCCGTTTTGGGGTAGCCCTTTCAGGTATCACGAGCTTCTTTGTAGGCCCGTTTGGGTTCTTGCTCAGGCTGTTGAAGACTGAGACGCCAGATTTGGACAGCTTATTGAGAGGGGCCGTTGTGGTTGCTAGTCGATCGAAGACCGATCTTTTAGGAGCTTCTCCTTGCGGCGCTGAGGCACCGAAACTCACAGGTGGGAGTATGGTCCCAAAGAACAATCCAGTAGTGGCTTGTGTAACTTGCCCTATAGGCATTGAGAAGATAGAGGCCACCTTTGGCCCATAAGTCACTCCTCCCGTTGGGGTAGAGCGAGAGCTGTTGTTGCATGCAGTGCATTGAGAAGCCATTGATTTCCTATACAGGAGCAAGACACCAAGTTTTAGTACCTCAAATCCAAGGGCAACCATAGCGAACCGCGATTTTATTCTCGAAACATGACACACGAAGTGTGGATTGGAAAGAGGAAAAAGTTCTACCGGGCGTGCCCGAATCTGTTTACCGCCGAAAGACCAGACCGAGACGTTGGGAGGACATCTCGCCTGAATTTGGGAGCAGATGCTATTTGGACTTCTCCATCTTCCTCTACGAAGATACCAAGTTGATTTATGGTTCCATATATCGGAGGTTTGGACAGATGCGACTGTTGTAGCAGACATTATCAGATTCCCCCTTATTTGTGAAGGGTTTTTGATTGTGGGGACGCTCTTCCCTTCAGGCACAACCCCTGCAGTTAATTACGTTATTGTCATGACCCGAAAGTACGGAACATGACCGGCACTTAGACTACGAACGTCTCGAGGCGTACTTACCCTAAGTAAGCCGAACTCATAAATCCAAACCAAGAAAAGTAGTAGAGTGTAGGAAAAACCATTTTTAAATCAACCAGTTTGCAATATAATATAAAACGCCTAAAGGAGAGGATCACAACAGAAAAGGAAACTCCAATCAGCATGAAATCCATAGAAATGTAACACGCGACTCTACGGTCGAAAGAATAAACATCACTGGTCTCTACCATAAATAAATCCATGTTTGGTTGATGGAACTTCTAGATACAACTAAAATATAATATACAATGTATAATGATGGGTACGATACAAATAAACTTACCTACTAGCAAGTCACCCAGAAAGAAACAGTGCCCGCAAAACCGTAATGCAACCTGTATGGCAAACCTGCAAGAAACTGGGGCACAACGGGGGTGAGTTGCCAACTCGTGAGTAGAAAAAGATCTACGAATAGAAAATCGCATGTATGACGCAATCTTAGGTCATACGATCATAATATATAATCCTTAAATATATAACCAGCAGCCTATAACAGTGGTTAAGGTAAATATCTAACCCAAGTGAAATCCCATGTGCCCGTGTCAGTGCTCAGGTAGCAATGTATCATATGAATGATGTATGAATGCATGAAACAGAATGCATGTACCGAAGAAAACTGCTTTCATAAATTAGTGAGATTTCTGTATTTTTTTAAATGAGGTATCATAATGAAATCAGCATAAAACAGTGCCTAGTATGTTAGTTATATGTATGCCCTAGAGGCCATTACTGTACATAGGATGTATATTGTAGTGGATGCTGGGACATATATAGGGAGGACTTTCTTGCTCGACATGATAGTATGCTATCTGGTTACCCTTTACCTTAACGTGTATGCTGATTGTCTCTCTGTTACATGTTGGTAAAGCCCTTAGGATCTGTACTTGACTACCTGGACTATGATGCGGATCATACTAGTGGGGACATGGTAGTCCATAAGTACATCCTTCAAAGTCCCTAGTCGTGGGTGTATCGAGACGGGGCATCGATATACCAGAGTAGACTAGCGTGTACCTTCTCGACCCATACAGATGGGCGATGGATGATCCCATATCCATTGGTGTTTGACATCGGAGATGATATACGGGTGCTCAGTAGAGACTGGGTACACTGGACGGACTCGCCGAGAACTCCCAGATGGTATTATACCTCACGTCAGATGGCAGTTCTCTGGTGACACTGGTACAGAGTAGTCTGTTGACCCGAGATCGTCATAGAGTCTTGTGTGGTTCCCACTGTGCTTTGATTTCCATCTTACCACGTCCAAGAGGGCGTGCAAAATGGTGGTTTTTGGGTACAGTCCCGAGTCACATGGAGGCAATGAGCGATAGGAGGGAATTCGTCTCTCCCGGTATAGGGGGTTGATGTTGCGCTGTGTTCGATTGGCTATAACAGGAAATCCCTGGCCAGGGTTGCTGAGATTTACTGGTAAGTGTTACCAGTAGTTTCTCGAATAGTTATAGACCTCATATCGACACGACTTATCGAGCTATTGGGGTCTGACGTTTACCACCCCTAGGCGAGATATGCGACATATCAGACGATCAGACCGGACTGTACGGTAGTGTTACTGGTTGGATTCACTGGAGTGTGAGTGGGCTTGCTCGTCGATCTTCAGATCGCTCAATACCCGGGTGGCCGTTACGTTTAGCAGACCGCTTGCGGCTTGTGGGTGTTTGATATGATCATCACCTGCTGCCGGCGTATTGACGAGTCTTTAGAGTCCTACACAGAGGTTTCCTGGCTCAAGCGAAACGAAATAGGAGCGCATATGAGATATGTGCGGGACCGAGAATAATGCGTGTATGTGATACCGTATTCTATTCTCGCGATAAATGTATCGAATGGTTGTATGCGATATAACCTAGTTATCGATTCAAGCGTTGATTCGATAAGCCGATATATTGTATACTAGTCGGTTGTGTGCGACATAACCGGATCATTGAATCAAGTGTTGATTTAATGATTTAATGCATATTTATATATTTGATATATTACTTTGCATTAACTAGTATTGGTTCACTTTAAATGGATTTTCTCACTTGAAGTTCACATGTTGTATATGTGATATACTTTTGTGCACTTGATTGTATCATGTTTGATGATACATGTTTACTTGAGTTTGTGTAAAGATTAAACCATGGTTATTTAAATGGTTAGGGTTTTGTTTTTCATATCTATTTATTCATTTATTTATTTATTTTCTTTTTGGAAAAAGAAATGAGAAGAATGGTGGCTTTCTTTGTTTGTATTTGAAGATTCATGAAGCTTTGACTTTGTCCACCATTCTTATCTCATGCTTAACCCTAACCATTTGATTTAACCCTAGTTTAATCTCTACACTTGACTATGGTTTGCTTATGATAAGGATTGATTTTCTTTTCTATTGATATTATTCTTATCATAACATTTCTTCTTCTTCTTCCTTGAACTCAAGAAGAAAAAGCTTTCTTCATCAATGGTGAATTGAGCAAACAAGTGAGAAATCCAATTCTAAAGTCTACCCACTTCCTATTTCTTCATCCTCTACCTCTTGCCAAGTAGTAGAGTGTGTTTCCTTCACAAGTTTTAGGGCTTGGTGAAGGTGGAGCTTGATTTAGCGATGCCTCGACGTAGATCATCTTCGGCATGGACATCGACGACCCAGCTTGCCCATTCTCCGACGAAGCCGACGCTTGAGCCCGGATTTGATTTGGACAGCGGAGAGGACCTCGTTGCGGAGCTATGGAGGTGGAGCACCGGATCTACAAAGGTTGTATTTCCGTATCTTGTAGTTAAGTGTTAACTAGTTAGCTTTTTCGCCTAGTTTTCTAGCAAACGATCCGTAGTCGGGTCTCTCGGCACCGTTAAAATTTTAATTTGGCATGATCGATGCCTTGTGAGAACTCATTAGGGTGCCTAGGAACCCTACATAGTATCGGCACAAAACATAAATCTCAATATCTCGATATCTCTGTATCACAATCTCTGTACCTCAATATCTCGAAATCTCAATGTCTCAATCAAAATATCTAAGGAGCCGTCAGTCCAGACCGGCCCCTACCATCTATCTCATGACCATGACGGTATCCTCAGGATATCCGACGCGTCGGGTAATATCACCGGTCGGTAGTGCTCCCCTGCCAGGCTCAACGTCACCAACACGATCCTCTTGCCCTAGGGTACCGCACCGGGCCCACCATGTACCCGAAACGGTTCCTACACTCCTCGAATCGGGTCTCGAAATCCATCAGCAAACTCATGGTGGACGACTCATACATCATGGGAAAACCGCACTTTTTATTTAAAAAGAGAGAAAGCAGTTTATATACGTTTTGCGGTTTTCCTCCAAATCCAGAAAATCTCATGGAAACCCGAATCCAAATCATCAATAGCATGTAAAACCATGAATATAAGTATGAGAATCCATGAATGCGGCATATAATGAATAACAGTATGCATGAAGTGACAAGTAATAACTACAATGTCAAGCTGGTATATAAGGCAAGTACACTAATATCATGTCACTACTAGCTAACAAGCTAAATCAAGCAATAATATTCTCTAAGTGTACGTGACATGGCAATTACCGATGAAGATGTGTGTGCGCCGACAAATAAGTGTACGTGGTACATACGCATCATCGGTAATGGTGCTGGTGTCCTAACAGCATGATATCACTGATGGAATATGAATCACAATAAGTATGCGATGCAGAGTAACAACAATAATGTACAGGAGCTAAATACTAAGCACAATGATAGCTAAACTGCATCTAAAGTCATAAGAGTCATACAGCTATACCAACTATAGGGCTGAGCTAATAGGCTAACTGCAGATAAAGGAAACCGCCTAACCTCTGAGTTGATATATATATATATATATATATATATATATATGTCTATATACAGTCGGTGATCCCGTCTCAATCATATCACATCCGATATAATATCTATAATCAGACATCCCAAGTCTAGAGTGCGGATCAACATCAAAATATAGCTCGTACGTAAATCCGTCGTACGGCATCCCAAATCTGGGTACGGGTCAATATCATGTTCATCACATTATTTATCTGGTATCCTCTTTTATCAAGATCATCATCCGGGGTACTAACCTATGTCTAGTACAACATTAGTATCATCAATTCAATCATGATCTAGCTGCTGATCTACAACCTCAAATAAACTGATATCATCATCATATCGTCATAAAGTAGGATACATCACTCAATACGACCCACTATAAATAACTAACATGTCTTATCTCATTTCACGATCACATGTCAACCATTCAATGTATATCACTCGGATATGTATCGTCGTCTAAAGATCCACTATAACATCAGGACGTATCTCAAATATGAGTCCTGCTATATCACCGATATCATAACCACAGAACATATCTCATCGACTCATCTCGGTCCCAAGTAATCATCCGCAACTCCGTATGTGATCACATAGTCCCATACCCATGTGAACACATAACTATAGAATCTCATAAGCACATATGAATAAGGATGTATGCAAGTATGTATGTGTGTGTGTATGTGTAGTGCACCCACTACTCTAGGGTTTCGTGACACTAAATCGATCCAACACACCAATATCCATCCTAAACATCATCATAAATCCTAAATAACATATAATAATTGTTGGTGTGTATACGCATCCGTATACATCACCACGAACTGCGGGGGTGCTATACGCCATCCACCCGACTTTTCCCCGTAGATATAAATCTACTCACCTTGCTAATGTGTGCTGATGCCGATGTCGCCATTTGCATCTCCAACGCCTTGACGCCACGTGGGGTACCTACAAGGACATCACACGCTAAAACACATGAAACCATGTCGGAAACCAAAATGGTGCACGCTACGCCCATAGGTAAAAACCTGTGGCCTTGCGTGCAAACACAGCCAATAACCCTCTGCCGTGGGCGTTCGAACGCCGCCCGATAGAAACGAATCACCAAATACTAAAATCCATACGAAAACAAGTCGTAAATCATGCGCCAACTCAAGAAAATCAACCCAGATTCTACCCTGATTGGAATCAGACGAAACTAGACATACCCAGGGTCAAGTTTACAGGTAAAAGAGCCGTGCACCAAAAACGAGGGGGTTTCACCATGCTCTGGCCGCAAATTGCGGCCAGGGGGAATTAAATGGCGGCCAGGGAAAGGAGGTGGGGGCTAGGGCTTTGGGTGGTGGTTTCTACCAGCCTGTACATCTCACTGCCAAGTCAATTTTATTTTTGGGTACCTCGGGTTGTAGCAGATTCTAGAAAGGTCACAAAATCGACAAAAACGCTAAATTACGCCAAGTCGAACAATCTGGTATTTTGGTGAAACCTGGGACAAATCTTGGTTAAAATGGTCTCAAACACACCTAATAAGGCTATACTAACATTCAAAACCAACACTTGGTCAAGTCTTACTCAAATTGCCTAAAACTAGCACTAACTAACATAATAACACGAGATTTCAGCTAACTAACCATAACTGAGCAAGAACAGAGTTGGGTTGTGAGATTATACCTTAAGGGGGTCCTAGGATGAAGGAGAAGGGAAGGAGGAGGAAGGGCTGTTGCTGCTGTGGAGCTGCTGATGTTGCTTCTGCAGCTGTGCTGAAGCTGGAATTGTTGTGGCTGCTGCTGCTTGCAATTTGTTATTTTTTGTTGCTGTTGCAGTAGCTACAAGCTGATGGGGTTCATGTTATGGTGTTGTTGCAGCAGCTGCTGCTGTGGCTGAAGTTATTTTGTGGTTGTTTTGTGGTTGGGGTTGTGGAGTTGAGGAGGAAGGAGGAAATGACATGGTAGGGGTTCAGAAATGAGGCAGCAGCAGCTGTTGTAGTTGTTGTTGTGGGTGTGGTGTGAGTTGTGAGAGATGTGAGTGTGAGAGATGTGAGTGTGAGAGAGAGTTGAAAGATGAGAAAAAGTGTTGAGGTGAAAAGGGATTTGACATTACCTTAAAGCCACCCCCCCTCTCTCTCATTTAATGTTGCTTGCTCAAGCCATCATGGCTCTTTCTCTCCCCATAACACAAGTCAACCCACCCTAATCAAACCCCATTAACCTAACCAAATGGTTTAAACCATCATGGTTGCCTAAACTTGGCTAACCCACCATGCTTATCTAACTTGGTAACCCTAGACTACCATGAGTCCAAAACATGGAATAAGTGTGACAAGTGTGGGAAATGTCATGTGCACATTTTGCACAAAAAGCCAAAAATCCAATTAGCGATTTTTAATCGCGATTAACACTAAAATAGCATATACTTAACCATAAAAACTTAAAAATGGCATATTTCCACAAATAACCTATTTTAGAATTTCCATAATTTTCTCCATTTATCAATATTTAATTATACCGAAATATTAAAATATTTATTAAAAATTAATATTAAATTACGAAAATTCCCAAAAATAATATTTTATTTTTTGAAATGTTACAATCTTCCCCCCTTAAAGAAATTCGGTCCCCGAATTTAAATTTAAACCCCCAAATTCTAAAACATTTCAATAAAATGTCCAAGTCAACGGGGCTCCGAAATCATCAATACATAAAAGCGCAACGTGGCGCAATACATGCGCATGAGTAATGAGCAGATAACTCGAAATCAAAACTCCGTCAAGTATCCTGTAATCATCGGAGCCAAGGTGAAAACGCGAATGCCAAATCCAAAGCAAGACCGATATGCTAAAAATCAGAACTATTCATGCAAATATCTGAAGGAAATGCATGCCAAATTCTTTAAAGTCGATGTATAATACGCATAACACTGCACAGTGGCGGACGTCTCTATATAAGAAAATAGCCATATACGCATATATCTTTTGTTTAGTATGCACGATCCTCCGTTTTGAAAACAATTTAGAAGGGTTCTCTGTTTTAAATATTTCGTGTCATATCGGACACGTATGTAAATAATGAGACTATAGATCGCTTTTGGGAAATCCCTTTGAAATCTATCAATGCATGCAAAACATACTCAGGTACTGTCATCTGACTAGTCCTGCTCAGTACGAAAACAAATCGTAATATCATAAAGATGTACTGCTCCATAAGAAATCAATCCAAAAGTGAATATGAAAATCCTGTGCGTCCGGTGCACACGGAAATCAAAATCCATACATGTGCTAAGCAGGTGCACAAAACAACATCAAGGTGCAACGGGTGTGCACACAATATCGGTCATAGGCAACGTGTGTGCCTGACAGCAAAATCAGGTGCATCTGACATGCACGAAAAATCTCGATTTAGTGCATCTGGTGTGCATCAAATCGCATCTCATAACACGCGCCCGACATGCGCTAAAAAAATCCAATCCGGTGCATCCATTATGCACGAAATCATGAAATCCAATATCAAGCGCCAAACGTGTGCAAAATCCAATCAGGTGCATAAAGTGCACAAAACAAAGATCAAGCATCACCATCGAAATCGAAGTCCAGTGCATCCAAGTGCACAAAATACGAATCACTGCACTGCAAGCATATGTGAACTATACCGAGTGCAAAAACCAAATCGCGTGCGTACATATGCACAAAATCAACTCAAATGTCTAAAACCCATAAAATCACAAACATGTGAAACCAAGGCACGAAAACGATATCAAGTGCAACAACTGTGAAAAAATCGTAAATACTCAATCATCAAAATCAAATCATGCGAATGGATCGCCCAACAATACTGAAAACAAGTATGGCGGAATAGTCCCTCTCAAGCACCTCATCCAAGAATCTCTGGCCAACTGTCGCGGTCACTTAAAGTATGTCCCGTCGACGATCATGAACTCTGGCCTGCTGGTGTGCGTAACAATGACCACTCCTGGGTCCAGGTCTCCTCTGTGGATCACCAATCTCACGATCTATCGGCTCCTCAGCCCTGTCAGGTGTGCTAACGGGGACGATTCCGTTCTGGCACTTCTCTGGTCATCTCCTGGTCAATCATCGCGACCACTCGTAAAGCAGCATGTCACTGGCGTCGGCCTCTGGCTCTCTGAGTGCACGTGACATATCTGATCCTGGGTGCAAATATCATTGCAGTAGTGTCCTGGAAGGAATCCTGCCCAAGGTCTTTTCCAAGTCTCGCCTCTGCCAACTGTCCGGAAGTTATCGTCCTTTACTATATTTGCTTTTTGTTCCGGAACGGCTGCATACTCATCGCGACTCCTTCTGGAAGGTATATCCAATTACAATACCTCGGCATGCACATCGCATTTCTGATGTCGGCGGAGTGGGACGTCGTCTCATCCAGATCTGGTATGAACCTCTTACTCCACTTTTCTCTAATGTCGACTGCTTCGGACTCGTCTCGTCGTGGCTGCATGAACTGAGCTCCAACGGCTATCCTTGTACCTGGAGTCTCCTAAGAAATGCATCCCACCATTTAGCATCCGAATTAAGTCGAGCCATCCGATCGATTCGTCAAAACCTCACAGTCCCCCAAGAGCTCAACATCTTGGGTACAGTATAATAGTATCGAGTACATACCACAGCATCGGTGGTCCAGCCGTAGAAGGGCAAACCCAAGCCTCACTAATGGCGCCATAGAACTGCCGCAAACCCTAAGGTTCAAAGGCTTTCACACGGTCATTATGTCGAGTTAGGGTTTCATTCTTCTAGAGGGACCATAGAATTGCCTGCATGTCTTTCCGAATACTTTAAACTTGGAATAATAGGTTTCTGACATTCGATCGTCTCTGTCAACTCTCAACGTCTCCGCGTGAAGTCGTCTCGAGCTGGAATCAATCTATCTGATGACCTCGCATCGGGGTAGCGAACGAATCACATGTCCTAGTCTTTCATCCTCGGGTGACTAGCGACCTCTATCATCTCTTAGTACAACTCGTACTGCAGTAGCTCCAACATCTGAGGCGATATCTCGTCGTTCGCAGCAATAACTGGCTCACTCGTCTGCATGCTGAACCGTGTCTCAATCATCATGAATAAGCAATACTTTAACGGTCATCAAAATCTGGCTGGCCTCAGTCAGTGGCCCAATCCTCCGGTACTGATCTGTACGTCCAAGTAATCTCATACAGCGATCCACCCAACGCTCGTGGCGCAAAAACACAATAAAAAGACACATCTTCGCAATTGTGTGTCGCCGAAATTACGCCCTGGTCAGTCCTCGTTCGTAACGAGCTCGCGCTGACCGCAACTCTAGCCGTAGCTCTCCCTGCCCGTAATCATGACAGCAAACCATAACTGGTACCGATGAGGCTAGATCATAGGAAGGAATATGATACTGAACAAAGAAATGTACATCCTAAGGCTTCTTAAGTGGAGTGGCGTGTCGTAAATATGCCGTGGAACATACCCACGGTACGTCACTCTACTTTAGTCACCTATTCCATCAACCAAAGGTCATCCTACGCTCCGAAGGTAAAACCTAACGCTCTGATACCAACTTTGTCACGACCCGAAAGTACGGAACATGACCGGCACTTAGACTACGAACGTCTCGAGGCGTACGTACCCTAAGTAAGCCGAACCCAGAAATCCAAACCAAGAAAAGTAGTAGAGTGTAGGAAAAACCATTTTTAAATCAACCAGTTTGCAATATAATATACAACGCCTAAAGGCGAGGATCACAACAGAAAAGGAAACTCCAATCAGCATGAAATCCATAGAAATGTAACACGCGACTCTACGGTCGAAAGAATAAACATCACTGGTCTCTATCACAAATAAATACATGTTTGGTTGATGGAACTTCTAGATACAACTGAAATATAATATACAATGTATAATGATGGGTACGATACAAATAAACCCACCTACTAGCAAGTCACCCGGAAAGAAACAGTGCCCGCAAGCCATAATGCAACCTGTACGGCAAACCTGCAAGAAACTGGGGCACAACGGGGGTGAGTTGCCAACTCGTGAGTAGAAAAAGATCTACGAACAGAAAATCGCATGTATGACGCAATCCTAGGTCATACGATCATAATATATAATCCTCAAATATATAACCAGTAGCCTATAACAGTGGCTAGGATAAATATCTAACCCAAGTGAAATCCCATGTGCCCGTGTCAGTGCTCAGGTAGCAACGTATCATATGAATGATGTATGAATGTATGAAACAGAATGCATGTACTGAAGAAAACTGCTTTCATAAATTAGTGAGATTTCTGTATTTTTTAAATGAGGTATCATAATGAAATCAACATAAAACAGTGCCTAGCATCGGCACAAAACATAAATCTCAATATCTCGATATCTCTGTATCACAATCTCTGTACCTCAATATCTCAAAATCTCAATGTCTCAATCAAAATATCTAGGGCGCCGTCAGTCCAGACCGGCCCCTACCATCCATCTCATGACCACGACGGTATCCTCCGGATATCCGACGCGTCGGGTAATATCACTGGTCGGTAGTGCTCCCCTGCCAGGCTCAACGTCAACAACACGATCCTCTTGCCCCGGGGTACCGCACCGGGCCCACCATGTACCCGAAACGGTTCGTCCACTCCTCGAATCGGGTCTCGAAATCCATCAGCAAACTCATAGTGGACGACTCATACATCATGGGAAAACCGCATTTTTTATTTAAAAAGAGAGAAAGCAGTTTATATACGTTTTGCGGTTTTCCTCCAAATCCAGAAAATCTCATGGAAACCCGAATCCAAATCATCAATAGCATGTAAAACCATGAATATAAGCATGAGAATCCATGAATGCGGCATATAATGAATAACAGTATGCATGAAGTGACAAGTAATAACTACAATGTCAAGCTGGCATATAAGGCAAGTACACTAATATCATGTCACTACTAGCTAACAAGCTAAATCAAGCAATAATATTCTCTAAGTGTACGTGACATGGCAATTACCGATGAAGATGTGTGTGCGCCGGCAAATAAGTGTACGTGGTACATACGCATTATCAGTAATGGTGCTGGTGTCCTAACAGCATGATATCACTGATGGAATATGAATCACAATAAGTATGCGATGCAGAGTAACAACAATAATGTACATGAGCTGAATACTAAGCACAATGATAGCTAAACTGCATCTAAAGTCATAAGAGTCATACAGCTATACCAACTATAGGGCTGAGCTAATAGGCTAACTGCAGGTAAAGGAAACCGCCTAACCTCTGAGTCGATATATATATATATATATATATATATATATATATATATATATATATATATATATATATGTATATATATACAGTCGGTGATCCCGCCTCAATCATATCACATCCGATATAATATCTATGATCAGACATCCCAAGTCTAGAGTGCGGATCAAACATCAAAATATAGCTCGTACGTAAATCCGTCGTACGGCATCCCAAATCTGGGTACGGGTCAATATCATGTTCATCACATTATTTATTTGGTATCCTCTTTTATCAAGATCATCATCCGGGGTACTGACCTAAGTCTAATACAACATTAGTATCATCAATTCAATCATGATCTAGCTGCTGATCTACAGCCTCAAATAAACTGATATCATCATCATATCGTCATAAAGTAAGATACATCACTCAATACGACCCACTATAAATATCTAACATGTCTTATCTCATTTCACGATCATATGTCAACCATTCAATGTATATCACTCGGATATGTATCGTCGTCTAAAGATCCGCTATAACATCAGGACGTATCTCAAATATGAGTCCTGCTATATCACCGATATCATAACCCCAGAACATATCTCATCGACTCATCTCGGTCCCAAGTAATCATCCGCAACTCCGTATATGATCACATAGTCCCATACCCATGTGAATACATAACTATAGAATCCCATAAGCACATATGAATAAGGATGTATGCAAGTATGTATGTGTGTGTATGTGTAGTGCACCCACTACTATAGGGTTTCGCGACACTAAATCGATCCAACACACCAATATCCATCCTAAACATCATCATAAATCCAAAATAACATATAATAATTGTTGGTGTGTATACGCATCCGTATATATCACCATGAACTGCGGGGGTGCTATACGCCATCCACTCGACTTCTCCCCGTAGATATAAATCTACTCACCTTGCTAATGTGTGCTGATGCCGATGTCGCCATTTGCATCTCCAATGCCTTGACGCCACGTGGGGTACCTACAAGGACATCACACGCTAAAACACATGAAACCATGTCGAAAACCAAAATGGTGCACGCTACGCCCATAGGTAAAAACCTGTGGCCTCACGTGCAAACACAGCCAATAACCCTTTGCCGTGGGCGTTCGAACGCCACCCGACAGAAACGAATCACCAAATACCAAAATCCATATGAAAACAAGTCGTAAATCATGCGCCAACTCAAAAAAATCAACCCAGATTCTACCCTGATTGGAATCAGACGAAACTAGACATACCCAGGGTCAAGTTTACAGGTAAAAGAGCCGTGCACCAAAAACGAGGGGGTTTCACCCTGCTCTGGCCGCAAATTGCGGCCAGGGGGAATTAAATGGCGGCCAGGGAAAGGAGGTGGGGGCTAGGGCTTTGGGTGGTAGTTTCTACCAGCCTGTACATCTCACTGCCAAGTCAATTTTATTTTAGGGCACCTCGGGTTGTAGCAGATTCTAGAAAGGTCACAAAATCGACAAAAACGCTAAATTACGCCAAGTCGAACAATCTGGTATTTTGGTGAAACCTGGGACAAATCTTGGTTAAACTGGTCTCAAACACACCTAATAAGGCTATACTAACATTCAAAACCAACACTTGGTCAAGTCTCACTCAAATTGCTTAAAACTAGCACTAACTCACATAATAACACGAGATTTCAGCTAACTGACCATAACTGAGCAAGAACGGAGTTGGGTTGTGAGATTATACCTTAAGGGGGTCCTAGGATGAAGGAGAAGGGAAGGAGGAGGAGGGGCTGTTGCTGCTGTGGAGCTGCTGGTGTTGCTGCTGATGTTGCTTCTGCAGCTGTGCTGAAGCTGGAATTGTTGTGGCTGCTGCTGCTGCTTGCAATTTGTTATTTTTTTGTTGGTGTTGCAGTAGCTACAAGCTGATGGGGTTCATGTTATGGTGTTGTTGCAGTAGCTGCTGCTGTGGCTGAAGTTATTTTGTGGTTGTTTTGTGGTTGGGGTTGTGGAGTTGAGGAGGAAGGAGGAAATGACATGGTAGGGGTTCAGAAATGAGGCGGCAGCAGCTGTTGTAGTTGTTGTTGTGGGTGTGGTGTGAGTTGTGAGAGATGTGAGTGTGAGAGATGTGAGTGTGAGAGAGAGTTGAAAGATGAGAAAAAGTGTTGAGGTGAAAAGGGATTTGACATTACGTTAAAGCCACCCCTCTCTCTCTCTCATTTAATGTTGCTTGCTCAAGCCATCATGGCTCTTTCTCTCCCCATAACACAAGTCAACCCACCCTAATCAAACCCCATTAACCTAACCAAATGGTTTAAACCATCATGGTTGCCTAAACTTGGCTAACCCACCATGCTTATCTAACTTGGTAACCCTAGACTACCATGAGTCCAAAACATGGAATAAGTGCGACAAGTGTGGGAAATGTCATGTGCACATTTTGCACAAAAAGCCAAAAATCAAATTAGCGATTTTTAATCACGATTAACACTAAAATAGCATATACTTAACTATAAAAACTTTAAAATGGCATATTTCCACAAATAACCTATTTTAGAATTTCCATAATTTTCTCCATTTATCGGTATTTAATTATACCGAAATATTAAAATATTCATTAAAAATTAATATTAAATTACGAAAATTCCCAAAAATAATATTTTATTTTTTGAAATGTTACAGTTATCGTATTGTGATAACCACTTTCTCCTGCTCCAGCAGTTCACTTCGTGTCGTGTGTATTTTTGTTTATTTTGGTTGCCCGTGGATGGTATACGAAGACTGGTTTATGTCGTTGCCTGTAGGGCACGGATTAGTCCAAATCCATATATTTTAGATTTGAACTTAAGTTATATTTTTCCTTTAGTTCAAAAATATTTTGTTTAGTTTAAGGACCGTTAATCTAGTTTGAGATTAAGATCAACTTAAACATATGAGCATTTGGGCCTAATTTATTTTTTAAACTAAGGATACATTAGTCCTGTTTGAGACTAAGATCAACTCAGCAATATTTTAAAGATCATTAAATTTTATTAAGATCCAGAGCATTTGGGCTCAGTCGCAAAAGACTTAGCCAATTTAGGCTTAGTCTACTCAGTATTTTTTTGTTCAAAAGTGCTAAGCACTTATTTGGGCTCTGTTTGTTCAGCCCCCCTTTTTATGTAAAAGTGCTAAGCACTTGTTTGACGCTCTGGCGTTCATATGGGTATCATGTGAAGCCTTCAGTTATGAGCGCTGCCCAATCAGTGCTAAGCACTCAGTTATATATATAGTGCTAAGCACTTTTTTTATATGGCGACCACGTGAAGTGCACGTGCGGCGCTAGGCGCTGCCCAATTAGTGCTAAGCACTCAGCCATTTTGGCTGTACATGAAGTGCTAAGCACTTTTTGTGTGGCGTCCACATGAGGAGCACATGCGGCGTTGCCCAATTAGTGCTAAGCACTTAGCCGTTTTGGCTGTACATGAAGTGCTAAGCGCTTTTTGTGTGGCGTCCACATGAGGAGCACGTGAGGCGCTGGGCACTGCCCAATCAGTGCTAAGAACTCATCCATTTTGTCTATATATGAAGTGCCAAGCACTTTTATTCAGCGCTCACGTTTATTTCACGTGAGGCACTGACCTTTTGCTTTGAGCGCCCACGTGTTTTTCATGTAAGGCGCTGGACGCTATTGGGAGGGCGCCCACGTAGGAAACACGTGAGGCGCTAAGCTCTTTTCTTTTTTAGAGATTAAATCTCTGTTAATGCCATTTTTGGCCATTAATGATCATCAAGATCTCTATTTTGAAAACCTTGGATCGTTTTTCTTCATTGGAGAACTAAGTTCTTCTTTTCTTTTTATAAGAACTAAGTTCTTTATGTAGGGTTAAACCCTAATTTCGGTGGAATTAAATTTCCAGAACATATGTTCTTTTTTTTCTTTCTTTTTAACCTAGTTCTTTTATGAATTTTTGATTCTCAAGAACAAGATCTTTATGATGAGAATTAAATTCTCAACTTGTGGGAGACTTGTCTTGTGGATCTCTGATCTAGAGAAAAAACTAAGTTCTTTGAGAAAAGTTAAACCCTTACATAGGTAAAAAGAGAGATTTTAATCTCTGTGTTGTCTTTACCTAGGGTTTTGAGGAGGCAAGTCTTCTTCTTTTGTTGAGAATCAAATTCTCTGTTGTTTTTTAAAGCTTTATGTATTTTTTTTCAGAAGCTTATGGGGGTTTCCCTCTGTATGAGACTTGAAGTCTCGAATCCTTTATATAGTAGAGGCAAGTTTGTTAATTAGTTTTGAGAAAATCTCTTATTGAGAGATTCCAATTGATTTAATTGGTCTCAAAATTGGTTTGGGGAATTTTATCCACCGTTGGATCTTTGATCCAAGTGTTTCTGTTTTACAGAATATGTTTTCTTGTTTTTAGTAAGATTGGGGAAATAGTTTCCCATATACAGAATTTATTCTGTCAAACGGTGATTTTTAATCACTATTGGATTTTTAATCCCTCTATTTTACAGAGAACAATCCTTTTTGTTTGTAAAGATTGAGGAAAAATATTCCTCAGAATAGAATTTAATTCTATTGTTTGATGATTTATTATCACCAATGGATTTTTGATCCAACGGCTCTGTTTAACAGAAAGTATCCCAACTTTATGGTTAGGGAAATATTATCATGTAGAATTTAATTCTACTGATATAAACTTGGGCACCGACGCTCACGTGTTGTGCACATGGGCGCCACTTAAGAATTTAATTCTTATTTATGCTAGGCGCTCCTTTGCTTTGCACATTGGCGTCCACGTGAGCTTCACGTGCGGCGCTACCATAGGATTTAATCCTAAGGGGTTGGCTCTGGCGCTGGCGCCCTCGT
Source organism: Agapanthus africanus (assembly GCA_030015575.1). NCBI lineage: Eukaryota > Viridiplantae > Streptophyta > Magnoliopsida > Asparagales > Amaryllidaceae > Agapanthus > Agapanthus africanus. The sequence goes on from CM057342.1 coordinate 712,320,250, forward strand.
GAGGGGCACGTGAGGCGCTGCCTCAACAAAATTTAACAGAGCTTAGCTTTTTTTATTATGTTTAAATATTGGGGGAACACGATGCTCATGGGTACTCCATGCAATCTCACAATCTTCTGCATGTACCGCTCTGCCAAAGCCTCCGTCGATTGACCAACTCGAAACGGTATAAAATGAGCTGCCTTGGTCAACCGATCGACAATGACCTAAACTGCATTATTGACCTTTGGACCCCGTGGTTAAGCTGTCACGAAATCCATGGTTATATGTTCCCACTTCTATTGAGGAATCAGAAGTGGTTGCAACAAACCAGCTACCCTTTGATATTCAGTCTTGACTTGATGACACACCAAGCACTTCGATACATAGCGAGCAATCTCCCTTTTCATGCCTTCAAACCAGAAATGTTGTCGCAGATCTCTATACATTTTTGCGCCTCCCGGATTTACTGAATACGCGGAACTATGAGCCTCCTTCATGACTTCTTCATGAACATCTCCCTTAGGCACACCTAAATGGCTCCCATATTATAACGAACCATCTTCATGAATTAACAGATCCGTTCGAAGTCCCGATTCTACTTGTTCTCGGAACTTCTGCAATCTTGGATCATGCGACTGTGTTGCTTTAATGTTATCGATCAAGGATGATTGTACTTGCAACTGCATCAACTGTCCCGAAGAATTTGGTAGTACGATCTCGAAATCGAATCTCTGAAGATCCGCTATAATCTCCTTCTGTGCAGTCAACCTCCGTATTTCTGGCAACCGACTTAGCGCATCCAGCACTGCATTAACTTTCCCCGGATGGTATTTTAGATCAATATCACAGTCAGCCATCAGCTCTAACCATCTTCGCTGCCTCATGTTGAGCTCTTTCTGTGTGAACACATACTTTAGACTTTTGTGATCGGTAAATACTTCTACCCTTTCGCCCAATAAATAGTGTGCAAAAATCTCCCGGGAGAAACTATTTCTTACAATGGGATCGGGATCCTACTATCACATAGAAGGTATGTAATCTCATTGTAAATTTCAACTCTTGAAACTCCCGATATGGTTTTTACCCCTAGCACTCATGACCTTAACTATAGTCAACATATCATAAGTACTAGTTAAGTTCCTCCCGTCATTTTGTGATTAACTAGATCCACCCATATGACCCTTAACTATAGTCAACATAATCATATGAATGTCCTAACTAATCACATCATATGCGGTGTAGGAAGACATCTCTTAGCTACTGTACACTGCGCCTTAACTATAGTCAAAATACGCAGCACGAATACTAAGTACTCTACTTCCTAAAATGACGGAGGGCTGCGAATAGTTTTTAAGAAAACCTTTAACGCTTTGAATTTGATATCGTTATAGAATCTAATGGTTTTAAAAGGAGTGGCTTAAGCTCCGCAATTTGAAAACTTGCTTTTTCATAAAAAGCTGAGTAGGTTTCAAATCTGATTCTACAACATCTTTTTAGGTTCCTTTTTGTTTACATTAATTTCATTAATGTAGTCCCATCATTTAAGTTCTTAAGCCATTACAGAAAAGAAACGAAAATAGAACGTACGCTTATGTCATCTGCATTCGCCACAATGTCCCGTTATGTACCGTTAGGTTACTTAACTAACGACATAGCGAGGCGGGACTAGCGCGGATGCAAAACATAAGCAACATTTATTATATATCATATATATAATACATAATTCTTCTCAACATATAAAGTGATCACATCACAGAATATCAACAACAGAAGCACATATATGAAAATACAGGATATACTAGGAGGTCCGTATTTTGTATTTAGCCAACAATAGAAAATACAGATTCCACGATCGCGATGAATAGCCAAGCCCACACCCCTATACCCCTACGAGAGCGGCAAGTGACCCTACCAATTCTAGAGTGTAGGAGACCCGGTCTCGACTCCTCGAGATGGCCTCCCACTGAACCCTAGAACCCGGTCACTTGTGCTCCCCTCCTTGGGTCTATCCTAATGCGGAGAAGTAAATAATATACAACAATGATGACATCATCCTCAACCTAGAAGTGCCCCAATAAAAGAATATTACATACAATTAATTTTACATGAATGAAAAGAAAAACTCTCATCTCACATAAAACCTCCGGCCATTCATTCATGACGATCCTGTACATCATATCTCAGCAACACATAATATCACATATCATCAACGTAAGTAAGTATGCGTACCCCAATTGTCGTTGATGTATAGCAACAAAATCGGCGATACACCACATACTACACTTACGGTCGCAGAAAAGAAAGTGAAAAACTACAACAATTGGAATCAACACTGCCTTTAGACATCATAAACCCAGAATATCACATATTCTGGATTTCATGCCTAACGATGCAAATCTTACATTTGGGTCTCAACTATGAAAACACCTTTTTCAAAAGAAGTCGGGTAATTCAACAAGATTCCCGATTCTACCGAGGACAAAATATTAGATTTACACGCAACTAATTACTTTTCACAAAACTAATTAGTGTAGATTCCAATTATTTGTATCACATTCACAAAAACTAGACGATGTTAAACCATTCAATCGATTACCCAAAAATTCACAGAGAAGCTCAACACTTGAGCAGTATTAAAAATGCCCAGAAGTATGCCCTAGTACCTATGAGCCAACCGTAGAAGGGCCGACCCGTGCCTCATAAATGGCGCCGCGGAACCGCCGCCAAAAGCGCGTTTTGGCCACGGTTCCACGGTCATTTGATCGAGTTAGGGTATCGTTCTTCTAGAGGGTCCATAAAATTACCTGCATGAATTTTTGAATATTTTTAATGTGAAAAATTCCAACATTTTGAAAAATTTCCAGAGAGCAATTTTTCGGAGCAATCGATGTTCGTTCAAAGTTTTTAACGTCGTCTAGGTTACTCTAAATTTCTAGCTTGACTCTGATACCACTGTAGGGATTCTCTAGCACCATCCTAGGTTTTGAGTTGCATCACACATGCTATATTAAAATTTTAGGGGGTGCTAAACAATACCAACCATGAATCGAACTAGAAAATTAGGGTAACAACATTAAGTATCACATACTAACAAGTGTATAACACTAAGAGGTAAGTAATGCAACCTTTGTAGAACTCCTCTTGTGACTCCTTGGATCTAGTAGGGTTTGAACCGGTTCGCTTGAATCCTTCCAAGTCTACGATGATCCACCATGAAGTCCCTTTGTTCAAGCTCCTAGCTTCACTTGATCTTTGAAGAAGTGGAGCAAACAACCTACACTAGTGGGCTAGACTAATATAGATTGGTGATGTGGGTTTGGATCTCACTTAAAAACCTTTTCTTTTTATTTTCTTCTCTCACTTTTTTAAACCCTAGAGAGCTTGATGGAGGAAGAAGAAGATGATGGCTAAACTTGACTCAAGTGAGAATAATGCAACATAATCATAAGTGAGTTAGAATTATGTCGTGCCTAACTATGGTTACAAAATATCTAGATATTTTGAGACTTGAGATTAAGCAAAACCATGGGCTACAAAACCATGGGCAATGAAACCATGGTATTGATTTTGGTCAACACAAGAGAAGAGAGTTGACTAGTCAACCATGATTTTATTTCCATTTTGCATTTTGCATTTCTCAAATATATATATATATATATATATATATATATATATATATATATATATATATATATATGTTACCATGTGAGTCTTGCATTGCCACCACCAATGTATCATCAACCATACCACATGTATGCTTGCATGTGTGCATCCATATCAACATATACATACACTCATGCATACATCATAAAGAAATAGGTTTTAATAAATGAGCTAATGGATTTAATATTAAATCAACACTTGATTTAATAACCCGGTCATATCACATACGACCCGTCAAATAGTAAACGCCCGATTAAAATACGGTATCCAATACATGCATTTAATCGAGCTCCCGCGCATATCACATATGCACCCCACATCTTTTCGCTTGAGCTAGGAGACCCCTTTGTGGGACTCTAAGACTCGTCAATACGCTAGCAGTAGGTACTGATCATATCACATACCCACAAACTGTCAGTGGCACAAGCTGTACGTAACGGCTCCCAGGAATTGAGTGATCAAAATAAACACAAGCGAACCTGTCAAAACTCCCGTCGAGCCAACTGGCAACACTTACCGTACATTCCGGTCTCTTCGTCAGATATGCTGCATATAGAGTCTAGGGATGGCATCGTCGACCCCGATAACTCAATAAGTCATGCCAGTATATGGCTCATAACAGATCGAGAAACTAATGATAACACTTATTAGTAAATCTCATCAGCCCTGGCCAGGGACCTCCTATTATAGCCAATCATACATGGCACAACATCAACCCCCAATATCGGAAGAGACGAAACCCCTCCTATCGCTCATTGCCTCCATGTGCCTCGGGACTGTACCCAAAATCCACCTGTTTGCACGACTCAGTAGAGCCGTGGTAGGGTGGAGATCAAAGTACAGTAGGAGGACACACAAGACTCTATGATGATCAGACTAACCTGTACCAGTGTCACCTGAGAACTGCTATCCAACGATAGATATAATACCACATAGGAGTTCTCGGCGAGTCCGTTCAGTCTCACTGAGCACCCGTATACGGTCTTTGGTGTCCCCACACCAATGGATATGGGATCATCCATCGCCCATCATATGGGTCAAGTAACGTATACGTTAGTATACTCTAGAATATTGATTCCCATCTCGATACAACCACGACTAGGAACATTTCAAGGATATTCTTATAAACTACACATGTCCCACTAGTATGATCCGCATCATAATCTCAGTAGTCAAGCAAATATCTTAAGGGCTTTATCAACATATACCAAATGAATAAGATGCATGATCAAATGAACATGTCAAGATAAAGTACAACCAGATAGCATACTATCATGTCGAGCAAGAATGTCCCCTGAATATATATACACATACCGATACATCCACTATCATATAATGGCCTCTAGGGCATACATATATCCAACAGTATATCATATCATCTCATCTCGTCATATATCATCACATGGCATATCATCTCGTATCGCATCATGTATATATATCGCCTCATATCATCATATCATATCATATCGACTCGTTTTATCATATCGGATCATATCCTCATCATATCGTATCATATTGTAAATATATGTAGTTATATACTTTCATGAGTAGATATAGATCATAAGCTAAGAACTAGTACTAGGGATATGCTATTCTACTAATATACTACCATCACCTATAATATTCTAGAAACACTATTAGTTAAGTATTCGTATCCTAAGTATATATATTCATATATACCCTAATACTATGGTTGCGGGGGTGTTATACGCCATCCACCCGACTTCCCCCATAGATATACATCTACTCACTTGCAACGCCTCACACAAGTCGATCCCGACGGATGCCTTGCCCTCTTTCGTCGTCTCGGAAGTGCACGCACTCGTTCCTAAAAATCAAAGCATATCGTATCGTATCAAAATCAAATTCGAAAACCGATATGACACGCGAAACGCACATAGGTTAGAACCTATGGTCAACGCGTGCTAAAACAACAAAACAACCCCTGACGTTGTCGTACGAATGTCAAACGATCGAGTCAAAACTCAAATATCAAAAGTCAAGTTTTCAAAAGTCGCAAAATATCGCCAGAACTCAAGTAAAACAACTCTAGATTTTTCTTAAGATGGAATTAGACTTTTTGCATATAGGGTAGGTCTAGTTATCTAATGAGTGAGTTACAGACCAAGTTTCAGACCCTAACTCCAAAATTGGGCTGAAATTTGAGGCTAAAATGAATAAAACGGCAGCCAGAATATGGGAGTTTGGGCTCGGGTTTTTAGGATGGCTTCCTATCGGTCCGCACATCTCACTACATCCGCTATTTAATTTTTAGAGTCCGCGAGTCATCCCAGATTCTAATTGATCATCAATATCCCCACAAAACCGACATCAGAAAATTCTAAGTTCGTCTTTGAACCTTCTAAATTCATTTTAATCAAGACTACCACCACTACTATGCCAGTAGACACTCATTACACCCTTTATTATATCTCCACTACAAGTTTATCCACTAAAGATCACCCTAGAAAATTCTATGTTCATAAAACATAACTTATTTACTCTAAACCATAATATGTGGCTAGGAAACATAAAAATTAGTCTAGAGGTGGAGTTAATACCTCATGGAGCAACTGAAGAAAATTCTAAGATGGCCAAGATTTCTCAAAACTAGAACTTGTTCACTCCATGGTGTGTAGGATGAGATGGGGAATATTTTTAGTGAAGGTAACATGGGATTTTGAGGTGGTTTGGGGTGTGTTTTGGTGGTGGCAGAGAGGGTGGAGAAGGTGGAGAAAATGAAGAAGGAGGAGATGAGGAAAGAGGGAGGTGAAGAAAATGGAGATGATGAAGGGAAGGATGGTTAAATGCAACCATATTCTCATTCTCTCTCTCTCTCTCTCTCAAAGCCATACCTCCTTGTCCTCCATTTTCTTTTCTTTTTTTCTTTCTTCTTTTTTTCCTTTTCCTTTTCTTTTCTTATCTTTTCTATTCTTATTTTGAAAATATAAAACAAAATACCATCAAAAGAAATGTTACATGTCACAAAATTGCATGCACACTTTAACACATGGTTTAACAAAATAAATTCGGTTTAATATATAATTAGTGAAATGCTCATCAAGTTTAACATTAACTTGTATATAAATAATTGTATATAAATTTATAAAAGCCCAAATCAATTAAATACTTTCATAATTAATAATTCATTTCTAAATTTCCAGTTATATTCCAAAAATATAGGCATATAATTATACCATTCTTCTAAAACTCAAATCTATATTCGTATAATATTCGTGAAATTTATTATTTTATGATTTAAATTCCAAAAATAATATTTTATATCTTCTGAAATGTTACAATTTTCCCCTTTAAATAAATTCGGTCCCCGAATTTAAATTTAAACCTCCTAAATATTAAAACATTTTAGTAAATCAATCAAATCAACGGGGCTCCGAAATCACGAATATTCAAGAAATAACACAGCGCAACGTGTGCGCATGAAAACGGGTGCAAAACTCAATAATCAAAACTCCGTCAAATGTCATGTAAATTATAGAAGTTATGATGAATATGCAAGTTTCGAAATCTACGGTTTAAATCAAGTACAATATATATAGTACACATCCTTACCAAATCATTTAAATAACTGAATAAAAATGTATGCAAAATCTTTTTTTAAAAATCCCCGTATGATGCATATATCACAGCACAAGTAGCGGACGTTCACTTGTGAAGAAATAGATATATATCTATATACATTTCATTTAAGACATATGTCTCGCCCTTTTGGAAATTATTTAGAAGGGTTTTCTTTGTAAAAGTTCGTGTCGCTCATGGACACGTAGGAAAATAGTGAGACTATAACTTCTTTTGAAAACCTCTTCAGTAAATATCAATGCATGCAAAAACACTCAGGTACGGTTCTCAGACCTGTCCTGCTCTGCTATTATATAATATAGTATATATCATGAAAATGTGCTGATCGGAAGAAAATCAATCTCAATAAGTGTACCTGAAGACCAATCCACGTGCATCTGATACGCACGAAAATTGAATTCAAATCCAAGTGCCATGAATGTGCATGGAAACGAAAACCGAGAGCAATGGGTGTGCACTAAAATATCTGTCAAGTGCAACGGGTGTGCACGAAAACAACATCAAGTGCATCTAAAGTGCACGAAAAGCTCAATCAAGTGCAACTGATGTGCACGAAAATCTCAAGTGCATCAAATATGCACAAAACTACATCAAGTGCGCCGAGTGTGCGTGAAAATCTAAATCAAGTGCATCAGGTATGCACAAAAGCAATCTAGTGCAGTAGGGTGCACGAAAACAAGTATCAAGTGTGCTAGGTGCATGAAAACATAAATCTAGTGCAACTGGCATGCACGAAAATCATATCAATGCATCGAAAGCGTATGTAAACATTGAGTGTATGAATCAAAATCAGCGGTATACAACATGCACGAAATCAAAATCGAGTATACCGAAATGTAAGAAATCATAAATATGTGCCACTACGTGCATAAAACAACATAGAGTGCAATCGCTGTACATAAGGAAAAATATCCTTCGGGTGCAGCTACGGTGCACGAAAATAACAATCGCGAAACCAAATCATCAAAACTCAAAGTCCTAAACGATAAAAGCGTTATACTTGAATCACTAAACACAAATCACAAATAATAGATATTGAGGTACACCTCCTTCAATGTCGAAAGGTGCTGGTGCACTCAAGGCTGGCAGAGCTTGCTTTCTGCCCACGGCCTGGTGTCTTCTGTTTCTGGGGTCCTTATTTTCTTTGTGGATTACCAATACCACGATCTCCCGGCTCGACAGCCTGGTAAGGAGTAACGACGGACACCGTCCCGCTCGGACACTTCTCTGAACATCTCCTGGCCAATTAACATGGCCACTCGTAATACAGCGCGTCAATGATGGAGGCCTCTGGCCCTCTGAGTGCATGCCATACAACCGATCTTGTGTCTAAATCTTTATTGCTAAAGTATTCCTGAAAGAACCTGCCATGGTCTCTTTCAATATCATCCCCGTCGAACTACCCGAAAGTTGGCACTCTTAATTTAATCTGTTCCTGTTCTGGAACAGTTGCAATCTTATCACGACTTTCCGTTGGAAATGTGGTCGTATCCAACTCCTTTGCGTATGTATCAAACCTCTGGTATCAACGGAGAGGAACAACTCGTTAAGATCTCGCACGAACCTCTTACTCCACTTTCCTTTATTATCGTCCAATTCAGGGTCGTATCTTGATAGCTGTGTAGACTGCAATTCAATATTCATCTACGGTCATATTCGAAGTCTCTCGCATAGGCTCAAGCTATGAACTCGGGCATCTCTAATACTTAGTAGAAGAAATCTGGCGAAATGCGTTCTTGAGAACTTGTCTAAAGTCATCAGAGAACTATGCATTGCTCGTCCTCTCCCGATCGATTCACGCCATATCTGAGCAAGACCCTTCGAACTGGAATTATTCAACTTAACTGATCTTGCATCGGGGCATCCAAACAGACAAATTATCCTAGTCATTTTACCCAAGAATGACTAGGGATTCTCTTCACATTCCTACAAATAGATCATGTGGCTTCAACTTCGTGAACTCTGGAAGCGATATCTCGTCAATCTCAGCAACAGCTGGTATATCGGTCTGCATGGTAAACGACACAATGATCTCTGGAGTAGGCTGTACATCAACAGTCCTCTCAATCCGGCTGGCATCAAGCGATGGCCCGATCATCCAGTGCAGATCTCGAACGCTCGTGTCAAACGAGAAATCCCAGTATAAACAATAAATCAATACGTTCCTACGTCACCGGAATAACGCCCTGGTCAGTCCTCGTCCCTGACGAGTTCGCTCTGACCGCATCTCTAGTCGCAACCCTCTCAGCTCGTGTAGCCAAGGTAACAGCAACCGCAATCAAATATCGATGAGGATAGATCATAAGAACGAATAGAAATACGGGTATCAAAATAATGCACATTCTAAGGTTACTTAAGCGGATCAGTGTATCTTAAGTATGTCGCAGAACATATACACGGTACGTCACTCTACTTGAGTTACCTACTCCATCAACCAAGGTCAACTTACGTAACGAAAGTTCGGGTCTAATACCCCCTCAGTCAAGTCTAAGTTCCGTAAGGTCAAGCATAAGTTCCGAAATATATACGCCCTAGACTCCGTATAGTCAAATCTAGATTCGAACCAAGGTTAAACATACCGCTCTGAGACTAACTTTATCATGACTCGGAAATAGCACGTGACCGATACTTGGATCACGTGAAGTCTATAGGACCCCATCGTAACCCAAATAAGCCGAAAACCCAGAAATCTAAACCTTTTTAGTAAAATAGCGGAGGTGGAGTATTGAAAAGGGGTATAAATGAAATCAAGTTCCCTTTTTAAAATATATATAAAAATCGTTTGAAATACAAGTGAATTATATACTATAATTTGAAAACGTTTTCGTCATTTGAAATTCGGGCAGCACCTCCTTTGTAAATTTTAATCCAAAACCAGTACATAACAAGAATAATATAGGCATACCCAAGCGGGAGCTATCTCTTCGCCAATTGGCGGAATCATAACCACGCAATATAAAATATACGACGCCCAAGGCGAAGATCAATCACAAAAAGAAAATAAAGAAGACCAAGACATCATCAAACTCAATATAAAGAATAATACACACATCTCGCTCTAAGTCTGAAAGAATATACAAGTCTCTAATTTCTAAGTCTACCAAATATATATAGTCTGGTTGATGGAGCTTTTAACTAGATACAAAGAAATATAAAAATAACAATGGTGGTTACGCTCTGAACTGTAACCCACCTACCAATGCAAATCACCCAGAAAGAAGCAGTGTGCCAGCAAGCCATTACTGATCCGAGCCCTCGATCCTGCAAGAAAACTATGGCACAATAGGGGTGAGTTGCCAACTCGTGAGTAAAAAACATAATCAGGTAGAAATCGAATGTATAACAATCTCCTAGGTCATACTGTAATATAATATCATATGGAATAGAAGGTGATCGTGTATACATGAGTATAATAAAATATATAAAGTCGTGCCTGTGTCAGTATATGGTACCATGCCAACTGTGTCATATATATATGAATATATATCATCCAACGTGTGTCCATCAACGACACATCAAATCATTATAAAATCCAGAGTGCCCAGCATCGACACTCGAAATCATCATAAAACCCATGTCCAGTATCGACACGTAAATCCTCATATCTCAGGCACCGTCTCATCAGATTGGTCCTCATATCCATTCATCTTATATCACTCCGGTCGTTATCCTCTGAATATCCGCCGAGTCCAATACTGTCAGTGTTCCCATGCCGGGCTTAACGCCTTTCTATACGATCTTCTTGCCTCGGGATACCGTACCGGGTCTACCATGTACCCGTAGACGGTGACTCCTCATTCCTCGAATCGGGTAATCATCATAGCTCAGCACCGAAAAAACTCATGGTGGACATCGAAATATCATATCAAGAGAAACCGCGATTTTAAAACAATCATAAGTTTTTAAAATGTATCTACGGTTTCACAAATCCAGAAATCTCATAAGCATGTAACAATGATGAAATAATATGTACAGGCACAGAACAATACTGTAAAGTATAGTAAGTGTGTTCATATGAGCGTGTCGTGTAACTAGGTAAGGAAGTGCAATATCAGAACTAGTATGTGTGGTACTGGGTACTAAACAATAACTAAAATTCTATAGGTTATAAGACGATACAGTGACATAGCGATTTCTAATGTGTACGTGGCATAGCAATTACCGATGATGTGTGTGTGAGCCGGCGAGTATGTATACGTGCAACATGTACATCATCGGTAATGGTGCGTGTGTCCTAACAGACGAAGTCGTATAAAGATAAGTACATGAAACGTATGCAGAAATAAGAAATCGTAGCACGAGTGTAAACAGAATAAAGTAAACGTTAACGCGAATAGTATAAAATACGCAACTACGTATGAGCCATACACTTATAGTTTAAAATAGTACGAATTGTTGTTTTTGAAAATAGGGGCTTCGATGTTTTTGAAAAAGATACAATTTGAAAATCCGCAGCATCCCTTGAAGTTATCATTTAAAAGTGCACAACGGTTCATTAGTTTTGAAAATAGGTATGGCTCTAAATATATCCTAATGTCTACTTAAGTGATTTTAAAAAAATATTTCTCGAGTCGATATATACATAAGTCGGCGATCTATCCTCATCATATCACGTACGGTATAATCCATCGTATGATATCATCAATCAAGTAGTACGGATCTATCTTCACGTACATCATATCATATCATCTCGTCATATATCATCACATGTCATATAATCTCATATCGCATCATGTATATATATCGCCTCATATAATCATATTATATCATATTGAATCGTTTCATCATATCGGATCATATCCTCATCATATCGTATCATATTGTAAATATATGTAGTTATATACTTTTATGAGTAGATATAGATCATAGCCTAAGAACTAGTACTAGGGATATGTCATTCTACTAATATACTACGATCACATATAATATTCTAGAAACACTATTATCTAAGTATCTGTATCCTAAGTATATATATTCATATATACCCTAATACTACGATTGCGAGGGTGCTATACGCCATCCACCTGACTTTCCCAGTAGATATACATCTACTCGCCTGCAACGCCTCGCTTTAATCTATCCCGATGGATGCCTTGCCCTCCTTCGTCCTCCCGAAAGTGCACGCGCTCGTACTTACAAATCAAAGCATATCGTATCGCATCAAAACCAAATTTGAAAACTGACACGACACGCGAAGGCACATAGATTAGAACCTATTGTCAACGTGCGCTAAAACAACAAAACAACCCATGACGTCGACGCACAAACGTTAAACGACCGAGTCAAAACTCAAATATCAAAATTCAAGTTTCCAAAAGTCGCAAAATATCGCCAGAACTTAAGTAAAACAGCTCTAGATTTTTCTTAAGGCGGAATTAAAATTTTTGCATATAGGGTAGGTCTAGTTATCTAATGAGTGAGCTACAGGCCAAGTTTCAGACTCTAACTCCAAAATTGGGCCGAAATTTGTGGCTAAAATGAATAAAACGACGGCCAGAACATGGGGATTTAGGCTTGGGTTTTTAGGATGGTTTCCTATTAGTCTGCACATCTCATTACATCCGCTATTTAATTTTCAGAGTCCCCGAGTCATCCCAGATTCTAATTGATCATCAATATCCCCACAAAACCGACATCGGAAAATTCTAAGTTCGTTTTTGAACCTTCTAAACTCATTTTAATCAAGGCTACCACCACCACCAGGCCAGTAGACATTCATTACACTCTCTACTATATTTCCATTACAATTTTATCCATTAAAGATCACCCTAGAAAATTCTAAGTTCATAAAACATAACCTATTTAACTTTAAACTATAATATGTGACTAGGAAACTTAAAAAAATAGTCTATAGGTGGAGTTATTACCTCATGGAGCAACTGAAGAAAATTCTAAGACGGCCAAGGTTGCTCAAAACTTGAACTTGTTCACTCCATGGTGTGTAGGATGAGGTGAGGAATATTTTTAGTGAAGGGAACATAGGATTTTGAGGTGGTTTGGGGTGTCTTTTAGTGGTGGTATAGAGGGTGGAGGAGGTGGAGAAAATGAAGGAGGAGATGAGGAAAGAGGGAGGTGAAGAAAATGGAGATGATGAAGGGAATGATGGTTAAATGCAAGCATACTCTCATGCACTCACTCTCTCACTCACACACTCTCTTTCTCGGCCATACCTCCTTGTCCCTTTTTTTCCTTTTCCTTTACTTTTCTTCCTTTTCCTTTTCTTTTCTTATCTTTTCTTTTCTTATTTTGAAAATATAAAACAAAATACCACCAAAAGAAATGTTACATGTCACAAAATGTCATGCACACTTTAACACATGGTTTAACAAAATAAATTTGGTTTAATACATAATTAGTGAAATGCTAATCAAGTTTAACATTAACTTGTATATAAATAATTGTATATAAATTTATAAAAGCCCAAATCAATTAAATGCTTTCATAATTAATAATTCATTTCTAAATTTCCAGTTATATTCCAAAAATATAGGTATATAATTATATCATTCTTCTAAAACTCAAATCTATATTCATATAATATTCGTATAATATTCATGAAATTTATTATTTTATTATTTAAATTCCAAAAACAGTATTTTATATCTTCTGAAATGTTACACCTTGGTTGCCAACGAGGCAAATAGGGTATGGCGGTTTATGCGTAGTTTGGATGTGGAGATACAGAGGCACTTCATATCGTTGGGATTGAACACCTTCCCTCAAGTTCTCAATACGGTTAAGAAACAACAGAGTCTATCAGTAAGAGTAAAGGGTACTCAACAGTAAAAGGTTGTGGTGCGGAAAACTCCGTATGTGCCAACCAGATTTCCTGGACGTAGAGGCATTCCGGTAAACAGACAGAGGACGATACTTATGAAAAGGACTTTTGTTTCAACGCAGAAGAAGGATGTGATTTGTGATTATTGCCAACGACCAGGTCATTTCCGGAGGGAGTGCCGGATGAGTCTTGGGCAATGTCTGATTTGTGGAGCTGCTGATCATCGAATTAATACTTGTCCATCGAGAGTTCAATTGAAGGGGGATGCTCCGAGAGCACAACATAAGCAGATCATTCAGAGGCCTAATCAGGGACGGGCCTTCACCTTGACGGCCGAGGAAGCCAAAGTTTCAGACGATATTGTTTCAGGTATCTTACTTGTTTATAATTTTCCCGCATTGGGATTATTCGATTCCGGTGTATCCCATTGCTTTATGTCCTCCAAGTTTATTAGTGCACACTCTATCCCACACACGGTCCTATCTAGCTGTTGGGACATACACACTGAGAATGAGAGAATTATATCTAGTAGTGAGTGCAAGGGTTGTTCGATTGTTATTTGCGGATGGGAGTTATTCACGGATTTCTTGGTGATAGATACTGGCAGTTATAATGTGGTCTTAGGAATGGACTTTCTTGGCATTTTCCATGCTCACATTGATTGTAGAGCGAAGAAATTGATTTTCCAGATTCCCGAACATCCGGAGTTCGTATTCTTAGGAGGTAGAAAATCTGTCGGGCAAGTCGAATTTAGGGCTAAGCCGACAAGTGCCGCTTTTTCGTCCATGGAGGTAATCAAGGAGGAAGCACTGGTAGTATTTCGGGATTTCATGCATGTTGTAACGACCCTAAAAGTCCTATACACTTTTATTGATCCAATATTAATAAAAGAATGTATTTATGTCCTAATTTTGAGTTATAAGTTATTTTTGATAACGTATGTACAAGAAACTCTTTATAGCTTACTGGTTAAACCTCTACACTGTTGTCCCATACTTTGCAAGTTTGAATCCCATCAGTTCCAATTATTTTTCATATTTTCTTTTTAATTTTTTCGGAAGCCCAAGAGTTGCACGTGCATTACACGGAGAAATGAAGAGTTGCAAATAAATTAAACAATAAAAACGAGACATAAATACCCAGATGAATGCACCGTACAAACCCCAAGACCAACCCCCACTTTTGGACCGCCGGTTTTCCCATTTTGACCTCCACCGGTGGTTGGAGTCATCCTAAAACCCTTCATTTTTTGCCTGTGTACCCTTTCAGCTCCCCTCTACTCTATTTTCTTGTTTGATTTATCTGATTTAGTCAGAGACTCTTCAATTCCCCTATTAACACTATTTCAATTCTTTTAATTCAATTCTTTAAATTCACACACCTTCATTTTTTCTTCTATAAATACCTAGACCAGTCCTAGCACTTCCCTTAGGCATACCACTCTCTCAAATCTATTTTCTCTCTCAAAATTCTCAAGCACTCAAGTTCCCCCAAGGAGTCGAGCACATTTCTTCCCTTTCGCGTCGTCGTTCCTTCAAGATCTTTCATTCCTCTCCGTTGCTCCACAACTCGTTCAAGTGACGTCTGTAGATCGAGCTCGTCCCCTAGTCACATTCATAATCTCGGTTCTACAAACCGAGGCCTCTACTTTCCTTCTCGTTCGTACGAGTACGAACGCGCAACTGTAAATCCTCTCATCCTCTTTTCTTTCCCTCTTGTATACTCATTTCTATTTTTACATGTCACCACTCCGCATCACATTTAACTACACCAACTCCCCCTCCACTTCTTTCTTTTTTTGCTTCTCCTCATATATCGACGCAAAAGAATACGGTATTATAAATAAGTTTAATAAATAATAATAATAATATATTCATTGTAATTCGACATGTTCATCATAAATTTCATGCCATGATATCAAGAAAATACGAATTTACAACTCTATCCATGTCTCACAATTTTAATATGATATTTATTATGTTAAATAATATGTAGATTACAAATCACGAATAAATACCATGAACTTTAAAAACTACCCTTTTATCGATAGCTAGAATTTATACATATAAAAAATTCACGGGGTAACGACCTACCCCACTCACAACACTATGGTTTCATAGCACGATATTTTAGTTAAGTTTTATTTAAAAGAAACAATTTACATTAAAACACCATCACTTTTATAAAATATTTTATCGCTATTTTTAAATCCTTGGCAATACGTCTCTACAACCCTTTTAGGGGCACCCATCTCCGGATGATGCGAGTTATCGCATGTCCTTGGGATAGTAGAGTGAGATACAGAGCTCCTCATGGAGAATTCGGTCTCGAAAGGAAATAAAAAATATGGGTTTTAAGAAATACGATCTTTTCTAAACAAAACAATCTTTGAAAAATTTATATAAAACCACCAATCCGTATTTTTAATAAAAACAACTTGTGAAAATTGTTTACCGCCGAAAACCGGGAAGACAAACATCTTGCCTGAATAAGGGGGCAGATGCTATTGGGTTTTATCCGTCCACCTCTCCGAAGATACCAAGTTGATTTATGACACCGCGTATCGGAGGTTTGGACGGATGCGGCCGATGTAGCAGACTTCGTCAGATTCCCCCTCATTGTGAGGGGTTTTTGATTGTGGGGACGCTCTTCCCTGTAGGCGCAAGCCCTTGTAGTTAATTATGCTACCGCATCGCGGTAAACACTTTCTCATTCTCCAGATGGTCACTTCGTGTCGTGTGTGTTTGTTTTGTTTTCGGTTGCCCGCGGATTGTATGCGGAGACTAATTTATGTTGTCGCCCGTAGGGCATGGATTAGTACAAATCCGTATTTTCTTAGATTTGGGTTTGGGTTGGGTTTAAGGATCGTTAATCTCATTTGAGACTAAGATCAACTTAAACGTTTGTTGATGATACATTAGTCTAATTTTAGACTAAGATCTTACTCAACAGGATCATTTAGATCCAACAAAAGAGCATTTGGGCTCTATTGTTTTAGTTTAGGGACGTTGCGGTTCATAAGTTTAAGGACATCATAGTCCGTGGAGTTTAAGGACATCATAGTCCATAGTTTAAAGACGTCATAGTCTATGGGGTTTTAGTTTAGGGATGTTGCGGTCCATAAGTTTAAGGACATCATAGTCCATGAGTTTAAGGACCTCATAGTCCATAGAGTTTAATTTAAGGACGTTGCGGTCCGTAGTTAGTTTAAGGACATTACGGTCCATTGTTAGTTTTAGGACGCTGCGGTCCATTATTTCTCTGGTTGTCGGGACCCGCCACCTCTCTGAAGACGTTGAAGAATTACAACGACATATATCAGAGGTATGAAGAGATGTACCCTTGAACCAATGTTGGTTGGGAGATCTGTAGTCAAGTTTGGGACTAAAATCAGTCAAAAAGATTTATGAGCATATGAGCTCAATTAATCTGAATTAGGGGGTTGTGGCCAACTTGGGCTCGGCCCACTCAGTTATTTGTTTGGGCTCAACCCTTTTTATTTAACAATGCTGAGTATTGGTTTGGGTTCTGACAACCTCTTTTTTTTGTCTTTTATTGAGTGTTGAGCACTCATTATGGTTCTGGGGCTTTATTTAAAGAACAATCTATGTTCCCTCAGTGCACACGTGAGGAGCACGTGGCGCGCTTGGCGCTGAGCGCCAGACTTAGAGCGCTAAGGCGCTTCCTATGAGATAGCACACACGTGAGGAGCACGTGGTACGCTTGGCGCTGAGCGCCAGTCAATGAGTGCAGAGCGCACTTTATAAAATAGCGTCTACGTGAGGAGCACGTGGTGCGCTTGGCGCTGAGCGCCAACCTTGGAGCGCTGGGCGCTTCTTTTAAAATAGCGCTTGGAGCGCTGGGCGCTGAGTGCCAGACTTGGAGCGCTGAGGCGCTTCTTTAAATTGGAGTGCTAGGAGCGCTGCGGCGCTGTGCGCCAGTCTAGGAGCGCTAAGGCACTTCTTTTTAATTGGTGTGCTAAGGCTCAGCTTTGATCAGTTCTGCGCTCTGAGAATTAAATTCTCATTTATAAGAGACTTTGCCTCGTAGCTTTAATAACAAGCTTCTTATTTTAATAGGAGATGTTACAATCTCTTATGTTTTTGTGAAAGACTTTGTCTTTATGGATCTGTGATCTGAAGAGAATTAAATTCTTCTCCCTCCCTTTTTATGCTGAGATGCTATGATCTCTTTTTGTGAAAGACCTCTGTCTTATAGATCTATGATCTAGAAAAAGAATTAAGTTCTTCTTCTCTTTATGAGATGTTTTTATCTCTCTGTTTTATTTACCTTGAAGAAATTCTTCTTCCGAGAGCTTGCTCTTCTCTTTGAAATTTCTCAAAGTTTGTGGGGAGGGGGGGGGGGGGGTTCCTCTCTGCAAGACTTGAAGTCTTGGGGCCTTTATATAGTGGAGACTGATCAGTTGAGGCAATCTTTTTCTGATTGATTTGGGGATGTTTCCCCACCATTGGATATTTGATCCTAGGGCTTCTAATTTACAGAAGACATTTTTCTTGTTATTAACAAGATTGGGAAATTATTTTCCCATACAGAGATTACTCTATATCTTGGTGAATTTTATTCACCCTTGGATCTTTGATCCAACGGCCCTCTGATTTATAGAGCACAATCTTTCTTGTTTGGAAATATTTGAGGAGTGTTTCCTCAACAGAATTTGATTCTGTAATTTGATGATTCATTCATCTCAGTTGGATCTTTGATCCAATGGTGGAGAACATTTAGTTCTAGCGCTCGGCGCTCTCGTGCCTTGCACGTGAGCGCTGCTTCAGAGTCTTTGACTCTCAGCGCTGGCGCACATGGCGCGAGCGCTCTCGTGCCTTTCACGTAAGTGCTTCCTCAGAGTCTTTAACTCTTGGCGCTGGCGCACTTGGCGCGAGCGCTCTCGTGCTTTGCACGTGAGTGCTGCCTCATTACTGAAGGTATCTTTTCACCTTCTTTCTCCGCTTTTCCCGAGCCAAACTTCTCTTTCCCAATGCAGAGCTTGGAAATAGTTCCATCATGCACAAAATTTTCTGTGCCTAGACTAAAATGTATCTCTTTATAATTTGAAGCAATGCTTCTCTTCTCTCTCACTTTCAGAGAATTATTTTAGCAGATAAGAGCTATGGCTTGTAATCATCCACATGCTCCTCGGCAACCATGGGAGGTGCCCATTGAGGAAATTTTTTCTCGCTTTGCCGCGCGCTTGGTGAACCCTAATTTTACGGATGACCAATGCGACATGGTGCTGCACGAGCTCTTGACTCGTATAGGATCTCCTCTCCCGATCGGCTCCATTTGGCTCCGGATGGTCTTCTTATCCGCATTCAATGATATTCCTCCTCCTCCGGCGGAGATGACTCCGACAATGCTCGACGCTGCGGAGGACAAGATCGAGTGCTTTCACGAGGCACTCTTGATTACCACAGCTCTAAGGGATCACTCTGTTCGGCTGCTAAGCCAGATACGGGCTCAGCGGGTCGTCATGTCTGCCTTCGCTGATGGGTGCGGTGCTAACCGATGGGTAGCTACTCCTCGTGAAGATCGCTGCTTTGACATGGTGAAGAAGACGGAGAAGGAATTAGATAATTTTATCCATAGTTTTGTAAATCCCTGTACTTTCGATCCCATGTTTGGTGATCTATTTCCTGTAGAATAAAATGTTCAATAAAATGCTTTCTTTTTTGTCGTTGACCACCAAGTGCTCCCTTTTTAATTCCTGTTCTTCCTTTGATGTGTGCATGTGCATATATGAATGAGCCTAGTTTCACAAATTTCTGTAAACAAAACTTAAACCGGCATAAACATGCACAAATAGCTCTTGGCCGAAGATTTTGGTGAGAACAAGGTGCTCTTGGCGCTAGCGCTCTCATGCTTTGCACGTGAGCGTGTTCTCCTCCGAATACAGAGACGTGACCACGTAGGTCCGTCTTGCCTGAATTTGGAGGCAGATGCTATTTGGTTTTATCCGTCCACCTCTCCGAAGATGCCAAGTTGATTTATGACACCGTGTATCGGAGGTTTAGGCAGATGCGGCCGTTGTAGCAGACTTCGTCAGATTCCCCCTCGTTTGAGGGGTTTTTGATTGTGGGGATGCTCTTCCCTGCAGGCGTAAGCCCCTGCAGTTAATTACGCTACCACATCGCGGTAACAACTTTCTCCTTCTCCAGATGGCCACTTCGTGTCATGTGTGTTTGTTTTATTTTTGGTTGCCCGTGGATTGTATACGGAGACTAATTTATGTTATCGCCCGTAGGGCGTGGATTAGTCCAAATCCGTATTTTCTTAGATTTGGGTTTGGGTTGGGTTTAAGGATCGTTAATCTCATTTGAGACTAAGATCAACTTAAACGTTTGTTAAGGATACGTTAGTCTAATTTTAGACTAAGATTTACTTAATAGGATCATTTAGATCGAACAAGAGAGCATTTGGGCTCTATAAGTTTAAGGATGTCATAGTCCATGGAGTTTAAAGACATCATAGTCTAGTTTAGAGACATCGTAGTCTGTAAAGTTTAAGGACATCATAGTCCATGAGTTTAAGGACCCCACAGTCTGTGAAGTTTAAGGACGTCATAGTCCATGAGTTTAAGGACCCCACAGTCCGTAGAATGTCTGGTTGTCGGGACCCGTCACCTCTCTGAAGACGTTGAAGGATTACAACGACAAATATCAGAGAAACGAAGAGATGTACCCCTGAACCAATATTGGTTGGGAAGGAATGGGATGAACATTACTGTTCCCCTCCGAATGGCGGCGGAGACGACGCGAGGACGTCTTTCCTGAGATTCGGGGCAGATGCTATATGGTTTTATCTGTCTACCTCTCCGAAGATGCCAAGTTGATTTATGGCACCGTGTATCGGAGGTTTAGACGGATGCGGCCGATGTAGCAGACTTCGTCAGATTCCCCCTCGCTTGAGGGGTTTTTGATTGTGGGGATGCTCTTCCGTGCAGGCGCAAGCCCCTGCAGTTAATTACGCTACCGCATCGCGGTAACAACTTTCTCCTTCTCCAGAATTTCACTTCGTGTCGTGGGTGTTTGTTTTGTTTGTGGTTGCCCGTAGATTGTATACGGAGACTGAGTAACGCCGTCGCCCGTAGGACGTGGATTAGTCCAAATCCGTATTTACTTAGATTTGGGTTTGGTGTTTTTAGTTTAAGGATACGTTAGTCGCATTTGAGACTAAGATCAACTTAAACGTTCGTTAAGGATACGCTAGTCTGATTTGAGACTAAGATCAACTTAACGGGATCGTGTAGATACATTTCCAGTTTAAGGACGTAGTGGTCCAATTAATATATGGCCGTCGGGACTCGTCACCTCTCTGACGACGTTGAAGGATTACAACGACAGGTGCCAGAGGAGTTCGGAGATGTACCCTTGAACCAAAGTTGATTTGGAGTTTTAGAGTCCATTTGAATGTTTAAGGATATGTTAGCCGTATTTGGGGCTAAGATTAACTTAAACGGGACCGTTTAGATCCGGCAAAAGAGCATTTAAAGGCTCTATTGTTCCGATTTAGGGACGTGGTGGTCCATATTCCAGTTTAGGGACGTGGTGGTCCATGTTCCAGTTTAAATATGTAGTGGTCCATGTTCCAGTTTAGGGACATGGCGGTCCATCGCCAGTTTAGGGACGTGGTGGTCCGTATTCCAGTTTAGGGACGTGGTTGTCTATGTTCCAGTTTAGAGACTTGGTGGTCCGACATTAGTTTAAGGACGTTTCAGTCCAACATTAGTTTAAGGACGTTTCGGTCCACGAGTTTAAGGACCCCGCAGTCCATGTTGATGTGTGGTCGTCTGGACCCGTCACCTCTCTGACGTCGTTGAAGGATTACAACGATGGGTGTCAGAGGAGTTTGGAGATGTACCCTCGAACCGGTCGTAAATTGATTTAGGGAGCAGCCGTGCTCAGTCAATTTAATTTAAGGACTTACGGCCACGATTGGGCTAAGTCCAATTGAAGATGTTCAGCATTTTATCTGCTTTTGCATTGCATTTTTTTTTATTTTTATTTGGGCTCTACCCCTGAAGGATGCAGAGCATCAATTTGTTTTGGGCTCTGCCCATTTATAAATGATGCGCAGCATCAATTTTACTTGGGCTCTGCCCTTTATTGCTTTGCAATTTAATTTGGCCTGTTAAGTCTTTTTGACTTGGGCTTGGCCCATTTTTTAAATAATGCATTGCATTTCAGGTGCTTTGCGCCAATCAAAGAGCGCAAGTGCTTGTGGTGACGACACGTATCATGCAAGCGCAGTGCGCTGCGCTAGTGCGCTGCGCTTGCGCTGCTGACACGTGGCGCGCTCTGGTGAGTTGCGCCAATTTCAGAGAGCAAAGCTCCATTTCAAAAGCGCATAGCGCAAATGGTTCAGACGCTGACACGTGGCGCTCTCCCAAGAGCGCAACAGCGCAGTTTGCAAGTGCAAGGCACTCTAAATTTGAGAATCTTTTAGATTCAAGAACCAAAGGTTCATAACAGAAGTGCAAAACACTGTTTGCTTTCTTGATCTAATTTAGATCAAAGAAAACAAGTTTCTCTTGTTTTTCTTATCTCAGAGAACCAAAGGTTCATAAAAATGTGCAAAGCACTGTTTTTATTTGTTTTTTTTATTGAAGATCATTGATCTTATTTTTAGATCCATGATCTGTTCATAAGAGAATTTTCTCTTTTTTCTAAAGGCTTTTTTACCTTTTTTATTCTTGAGGAGTTCTTCAGAGTTCTCTCTGTTTGATTTCTCTCAAAAATGTTGATATCTTTGAATTGAGATCTAGGGTCCTTTTTATAGTGTTCATAAATTAGTTAAATTTGTTAAAGAGATCTTTCTCTGAGTGATTTGGGGAATTTTCCCCACCGTTGGATCTTTGATCCGAGGGCTTCTGTTTTACAGAAGATCTTCTTGTTTTAACAAGAACAGAAAGATTTCTTTAAAATCTTTATTCTGTTTGGCACAAACATTCCAGAGCGTGACACGTGTCACGCAGCGCACAGCGCAGCGCAACTGCGCTGGCGCATCTGCGCTGACACGTATCGCGCAGCGCAGTGCTTGCGCAACTGAAGCGTTGCTTCCTTTAATTTTGCTTTAAATAAAGCTTTGCTCTGATTGGGTGCGCTGCCTTGGGCGCTGTGCTGAGGCATCTGCGCCAGACACGTGGCGTCCTGCGCTCAGCGCAGAGGATCTAAAGCGTTGCTTCATTTATTAAAGTTTAAATTTTCAAAGCAAAACTTTGCTCTGATTAGGGGAAGATGAAGCGTTGCTTCATCTCCCGTCTCGGAATTTGAACAGAGCTTTGCTCTAATTGGGGTAAACAATTACCATCTGAGATCAATTTTAAAAGCCCAGAACAAGGTTTTGGCTTTGGGAGACTTAGCTAATTTGGGTTATGATTGGCTCGAATATAGTGTTAAACACTAGAATACATTCAGCACTCACGTGCTCCCACGTGAGGCGCTTAAAGTAGTGTTAAACACTAGAACTGAAGCGTTCACGTGGGGTCACGTGAGACGCCCGCAGATTGGGCCTTGCTTCTTTTATTTTACTCCCAGAATGTATAAGTGTTAAACACTTGATCTTTATGGCCATCACGTGTGGGCATGCAATGGGTACCTATGCATTGTATATTAAAAGTATTTGTTAGGGGTCACGTGGGGACACGTGAGGGCGCCTATGCGTTGGATATTAATCCTTCAGTTTTACCCCATCTTTAAAATGGTGTTTGTCAGGGGTCACGTGGAGACACGTGAGGCATCCTTTAGGTGGGCATTGCCCTTGGGTAGAATCCTATTTTGTTTGATAATTGCTAGGGGTCACGTGGGAACACGTGAGGCACCCAAAATCTGTTATTCCTTGGCTTTACTCCCGTTTTATTTTGAGAAGTTTGTTCAAGGGTCACGTGGGAGCATGTGATCCAATTTTATTCGTTCTCTTGTGGTCATTAGAGGGGAGGGTCACGTGTTGCTACGTGATCATGTTGGGTACTTGATCCTTTTACGTGCATAGAGAGATAAATCCCTTGTATAAGAATTAAATTCTCTTATAGGGTTAAACCCTAATTTTATTTAGAGGAATTAAATTCCTGTGTTTAAAAGAATTAAATTCTTTAAACCCAATTCTCCTTCTAAGCTTTAAATCTGCATGGCAGAATCTCCCTGATGAGAATTAAATTCTCAACTTATGAGGAGATCTGCTTCTGCAGATCTATTACCATGAAGAAGAACTAAGTTCTTGTATTAAGGGTTAAACCCTATCTTTGTTGGAGGAATTAAATTCCTATATGCTTTGTAGGAGAATAGAATTCTCTGAACTTAGGTCCTCCCTCAGGTTTTAGATCGGCATGACAGAATCTCCCCGATGAGAATTAAATTCTCAACTTATGGGGAGATCTGCTTCTGCAGATCTTCAACCAGAAGAAGAACCAAGTTCTTATTTAGAAGAGTTAAACTCTTAATTTGAGAATTAAATTCTCTTTTGTTTTGTGGGAGCTTATAGAATGATCTCTTTCCCTCTCTTACCTAGGGTTTCTTTCTTTTCTGAAGAGATCTTCTTTTCTCTCTGGAGAATTAAATTCTCTTCTTTTTTTTGTATTCTCTCTCTGTTGTTGTATCTCTCTTTTTCTCTTCTCTTCTTGGCTCCTATTTATAGGAGAAAGAAAAGAATCAGTTTGTTCAGCCAATCTCTCATTGAGAGATTTTGATTGATTTTGTAACCAACATGATCTTTTAGATCGCTCGGTGAATTTTATTCACCATTGGATTTTTAATCCAAAAGATATTTTATTTGTTGTTCCTGGCAGATTTTAGGAAAATATTTCCTTATGTAGAATCTTTCTATAAACTGGTGATTTTTAATCACCATTGGATTTTTAATCCAACGATGCTCCACTTTACAGAGTGCAATCTTTTTGTTTGGAAAGATCTAGTGAAATATTTTTCCAATTAGGGTTTTTGATTCCTTTTTAATTAGAAGTTAATTCTATTAATTCAGATGGTTTAGGAGTTTATCACGTGTTGGCACGTGACCCTACTTGAT
Source organism: Agapanthus africanus (assembly GCA_030015575.1). Classification (NCBI taxonomy): domain Eukaryota; kingdom Viridiplantae; phylum Streptophyta; class Magnoliopsida; order Asparagales; family Amaryllidaceae; genus Agapanthus; species Agapanthus africanus. The sequence goes on from CM057342.1 coordinate 712,345,304, forward strand.
AAAGCATCTAATTAGAATTTAATTCTATTGGTATAGAGGGCTCAGGAAACCATCACATGTTGGCACGTGACCCCACTGATTAAACATTTAATCTAGAATTTAATTCTATTGTTTTAGAGGGTTTAAGAGCCTATCACGTGTTAGCACGTGACCCCACTGATTAAGCATTTCATTTAGAATTTAATTCAGTGTCTACAGGCTTTACCTGTAAATGGTCACGTGTCTGCACGTGAGACCTGGTCACGTGTGGGCACGCGACCCCACTAACACAACATTTCCAATTTGTTTATTTTATTCAGTGTCTACAGGCTTTACCTGTAAATAGTCACGTGTCTACACGTGAGGCCCGGTCACGTATGGGCACGTGATGCCCGGTCACGTGTAGGCACGTGATTCCCGGTCACGTGTGGGCACGTGATGCCTCATTTGAGGTTTTCCTTGTTGCTTTATCTGTATTTTATTTAATTCCCATGAGGGAACAAATGCCCCCACAGCGTTGTTCTCACGTGTTTGCACATGAGTGCAATGCTGTAACTTTTGTGGCCGTTGGATCTGCCTAGGGAACAGGAAAGATGAACCGTTTCCTATCATGTCTTATAAATGTAAGGGTCTCTTCAGCAGCGTCTCCACTCTTTCATCTTCTTCCTTTCTCTTTCTTGCCTTGAGAATTTAATTCTCTTCATCAGAGCTCAGTTCTCTATTCATTAAAACAAAATCCAGAGTTTAACTCTGTCAACAAAAAGGAATCCTTTTTCAGGTAAGGATCTTGAACGGCCGAGGAATTTTTTGTAGAAATTTTCTTTGGGTTTTAAATCCACACCAAGGGTTTTTCCCTTTAAATAAGAACTCATCTTTCCAAGCTCTAAGAATGCACGATCTTTAGGTAGTAAACCCCCAATGTTAGGCGTTTTTCTGATCTCAGGGGATTGATGATGGTATTTGTTTCCTTCTGGAATTTAATTCCATTCCAAAGAGCTTTGCTCTGAAAATTTTCTTGGAATTTAGTTCCTCTGTTCAAAAGGAATTTAATTCCTCCAAAGAAGTTAGTTCTAACAAAAAGACTTCTTGGGATTTTTCTATCCTCAGTTGTTCTTGACAAAACAAAATTTTTTTTTAGGAAAGATTCTGTTTGATTTGCACAAAGGTCATGATGGGTTTTGCCTTGGGGGAATGTGCAGAGATGTTAAAACTCCCCTATTCATTTATTGAGAATCTTCCTTTTGTTCTCATAATGATTACCCTACCTCATCATTAGTGAGCCGCCATATTGATTTTGTGGGGCCTATGTGTTTTGCAACCAATGGTCCCATGAAATAAGTGGCTTGTCATTTTCTTCCACTGTCTTTTTATATATATATTTATAGAGATATATATACACACGTGTGGGTTTCATTAACAGTTTCCCCCTCCTTTGTTTCAGGAACAATGGCTTCTCTTCCATACTTCCCTTTCACCCGCTTGGAGGCTGCCTTTCCTCGGTCACCGTCTGACGAAGAGGTGATGGCGATGATTAGAGCTCACGACCCGGACTGCGCCAATCTGCTTTTATGGGGAACCTGGTATGGTCATATCATCCGCGGTCGCCGAAGTTTTCTTTGCGAGACGCCAACAGAACCTCTCTGCCCATTCTTGCCGTTGGATCGTCCGCAGACTGCCTTTGCCGTAGAGGTGACGGATTGGACTCCTACGGGCCGTCTTGAGCCGTCTACAGTTGGGATACCGCACTAGCCTGTGCCAGCCATAGATATCTTAGGGCGTCGTATTTGCCAAGGTGAAGCCCAGCCGTGGGGACAAGTCTACAAGATAAGGCTTACCTCTCGCCATCCCACGAGCTATCTTCTCTAGGCTCGTTACATCTTGTCCGCTCATCGTGCGTGACTGCAGAGGGTCGGGCTTTACCAGGCGGTGTACGCGTCCCTCTTCCATTATCAGTCTCCTTATGTATGGTGGGTTAAAGCTTTCCTAAATCAATGGAATCTTCCCACCAACACTTTCTTTTTAGGGGATCGCGAAGTTTCGATTTCTTTGGAAGAGTTTCGCGAAATCTCTGGATTGCCGATCAGGGGAGCGCCCTATGAAGAATTGCTGCCTCCTAACGAGTATGCGTTCGCAACTGTGCCTGCTACGCTTGACGGCCTGTCAGCTGAAAATGTCGTCCGTCATAAGTATCCAAGTCTAATCAAGACTCTGGGTATTTTTGAGAAGCTGTTCACCGAGTCAGAGGAACATGGCGTCACTTTTAAGAGCTTTATCGCCTGCTTCCTTCGTGGAGACGTCCTATCAAAGGAGGCTCCGAAGTTCCCGAATATCAATGACCCCTTCGAGTTTGGCTTAAATAAGCTACCGGCCAGAGAAGAAGATCTGCCGCAGTTTTACATCCCAATCTTGTCGGCTGTACCTTTTGAGTCGATTGCGGCTCCCAGCGTGGATGAAGAAACTTTCTTCGTCGGTTTTATCAGCATTTGGCTCAGTTAGTTTGTCGTTCCAACGCATCGTCGCTTTATGAGAGCCTTGGTCATTTACCCTGCTCATCGCATTGCCGAAGGGACGCGAGTAGCCGTGGGCATTGCAAGGTTATCGCACTTGGACCACGGGCTGAGCACTGCAGCCAATACCTCAACCTCGGGTGTGAATGTGGTGAGTTTCTCTCTTCCTTATTTTACTTCATGGATTGAAATGCACTTATTAGGGGTGTTCGCTGCGCACCAGAGACCGGGCTTTTACGATACTTATACCTTCCCGCGGCTCATGAGGTTGGTAGACGCTTCTGCTCCTGACCCGACTCAGTTAGGGGCTCTTCTTGTGCTGCTTAATCCTTATGCCAACGAAGGCGGGATGATTTTTAATGACCGAATCCTTTCTGCTCCTTCGGGACCTGTTCAGCAGCTGTTTGATTTATCGAAAGAGGGAGCACCATCTTTGAAGCCCAAGGAAGCCATGCACTTATACTCGATCAGGCCGGGTTATTTGGTGTTCCGCCGAAATGATGCGGTTCTTTTTATGCGGTATAATCCACACCGCTTTGCCCAACAATTGGGTTATGACCAGGGTGTTCCCTTTGAGGCATTCATGGTGGAGCCTAGCTCTTCTTTGGAAGCTGTTCGTGACGCCACCCACCATTTCATTCGGCTGAACACCGGTTCTCACTTCATGATCCCCGAGGCCGACTACATTCCAAGGTGTGTGGGGGCTTTTACGGGTTGGTACCACCACCGAGTCAGTCCCATTATTGCTGAGGAGAGGAGAATACTTTTTGGACAAAGAGCTCCCACCCCGCTCCAAGCTATGGGAGTCCCTCCGCGACCGCGGACAACGGTTCGCCCTCCCTTGAGGGGTATTGGCGCCTTACTTATTCCTGAGGCGGTGGATGCGGACCTGACTCCTCCCACAGTTGGCATGCCGATGCGCACTAGAGCTCAGGCAAAGGCTTCTGATAAGGCGCCAGTAGCAGTTTCATCAGCTGCGGCGTCAGAAATGGCAGTGTCATCATCAGTAGCACCGCCGAGAGAGGACACTGAAGGCGAAGTGGGTCAACGTCGCACCAAAGCGCCGGAGGGAAGGAAGCGATCATCTTCCAACACCAGTTCTGGATCGAAGTGGAGGAAGAAGTCAGTCACCGGTCTGCTTGACTTTTTAACGGAATCCGGGCCTATCATTCAAGACGAACCAATATCTATGCAAGAACCGGATGATGGTCTTCTTTTTCTAGGTTCATCCGTCGAGGAAGCCGTACAATTGGCTGAGGCTATAAGGCGTTCTCAGGACGAGACCGAGAACGTGCGCGTCCCGAAGAGTCCTTATCCTGCCGTCATATTCTATGAAGATCCACCATCAATACAGCGAATATTTATAGGTTCTCTGGAAGAGGGAGGCGAGATAGCCATTAAACAGCCTATCTCAGCCGCTTCCGAAGATGAGTTGTCGTTGTGGACCGGCGGCCACGAATCCACATTTGAACCCTGGCGAGCATACCTCCTCAGGAAGGAACGTCGGCTTGAAAAAGCCATATTAGAGGCATCTTAACATATCGGTATGCATGATTTCTGTATTTTTCCTTTGGCAAGTAATTTGTTTCGCTTTTTATGTCTTCTTATCTTCGTAAAACTTTTGCAGGGACTTCGGCCGTGGTAGAGAATCTGAGCTCGAGTAGCGTCTTGACCATAGACTCTGTAAATATCCCCAATGAGACACCAGTAGGTATGGAGGGGGTCGCTACAGTCGCTATTCCTGTGGCAGAGCTTCCATTGGTGGCTTCCGTTCTCCCGGTGCTTGCTCTCCCGGAAGAGGCATCTTCATTGGCCGCAGATTTAATGGATCTTTCTGGTGACGGCCCGGAGATTGTGGGACAGGTAGTCGAGGTCGCCGTCCTTTCATTGGAGCCTGAAGCGGTGACCATTGCTCCTCAACTAGAAGCTGTTATACTGGCCCATGTCCCCGATGATGTATCTGAGGGCATGGAGGAGGCTGCCGAAGCTACTATCCCTCCAGTTCAAAGCGGGAGGAGTATCGAAGGTATTCTTCTATCTTTTGTTTTAATGATCTCTTCATTATCTGAATCCTTCCGTTTTTTCAGAGTTACGCAGATTGGCGGCGTCTATTGCTGATCTGTCTCCTAGAAAATCTTTTCAGCGTTTACTCGAGATGGCCGCTCCGCAGGCAATATCCCCGCAACGCATCGTCCTCTCTTCTGGGCAAGGTTAGTGTTATTTGCCCCTCCTCATGGCATTACTATTATTTCGTATAACGATGCTAATGTCTTCTGTAGTTCTGGAATCTGACGACGAAGTTGAGATCCTTGATGGGCCTGGGGATCTTTTAAACCCTTCCTGCATGACCGTGGGTAAGCAAAGTTTCAACGCTATTCCATCTGCTCTTTGTTTGCAAATCTCATTGATTTTTTTATGAATCTTAACAGCTTTGCCTGTTCTTACCCCGCTGGAATCTCGCATTATTATGCCACCCAGCCCTTATGCTCTGCGCGCATCTGAACGAATGGCGAAGCTAAGCCTTCATTCTTTTTCAGCTCTCATCGAAGACCTTCGTGCTGGTAGCTCGCTCACAGCCAAAGAATTTGCTGCCGAAGCCAACATTTCTCTCCCCTTTCTTGCTGCTTACCATGGTGAAACATTGGTGCATGTCTGGGTTGAGTTTTGTCATAGGGTGGAGGCTTGCTTATATGGTCTTGAGTGCATGCGCCTTCCTTTAGAGGTCGTGGCTGCAAAGGCGAGCTTGCGGGGGCTGGTTGAACGGTGCACTGCAAATTTGCAGTTATGTGAGAATAGGCTCAACCGAAAGTTTTTGGAGAGGGAGCTAGCTTCAAATGCGCTGGGGGAACTTCAAGTTGAACTTACGGCCAAGACCACTCGTGCATATGAACTCTGGCGGGTGCTTCAAGAAGCTATCAGCGAGGTGGTAGCTATTGATAAAGCCGTCATTTTTACTCGCGAGATGGTTGAATCCCACAAAGTTACTGAACAAGAGCTTGAAAGTCGGCTCGCCTCGTACCAGGCCCAACAGTCTCAGGTGGAGGCCCATCTTATCGCAATAAAAAATTATGAGGCCGAGACCCAGCGGAAGAAGGATGAACTGATGAATCTACTAAATCGTCCGCCGGCTTGAAGATAATGTATCTTTTTTTTTATTCTCCTTTTGTACATACTCCTGAATGAGAGTATTTTTTTGATTCTTTTATTGATTGTACTTTGTATTCATTTTGATTCATGAATAAAAGACATACTTTGTTTCATGGTGGTGTATCCCTTTTCAGCAAATGCGTTTTGTAGATAATCTATTTTGATGTCTTTGTAGTACAGCGATGGCTTAGGAGTCAGGTTCAGGTCTGCCTCCTATGGCTTTCCAACTTTATGAGCCGTGAGGGTCTCATAAATATTATTCTTCCTACGAGTCGAGAGGATCTCGTAGGTGTATTTTCTGCTTAGGGATCGTGAGGATTCCTAAGTGTGTTTTTTCTCTTGAGAGTCGTAAGGATCTCCCAAGAGAATTTTCTCCCTTACAAGTCGAGAGGACTCATAAGTGATTGTTTCCCTCCTTGTCGAGATTCGACTTCAGAGAGTGTGGCCCGTGAATAGTATGCAAGCACCCATCTTAGACTGGCTTGCAGGGCCCCAGTGCTTAGGAAACAGGTCTTTTAATCCCCACCACCTAAAGCTTTTCCCTACGAGTTGAGACGAATCGAGAAGTTCTCGCAAGGACACTAATTTCCTTACTAGTCGAGACGAATCGAGAAGTTCTCGCAAGGGTTTCCTAACGTCACAGTTAACTCCTGCTAATAGAAATTCGTTAGGGTCTGTGGTACTAGGGGTTTTTACCCGTCGCACCGTCGCGTTGGCCGATATGTTCCTCGATATGCAATCTTGTTGTTCGGGTATCCCCGCGACTGTCGTGTCTCTGATCCCTTCGAGGGCTGGACAAAACGTCTTCAAGCAATCTTCTAGGTAATATTACCATCGAAAGGGCAAGCATTAAGGATGTTCCATGTCGCTTTTTACTTGAGGTTAGGCTCAGTTTGGGAGCCCCGATGAGTCATGACCACTCTGCGCTGGTGTGGGATGATCTCCGATAGTCTTTTCAGGTCTCATTTGAGTTGCCGTCAAGACCCTGAAGCGAGGGATTTTCCTTGGCTTCGTTTGCTGGCATTGCGTCTGCTGTATCGAGACGAATGTCGCGGTTGTCTCTAGGTTGTTGGTGAACCGTCGAGGCTTGGAACTAGGGACTTTGCCATGGCTCCGTTGTTGGTGTTGCATCTGCATCTTGTTAGAGGAAGAACGCTGGGGTGACATCTCGTCTGCTGTATCGAGATGGACATCGAGGTGATCTCTAGGATGTTGGTGAACCGTCGGGACCTGGAACTCGGGACTTTTCCATGGATCCGTTGCTTTGTGTCGCGTTTGAATCCTGCTGGAATGAGGAGGAACGCTGTTGTGGGTCTCCAGGCTGTAGATGTGGCCGTTGAGACATGGAACTAGGGACTCTGCCATGGCTCCGTATGTTAACGATGTATCTTCCTGCAGAGATACTGATTTCTCTGCGGGTTAACACGAATCGAGATGCTCTCGTCAAGGATGCTGATTTCCCTGAATCGAGGTTTTTGTCAAGGACACTGATTTCCTTGGGGTTGAGACGAATCGAGGTATTCCTGCAAAGACACTAATTTCTCTGCTGGTAGACGCGAATCGAGATGTTCTCGTCAAGGAAACTGATTTCCTTGAATCGAGATTTTGGCCAAGGACACTGATTTCCCTAGGGTCGGTTGACTTGTTTCCGAGACGGAGCGTTGATCCGGCGGGGAGGTCATTGGTTAACTTGCTTCCGAGACGGAGCGTTGATCCGGCTGGGAGGTCATTGGTTGACTCTAGGTTGTCTGTGGACCATAGAGTCTTGGAACTAGGACTTTGCCGCGGCTCCGCTTTGTTGACGTCGCGTCCGAATCCTGCTAGAATGAGGAGGAACGCCGTTGTTGTTCTTCTGGGATGCAGATGTTGCCGTTAAGATCTGACTTTCCCTTTGACAAGGTCTGGTGGGGGACATGTTGTTCCCTTTTCGTTTATGCCCATGGATTGTATACAGGGGTCAGTATGGGCTCGCCTGTAGGGTAAAAATTCCATTTCGTATGTATTTTTGTTTTCTTTCCGTGATGCTCTATCATTTTAGCTTTTATATTCGCGAAGTTCGCGATTGCCCAATCATTTCGGCTATTTTTCGCGGTGCCCAATCATTTCGACTATTTTTTCTTTTTACTCGCTGTTTTTTATTGCGAGTTGCCCAACCATTTCGGCTATTTTTGTATGCATATCTTTTACTTGCTGATTTTGTTGCAAGTTGCCCCATCATTTCGACTATTTCATATGCATTTCTGTCTCGCTGATTTTTATCGTGAGTGTGGAACTTGGAATCTGGTGCCAATCTCAGCATCAGCATCGCTACGACTGGAATATTGCCAGGAGCGAATCATCATTTGCCGTGAGAGGGCTTGGAATTTGATACCGATTTAGGCATCATCATCGATACCACTGGGACATTGCCAGGAGCGAATCATCATTTGCCTCTGTCGATGTCGAACAAAGGTGGCTTAGCAAACATGGTTAGGATCCTGTTGACTAAGGCTTTTTGACTTTACGAGCCGTAAGGGTCTCATAAAAGAATTTCTCCCTACGAGTCGTGAGGATCTCGTAGGTGCGTTTTCTCCTTAAGAATCGTGAGGATTCTTAAGTGTGTGTTCTCTTATAAGTCATAAGGATCTTACAAGAGTGTTTTCTCTTTGCAAGTCGAGAGGACCTACAAGTGTTTGTTCACCGTGTGAGCATATCCCTAGTCGCTGGTAGGACTATGTTAGGGAAATGTTTATTCGTTCCCGTGGATTGTATACAAGGGTCAGCATTGAACCGCTTGTAGGGCAATCTGGGGAGTGTGATGACGTCTTAAGAACATGTTTAGATCCCTGTAACTTAAAGCTTTTGAATCCTATGAGCCGTGAGGGTCTCATAGGAGGCTTCTCCTTACGAGTCGTGAGGATCTCGTAAGTGTAATTTCTCATTAGGAATTGTAGGGATCCCTAAGTGTGTTGCTCCCTTGTGAGTCGTAAGGATCTCACGCAGGTGTTTTCTCCTTACAAGGTCAAGAGGACCTTGCAAGTGTCTGTTAACGAGATTGCGCCCTTTCGGGTTTTTACAAACTCGCCGGTAGCTCTGCTATTTTTACTCACGGAGCCCTTTTGGGTTTTCATCCGTGCCCATCTCGCTTATGGATGTACCGTTTTTTTTTTCTTTTTTTCTTTATATATATATTTTTTGCGTCAGCCTTGGGATGCTGCGGTCCGTAGTAGTTTATAGACGTCTCGGTCAATTGCTCGTAGGTCTGGGATTTTCTCTGGGCAACATACGATTACGTAGCTAGATGTCCTCGCAAGTCTTCGTATCTTTTGTGTCGGAGGGGGATTCTTTGAAGAGAGGGCTGAGGGCTATTTCTTCGTCAGAGTCGCTTCCAAAGGTGATAACTTGCGATCCCTTGGTGTCAACTATGTGACAGTTGCCGGCAGTTCTTTTGCGCTCATCGTCGTGCTTCTCTATTCCCGACGAGCCTTGCGCTTCACTCGTTGAACGTGTTGTTGGTGGGCAGCATATCCCTGCCACCAGTTTTTAAAGGCTATACACTCTTCGGTAGGGTATGGAATCCTCTGATGGTATAAGCAGAAGTTAGGGTGTACATCCGCTTCATCAAGATGTATACCGCCAGGAGAATTTCCTTTGAAAGAGGGAAACTTCATTCCTATTGACAGGGCCCTAGCGAATCGTTTCCTTGCTTTAACCATGCTTTTGCTGGCGATCGGGATGCTTCGATCCGGTTGGGGTATTCTATGGCTTCCCGTCACCGGAGCTTCTTTAGCTTAACGTCGACGTCTGGCCCTTTCATCTATGTCCGTTTCCCGCTCTTTGTCAGCTTTGCTTTTCTGAAGAGCTTCATTAAGGAATACGCCAATCATCTCGTCTGATGGTTCTAGGAGTTCCGGTTCGGGATCTGCCCCCAGTTTCTCTGCATCAGGAGCTTCTTTATCATTTATTGATGAGTGAGAGATCATGTGACAACTTGCCACGTAATGTTCGGGTTCTTTTGACGCGTCGTCTCCCTCATCATTGTCATTGCCTCTGTTCTCAAGGATATGGCTGAGAAATTCCTGGAGTGTGACTGGGGTCCGCGCCTTTTGGTTATATTCCTCCAGCGCGTCAATACGCTTTTGCAGATCCGTGCGCTTGTCATCAAATTACGTGGGCCTTTTGGTCTTCTTCTTTTTCTTCGAAGACTTTGACGGCTGGGCTTGTGTGTTTTGCCCATAGCTATTAATTCTCGGTGTCGGGCGTGATTTCAGCATTCCCTCAATGGCCTCGGGTTCCAGCGGACATTTCCACCTAATCGGCGGGCATGTTTGGAGATCTTTCAGCATTCTTTTTGTTTTTGCCGACTGAACAATTTCCCATGGAGCTTCCCCTATAAAAGAGCATGACGCCCCCGGCGTGTCCATCATTTTCCGAGCATGTGGCTGTGGCGGGTTCACCTTCCAGTTGTCATACAACACGAATTTGCCCTGTTGGTATTGGTCCTCAATCCATCCTTTGAAGACGTAGCAATCTTCGAGTGGGTGACCCATTACTCTGTGGTAGGGATAATAGTTAGGATGGTTAACGACACCCGGTTGTGATGGATGTCTTGGATCTGGCAGAGTGATGAGCCCGTTGCGCACTGCCAGTTCGAACAGTCTCCTTGTTTCATCCCTGGGAAATGAGGAAGGATGTTTCAACTTCTCATCGAGGGATCGCGGCTTGTTGCTTTGACGAATAAACGGTCTCGGGTTACTCGGCTGTTGCTGAGCATTGGCGACAAAGTTCGCTTTCCCTTTGCGTTTTTCATTCCAAAAATCCACTTTTGAAAGGAATGGCCTATGGCCTATCTGGTCCATTTGGGCCAGCTTGTCAATCAAGGCCTAGAAGGTGGTCGGCTTGAAGAACATCATGAATTGGGAGATAGTCGACTGAGGGTCAAGGGTCCATATGAACATGCCCACGGTAGGAGCTTCTTCTATGCGTTGTTCGCATCTCGACCATAGGTTCCGCCACCGGATTGCATACTGCATCCAGGTCTCTCCCGGCTTCACTCTGGCGTTGATCAATGCCGTGATCGGGGTGCGTTCGCTGGCGCTTGCGAACCGCTGTGTGAATAGCAACTCCATTTCTGTAAACGTTTTGACGGAGTCGTCGGGAAGCTCCGAGTACCATTCAAAAGCTGTCTCCGCTAAGCTGCCAACGTACTGGCGAAGTAGAAGTTTATCATCACCACTAGTGTTGCCGCACAGAGCCCTGAACTGAGAGATGTGCTGGTGTGGATTACCCGTCCCCTTATATACATGGAATTTAGGGATCGTGTATCCTGGTGGGTATTTTATTTGATCGTACCAATCCGGATAGGGTCGCCCAGTCTTGACGATTTGGCCGGCCGCTTCGCTCGCCTGATGTGCTCGTATCTGTTGAGCTATATAATCATCGAGCATGGCTTTGGAGATGGTCTCCTCCTTGGCTGCTGATAGAGCCGGCAGAGAATTTGATGTCTCTCCTCTATCATCTTCAATTATTACTGGAGGATCTTCGGTTGGAGGATCCGGCTGTAACATCATCCCGACCATGTCTTGGAATAAAAGCGCCATTCGTTTTATGTTGGCAGCTTGTTCCGCTGCCTCTTTGTCCTTCTTCTCAAGCATTCTCCGAAGGAATTTGGCGTCAGTTTCCTGCTCATGACGCTGCTCCGAGGATGTCTCCGGGCTTGCTTTTGGCCCAGCGAGTGCGGCCATCTGCGTCAATATTTCCTGGAGCTTCTGTTGTTGCTCCTGGGCATTTGTTACGGATCTGGTGAGCGGTCGATGGCCCGAAGAGATACGGCTATCCTCTTTCCCGGATGCCATATAGACAGTGTGTACCACCATGCCCCCAGACTTGGGGCGTTTAGATTCAGTGCCCTTGAGATTTGTCGCGAGCACGGGGACTTTCTTCGGCCTCCTTCTTTTGTGGTCAGTCGAAGTTGAGGGAGCCATTGCAGCGTGTTGGAGATAGTGCCCTCAGAGTCAATTATTGGATTGCAGGCACGTGATTGCAATGATTGAGGGAGGACCTATCCCGGTACGACAGTCTTACTCGAGATGATAGTATGCTATCTGGTTTATCTTTATTATCGTGTACTGCTTTAGGTGACCTGACAGGTCACTATTGCACGTTGATAGAGCCCCTAGGATTCTTGCTTGACTGCCAGCAGTATGAGGGCGATCATATAAGTGAGAGCTGGAGTCTATAAGCACATCCTTAAAAGGTCCCTAGTCGTTGGAGTTTCGAGACAGGGCATCGATTCTCCAGAGTAGACTAGTGTATACAGTCGAGACCCCGACGAGGGGCGGTGGCCGGTCTCACAAGCCACTGGTGTCAGTTGGTTCACCTAAGATGTATACAGGTGCTCATTGGGTTATGAGTACACCGGACAGGACTCGCCGGGAACATGCTAGTTGGTCTTATACCTGACGTCAGATAGCAGTTCCCTGGTGACATGTGTACAGGTTAGTTCATCGACCTGGGGATCGTCATTTGTCTCGTATGAGTTCCCACTGTGCTTTGATTACTACCCTACCACGGCTCAAAGGAGTCATGCAAACAGGTTTTAGTTGGGTACAGTCCCGAGCCACATGGAGGCAGTGAGCGGATCTTCGGGGGTTCGTCTCTCCCGGTATTGGGGGTGAGGTCGCGCTGTGTCTAGGAGAGCCATTACACGAAGTCCTTGGCCAAGGCAGGAGATTTACTGGTAAGTATTCCAGTAGTATCTCAGGGTGTTCTGGGCTACACTCCGACACGACTTGTACCGCTTTTGGGGGTCTGACTTTTACCAACCCCCTAGGCCCGCCATGCGATACTCATAGACGAACGGACCGGACTGTATGGATATTGTCACTGACAGGCTCAGTAGGGTGTCAGGATGAGTTCGCTCATCGACGTCCCTTTTGGTCAATAGCTGGTGGCCCGTTACGTATTGGCTTATACCTCTGACATGCTAGTGGTTAAATCCACAGCCATTGTATTGACGAGTCTTTAGAGTCCACCACACATTCAGTTACTCAGCTTTCGGGCGAAACGCTGTAGAGGCCGTATGGAGATATGGCAGGGTCCGATCAGATACGTGCGGTATTGCACGGATCAGGATCGGACGGTTAGTACTAGAGGCCGTATAGATATATGGCAAGGTTCGATCGGATACGTGCGGTATTGCAAGGATCAGGATCGAACGGATATTACTAGCCGGCTTTGGTTTAAGCCGGATCCTAGTATAGTACAGTGTAGATTTTGTCTCATTGCATTTGTATCCGGACGGAATACAGATGCGGGTGTGTATGCACAGTATGGGGTTTTCCTGTAATTTATTACGGGACCAGTTTTCTGGAGTTGCCAGTTTGCATTCCGTTCCGGCCGGTTTTCCTTTGTTCTTTCCCGGCCGGACTTTTCCGATGGAGGGGGTTATTTGCAATTGTGCAAATAACATTTGTGGAGGGGGTTTCTTGCAAATGTATTCATTATGATATGTTTAGCATCTTTCATCCATGATGGTGCATTAAATGAGATTAGAAAGGATATGGGTTTGATGTAAGTTTGTAATGATAATGTTTTGGTTGTGGTCACCCCTTCACCTTTTACTACCATCACCTCCCTTCATGGTTTGTATTTTTCTTCCACCATTTGAAGAAGGGGGGGCCGGCCATTTGCAAGAGAGAGAGAGGATCATTTCATTTGGATGAGGGAAAATTTGTTGATCTCATTTTCATGCTACAAAATTCTAGTTCCACTTTGAAGTTCATTTCACAACCTCATTCCTCCATCATGGCAACATAACCCAAAGAGACAAAGCACTACACATTCTACAGCAAACCTTGGGCACGTCGACTAGCCAGCTTCGTGCCCGAGTTGCCTCGGTATTGAGGTGGGAGCCCGTAAAAGATACAGACGATGTGGTGCCCTTCCGGCAAGGATGCGACGACCGGAGTTTCCGCGAGAGATCGGGACGATGACGAGAAGACCGGAGGACTCGGATCACTCGGTATATCTCTTCCCTATCTTGTTACTTTGCTAGATCTAGTTTAATGGCCCGATCCGGGGTTTAGTGCGCGGTGGTGCCGGTTTGCTAAGTTCGCAAAATTAATGTTTATCACCGCTTCCGCATTTGGCCGTCGGATTGACGACCGGGGCGCCGCCGTGCACTTACAGTGGTCTCAGAGCCTCGCCATTAACTTCGTCTAGCTTTGTTTGATGTGTTTTACATTTTCGATCGACCAAAATTCCAAAACTTGCATTTTTGTTCACGACAGTTTTCTGTTGAAATTTTTTGGTCTCGAAATTTTTTTCAGGTTGTAAAACATTGATGTACTGGAAATTCTAAGAGCTCTGTAAAAATTCGATGAAGTGACTCCACTATGGGAGCGCGGAACCGCCGCAAGCACCCCCTTCTCGCCGCGGTTCCGCCGCACACTGTGGAGATCCCTGCACCAAATTTCTACAGTAGCTTTCTGGGGTGAAAATTGGGGTTTTGGAATAATTATATTGGGCCCAGATTTTCTGTGAGTGCTACAGTATTGCTTGGGGGCCCACTTGTTAATTTTTGATCGATCAGATATTTTAAACACATTATTTCACAGTATTTACATTATATCTGCGACCGTGAATGTCACTTGATCGGTAAATCCAGTCTAACTGCTATAGCCTGGTTAGACGGATTTGCGAACGTGACCTTCACGTTGATGTTCTGTGTTTTGCTGTGATGTTGCTGATCGGTCGTGGGGGATAGCCTGGATGCAATGCTAGTACAGTGTTGTTGTATTATGTACATTTGATATTGCGGAGCGAGCGTCCGACATGTGGACTGCCGTCACTGCCTGTTTGTATTATTCTTTTGGGGCACGACCTGGTTGCGGTCGATGTACCCGTTGTATGTATATTTTACTTTCTGTACTAGGATTACCCCGCGGTGGGGTGCACGGATAGCCGGGTTCTGGAGGGCAACAAGCCCGCATCTCATGGCATTGAGACGGAGGGGGCTTCAGTTTGGAATTGGCGGGCTATTCGCCGCACTCGTAGGGGGTACAGGTTGACCCAGGAGGGGTGCCCAAGTTACCGGATTCCGTGAAGTGCTGGGTGGTCCATTCACGGCGCTGAAGGGGGCTGCCTCGCTTCAGGTTTTGGCGGGTAACTTGCCGCGCCCGTAGGGGTCTAGGATTTCATTGCACAGGCTATCCACACGACCAGGGGAACTTCGGGTTTCAGTAGTGGCTCTGTGAAACCCGGGGATCCCAGATATCTGTATTGTTCTGTGATACTGTACATTTCTGTGATGTTGCATTTCTTATCACGCCTTGAGCGAATATAATATATTGGTATATATATTAGTAGATGTTGTGTATGTTTTAAATCCGCACTAGTCCAGTCCCCGCTCTGTCGTTAGTTAGCTAACCTAACAGGTAATGACGGGACCCAGTGGCGAATGCGGATGTCATATACGTACGTCAGTATATTTTCGTTCTTTGTGGTGTGATCAATTGATGGGACTGCGTTGATTCGGATCAATGCAAGTTAAAACAAACCTATTCTGATGTTGTTGGAACACTTTTCAAAAAGCTGTTATTGTAAGGACGTTCACTTTTGTTTTGCATCGTGGTATTCATTTGGAATATCCTGCTCCTCAGTCGACGAGGCAAGGGCCGAGATCCCTTCACCGGGAGTGACCCCTTGGACAGAAGTTTACGTCAGGGCACTAACTTCACTATAGCCGATTACTTTTGCTTTGCATCGCGGTATTCATTTGGAATATCCTGCACCCCATTCTACGGGGAAAGAGCCGAGATCCCTTCACCGGGAGTGACCTCTTTAGTAAAGGTTTTCGTCACTATATTTTCTATAAAGCTATCCGTTCCTTCAACGATATCAAGTTCATTACGTTAAAGGTTTTCGCCAGAAACCATTCGTAGCCCTCCATCATTTCAGTTAAATATTCGGTAGTATTCAAGCTATGTATTTTGACCTCATGCCAAGGCATAGCGTTTGGTAGCTGCCGGGTATTTATCTGTTGCATAGATAGATGCGTTGGTTTGGGACAGTCGTACTACTATTTTGGCCTACGTCAAGGGTATGTACGGGTGGGTTCAAATTAACCTGGACAATGATGGGTAGAACTTGACATGTGACTTATGATATTTTGACCTCACGCCAAGGTCATAAGAGCATGGGGTAAAAATCACATCGGGAGTTTCAAAAGAACTGAAACTTGCCAGATATGCGCATACCTTCTGGAGTGTGATGACGTGAGCGGATTACGTCACGTTATCATGCGATGAGAGTTGGATCCCGATTCCCACTGATGAGTTAGTTTACTCCTCGGGTGACCCCGACTAATTCTTCTTTCAGGTTTGGAGGAGAATTTGAGGTACAGTGGGAGGTTTCCTGATTAGATAAATTGGTAACCATTCTGATCTAGGGTAGAGTGCACGCTGAGTGTTTCTTTTCTCTCTCTCTCTGGCAGCGACCATTGACCCGACCCTAAGACTACGACTCAGAGACCAAGTTGACCGAACCTTCTTAACACTGGCTTTTGGATTGTCAGAGTTGCAGACCTCATTGCCACTCCTACTTTTACCCTTTTCTCCAGGACACCCCGTATTACTGCGAACGTCCACTTCCATTGGACAAAACCATCGTATGGTTATATAAGAACTCGAAGGAATTCGAAGATGGTTTCTGGTTCTGGAGAAAACGAATAGGACTATTCAGTTGTCTTTTCCTTTTACCTTCTCTCAGGTTGCGAGTACTCCTTGGTTTAGGAGATAATACACCTATTACGCTTATTGGATAGTCTTCTTCCAAACCTTAGGCTGGTGCCGAACGGTGTGGAATGAAGAAAACCAATTAGCATAACGATGGTGTACAGAAGGTATTAAGATTAAGACAAAGCAAGGGATTAGTAAGAGGGCAAAGTAAATTGCGACTGCTGTTCACGACCAAACCAAGTATTCCTTCGCCAATCCTAAATCACCTTTGTATTTCTCCAGGACACTCCGTATCACTACGAAGATCCACAGTTTATTTGGATACTCCATCGTATGGTTATATACGAACTCGAAAGGAACTTGTTCCAGTTCGGGGATGGATTCAGGTCCAGGAGAAATAGGAATAAGGTTTATTCGGTTGTCTTTTATCTTCACCTTCTCTCGCATTGCGAGTGCTCCTAGGACTAGGACAGTACACCCATTATGCTTATTGGATAGTCTTCTTCCAAACCATAGGCTGGTGCCGAACGGTAGGGAAGGAAGAAAACCAATTGGCCTAAAGGGGTGTGCAGAAGGTAATGACTAAAGACATATAAAGGGATTTGGAGAGGTGGCAAAGAATTATACGGTTATAGTTGTGAATCTGGATAATGGTAGAGGCATTACTAGGAATACCAGGATACCCCATCGAAACATTTCAATGTTTCAGTTCACTGTGTACTGTTAAAAGAAAACTGATTTCCCGATTAGACACTTTCTCCAGGGTATGTATTTACCAGGTTTGATTCTCACATCTGTATGGTTTTACAGATGATGAGTGGGAGTAAGTTATTAGGAATTGGGTGATCATCCTCATTATATCGGGATTCGTTGTAATCGGTGATATTTGAGGAGATCACCTGGGCTGTTTGCCGGTCGGCAAATGTTTGGTTTTGAATATCCGCTGTTGTGCACCAATTTCAAATTGATATATCTGTACGTCTATTTTCATAGAGTGAGATATACCTTTTGATATTATGTCGATGACATTTACCTATATCAGTGGATGGTTAGGTAAGGAGCATTAAACAGCGGTGTAATTCTTCTTAACCATAAGTACAGTTTTCAACCTACGACACACAGTGAAAGAGTTGTTAGACTCAGCGGACTTATACAGAGTATTGTATGTTGTCCAGTGTCCATTAGGACAGAGGGGTTGGTCCTCATACTATATTCTGTTTACTTTTAACTTCTCTAGTTCTTAGACATGTGTTTCGTAGAAACACAGGGTCTAAGTTTTGAGGAGTTATAGGTATTTGAATACAGTAGAGAACCAGGTATAGCAAGTATCGGGATTCTTCAAAGTGATCGAAGATGTAGATACTTGTGTATGGTATTCAGTTGATAGTAATGATAAAGAGAAATTGCTTCTCTTTCAGGTTACTCATAATTGGAAGCATTCCTAAGTTGAGTAATGCTGATCGGCCTCTCTCCATTTAGTTGACATGCACTGGAGAAAGCTGCATGATTTGAATCTGGTTCAATTAAATCAGTGCCTCTGGTTCTATATTGGATATAGTATAGTTCATATCTTAACATTGTTAAGGTACGGGGAGTTGTCCGGCTTATGATTAAAACCAGACTCTGGATAACTCAAGGCACGTTTCTGTAATGGCTGTTTGTGGGTTGACCCAGGCTATGACGAGGGTTGACTTTCTACCATCTGGAAGATCAATAATAATATTGTTCTGGACTCGCCACAGTTTTAATAAAATGGATTTTTTCAAAAGCAGTAGTGGGAGTATGGTAGAACTGGAAGTGATTCCAGAACCGCAAACGATTACTGAAGATTTGATAAGGAACCTAAAGATTCAATCTGTTTTGACATTCCATTGGCCACTCCGCAGATAAGGTGGGTAACTTCAGGCACCCGAGAGGTACTCCGGTAGCCTCAAGGACGGTGACAGGGAAGTTCTTGTTTACCCACACTTGCCATTGTTGTTGTTCCAGACTCCGAGACCCGGCAGGAGGATGAATATAGCGTCATTCTAAACTAGTTTTAGAAGTGCACGTCTATATGACTCTGCCAGAGGGTTTTCGTAGTCAGTGGGAGCAGCGGAAGCATTGGTGGACATCAGGCTTATGTCTATTTATAGACTAAAGCAGATATAGCGGAGATAGATCATCTATTTCGGATGTGACAGTCATAGGTTTGACGTCATCAGAATAGGTGATGGATCTGCTGAGAAGGTAGTAGGGTGTGATATCCTGGTATTTGGATGATATACACAGAGTAGGAAAAGAAACTCCTATACTACGATCGGTTATACTTTGGTCGTCACACAGTGGTTTCTCCACATAGGACTTGGATATAATATCCGACATTCTGGTTACTAGATCTATGGTTTTAGATCTAGATTTGGGTGGTTTCCCAATCAGGGTACTTAGACAGCATTTTATGAGTATTTAGAATGGTTGACTCCTGGCACGGTAGTATACCTGCAGGTGATGGAGTCACCCTCTCTAAAGGTGTCTTAGAGACTAAAGTAGAGAGGGATGTGCATGATTGACAGATCACTTGCTTAGGCAATTGAGTCAATCATGAAATGTCAAGTACCACACCAGATGTTGTTCTTGCACTAGATGCAATAAGTTGACATTGATCCAATCCTGGAGAAACAGTCGGAAGCAGTTTTAGAACATAAGTGGATGTTCTAGGGATATGATAACGACAGCCTCATTTGGGAGACAGTTATCATTCCAGGCTTCCAAGGTGACATGGACAACAAGGAGGTTGTCAGAGTTATAGTTTTCCTTCTGACGAGGGGCAGTATTCTGGACAGGTGATCCAGGCAGATACTGAGGGAGGCATGGCGCAGGATACTGATTAAGTTCAGTTGACGATACAGTCTAAGAAGTTTGGATTTGGAGTTCATTTATGAGCTAAGTCCCATCAGACATCCAGACACATTCTAAGACAGGTATTGCTCATTTCGGGAGATGGCTTTCTCCGCGAACTTGAGATATAGAGAGACATAGAAAGAAACTTCAAGGCGGATCCACTCATTGAGGCTATTCCTCGAACGCAATAGTCTTCCAAACAGGCTTTGTGAGACTGACTAGTAGAGGAGTTGGGTGTTCGGTATCACACGGGCTGTGAGTATGCGACATCGCAATAATTAGCCTTGAGTGCAAGTGGGAGATTGTTGGAGATAGTGCCCTCAGAGTCAATTATTGGATCGCAGGCACGTGATTGCAATGATTGAGGGAGGACCTATCCCGGTACGACAGTCTTACTCGAGATGATAGTATGCTATCTGGTTTATCTTTATTATCGTGTACTGCTTTAGGTGACCTGACAGGTCACTATTGCACGTTGATAGAGCCCCTAGGATTCTTGCTTGACTGCCAGCAGTATGAGGGCGATCATATAAGTGAGAGCTGGAGTCTATAAGCACATCCTTAAAAGGTCCCTAGTCGTTGGAGTTTCGAGACAGGGGATCGATTCTCCAGAGTAGACTAGTGTATACAGTCGAGACCCCGACGAGGGGCGGTGGCCGGTCTCACAAGCCACTGGTGTCAGTTGGTTCACCTAAGATGTATACAGGTGCTCATTGGGTTATGAGTACACCGGACAGGACTCGCCGGGAACATGCTAGTTGGTCTTATACCTGACGTCAGATAGCAGTTCCCTGGTGACATGTGTACAGGTTAGTTCATCGACCTGGGGATCGTCATTTGTCTCGTGTGAGTTCCCACTGTGCTTTGATTACTACCCTACCACGGCTCAAAGGAGTCGTGCAAACATGTTTTAGTTGGGTACAGTCCCGAGCCACATGGAGGCAGTGAGCGGATCTTCGGGGGTTCGTCTCTCCCGGTATTGGGGGTGAGGTCGCGCTGTGTCTAGGAGAGCCATTACACGAAGTCCTTGGCCAAGGCAGGAGATTTACTGGTAGGTATTCCAGTAGTATCTCAGGGTGTTCTGGGCTACACTCCGACACGACTTGTACCGCTTTTGGGGGTCTGACTTTTACCAACCCCCTAGGCCCGCCATGCGATACTCGTAGACGAACGGACCGGACTGTACGGATATTGTCACTGACAGGCTCAGTAGGGTGTCAGGATGAGTTCGCTCATCGACGTCCCTTTTGGTCAATAGCTGGTGGCCCGTTACGTATTGGCTTATACCTCTGACGTGCTAGTGGTTAAATCCACAGCCATTGTATTGACGAGTCTTTAGAGTCCACCACACATTCAGTTACTCAGCTTTCGGGCGAAACGCTGTAGAGGCCGTATGGAGATATGGCAGGGTCCGATCAGATACGTGCGGTATTGCACGGATCAGGATCGGACGGTTAGTACTAGAGGCCGTATAGATATATGGCAAGGTTCGATCGGATACGTGCGGTATTGCACGGATCAGGATCGAACGGATATTACTAGCCGGCTTTGGTTTAAGCCGGATCCTAGTATAGTACAGTGTAGATTTTGTCTCATTGCATTTGTATCCGGACGGAATACAGATGCGGGTGTGTATGCACAGTATGGGGTTTTCCTGTAATTTATTACAGGACCAGTTTTCTGGAGTTGCCAGTTTGCATTCCGTTCCAGCCGGTTTTCCTTTGTTCTTTCCCGGCCGGACTTTTCCGATGGAGGGGGTTATTTGCAATTGTGCAAATAACATTTGTGGAGGGGGTTTCTTGCAAATGTATTCATTATGATATGTTTAGCATCTTTCATCCATGATGGTGCATTAAATGAGATTAGAAAGGATATGGGTTTGATGTAAGTTTGTAATGATAATGTTTTGGTTGTGGTCACCCCTTCACCTTTTACTACCATCACCTCCCTTCATGGTTTGTATTTTTCTTCCACCATTTGAAGAAGGGGGGGCCGGCCATTTGCAAGAGAGAGAGAGAGGATCATTTCATTTGGATGAGGGAAAATTTGTTGATCTCATTTTCATGCTACAAAATTCTAGTTCCACTTTGAAGTTCATTTCATAACCTCATTCCTCCATCAAGGCAACATAACCCCAAAGAGACAAAGCACTACACATTCTACAGCAAACCTTGGGCACGTCGACTAGCCAGCTTCGTGCCCGAGTTGCCTCGGTATTGAGGTGGGAGCCCGTAAAAGATACAGACGATGTGGTGCCCTTCCGGCAAGGATGCGACGACCGGAGTTTCCGCGAGAGATCGGGACGATGACGAGAAGACCGGAGGACTCGGATCACTCGGTATATCTCTTCCCTATCTTGTTACTTTGCTAGATCTAGTTTAATGGCCCGATCCGGGGTTTAGTGCGCGGTGGTTCCGGTTTGCTAAGTTCGCAAAATTAAAGTTTATCACCGCTTCCGCATTTGGCCGTCGGATTGACGACCGGGGCGCCGTCGTGCACTTACACAGCGGGCACCCAAGTAGATGACACCTCCTGTGACATGTGGTCCTTCTCTTGCCGAACTTTCGTCTTCTTTGGTTGGTGAGAGTAGTCTTGGTTGATCATCGAGTCTTAGACCTGTCTCCAGACCCTGTGAATTTTGGAGGACAACCGCTGAGGGGGTTGTTCTGGCTCTACCTTTGTAACATTTTCCATAGGTGGAGAAGATCTTTTCAGCACGGCAGTCGGAGAGTTCTTGCGGACCCTCCTGAGTGGTTCAAAGCTGTTCCCAGTTGGAACAACAACATCAATTTCCACCATCGGAGCTGGCGGAGCCATTCCAGAAGGAGAGCTGCCCCCAGCTTTCCTCACTCGGCGCCAGTGACGACGTCGAGCATGCCTTGCAGACGGGATCACCTCCGCCGTTGGATGAGCTTCCTCATGCCCCCTGCTTTGAGGAGAGACTGTTATTGGCGCTAGCCTGTCGAAGACTGACGTCCGTTGAGAGTGGATAGCCAGTCTTGCGAAGGCCGACTTTCGAACATGGGAAGCAGCCTTCGTGACTTCGCATGGAGTAGGAGCTGAAACGGTCAGTCTTGTGAAGACCGACCCCTTAACAGGGAAAGCCGCCTTGATGACTTCAGAAGCAGGGATGGCTATCCGCTTAGGGATAACACCTTCTGGTATTGCGGGCTTCTTCATGGGCCCGTTGGAGCTTTGGCCCAGTCTATTGAAAACCGAGACACTGGATTTAGGCGACCCGTTGAGAGGGGCCGCAGTAGTTGCAAGCCGATCGAAGACCGACTTCTTCGGAGCTTCTTGCGATGGTATAGGAGCGCTGAAGCTCGTTGGCGGGAGCATGGTCCCAAAGAATAGTCCAGTAGTGGCTTGAGTTACCAGTTCCACTGGCATGGCGAAGATGGAGGGCGCTTGGGGCCCGTAAGTCACTCCTCCGGACAGGACGGAGTGAGAGTTGCACTTGTAGTTAGTGCAGTTTGAAGCTATTGATCTTCTGTTTATTTTGCAGGGAGCAAGATACCAAATCTTAGTACTTCACATCCAAAGGCAACCATGTCAAACCGCGATTTGTTCGCGAAACACGACACACGAAGTGTGGAGTGGAAAGAGGAAAAGGTCCTACCGGGCATGCCAGAATCTGTTCTCCTCCGAATACAGAGACGTGACCGCGTAGGTCCGTCTTGCCTGTATTTGGGGGCAGATGCTATTTGGTTTTATTCGTCCACCTATCCGAAGATGCCATGTTGATTTATGGCACCGTGTATCGGAGGTTTAGGCAGATGCGGCCGTTGTAGCAGACTTCGTCAGATTCCCCCTCGTTTGAGGGTTTTTTGATTATGGAGACGCTCTTCCCTGCAAGCGCAAGCCCCTGCAGTTAATTATGCTACCGTATCGCGGTAACAACTTTCTCCTTCTCCAAATGATCACTTTGTGTCATGTGTGTTTGTTTTATTTTCGGTTGCCCGTGGATTGTATACGGAGACTAATTTATGTTGTCGCCCGTAGGGCGTGGATTAGTCCAAATCCGTATTTTCTTAGATTTGGGTTTAAGGATTGTTAATCTCATTTGAGACTAAGATCAACTTAAACGTTTGTTAAGGATACGTTAGTCTAATTTTAGACTAAGATTTACTTAACAGGATCATTTAGATCCAACAAGAGAGCATTTGGGCTATATAAGTTTAAGGACGTCATAGTCCATGAAGTTTAAAGACATCATAGTCTAGTTTAGAGACATCGTAGTCTGTAAAATTTAAGGACATCATAGTCCATGAGTTTAAGGACCCCACAGTCCGTAAAGTTTAAGGACGTCATAGTCCATGAGTTTAAGGACCCCACAGTCCGTAGAATGTCTGGTTGTCGGGACCCGTCACCTCTCTGAAGACGTTGAAGGATTACAATGACAAATATCAGAGGAATGAAGAGATGTACCCTTGAACCAATATTGGTTGGGAAGGAATGGGATGAACATTACCATTTGAGATCAATTTTGAATGCCCTGAACAAGGTTTTGGCTTTGGGAGACTTAGCTAGCTTGGGCTAAGATTGGCTCAAATATAGTGTTAAACACTAGAATACATTCAGCGCTCACGTGCTCCCACGTGAGGCGCTTAAAGTACGATAAACACTAGAACTGAAGCGTTCACGTGGGGTCACGTGAGGCGCCTGCAGATTGGGCCTTACTTATTTTATTTTACTCCCAGAATATATAAGTGTTAAACACTTGATCTTTATGGCCATCACGTGTGGGCACGTGATGGGTATCCATGCATTGGATATTAAAAGTATTTGTTAGGGGTCACATGGGGACATGTGAGGGCGCTCATGCGTTGGATATTAATCCTTCAGTTTTACCCCATCTTTAAAATGGTGTTTGTCATGGGTCACGTGGAGACACGTGAGGCATCCTTTAGGTGGGCATTGCCCTTGGGTAGAATCCTATTTTGTTTGATAATTGCTGAGGGTCACGTGGGAACACGTGATGCGCCCAAAATTTGTTCTGCCTTTGCTTTACTCCCGTTTTATTTTGAGAAGTTTGTTCAAGGGTCACGTGAGGTGCCCAAAATCTCTTATAGGGTTAAACCCTAATTTTATTTAGAGGAATTAAATTCCTATGTGTTTAAAAGAATTAAATTCTTTAAATCCAATTCTTCTTCTAAGCTTTAAATCTGCATGGCAGAATCTCCCTGATGATAATTAAATTCTTAACTTATGGGGAGATCCGCTTCTGCAGATCTATTACCATGAAGAAGAACTAAGTTCTTGTATTAAGAATTAATCCCTATCTTTGTTGGAGGAATTAAATTCCTATATGCTTTGTGGGAGAATAGAATTCTCTGAACTTAGGTCCTCGCTCAGGTTTTAGATCTGCATGACAGAATCTCCCCGATGAGAATTAAATTCTCAACTTATGGGGAGATCTGCTTCTGCAGATCTTCAACCAGAAGAAGAACTAAGTTCTTATTTAGAAAAGTTAAACTCTTAATTTGAGAATTGAATTCTCTTTTGTTTTGTGGGAGCTTATAGAATGATCTCTTTCCCTCTCTTATCTAGGGTTTCTTTCTTTTCTGAAGAGATCTTCTTTTCTCTCTGGAGAATTAATTCTCTTCTTTTTTTTCGTATTCTCTCTCTGTTGTTGTATCTCTCTTTTTCTCTTCTCTTCTTGGCTCCTATTTATAGGAGAAAGAAAAGAATCAGTTTGTTCAGCCAATCTCTCATTGAGAGATTTTGATTGATTTTGTAACCAACATGATTTTTTAGATCACTCGGTGAATTTTATTCACCATTGGGTTTTTAATCTAAAAGATATTTTATTTGTTGTTCCTGGCAGATTTTAGGAAAATATTTCCTTATGTAGAATCTTTCTATAAACTGATGATTTTTAATCACCATTGGATTTTTAATCCAACGATGCTCTACCTTACATAGTGCAATCTTTTTGTTTGGAAAGATCTAGTGAAATATTTTTCCAATTAGGGTTTTTGATTCCCTTTTAATTAGAAGTTAATTCTATTAATTCAGATGGTTTAGGAGTTTATAACGTGTTGGCACGTGACCCTACTTGATAAAGCATCTAATTAGAATTTAATTCTATTGGTATAGAGGGCTCAGGAAACCATCACGTGTTGGCACGTGACCCCACTGATTAAGCATTTAATCTAGAATTTAATTCTATTGTTTCATAGGGTTTAAGAGCCTATCACGTGTTGGCACGTGACCCCACTGATTAAGCATTTCATTTAGAATTTAATTCAGTGTCTACAGGCTTTACCTGTAAATGGTCACGTGTCTGCACGTGAGACCCGGTCACGTGTGGGCACGTGACCCCACTAACACATCATTTCCAATTTGTTTATTTTATTCAGTGTCTACAGGCTTTGCCTGTAAATGGTCACGTGTCTGCACGTGAGGCCCGGTCACGTGTGGGCATGTGATGCCCGGTCACGTGTAGGCACGTGATGCCCAGTCACGTGTGGGCACGTGATGCCTCATTTGAGATTTTCCTTACTGATTTATCTGTATTTTATTTAATTCCCATGAGGGAACAGAGCGCTGCCTCAGAGTCTTTGACTCTCAGCGCTGGCGCTCTTGGCGCCAGCGCTCTCGTGCTTTGCATGTGAGCACTCCCTCAGAGTCTTTGACTCTTAGCGCTTTTATGAAGCGCTGCTTCATTTCAAATTTCAAAATTTGAACAGAGCTTTGCTCTGATTGGGGGAAACAAATGCCCCCCACCGTTGCGCTCACGTGGCTCATACGCGAGTGTAGCGGTGGCAGCCTTTCCACCGTTGGATTGTTCTTGGAATTCGGATCGACTTCCCCTGCCTATAAATAGGAACTTTGGCCCTTTGAGATGACTGCTTGTTCATATTCTTGTTTCGTTTTTGTTTCTTGAGGATTTAATTCTCTTTCAGAGCCAAGCTCTCTGCCTTAGAAAACTCCTTTAGAGTTAAGACTCTGTCAAATTTTTTGGTAAGATTTGAACCTATTAACAGAGCTTTGCTCTACTTAGATCACAGATCTTAAAGATTTTTAGGGTTTTTCAACCCGTTAATTAAAAACCAGAGCTTTGCTCTTACTAGGTCATGGATCAGAGAAAGAAATCCTTTTTAGGTTTCTTTTAACCCATTAACGAAGAACTCTTTGAGTTCTCTTTACAGATCTTAAAGATCCTGAAGTTTTTAACTTCTGTAAAAAGCTTTGCTTTTAGGGTTTTTGATGGAATATTCCATCTTCTTCGCAGAGCATAGCTCTTCAGAATTTTTGGGGGAATTTTTATTCCCTCATAATTAGAGTTGACAGATGTCACTCCTATCTGCAGAGCGTTGCTCTCGAGGAGTCTGACTCCTTGGCCCGAGGAGTGTCTCATTAAATGAGAATCCTTTTAGGATTCCCTCAATTGCACAAATTTGAATTTGTTGGGTGTCTTAATCAGCAATTGTTTTCTTTATGCAGATATCAAGAGTTGTTTAAATCCCCGTGTCTCGATCAGTCTGTCTACTAAACTCTCACCGATTTTCATTTTCAGGTGCTATGGCCGCTCATCTGTATTGTCTTGATGAAATTATTTCTTATGAGGACATTCGCGCACAAGGCCGTTGTCAAAACCAGGAGTTCATAAACGTCCAATGCGCTGAAATTATGAATCGTTTTAATGCACACAACGGTCGACTATTTCCTCGTCGCTCCGCTCTCTTAAAGATTATAGTGAGATTAATTTGGGGAGCACTTCCTGGATTTTATGAAGCCGTGCCGCTTAATGCACTGGATGACGCTAAAGATAAGGTGCACTCAGTGTATCTGACGGGCTTGATCTCGAAGAAGTGGCGAGATAATCTCCTTGATATTTTGCATCAAACTTTCCAACAGACGACAATAATCGCTGCTTACCAGAGGGCGGAGGACATCAGCGAAGATCCTAACGCTTGCGATCGTGAGAGGATGTATACGAGAATGGTCAGAGAGGCCAGAAACATTTTAAACGGCCTTACTTTTGAATTTCTTAATCCGTGTCCTGGATTCAATGTTTTGCCTTTGTAAACATTTTAATGATGCTTTTGTTTACTGTTTTTTTTATCAATGTAAGAACTTTCTAAGGTGTGAATAACAATTTTTTTCCTTTCTATGCGTTTATTTTATCATTTTCGCACATATATGAGTGGGTACGCTTCGGACGCTCAATTGGACGTAAATCAAATGTTCTCCTTATTGCCTTGCATAATATGTGATTGACGTCCGTGGGTTATGCCTTTTTGTTCTGACTTGGCGCAAAGCAGTTTGCGAACTCTTGAGCAGCACCTCGATTTCAATGGCTTGTAATTTTGGCAAGTGTGGCTTGTAGATAATAAGGAACATTTCATCTTAGCCTCCTTGTAGGGTAGCGATGGCTTAGGAAACAGGTTCAGGTCTGTTGCCTAAGACTTTTCAATTTTATGAGTCGTGAGGGTCTCATAAAGAGTTTTCTCCCTACGAGTAGTGACGATCTCGCAGGTGCATTTTCTCCTTAGGAATCGTGAGGATTCCTAAGTGTGCTTTCTCTTGAGAGTCGTAAGGATCTCACAAGAGAATTTTCTCCCTTACAAGTCGAGAGGACTCGTAAGTGATTGGTGAGTTGACTTATCTCCGAGTCGAAGCATTTCTTTACAACAGGGAGATCAGGATTTGACATGTATCCGAGTCGAAGTGTTGGTTTACGACAAGGAGGTCAGGAGTTGACATGTATCCGAGTCGAAGCGTTGCTTTACGACAGTGAGGTCAGGAGTTGACATGTATCCAAATCGAAGCGTTGCTTGACGACAGGGAGGTCAGGGGTTGACATGTATCTGAGTCGAAGCGTTGCTTGATGACAGGGAGGTCAGGGGTTGACATGTATCCGTGTCGAAGCGTTGCTTGACGACAAGCAGGTCAGGATTGACATGTATCTGTGTCGAAGAGTTGCTTGACAACAGGGAGGTCAGGGGTTGACATGTATCCGAGTCAAAGTGTTGCTTTACGACAGGGAGGTCAGGGGTTGACATGTATTCGAGTCGAAGCGTTGCTTGACGACAAGGAGGTCAGGGGTTGACATGTATCCGTGTCGAAGCATTGCTTGACGACAGGGAGGTCAGAGGTTGACATGTATCCGTGTCGAAGCGTTGCTTTACGACAGGGAGGTCAGGGGTTGACATGTATCCGTGTCGAAGCGTTGCTTGACGACAAGGAGGTCAGGGGTTGACCTGTATCCGAGTCGAAGAGTTGCTTTACGATAGGAAGGTCAGGGGTTGACATGTATCCGAGTCGAAGCGTTGCTTGACGACAACGAGGTCAGTGGTTGACATGTATCCGTGTTGAAGCATTGCTTGACGACAAGGAGGTCATGAGTTGACCTGTATCCGAGTCGAAGCGTTGCTTTACGACAGGGATGTCAGGGGTTGACATATATCCGAGTTGAAGAGTTGCTAGACGACAAGGAGGTCAGGGGTTAACATGTATCCGTTTCGAAGCGTTGCTTGACAATAAGGAGGTCAGGGGTTGACCTGTATCCAAGTCGAAGCGTTGCTTTACGACAGGGAGGTCAGGGGTTGACATGTATCCGAGTCTAAGCATTGCTCGACGACAAGGAGGTCAGGGGTTGACATGTGTCCGAGTCGAAGAGTTGCTTGACGACAGGGAGGCCAGGGGTTGACTCTAGTTTTTCTGTGCACCGTAGAGTCTTGGAACTGAGGACTTTGCCGTGGCTCCGATTGATGATGTCGCGTCCGTGCCCTGCTGGCATGAGGGGGAACGCCGTTGTTGGTCTCTAGGCTGTAGAGGTGGCCGTCGAGATTTAGAACTAGGGACTTTGCCATGGCTCCGCTTTGTTGCGACCTTGAGGTCGGTTGTTGACGTTGCGTCTGCATCCTGCTGGAGTTGAGAAGGAACGTCGTTGCTGATCTTTAGGCTTTAGATGTGGTCGTCAAGATCTGACTTCCCTTTGATGCAGCCTGGTGGGGAAATGTAGTTCCCTTTTTTCTTATGCCCATGGATTGTATACGGGAGTCAGAATGGACCCGCCTATAGGGCAAAAGTTTCATTTTATATGTATTTTTCTTTTTCTTTCCGCAATGCTCTATCATTTCAGCTTTTTGTATCGCGAAAGTTGCGATTGCCCAATCATTTCGGCTATTTTTTCTTTTTACTCGCTGCTTTTTATTGCGAGTTGCCCAATCATTTCGGCTATTTTTGTATGCATATTTTTTTTTACTTGCTGATTTTGTTGCAAGTTGCCCCATCATTTCGGCTATTTCATATGTATTTTTGGCTCGCTGATTTTTATCGCGAGTTTAGGGACTTGGGATCTGATACCGATTTTAGGCATCAGTATCGCTACAACTGGGATATTGCCAGGAGCGAATCATCATTTTCCTTTGTCGGTTCGAACAAAGGTGGCTTAGTAAACATAGTTAAGATCCTGTCGACTAAGGCTTTTGACTTCATGAGCCGTAAGGGTCTCATAAAGGTATTTCTCCCTACGAGTCGTGAGGATCTCGTAGGTGCGTTTTCTCCTTAGGGGTCGTGAGGACTCCTAAGTGCTTTTTCTCTTATAAGTCATAAGGATCTTACAAGAGTGTTTTCTCCTTATAAGTCGAGAGGACTTATAAGGGCCGTTCACCATGTGAGGATATCCTTTGTCGCTGGTGAGACTCTGTTGGGGAAATGTTTATTCGTGCCCATGGATTGTATACAAAGGTCAATATTGAAACGCTTGTAGGGCAATATCGGGGTGTATGACGGCTTAAGAACATGTTTAAATCCCTGTAGCTTAAGGCTTTTGAATCCTATGAGCCGTGAGGGTCTCATAGGGGAATTCTCCTTATGAGTCGTGAGGATCTCGTAAATGTAACTTCTCCTTAGGAATTGTGGGGATTCCTAAGTGTGTTGCTCCCTTGTGAGTCGCAAGGATCCCACGAAGGTATTTTCTCCTTATAAGGTCGAGAGGACCTTGCAAGTGTCTTTTAACGAGATTGCGCCCTTTCGGGTTTTCACAAACTCGCCGGTAGCCCTGCTGTTTTTACTCACGGATCCCTTTCGGGTTTTCATCCGTGCCCATTTCTCTTATGGACGTACCGTTTTTTTTGCGTCAACCTTAGGATGCTGCGGTTTGTAATAGTTTAAGGACGTTACAGTCCGTAGTTAGTTTTAGGACATCTTGGTCCGTTCTTAGTTTTAGGACATCTCGGTCCATCGTTAGTTTTAGGACGTTGCGGTCCATCGCACGTTTTCGGGGCGAGGTTTCGCCGGATACTACTTATAGAGTTTGGAATCAGGAAGATAGCGAGCAGACATAGGCGTCGTCATCTATCATTGACCTGGTTCTTGACTCGTCAAGCGTAGTATTTTTTCAGGAACCGACCGTTTATTGGCCGGAAGGGTCTTTCGCCATGCATATCCATGAGCAAGTAAGCCCCACCTTGATAGACTTTGTCTATGATGTACGAGCCCTCATAGTTCGGCTCGAATTTCCCTCGTTTTGCACGATTGGGGATCATAGGTCTCTTGACAATTAGCACGAGTTCGCCTTGGCAGAATGTTCTCGGCCTAGTCAATCTTTTGTATGAGCGCGTCATCTTTACTTTGTAAGCCTCCAAGTTTTGCTGCGCCATGAGCCGGGTTTCGTCAAGGGCGTCGAGCTTCTCAAGCCGAAGATAAGCATTCTCTTCGTCTATTAGCTCGTAATGAACCTCCGCTCGTAGGGAGGGTATCTCTATCTCCAAGGGGAGTACTGTTTCTATGCCGAATACCAACGCATATGACGTTGTGTTGGTGGCCGTTTTGAACGTGGTCCGATACGCCCAGAGTGCAGTCTCTCGTGTCAGTCCTTCTTATTTTTGGACGCCGTCTTCTTTATGATCTTCGTCAAGGTTTTTTTGAAAGCCTCAGCCAGACTGTTAGCTCGAGGATTGTAGACCGAAGAGTGTCTCCAGTCTATATTATGCTGCTGTGCGAAGCTGCTGATTTTATGGCTTCTGTAGGCCGGCCCGTTATCGGAGATAATCCGTCGTGGAGTGCCGAACCGATATATGACGTGTGTCTTGAAGAAATGGAGGATATTCTCCGTCTTCACTTCTCTTAGCGGTATGGATTCTACCCACTTAGAGAAGTAATCAGTTGTCGCCAATATGAACCGATGTCCTTTGGATGACGCCGGCTCAATGGGCCCAATTATGTCGGTTCCCCACATTTCGAACGGCCAGCTAGCTACTGTTGGGTGTAGCGGGTTTGGATGCTGGTGGATGAAGTCTCCATGAATTTGGCACGAATGACATTGATTCGCGTATTCGAGACAGTCTTGAATCATCGTGGGCCAATAGTAGCCCATCCTTTTGATCTTCAGCTTCATCTTTGTCCCGGCTTGATGAGAACCGCAGAGTCCGTCGTGGGTTTCTTGGACGACTCTCCTTGCTTCTTCCAGTCCCGGGCATCTTAGCCACAGAGAGTCGAATGATCTCTTATATAGAGTATCATTGACGAAGGCAAAAGACAGAGCTCGTTTAAAGAGCTGATGTCTTGAGGACGCATCTTCAGGTGTTCAACGGGATTTGAAGTAGTCTATAAAGACTTCTCTCCAATCCTTAGCCTTCTCCTGGTCTTTTATCTGTAGGGCCATTTGTTTGGTCGTTCCCTTTTCTTCGGACGACTCCGGAGGTATTTCTGCTGGCGCAATAACCCGATGGCTTTGCATAACGATCCTCACGTCATCGAGGTTTTTGTCAGCCAGTTCTTTAGCGAGTTTGGCTAACGCATCCGCTTTGCTATTTTTCGCACGCGGTATGCTTTCCAGGGCGTAGGAAGGGATCTGAGTTAGCAATTGCTGCACTCTCTCTTCGTATTTTACCAACTCTGGTTTACACGTTTGATAATCTCCGTTTACCTGACTAACGACCAGCTGGGAGTCTCCGTATATGAGGAGGTTTTCGATTCCCATATCGACAGCAATCTCAAGACCTGCTATCAAAACTTTATATTCGGCTTCATTGTTCGTCCTCGGCTCTGTTAGGGAAAAGGCAAAGCGCATTATCCCTCCTTGTGGAGTCACGAAGATGATGTTAGTTATATGTATGCCCTAGAGGCCATTACTGTACATACGATGTATATTGTAATGGATGCTTGGACATATATAGGGAGGACTTTCTTGCTCGACATGATAGTACGCTATCTGGTTGTACTTTATCTTAACATGTACTCTGATTGTCTCTATGTTACATGTTGATAATGCCCTTAGGATATGTACTCGACTACTGGGACTATGATGAGATCATACTAGTGGGGCCACGGTAGTCGACGAGTACATCCTATAACTGTTCCTAGTCGAGGGTGTATCGAGACAGGGCATCGATACACCAGAGTAGACTAGCGTATACGCATCTTGACCCATATGATGGGCGATGGATGATCCCATATCCATTGGTGTTTGACATCAAGGATGGTGTACGGGTGCTCAGTAGAGACTGGGTACACTGGACGGACTCGCCGAGAACTCCCAGATGGTATTATACCTCACGTCAGATGGCAGTTCTCCGGTGACACTGGTACAGAGTAGTCTGTTGACCCAAGATCGTCATAGAGTCTTGTGTGATTCTCATTGTGCTTTGATTTCCATCATACCACGTCCAAGAGGGCGTGCAAAAATGTGGCTTTTGGGTACAGTCCCGAATCACACGGAGGCAATGAGCGATAGGAGGGGATTCGTCTCTCCCGGTATAGGGAGTTGATGTTGCGCTGTGTTCGATTGGCTATAACTGGAAATCCCTGGCCAGGGTTGCTGAGATTTACTGGTAAGTGTTATCAGTAGTTTCTTGAACTGTTATAGACCTCATATCGACACGACTTATCAAGCTACTGGGGTCTGACGTTTACCACCCCTAGGCGAGATATGCGACATATCAGACGACGAGACCGGACTGTACGGGAGTGTTACTGATTGGATTCACAGGAGAATGTACAGGCTTGCTTGTTGATCTTCTGAGCGCTCAATACCTGGGTGGCTGTTACGTTTAGCTGACCGCTTGCATCTTGTGGGTGTTTGATATGATCACCACCTACTGCCGGCATATTGACGATTCTTTAGAGTCCTACACAGAGGTTTCTTGACTCAGGCAAAACGGAGCAGGCGCACATATATGATATGTGCCAGACCGAGGATAATGCGATATGAGATACCGTATTATATTCTCGCGATATTTGATATCGGCCGGGTCATCGGATCGAGTGTTGATTCGATGAATCGGTAGATGAGAAATTAGTCGGTTATATGCGATATAGCAGGATTTTCGGATCAAGTGTTGATTCGATAATTTAATGTATAATTATATATATGATATATTAAATTACATTAACTAATATTAGCTCATTAAAAGATTCTTTTTCTCACTCGGGTAATACATTGATATATATGCGATATATGTTAATTGTATTATTTTATTTTGTTACAATAAATATTATATATGTAATATATAATATTGTAACATGATATGATTACTAATGCAACATGTTTAGTGGAGATTAAACAAGGTTAGGGTTTGATTTGGGTTAGTTCATTCATGAACCTTCTAGAAGGTTTCTTTTTGTTTTTGCAAAGATATTTTCAAGTGACTCATACTTAACCCAACCCTAACCCTAGCCCTAGTTAAATCTCTACATGAGTCATCCTTGACCATGGTTGCTTTGGAAATGATATTATTACTTCCATTATTCATCACAAAAGGAATGACTATTGTTCTTCTTCTTCCTTCTTCTTTCTTCATGGAAAAGCTTTCTAGGTTTTTCCTAAGTGATGAAAATGAGTGAGAATACGAAAAAAAATGAGAGCTAAAATCCTACTTCATCATTCTCATCTACCCTTGCCCTTTAGATAAGAGTGTTCACTTCATTTAGTGAGTGAGAGCTTGTGTTAATGAAACTTCAAGGTAGATCATCTTTGTTATCGAAGATCGGAAGCAAGCTCGCATCTTTCTCTTCGTGGAGCCTCTCGAGAGTCCGGAACTTGATGATCACAGCGAAGGGACCACAACACAGAACCTAACAACTGAAGGACCGGATCTACAAAGGTTGTAATCTCTCTCACTTAGTGTTAATGTGTTTAACATGCTTGTTTTCACCTAATCTCTAGTATAAAGATCCGGCTTTGGGTTGTTCGGCATGGCTAAATTTTAATTCTGGCATGGTTGATGCCTCGTAGACCCTTATGCGTGTGTCTAGTAATCCTACAGTGGTATCAGAGCCAAGAAAGAGCTTTAGGCGAAGTCTAGACGAAGTTTAAAGTCCGATCGAACTTCGAATACCCGATATACCCTTATTTCTGGAAATTTTTCAAATATGTTGATTTTTCATATTAAAAATATTCAGAAAATCATGCAGGGAAATATAGGAATTACTGTGAAGTACGAACTATTGATTCGGTCACGTGACCGCGGAACCGCAGCCAAACCACGCACGTGGCCGCGGTTCCGCGGCGGAATAGTAATATTGGAGCCCACTACTTCACAGTATCATTTCTGGTTTCTTTTGCACTATTCTGGGAATTTTTAATTCCACTCAAGAGTTGAGTTTTCTGGGTTGTATTGGGGACTCGTTGATTCGATCGGATAATATAACTTCGTTTAAGTTTTTTCCGGATAATTTTAGAAACTGTTAAAAAGTTTGAACGGATATCAATAACTCACTTTTTCCCCTGTCGGAAATTTTTTCAAAAGTTGGATTTTTCCGAAATTTAAGAACATTCTAAGTCATGCAAGTAACGCGGTGGACCCTCTAGAAGACAAAAAACCTTTACTCGATTATGTGACCGTCCGAACCGCCTCTGAACCTTAGGGTTTAGGGCAGTACGGTGTTGCCACATGTAAGGCGTTGGTTTGACCCTTCTACGCCTGGACCATCGGTACTGTGGCATGTGATGGATACTTTTTGAACTCCGCTCAAGTGTTGAGCTATTTGGGAAATCTTGGATGTTTGATTATTCGATCGGAAAGTTTAACATTGTCTATTTATCTGGAATGTGATACAATATTTGGAATCCACAAGTAGTTATGAGATAACTAATTTGAATGTTATAAATCTAGCAGTTCAGTCTCAGATGATCGGTTGCCACAGAATTTTGATGTGATCAAAAGTCCGTCGCAATCACGTAGCGTACGCGGATACTCGCCGGGTAAACTTAACAGACAGCCACGCCCCATAGCCCCGACCAAGTGACTGTAGGAGAACCCCGTCACTAAAAGTATCCGTTCGGGTGCTCGCGGCAGCGGTGTTCCGCCTTAGTGCACTTCGTCGACGGCATCCGGGGGTGCGGCCGTTTACTAAAGTTTGCGACGAGCATTCGATCAGGATGTCGGGAATCTTTTTGAATTGCCCGACTTGATATTGAAAAGAGTTTTCGATAATGAGACTAAGATGCGGGGTTTATAATTGTTAGGCATGCGATGTCTAAGGAATTCATTTTGTTAGGCATGCGATGTCTAAGGAGGTTGCGGATTCCAACTGTTGTAGTTTTACACTTTCTTTTATGTGACCGTAAGCGTAGCATGTGGTGTATCGCCGGCTTCGTTTCTATACATCAACGACAATCGGGATACGCATACTTGCTTACGTTGATGATATGAGATATTATGCGTTGCTGTGATATGTTATATTGGATCGTCGCGTTTTGAATAGCCGGGGGTTTTATGTGAGATGAGAGTTTTTTATTTTTCATTCATGTAAAATTCATTTGTATGTAATATTCTTTTATTGGGGTACTTCCGGGCCGAGGATGATGTCACCATTGTATATTATTTACTTTTCCGCATTAGGTAGACCCAAGGCGGGGAACACAAGTAACCGGGTTCTAGGGTTCAGTGGGAGACCATCTCGAGGAGTCGAGACCGGGTCTCCTAACCCTAGAATTGGCAGTGTTGCTTGCCGCTCTCGTAGGGGTCTAGGGATGTGGGTTTGGCTATTCATCGCGACCGTGGAATCCGTGTTTTATACAGGCTCGTATTGAAAACACAGACATCCTAGTATATCCAATATTTCATATATGTTCTTCTGCTGCAATGTTCTGTGATGAGATCATATTACTGCATGAGACGGATGTTTATATTATATATATGACATATGTTATTGTAAGTTGATGTGCAACACCCCACGAGTTGCGGGGAGGCAGAAATTTGAAAAACAATCATGTTTATAAAGCGAACATCAACTAACCGAAGATCGTTTCTAAACAATACTTAACAATAAGCATAGAGTTCTAAACTACTATGTAAAGAGATTATACCAAACGATTCTAGTCCTTCGTCTTTACGATATCTACGGCTTCCTTGGATCTCCACGTCCTCCTTGGCTTCCTTCCGTGATAGACGATCCACCCGAGAACCCTAATCCAAGCTATAACCTCTTTACTTGAGGTTACTTAGTTTCTCTAGTTGCTAATAAAGGAACTAAGATGATGTAGAGATAGGTTATGGAGTGTTTAGTCTTTCCTAATCCTTGTTCTCAACTCATGAGTGGTAGGATTAGGGTTTGGAGAAGGAGAGAGAGCTTGAGGAGAGAGAAGGTGGAGATGATAATGAGAATAGAAAAGCTTCTCACTTGAATATATCAAACATAATGAATTATCAAATAATATCAATTAAATGATTATTCACCATGCTTCATTTATTCAAGAAGAGTGATTCATCATGTGAGTCATTAGATCATTAATGATGCATTAATGATGCATTAAATGATATGATGAATCATATGAATGAGTCACTAAAGCAATTAATGAAAATGCCACCTTAACCCCTCATGTCACATCCTTCTAGAAGCTTCTCGGAAATTACGAGAACGCCCCTCGCATCCGTGAAAACACGAAAAAACTTTAGACTGTATAAATCCAATGACCTGATACTAGAATCTGGCTTAAACTAAAGCCGGCTAGTAAAAACTGTCCGAATGTCGTACGTGCGTTTAAACACATATGCGTCCGAACCTTTGTCGTAAAACCATACGACCTCTATATATTTTTTCCTGGGTTTGGGAAATCTCTGTGTGGGACTCTAAAGAATCGACTACTACGCTGGCAGTGGGTTTAACCATAGACCGCAAGCGACACTAGCTGTACGTAATGGTCCCCTAGGTAGTTGTCGATAAGAAAGCCGATGAGGTAACCCATCCGAAATCCTACTGAGCCTGTCCGTGACAATATCCGTGCAGTCCGGTCTGTTCGTCTAAGAGTATCGCATGTATGGTCTAGGGAGGTGGTGGACGTCAGACCCCTAATAACCGTACAAGTCGTGTCGGCATGGCTCAAGACCATCCGAGAATCTACTGATCAGTCCATCAGTAATTCTCAATCAGCCCTGGCCAGGGACTTATGGTAATGACCAACCGATCATCGTGCGATATCAACTCTCTATACCGGGAGAGACGAATCCCTAACAGTCGCTCACTGCCTCCATGTGGCTCGGGACTGTGCCCAACTAAAACCTGTTTGCACGACTCCTTTGAATCGTGGTAGGGTAGTAATCAAAGCACAGTGGGAACTCATACGAGACAAATGACGACCTTAAGTTAACGGACTATCTGCACACATGTCACCTGAGAACTGCTATCTGACGTTAGGTATAATACCATCCAGTCAGTTCTCGGCGAGTCCTGTCTGGTGTACTCACATCCAGTGAGCATCTATATACAATCTTAGGTGCACTCCACCAATGGCTGCGGGACCAGTCCATCGCCCCTCCTCAGGGTCTAGATATGTATACACTAGTCTACTCCGGAGTATCGATGCCCAGTCTCGATACTCCTGCGACCAGGGACATCTAAGGATGTGCCTATTGACTATCCAGCTCCCACAAGTATGACTGCCATCACAACGCCGGTAGTCAGGCAAACACCCTATGGGCTTTATCAACATACATATATAAATACCAAGTAAAATATATCATACATTAAGACAAAGATAAACCAAATAGCGTACTATCATATCAAGCAAGACTGTCATGTATATATATATCCCTAGCATCCTATACAATGAAGGCCTGTAGGGCATATATATCCAACAATCTCCCACTTGCACTAAGGCCTATAATTGGCGCAATGAGTATCCACTGTCTCTACCAGATCCAGTTACTGGCGTACCGCATGCCCAACATCTCAAACAGCCTCTCGAACTGCACTTGAGGGATGGCCTTGGTGAATGGATCTGCCGTGTTGTCTTTTGTGTCCACTCTCCGTATCTCGATCTCCCGACGATCCACGATCTCCCTGATCAGGTGAAACCGCCTTAAGATATGCCTGGATTTCTGATGGGACCTTGGTTCCTTCGCTAAAGTTACAGTGCCATTGTTATCACAATACAAAGTTATTGGATAGGCAATGGACGGAACCACTTGAAGTTCAGAAATGAACTTCCTCATCCAGACAGCCTCTTTTGCGGCTTCACTAGTAGCTATATACTCAGCCTCCATAGTTGAGTCTGCGACGGTATCCTGTTTGGAACTCTTCCAACATACCGCCCCTCCATTGAGGGTAAACACAAAACCCGAAATGGATTTAGAATCATCCTTGTCACTTTGGAAGCCGGAGTCGGTAAAAGCTTCTACCTGGAGGTCCTTGTTACCGTAAACTAAGAACATCTCCTTAGTCCTTCTCAGGTACTTGAGAATGTTCTTCACCGCTATCCAATGTTTCTTACCTGGGTCAGACTGATACCTGCTTACCACACTAAGTGCGTAAGCTACATCCGGTTTGGTACATAACATCGCATACATTATAGATCCTACCGCCGAAGCGTAGGGTATAATGCCCATGCGAGCCCTTTCTTCATCAGTCTTTGGAGACATCTCTTTGGAGAGGGTGATTCCGTGACAAGCGGGCATATTACCGCACTTGGAATCTTCCATACTAAATCTCTTTAGTATAGTGTCAATATACCTGGACTGTGAAAGTCCCAATATTCTATTAGATCTATCACGATGGATCTTAATGCCCAGAATGTATGATGCATCTCCCAAGTCTTTCATAGAGAATTTCTGTGACAAGAAGAGCTTTACTGATTGTAGCATAGGGATATCATTCCCTATCAGTAGTATGTCATCGACGTACAAAACGAGGAAGACTACTGCTCTTTCTACAATCTTCCTATAAATACATGGTTCATCTACATTTTTGATAAAGTCAAATTCTTTGACTGTCTCATCAAAGAAGATGTTCCAACTCCGTGATGCTTGCTTTAATCCATAAATGGATTTAAGCAACTTGCAGACTCTTCCGCTGCTCCCACTGTCTAAGAAACCTTCTGGTTGATCCATATAAACACTCTCTTCTAAATGTCTATTTAGAAAAGCTGTTTTTACGTCCATCTGCCAGATTTCATAGTCATGGAAGGCAGCAATCGCAAGCAGGATCCGAATGGATTTAAGCATAGCTACAGGTGAAAAGGTTTCGTCATAGTTCAATCCT
Source organism: Agapanthus africanus (assembly GCA_030015575.1). Classification (NCBI taxonomy): domain Eukaryota; kingdom Viridiplantae; phylum Streptophyta; class Magnoliopsida; order Asparagales; family Amaryllidaceae; genus Agapanthus; species Agapanthus africanus. The sequence goes on from CM057342.1 coordinate 712,384,971, forward strand.
GGTCTTTGACGAAAACCTTTTGCTACGAGTCTAGCTTTGTAGGTTTCCACTTGTCCAAATGCACCAATCTTCTTTTTGAAGATCCATTTGCATCCAACTGGTTTTACTCCAGGAGGAGCAACTTCTAAAGTCCATACTTTATTGGTGTACATGGATTCCATTTCGGATCTCATAGCATCCAGCCATTTCATTGAGTCACTACTCGTGATAGCCTGCTGAAAACTAGTAGGCTCATCATCATCGATGATGCAATCCTCTCGATCCCCATCTAGAAGAAAACCATAGTATCTTTCAGGAGGATGAGAAAGCCTACTAGATCTGCGGAGTGGCGTTGGTTCGTCATGTTCTATTGAAATCTGAGGTTCTACTAAGTCCTCAGTAGCAGTTTGAGGTTCTAGAATTTCTTCCAGCTCTACCGCGCTCCCACTAATTTCTTTTGCAAGAAATTCGCTTTCTAAGAAGACAATGTGACGAGCGACAAACACCTTTTGTTCTTCAGTGTGGTAGACCATATACCCTCTTGAATGCTTGGGGTATCCTACAAATTTGCATAAAACCGATCGTGCTTCGAGCTTGTCCGGATTATGCTTTTTAACATATGCTGGATACCCCCATATCTTGATATACTTGAGATATGGTCTCTTCCCGCTCCACATTTCATATGGAGTGGTAGGTACAGACTTAGTTGGAACTCTATTCAATAGGTATGCGGCTGATTCTAGAGCAAATCCCCAGAAGGAAAGTGGCAACTCAGCACTACTCATCATTGAACGCACCATATCTAATAGCGTGCGATTCCTCCTTTCTGATACACCATTATGCTGAGGTGTATAAGGCGGAGTAAGCTGAGAGAGAATTCCATTCTCTTTTAAGCATTCAAGGAAACTGGTACTTAAGTATTCTCCACCTCGATCAGATCGAAGTGTCTTGATGTTTTTACCAGTTTGTTTCTCTACTTCATTTTTATAGTCCTTAAACTTCTCAAAAGCCTCGGATTTATGCTTCATTAAGAACACATGTCCATACCTAGAGAAGTCATCAGTAAAAGTGATGAAGTAGGAGTGACCATTTCGTGCATGCGTAGACATTGGACCACATACATCACTGTGTACAAGTCCCAAGAGTTCAGTGGCTCTTTCTCTGTGTTCGGTGAACGGAGACTTGGTCATTTTTCCTTTGATACATGATTGACAAGTTGCATATGATGAATATTCAAACGGATCTAAATATCCATCTTTATGTAACTTAGTCAACCTTGTTTTATTTATATGACCAAGTCTACAATGCCATAGGAAGGCTTGATTCGAATTTGGAGCCTTTCTTTTACGCGTGTTTTGAATATTGAAAATTTGAGGTTGATTAAGTATATATATGCCGTTTTCCAGTGTGCCATACCCAATCAGTTCTTGATTTAGGTGAATGTTCATAATATTTCTTTCAAGCGCAAAACTATATCCTTCATTCGATAACAAAGATACTGATATAATATTACACAACATACTGGGAATACAAAAACAGCTGTACAACACCAAAATGTGTCCACTAGTCAACCCTAGGTGATATTCCCCTATTGCAATTGCATCTACATGCATTCCATTGCCCATCCGGAGAGTCATATCACCTGTCCCCAGCACTCTACTATTTCTCAGATCCTGCAATGAATTACAGATATGAGAACCAGAACCGGTATCAAGTGCCCATGATGTAGAGTTAACTGAAAAACAATTTTCGATTACAAACACACCTGAAGTAGAAGCAACTGCTTGCTTCATGTCCTTGGCTTTGAAGGCCTGACAATCCTTCTTCCAGTGCCCTTGCTTGTGACAATAGAAGCATTCATTCTTTTCTGTCTTCACCCTTCCTGCCTTGTTCGTTCCCTGCACCTTCTTGACCCCACCTTTCGGTTTGGTGGCTTTCATCTTCTTCTTCCCTTTAGCTTTCGCTTTAGATTTAGAAGAAGATGATTGGCCAACATACAGAACGTGGGTCTTCTCCTTTTTCAAGAAGGTCTCTGCTACCCTCAATATATTGAGGAGCTTTGGAAGATCAGCTTCCATTTCATGCATGTTGAAGTTCAGCACGAACTGAGAGAAGGTGTGGGGAAGGGACTGCAAAATCAAGTCGATATACAAATCATTCTCTAGCACGCATCCCAGGTTTGCGAGTTCCTCAATGAGGATGATCATTTTGAGTACGTGCTCTCCTACAGGCGATCCTGGAGCTAACCTCATCTGGAAGAGTTTCCTTGAGGTTTCGTACCTCACGATACGGGAGTGTTCCCCATACAATTCTTTGACATGGAGAAAGATGGATACTATATCCATACTCTCGTGCTGTTTCTGGAGTTCATTGTTCATGGACGCCAGCACGATACACTTAGCTCGCTCACAATCTAGATCCCAGGTTTTGCGGACTTCCCTGTCCACAACTGAGGAATCTGGTCCTGGGATAAGGGGAGGAACAGCGGTGGTAACATATGCTACTTTGTCATAAGTCAGTGCAATATTGACGTTCCTTAGCCAATCTTTATAGTTCTGCCCGGTCAGTATATTTTTTTCAAGTAATAGTTTTAGTTCAGTCATGGTAGCTGCCAGAGAGAGAAAAGAAAACACTCAGCATATGCTCTTGCAAGTTTAGATTGGTTTATTAATTTATCTAAACAGGATGGCTACCACTGCTTCCTCAAATCCTTCTTCAAAACCTAAAAGACGAACTAGTCAGGATTTAATCACACGTCACAATACTTGCTTAACCTTTCAGCCAGGCTAGTGTTGGTACTTCGAGGGAGGTTTTCCAACGCTTTCGCGAAGTTCCTTAATTAAATAACCTCTTTTCCCTGGAGGCATAGCCCCTCTAACACCTTTCTAGTCACCTACTTGGTTTATAGCATTGATTGTTAAGTGAGAAAAATTCCCGAGAGTAATCCTACTCATCAGTGGGATCGGGATCCAACTATCATTGCATGATGCCCTAGATGGAAGCCACTCTAGTCACCACACTCCAGAAGGTATGCTAAATCTGCAAGTTTCCTTTATGTTTGAAACTCCCGATGTGATTTTTACCCCAAGCTCTTATGACCTTGACGTAGGCCAACAAATCATAAGACGCAAGTCAAGTTCTACCCGTCGTTGTCCTGATCAACTTAAGTACATCGTACATGCCCTTGACGTAGGCCAACAAGGTGTACGTCTGTCTTAAACTAATGCATCTATCTATGCAACAAATAGGCACATACACTGCTACCATACACTATGCCTTGACGTAGGCCAACAAGCATAGCATGAATATGATGTGCTGTCTATCTGAAACGACGGAGGGTTACGGCTGGTTTTTGGCAAAAAACCGTTAACGTAATGAACTTGATATGATCGAAGGAACAAAGATAGCTTTTATTTAAAAGGAGTGGTTTAAGCTCCGCATTTAAAATTTTCTTTTTCAAGAAAACCGAGTGGTTTTTAGAAATCGTTCCAACGATTCATTTTAGGTTTTATTTTCTTTGCATTAATAATAATGCGTCCCATCATTAACCTATCATTACAGATCACAATGAAAATACAACATCCTCTTATGCCATCCGCATTCGCCACTGGGTCCCGTCATCACCCGTTAGGTTACTTAACTAACGGCAGAGTGGGGGCTGGGCTAGCGCGGGTGTAAAACATAAGTGACGTATAAATATCTATCATTTATAGATATTGTACATTCGTCAGACGCAATAATAGGCATTCCAGATCACAGTGGATTTGCAAGCAATCCGCGTTTCAATTGAGCCTGCAATGAAAGACGGATTACACAGTTGTGATGAATAGCGATTACCCCACCCCAGACTCCTACGGGTACGGCAAACTACCCGCCAAGTACCAGAAGTGAAGCGGTCTACCTCAACACTTCAAAATACCCGGTAGTTTGTGCACCCCACCTTGGGTCTATCCTAGGAGCAAAAACAGTAAAAAGAAATAATACAACGGTGGCTACAACCGCAACCTGGATGTGCCCCGCAAAAAAATATTACAACTTATTACAATTACATCGAATGAATTAATACAATAACCCATCACATAACCTGGCTAATCATCACAACAGTCCAATACAGTTCATATACACAAACAGTTAAAAACAACATCACAGATATGTGCAACTCCCTGCCAACCGACATACTAGCAGTTAAGGGAGGTTTACGAACACATAATACAGTTCACAGATATAATCAAACAAGCAAACATCGTATAATTTCGATCGATTAAACACTTTAAATTCAACTCCAAATCTTCTCTGTAAATTTGAAACCTGAGCAGAAAATAAAAATACCAGAAAATACAAAATATCACAAAAGATGCACAGAAGAAAACTGGGCTGAATCGGCCCCAACTCGGCCGCGGATCCGCGGCGGATCGGTGGGATCGGCCGCGGTTCCGTGGCGCTTTGGACGATTCAGGAGCCCATTTTTCTTGTGTGTTCTTATATTTTCATGCTGGTCATTCTGGAGGTCCCTGAAAAATTTTTGGACCTCATTTTTAATTCGACAGAAACTATGCAATATCGGTGTATTTTCCGGTTTGTTTCGCGTTCGAAATTCATACGACTTTGCAAGTGAGTTAATTATTATTTAGTGAGTCTCTGATACCACTGTAAGTTGATGTGCAACACCCCACGAGTTGCGGGGAGGCGAAAATTTGAAAAACAATCATGTTTATAAAGCGAACATCAACTAACCAAAGATCGTTTCTAAACAATACTTAACAATAAGCATAGAGTTCTAAACTACTATGTAAAGAGATTATACCAAACGATTCTAGTCCTTCATCTTTACGATATCTACGGCCTCCTTGGATCTCCACGTCCTCCTTGGCTTCCTTCCGTGATAGACGATCCACCCGAGAACCCTAATCCAAGCTATAACCTCTTTACTTGAGGTTACTTAGTTTCTCTAGTTGCTAATAAAGGAACTAAGATGATGTAGAGATAGGTTATGGAGTGTTTAGTCTTTCATAATCCTTGTTCACAACTCATGAGTGGTAGGATTAGGGTTTGGAGAAGGAGAGAGAGCTTGAGGAGAGAGAAGGTGGAGATAATAATGAGAATAGAAAAGCTTCTCACTTGAATATATCAAACATAATGAATTATCAAATAATATCAATTAAATGATTATTCACCATGCTTCATTTATTCAAGAAGAGTGATTCATCATGTGAGTCATTAGATCATTAATGATGCATTAATGATGCATTAAATGATATGATGAATCATATGAATGAGTCACTAAAGCAATTAATGAAAATGCCACCTTAACCCCTCATGTCATATCCTTCTAGAAGCTTCTCAGAAATTACGAGAACGCCCCTCGCATCCGTGAAAACACGGAAAAACTTTAGACTGTATAAATCCAATGACCTGATACTAGAATCTGGCTTAAACCAAAGCCGGCTAGTAAAAACTGTCCGAATGTCGTACGTGCGTTTAAACACGTATGCGTCCAAACCTTTGTCGTAAAACCATACGACCTCTATATCTTTTCGCCTGGGTTTAGGAAATCTCTGTGTGGGACTCTAAAGACTCGACTACTACGCTGGCAGTGGGTTTAACCACAGACCGCAAGCGGCACTAGCTGTACGTAACGGTCCCCAGCTAGTTGTCGATAAGAAAGCCGATGAGGTAACCCATCCGAAATCCTACTGAGCCTGTCCGTGACAATATCCGTGCAGTCCGGTCTATTCGTCTAAGAGTATCGCATGTATGGTCTAGGGAGGTGGTGGACGTCAGACCCCTAATAACCGTACAAGTCGTGTCGGTATGGCTCAAGACCATCCGAGAATCTACTGATCAGTCCATCAGTAATTCTCAATCAGCCCTGTCCAGGGACTTATGGTAATGACCAACCGATCACCGTGCGATATCAACTCCCTATACCGGGAGAGACGAATCCCTAACAGTCGCTCACTGCCTCCATGTGGCTCGGGACTGTGCCCAACTAAAACCTGTTTGCACGACTCCTTTGAATCGTGGTAGGGTAGTAATCAAAGCACAGTGGGAACTCACACGAGACAAATGACGACCTTAAGTCAACGGACTATCTGCACACATGTCACCTGAGAACTGCTATCTGACGTTAGGTATAATACCATCCAGTCAGTTCTCGGCGAGTCCTGTCTGGTCTACTCACATCCAGTGAGCATCTGTATACAATCTTAGGTGCACTCCACCAATGGCTGCGGGACCAGTCCATCGCCCCTTCTCAGGGTCTAGATATGTATACACTAGTCTACTCCGGAGTATCGATGCCCAGTCTCGATACTCCTGCGACCAGGGACATCTAAGGATGTGCCTATTGACTATCCAGCTCCCACAAGTATGACTGCCATCACAATGCCGGTAGTCAAGTAAACACCCTATGGGCTTTATCAACATACATATATAAATACCAAGTAAAATATATCATACGTTAAAACAAATACAAACCAAATAGCATACTATCATATCAAGGAAGACTGTCATGTACATACATATCCCTAGCATCCTATACAATGAAGGCCTCTAGGGCATATATATCCAACAATTATATTGCAGATTTCGTTTCAAATGAGATGCTTATGAAGCATAATAAGATGGGACTTCATTAATGAGATTAATGAAACTAAAAGAAACCTAAAGATGTTGTAGAAACTTTTTTAAAAACTGGTAGCTCTAGTTCTTGCTTTGCATAGCGGTTTTCCTTGTAGAACATCCAATACCTTATTCGATAAGGAAAGAGCCGAGATCCCTCCACCGGGAGTGACCTCTTTAGTGAAACTAGCAGATGCTACAAACTCGGTTTGTCTTTTGATTGCTTCTATAGTTCTTGCTTTGCACAGCGGTATTTGTGAAATATCCTGCACCTTATTCGATGAGGAAAGAGCCGACGATCCCTTCACCGGGAGTGACCTCTTTAGCAAAACTAGAAAAGACCTCAAAAACATTCCATTTAAAACCACTCGATTCTACAACGATATCAAGTTCATTACGCAAAAGGTTTTCTTAAAAACCTGTCGTAGCCCTCCGTCATTTCAGATAAGTACTTCATAGTATTCGTGCTGCGTTTGTTGGCTTTCGTCAAGGCGTAGTGTGAGGTGGCTATTTATGCTTATCTGCTCATGCATATGATGCAGATTGAGTTAGGGTAGTCGTGCGAATTTGTTGGCATTCGTCTAGGGCCGTGCGGGTGGGTTTAATTCAATCGGGAAATGACGGGTTGGACTTGACTAGTGGCCTATGGTTTGTTGGCTTTCGTCAAGGTCATAGGAAGCTAGGGGTAAAATATTATTGGGAATTTCAAGTGTTGAAATTTGCAATGAGATTGCATACCTTCTATGAGATAGTTGGATCCCGATATCCGCTGCGAGTAAGAGTTACTCCTGGGAGAGTTTTACACATTACAATTAGCCGATCAAGTAGGTGTCTAGAAAGGTGTCAACGGGGTTATGCTTCTGGGAAAACGATGTTTACTTTAATTAGGTCCGTGCGAAAGCACGGGGAACCTCCCTCAAAGTACCGGCACTGGCCTGGCTGAAAGATTGGCGAACGAGTATAGTGTAATTAATCCCGGCTAGTCTTTCCTTTTAGGGTTTGAAGGAAGATTTGACTAAAACAGTGGGAGACATCCTGATTAGATAAATTGATAACCAATCTAATCTTGTAAAAGCGCACGCTGAGTGTTTTCTTCTCTCTCTCTCCCGGTTGCGACTATGTCACGCCTTAATCAAGATAATAATACGGATGTATTAACCGAACCCGCTTGTTATACTGCGCTTAGGAATGTTGGTCCCACTCCAACCTATAATTGTTATAAGACAGAGCAGGAAATAGGGGATTACCAGAATTCCCATGCCGCCCAAACGAAGAAAGTGCATGTTAATGCATCTTCTTCGGGTGCGTTCATTATAGAGGACTGTTTCTCAGTATCCTTTACGTCCTGGATATGAGATACCGGATCAGGATCCCACATATGTAATTTGTTACATGGGCTACAGATAGGTAGAGAACTGAGAACGGGTGATAAATTTCATGAGATAGAAACGGCGCAAGTGTTGTAGCCAAGTCTGTTGGTAGTTATCACCCTGTATTACTAGAATACATTGATTCTGAACGAATGTTATTAGATACCGAACCTGATGTACAACATCATACCAGTCTCTTTATTAGTAAAGAAAGGATATATTTTTGTATTGTTGGATAATGTTTTGAAAATTTCCTATATCAAGAGTTGATCGGTTCAGGCACGTTATCTAAAAGCATAGACGTTCTAAATCAAACCACAGTTCTTAACGTACAGAACACACACATGAGGAAGAGTTCAGAAATGAACGAATCCTTCTTGAGGTATTGTAGACTAGGTCATATCAATGCGACCCGACTAGCTGAAGTTACATATAGATGCATATTTAAATTAGTTTAAATTTACATCTTGTGAAACTTGCCGGTCATGTCACAGAGATAAGATGACCACAGCTCCGTTTATTGGAAACAGAGAAAGAGTTAGTGAACTCTTGGGATTGATACATGCTGATGTATGAAGGTCCCCTGTCTACAAATGCCAGGACTGGTTCTTTATACTTCATTAGATTCACTGATGATCTCTCAAGATTCAGACATATGTTCCTGTTGAAACACAAGTCCGAAGTTTTTGAGATATTCAATGAATACGAGTTAGAAGTAGAGAACCAAAAACGGGTATAAGTATTATGTCTTTTGATGAGATCAAGGAGGAGAATACTAGAGCACGGAATTCCTGGACTATTCTAAAGGAGAATGAGATTCTCTCTCAGCATTACTCCTTCGTATACACCATAGCATGATGGTATATCGGGGCAGAGAAATTGCACCCTATATGATATGGTGCGCTCTATGATGAGTACTACTGAGTTTCTTATTTCCTTTTGGGAGTTATGCACTTGAGAAGCTGCATACCTATTGAATAGGGTTCCAATCAAATCAGTTACCTACCACTTCATATGTGATATGGAATGGGAAGAGCCCATATCTTAAGTTTGTTAAGATTTGGGGTTGTCCAGCTTATGTCTAAAAGCATAATCCGGACAAGCTCGAGGCAAAGTCAGTCCTATAGAAGTTTGTTGGATATCCCAAGCATTCGCAAGGGAATATCTTCTACCTAACCGAGGAACAAAAGATGTTTTGTTTCTCAGCATGCCACCTTTGTGAAAGGGAATTTCTTGTGTAGAAATTATTGATCATGAGGTAGAACTGGAAAGAGTTCCAGCTATACAAACTGCAGTTGATGATTTAGTAGAACCAAAGGATTCAATAGTTTCCAACGAACCTTAGCCTCTCCGCCGATCTAGCAAGGTTCCTCACCCACCCGAGAGATACTTCGGTTTTCTCTATGACGGTGGGAGCGAGGATTGCATCATGAGATGATGACCTAACTAGTTTCGAGCTGGCCATCAGGAGTGGGACTCTGTAAGAATGGCTGGATGCTTAGCGATCTGAGATGGAATCCTTAAACACCAACAAAGTATGGACTTTGGTTGCTTTATCTGAAGGGTTAAATCCCCATCAGGAGCAAGTATATTTTGAGAAGATTACTTGGTGTACATGGAAAAGTTAAGACTTTCAAAGCTATGCTTAAGTTCATCCAGATCCTACTTGCCATGGCTACATACCATGACTACGATATCTGGCGGTTGGGTGTCATGACTGCTTTTCTAAATGATGATTTGGAAGAGAGCGTCTATAAGTACACAGCCAGAGGGCTTCGTAGACAGTGGGAGCAGCGGAAACGTGAGCAAGATGTTTTATGTGATAAAGCAGGCATCGCTGAGTTGGAACGTTTGTTTTGATGTGGTAGTCAAAGAGTTTGACTTCATCAAAATGGTAGATGAACCTTATATATACAAAAAGGTAGTAGGCAGTATGGTGATGTGTAAGTCCACGTTACCCGTCCCGGTTCTTTCGGGGATGCGGAAATGGTGAAAAACGATTTTTCGGTGGAGGTAACATGGACTCAAAAACCGGATCTTTGCTAAACAAACTATCTAACAACCTAACTAAGAGTTTAGCTACTATGTTAGGGGTTATACCTAATCTTGAACTCCTTCTCTTCGACTCCTTGTGGTGGTCGGATCGGCCTCACCTCGTCGTCTCTTTGTGCCGAAGATGGATCCACCCGAAAGCTTCTACCTTTGGCTCCAACCTCAATCTAGAGGAAACTAAAGTGTTAGGTTTGCCAAACCTTCAACCTTAGGATGAGTAGAGAGTGGTTTTGGTGTTTTATCTCAAAGGAAAATGGTTCCCAACTCATGAGAGGGATTTTTCCTTGAGCTAGAGGAAGAGGGAGAGCAATGGAGAGAGCTTGGATGAGAGAGAGTGAGAATGATAGAATAAGTGAAGACTTTTGCAACCATGCTCTCAAAAACCAAAATAATCATAATAATAATTGTAATCAAGTATTTTGTGATGGTTCATTTCAATGGCAATATCATTTCATGCATTTAATGCATTTTGTGAACAAACAAGCAAGCAAAAGTCATAGCCATGAAATGATAGCCATTGTAATGATGATGGTCAACAAGTCTAAGCTAGTCAACCGGTCAACAAAGTCAACAAGTCAACAAAGTCAAACTTTCAACCCAACCATGGCACAATAATACTTAATTAATATTATTATTAATCATATTTCATATTCTCAATAGGGTTTAGAAAAAGTCAACAGTCAACAACCCTAATGAGAATCCTCTGCCTCTGTCTCGGTCAACCTTGCATACACACCCGCATCCGCGTTCCGAGGAATACGAATACAAACGAGATAAAACCAATCCAAAAACGTATATTAGGATCTGGTTTAAACCAAAGCCCGCTAGTAATAACTGCCCGGACACCAAACGTGCACAAGTGCGCGGATGTGACCGAACCCTGTCGCAAAACCATGCGGCCTCTACTCTATTTTGCCCAAAGACGAATAGCTCTCTGTGTGGGACTCTAAAGACTCGACACTACGCTGGCAGTGGGTTTAACTACAGACCGCAAGCGGCACTAGCTGTGCGTAACGGCCCCCAGGTAGATGCCGATAAGAAGACTGATGAGGTGAAACCCATCCGAACTCCTACTGAGCCTGAATGTGACGGTTTCCGTACAGTCCGGTCTGTTCGTCTGAGAATATCGCATGGCGGGCCTAGGGGGGCGGTAAACGTCAGTCCCCTAATACCGGTACAAGTCGTGTCGGAGTGTAGCCCAGAACACCCTGAGATAACACTGGAAACCCACCAGTATATCTCGCTTGCCCTGGCCAGGGACGACTATGTGTAATGTCTCTCCTTGACACAGCGCGATATCAACTCCCAATACCGGGAGAGACGAATCCTGTCTAACCGTCACAGCCTCCAAGTGCTTCGGGACTGCACCCAACTACTACCTGTTTGTATGACTCTTTTGAGCCGTGGTAGGTTAGTAATCAAAGTACAGTGGGAACACACTCGAGGCGAAGTGACAGTGTCAAGTAGAGGACTAAGCTGTACTCATGTCACCTAGGAACTGATAACCGACGATAGATATAATACCAACCAACAGTTCCCGACGAGTCCGGTCCAGTGTTCTCGTAACCTAACGAGCACCCGCATACTATCTCAAGTACGACGTACTGACGGCTGTGGGACAGACCGTCTCCCCTGCTGGGATGAGAAGCGCATACGCTAGTCTACTCCGGAGTATTGATGCCCTGTCTCGATAGTCCTATGACTAGGGACCTGTATAAGGATGTGCTTATAGATTACCCATCCTCCACAAGTGTGACTGCCATCACAACGCTGGTAATCAAGCAAAGATCCTAAGGGTTCTACTAATATGTATAAGCGATATGCTAAAGGAAACACATGCACATATTAAAGTAGAAACAAACCAAGTAGCATACTACCATTTTGAGCAAGTTTGTCTATACAACTGTGAATATCCTAAGCTTCCATCAAGTAATATACAAGCTAGTATGATACAGTAATGGCCTCTAGGGTATATACACTAACAATCTCCCACTTGCACTAAGGCCATGTACTGGCGTATCGGAGACCTATTATCTCGATCAGCCGCTCGAACTGAGTCTGGGGTAAGGCCTTCGTGAGTGGATCTGCAGTGTTATCTTCTGAATTTACTCTCTTAACCTCGATCTCCCGGCGATCCACGATCTCCCTGATCAGGTGATACCGCCTCAAAATGTGCCTGGACTTCTGATGGGACCTGGGTTCCTTCGCTAAAACTTTAGCGCCGTTGTTGTCACAATACAGCGGTATTGGACCAACAATGGTAGGAACCACCTGAAGCTCCGTGAGGAACTTTTTCATCCAGGCAGCTTCCTTTGCGGCATCGCAAGCAGTTATGTACTCCGCTTCCATAGTTGAGTCAGCAACGGTCTCCTGCTTGGAACTCTTACAGCAAACCGCCCCTCCATTGAGGGTAAAGACATAACCCGACATGGACTTGGAGTCATCCTTGTCACTCTGGAAGCTGGAGTCAGCAAAGGCCTCGATCTGGAGGTATTTTCCGCCATACACCAAGAACATCTCCTTAGTCCTTCTCAGATACTTGAGAATGTTCTTTACTGCTATCCAGTGTTTCTCCCCTGGGTCCGACTGATACCGGCTTACAACGCTCAATGCATATGCTACATCTGGTCTGGTACACAACATCGCATACATTATAGAGCCTACCGCAGATGAGTAGGGTATTGATGACATGCGAGCCCTTTCCAAATCAGTCTTGGGAGACATCTCTTTGGAGATGGTGATTCCGTGACAAGCCGGTAGATTACCGCGCTTGGAATCTTCCATACTGAATCGTTTCAGTATGGTGTCTATGTACCTGGACTGTGAAAGTCCCAACATCCTCTTAGATCTATTACGATAGATCTGGATCTCCAGAATGTAGTTGGCATCGCCCAGGTCCTTCATGGAGAACCTCTGTGACAAGAATCCTTTGACTGACTGTAACATAGGAATATCATTTCCTATTAGGAGAATGCCATCCACGTACAAGACGAGGAATACTACAGTTCTCCCTACAATCTTACTGTAAATGCATGGTTCATCTGGGTTTTGGATAAAGTCGAATTCTTTGACAGTATCATCAAAGCAGATGTTCCTACTCCGCGATGCCTGCTTCAGTCCATAGATGGACTTGAGAAACTTGCACACTTTACCGCTGCTCCCACTCTGAATGAATCCCTCTGGCTGATCCATATAGACGCACTCTTCCAAATTTCCATTTAGGAAAGCCGTCTTTACGTCCATCAGCCAGATCTCATAATCGTGGAAGGCAGCAATGGAAAGAAGGATCCGAATGGATTTGAGCATAGCCACTGGAGAAAAGGTTTCGTCATAGTCCAAACCAGGTCTTTGACGAAAAACCTTTGCAACAAGTCTAGCTTTATAGGTTTCAACCTGTCCATCTACACCAATCTTTTTCTTGAAGATCCACTTGCATCCTACGGGTTTTACCCCATCTGGAGCAACGTCCAAAGTCCATACTTTGTTGGTGTACATGGACTCCATTTCGGTCCGCATTGCATCCAGCCATTTTACCGAGTCAACGCTCTGAATGGCCTGCTGGAAGCTAGTCGGCTCATCATTATCAATGATGCAATCCTCTCTATCCCCGTCTTAGAGAAAACCGTAGTATCTCTCGGGCGGATGAGACTGCCTACTACTCCTGCGGAGCGGCGCAGGAATGTCTGGTTCTCCTGAAACTTCTGGTTCTTCCAAGCTTTCAGTAATAGCTTGTGGTTCTGGAATTTCTTCCAGTTCTATTGCGCTCCCACTTATCCGACTTTCTAAAAATTCAGTTTCCAAGAAGTGGGCATGCTGAGAAACAAAAACCTTTTGTTCCTCTGCGGAATAGAAAAGATACCCCCTGGAGTTCTGGGGTATCCCACAAACTTACACAGTACCGAGCGTGCCTCGAGCTTGTCCGCATGCTGCTTCTTTACAAAGCTGGACATCCCCATGTCTTAATGTGCTTAAGATAGGGTTTCTTCCTACACCACATCTGATATGGTGTGGTAGGCACAGTCTTAGTTGGAACTCGGTTCAAAAGGTATGCAGCTGATTCCATTGCATATCCCCAGAATGATCGCGGCAACTCAGCGTTACTCATCATGGAACGTACCATATCCAATAGGGTTCGGTTCCGTCTCTCCGATACACCGTTATGTTGCGGAGTGTATGGAGGAGTAAGTTGAGAGAGAATTCCATTCTCTTTTAGGTAATCCAGGAACTCGGCACTCAAGTATTCACCATCTCGATCAGATCTCAGTGTCTTAATACTTTTGCCGGTTTGTTTTTCTACTTCATTCTTATATTCTTGGAATTTTCCAAAGGCTTCAGATTTATGTTTCATTAAGAAGACATATCCGTACCTTGAAAAGTCATCCGTAAAAGTAATGAAGTAAGAATAACCGCTTCGTGCATGTGTAGACATTGGACCACACACATCGCTGTGTACGAGCCCCAAGAGCTCGCTCGCTCTTACTCCGTGTCCAGTGAACGGAATCTTTGTCATCTTTTGTTTGAGACAGGATTGACAAGTTGCATATGATTGATATTCGAACGGATCCAAATATCCTTCTGTATGTAACTTCGTCAACCTTCTCTCATTGATGTGGCCCAGTCTACAATGCCATAAGAAAGCATGATTGATTTCTGGAGACTTTCTTTTGTGTGTATTCTGGACATTGAAAATCTGTGGTTGGTTTAATACGTATATACCATTGCTTAATGTACCTGACCCAATCAAAACTTGATTAAGGTGAATGTTCACAACATTGCTTACAAATGCAAATTCATAACCTTCTTTAGACAATAAAGATACAGATATGATATTACAAGTTGCATTGGGTACAAAATAACAATCACGCAAAACCAAAACATGTCCATCTGACATTCCCAAGTGATAGTCCCCCACGGACTCAGCATCCATGCCAGCTCCGTTTGCAACTCTAAGGGTCATATCACCTGCCTTCAAAACCCTACGCTTTCTCAGTGCCTGCAAAGAATTACAGATATGAGATCCTGATCCGGTATCCAATACCCAGGAAGTAGAGTTTATTGATAGACAGTTTTCAATAACATACACGCCTGAAGCCGAAGCCACAACTTGCTTCGGGTCCTGGTTCTTGGCCTTCCAAGCCCTGCAATCCTTTTTCCAGTGTCCACTCTTGTGACAATAAAAGCACTCTTCTTTCCCCACAAGCTTTCCCGCTACCTTTGTTGCTTTTGCTTTTCCCTTCGTTTCCACTTTACTAACACCGCCCCTTGGTTTGGTGGGGATTTTCTTCTTCTTTCCCTTGGCTTTCGCCCTGGACCTAGAAGAGGAAGGTCCTCCAACAAACAAAGTGGATGTTTCCCTACCTTTCTGTAGGGTGCCCTCTGCACTCCTCAGCAGGTTGAGGAGTTCTGAAAGTTCAACTTCTTTTTCTTGCAAGTTGAAGTTCAGGATAAACTGGGCGTAAGTGGAAGGAAGGGACTGGAGAATCAAGTCAGTATAGAGCTCGTTCTCTAACGTGGTCCCAAGGTCCACGGGCTCTTCAATATAGCCAATCATCTTAAGCACGTGTTCCGCTACCGATGATCCGACGGCCAATCTCGCCGAAAACAGCTTTTTCGAGACTTCGTATCTGGCGATACGGGATTGCTCTCCATACAGTTCTTTTGTATGGAGAAATATGGATTCAAGGTCCATATTCTCGTGCCTCCTCTGATGTTCATTGTCCATAGAGGCAAGGACGAGGCACTTGGCCTTCGCGCAGTCGATCTCCCAGGTCTTACGGATTTCCTTATCTGCGACGCTGGAGGTGGGACCTGGGACAGGGGGAGCTTTGGTGGTAAGAAGATACCCCAGCTTGTCATAAGTGATTGCCATTTTGACATTCCTGAGCCAATCTTTGTAGTTTGGCCCTGTCAGTATGTTTTTATCTAGTAATAACTTAAGTCCGGTCATGACGATTGGTCGCTGCAATTAGGAGAGAGAGAAGAAACACTTTAGCATGACGCTCTTGCAAGTTTAGAGTGGTTTTTAGTTTGTCTAAACAGGATGGCTCCCACTGTTTCTCGAATTCTTCCTCAAACCAAAAAGGAAGAATTAGTCGGGATCAATCTCACCGTACAATACTTGCTTAACCGTTCAGTCAGGCCAGTGTTGGTACTTCGAGAGGGGTTTTCCAACGCTTTCGTGAAGTTCCTTAATTAAATAACCTCTTTTCCCTAGGGGCGTAGCCTCGTTAACACCTTTCTAGACACCTACTTGGTTTATAACATTGATCGTTAAGTGAGAAATTTCCCGAGGAGTAGCATATACTCACAGTAGGATCAGGATCCAAATATCATCGTGTGATAAAACTAAAGGAATCCTACCAGAATCATCACACTCCAAATGGTATGCAGCACTAGCAAGTTTCAGTTTCTTTAGAAACTCCCGATGTGGATTTTTGCCCCATGCTCTTATGATCTTGACTTTGGCCAACAAATCATAAGTCACATGTCAAGTTCTACCCGTCATTCTCCAGGTTAATTTGAACCCACCCATACCTACCCTTGACTTTGGCCAACAAGGCAGTACGACTGTCCCAAACCAACGCATCTATGCTGCATATGAATATCCAATAGCTACCAATCACTATGCCTTGACTTTGGCCAACAAACACAGCTTGAATACTATTGACTATTCATATGAAACGACGGAGGGCTACGAATGGTTTTGGCGAAACCGTGAACGTAGTGAACTTGATATAATCGATGGAACGAGATAGCTTTTAAAAGGAGTGGCTTAAGCTCCGCGTTTAAAAGTTGTTTTTGAAAAGAAACCGAGTGGTTTTGAAATTGTTCCAACGACTTTACTTTGGTTTATTTTCTTTCATTAATTTAATGCGTCCCATCATTTAATCATACCATTGCAGAAAACAACGAAAATATGATGTACGCTTATGCCATCCGCATTCGCCACGGGGCCCCGTCATTACCCGTTAGATTACTTAACTAATGACGGAGTGGGGGCTGGACTAGCGCGGATGCAAAACATAAGCAACGCCTAAATAGATATCATATATAGATATATACATTCGTTAGATGCAATGATAGCCATTCTAGATCACAGATGAACACATTGGATATACTTGGAATCCGCATTCCGTTCGAGCCTGTAATGAAAAGCGGATTACACGGTCGCGATGAATAGCCAATACCCCACCCTTGATCCCTACGGGTGCGGCAAACTACCCGCCAAATACCCGAAGTGAAGCAATCTCCCTCAACAACGTGAGTAGGCCACTCGGCACTTCGAGGTACCCGGTAGTTTGTGCACCCCCTCCTTGGGTCTATCCTAGGAGCAAAAACAGTAAAAGAAATTATACAATGGCGGCTACAACCTCATCCCGGATGTGCGGCCATATAAATAATATTACATCAATTACAAATTACATGAATTGAAAGATAAAGAAAACTCTCATCTCACAACCCCCCGGCTATTCATCCGCGATAATCCAACGAATTCATATACACAAACCATCAACATTACAGAACACAGATATGTATAACCCCCACTAATCGACGTATAGCGATTAGCATACGTTCAATACATATATCACATCACAGATATAACCCGTTAGCTAAAGTCTACAGAGGTTCGATGAAAATACAGATTTGTAACCACCCCAAAACACAAATTTGTTTTCTGGAAAATCTGGGCAGAAACAAACCATCTTAAAAATCCCAAAACACCAATATAAGAACACTGCAGGAAAATTGACCCACAGCCGAGTCAACTCGGCTGCGGATCCGCGGCGGGAGCACGCTCCAGCCGCGGTTCCGCGGCGCTTTGACCGAGTTAGTGGACCATTTTTCTTGTGTATTCTTTAAAAACCCTGAGCCGATTTTTAGTGTATGATTAATTATTTTTTGAACAGAAAAAAAAATCGGCAGAAAGTTCACTTTTTCGGGGTGTTTTGCGGTTTTTTCTCCGATCGAAATTCTAGATACTTTGCTAACATGCTAGATAGTGTTTAGCTAGGCTCTGATACCACTGTAAGTCCACGTTACCCTTCCCGGTTTTTTCGGGGATGCGGAAATGGTGAAAACGATTTTTCGGTGGAGGTAACATGGACTCAAAACCCGGATCTTTGCTAAACAAACTATCTAACAACCTAACTAAGAGTTTAGCTACTATGTTAGGGGTTATACCTAATCTTGAACTCCTTCTCTTCAACTCCTTGTGGTGGTCGGATCGGCCTCACCTCGCCGTCTCATTGTGCTGAAGATGGATCCACCCGAAAGCTTCTACCTTTGGCTCCAACCTCAATCCAGAGGAAACTAAAGTGTTAGGTTTGCTAAACCTTTAACCTTAGGATGAGTAGAGAGTGGTTTTGGTGTTTTATCTCGAATGAAAATGGTTCTCAACTCATGAGAGGGATTTTTCCTTGAGCTAAAGGAAGAGGGAGAGCAATAGAGAGAGCTTGGATGAGAGAGAGTGAGAATGATAGAATAAGTGAAGACTTTTGCAACCATGCTCTCAAAAACCAAAATAATCATAATAATAATTGTAATCAAGTATTTTGTGATGGTTCATTTCAATGGCAATAACATTTTATGCATTTAATGCATTTTGTGAATGTTCCCCTCCGAACGGCGGCCTGCGACGTTGGGACGTCACGTGCCTGAGGTTCGGGGCAGATGCTATTTGGTTTTTATCCGTCCACCTCTTCGAAGATGCCAAGTTGATTTATGGCACCGTGTATCGAAGGTTTAGACGGATGCGGCCGATGTAGCAGACTTTGTCAGATTCCCCCTCGCTTGAGGGGTTTTTGATTGTGGGGACGCTCTTCCCTGCAGGCGCAAGCCCCTGCAGTTAATTACGCTACCGCTTTGCGGTAACAACTTTCTCCTTCTCCAGAATTTCACTTCGTGTCGTGTGTGTTTGTTTTGTTTGTGGCTGCCCGTGGATTGTATACGGAGACTGAGTAATGCCGTCGCCCGTAGGACGTGGATTAGTCCAAATCCGTATTTGCTTAGATTTGGGTTTGGTGTTTTTTAGTTTAAGGATGCATTAGTCGCGTTGCGGCTAAGACCAGCTTAAACGTTTGCCAAGGATACGTTAGTCCTGTTTTGAACTAAGATCGACTCGACGCAATGATTGATTTAATTATCTGGCCGTCGGGACTCGTCACCTCTCTGACGTCGTTGAGGGATTACAACGACAAGCGTCAGAGGAGTTCAGAGATGTACCCTTGAACCAAAGTTGATTTGGGAGTTTTATTATTTATTTAAATATCTAAGGACGCGTTAGCCGTATTTGGGGCTAAGATCAACTTAGACGGGACCGTTTAGATCCGGCAAAAGAACGTTTGGGCTCTTTTGTGCCAGTTTAAGGACGTGACGGTCCGTTGCCAGTTTTAGGGACATGGTGGTCCATTATTAGTTTAGGGACGTTTCGGTCCGTCGCCAGTTTAAGGACGTGGTGGTCTATCGCCAGTTTAGGGACGTGGTGGTCCGTTATTAGTTTAGGGACGTTTCGGTCCATATTCCAGTTTAGGGACGTGGTGGTCCATTATTAGTTTAGGGACGTTTCGGTCCGACATTCGTTTATGGACATTTCGGTCCATTATTAGTTTAAGGACGTTTCGGTCCAACATTAGTTTATGGACATTTCGGTCCATTATTAGTTTAAGGACGTTTCGGTCCAACATTAGTTTATGGACATTTCGGTCCATTATTAGTTTAAGGACGTTTCGGTCCAACATTAGTTTATGGACATTTCGGTCCATTATTAGTTTAAGGACGTTTCGGTCCAACATTAGTTTATGGACATTTCGGTCCATTATTAGTTTAAGGACGTTTCGGTCCAACATTAGTTTATGGACATTTCGGTCCATTATTAGTTTAAGGACGTTTCGGTCCAACATTAGTTTATGGACATTTCGGTCCATTATTAGTTTAAGGACGTTTCGGTCCAACATTAGTTTATGGACATTTCGGTCCATTATTAGTTTAAGGACGTTTCGGTCCAACATTAGTTTATGGACATTTCGGTCCATTATTAGTTTAAGGACGTTTCGGTCCACGAGTTTAAGGACCCCGCAGTCCATATCGATGTGTGGTCGTTGGGACCCGTCACCTCTTTGACGTCGTTGAGGAATTACAACGATGGATGTCAAAGGAGTTCGGAGATGTACCCTCGAACCGGATGTAGATTGATTTAGGAGAGCCATTTTGCTCAATCAATTTAATTTAAGGACTTATGGCCACGATTGGGCTAAGTCCATTTCAACATTTTATTTGCATTGCATTTTTTTTTATTTAGGCTCTACTCACAAAAGATACAGAATATCAGTTTATTTTGGGCTCTGCCCATTTGCAAAAGCATCTACTTCGTTTGGGCTTTGCCCCTTTTTAAAATGCATAGCATTCTGAATATTTTGTTTGGGCTCTGCCCATTTATATATGATGCAAAGCATCTGTTCTTGTTTGGGCTCTGCCCCTTAAAATAATGTATTTGCGCTTTATTGAGCCTGTTAGGCCTTCTCTTAATTGGGCTTGGCCCTTTTTAATGCATCTGCGCTTTGCGCTAAGTAATGAGCGCAAGTCCATATGGTGATGACACGTGTCGTGCTCTGATGAGCGCAAGCGCACTAGCGCAGTGCAATGCGCTGTTGACACGTGGCGCGCTCTCAGCGAGTTGCGCCAATTCCAGAGAGCAAAGCTCTATTTCAAGGCGCGTAGCGCAAGTTGTTCTGCAGCTGACACGTGGCGCGCTCTCAGGAGCGCAACAGCGCAGTTTGGAAGTGCAAAGCACTAAGAATCTTTTTAGATTCCAGGACAGAAGTGCAAAGCACTAAGAATCTTTTAGATTGCAAAGCTCTGTTCAAGTTCTTGGTCTAAATTAGATCAAAGAAAAAATAAATTTCTTCTTTATTCGAAGAACCAGAGGTTCGCAGAAGTGCAAAGCACTATTCTTTTATTGTTTACATCGTTTTTAAAGAACCGAAGGCTCACAAGAAGTGCAAAGCACTGTTTTCTTCTTTTTTATAAAGATCATTGATCTTTTTTTTTCGTTTTAGACTAATGGTCTTTTAGAAGGAATTTCTTCTAATCCATGAAGGTTCTTTACCTCTTTCTTGAAATTTTCTCGGAGTTCTTTCTGTTTAGGGTTCTTGAATTCTCAAAAAAAAAAAAAACTCCATGCCTTTGAATTGAGGCCTAAGGTCCTTTTTATAGTGCTCACAAATTAGTTAAATTTGTTAAAGAGATCATCCTCTGAGTGATTTGGGGAATTTTCCCTACCGTTGGATCTTTGATCCAAGGGCCTCTGCCTTGCAGAAGAAAATCTTCTTGTTTCAACAAGAACAGAAAAGATTTCTTAAAAATCTTAATTTAATTTGGCGCAGATGCCCCAGCGCATGACACGTGTCGCGCAGCGCAGAGCGTAGCGCAACTGCGCTAGTGCATCTGCGCTGACACGTGTCGTGCAGCGCAGAGCATAGCGCAACTGCGCTAGTGCATCTGCGCTGACACGTGTCGTGCAGCGCAGAGCGCAGCGCAACTGAAGCGTTGCTTCAGGCAAATAGAGCTCTGCTCTGATTGGGCGCGTCTTCTTGGGCGCAGCGCTGATACATCTGCGCCTGACACGTGGCGCGTTGCGCTCAGCGCAAAGGATCTGAAGCGTTGCTTCATTTATTAAATTTTTGAGAACCAGAAGCGCCGCTTCATCTCCTCTTTTCAAGTCAAACTTGTATTCCCAAAATTCTGATTTCCCGGGCCTTGGCAATGATTTCATTGTGCACAGAATTTTCTGTGCTTGGGTCTATATATATAACTCAAGGCTGAGCCTTTTCTTCTCTCATTTTCAGAGAACTTCTTCGATCATGGCTTGCAACCGCCCTCATGCCTGCCGACAACCATGGGAGGTGCCGATCCGGGACATCGTTCCTCGTTTTGCTGCACGTCTGGTGGACCCTTCTCTCTCGGACGAGCAATGCGACGCTGCAATGCACGAGCTTTTGACTCGTGTGGGGTCTCCTCTTCCTCCGAATTCCATTTGGCTTCGGATGATCCTTGCCTCGGCGCTTGCCGACATTCCCCCTCCTCCAGCAGAGATGTCCTCAGCAATGCTGGATGCCGCCGAAGATAAGATTGAGTGCTTTCTCGAAGCGCACTTGATCACCAAACCCTTGAGGGACTGCTCTTTCCACTTGCTGAGCCAGATACGGGCTCGTCGAGTCATCATCGCCACTTTCTCCCAGGAATGCGGCGTCGACCGTTGGATGGCTACCCCTCGGGAAGATCGCCGCTTCGACGCGATGGAGAAGGCGGAGAGGGAGCTGAATAATTTTCTTTTCCTTTTTGTAAACCCTTGTCTCTCTGATCCCGTATTTGGTGATCTTTTTTAAATTTAATAATAAATAAATGTTTTGATTAGGTATTTTATTATCTGTTAAGTGTTCTTTTTATTTGAACTCTTTGTTGTGCTTGTGCATCGTATTTTAATTTGTTGTTATCAAGTGCATGTAATTTTGCATGGCTAAATTGCCTTTGGCACTTAGCCCCTTTTTCTGCACTAGCGCATCTGCGCTGACACGTGTCGCGCAGCGCAACTGTGTTGCCACGTGTCGCACGGCGCAGAGCGCAGCGCGGCGCTTCCTTTAACAGAGCCTTGCTCTAATTGGACGCGCTGCGCTAATGTATCTGCGCTGGACACGTGGCGCAGAGCGCTAGCGTAAAGGATCTGAAGCGTTGCTTGCTTTAAACAGAGCTTTGCTCTGATTGGGTGCGCTGCGCTAATGTATCTGCGCTGGACACGTGGCGCAGAGCGCTAGCGCAAAGGATCTGAAGCGTTGCTTCCTTTGAACAGAGCTTTGCTCTGATTGGGTGCGCTGCGCTAATGTATCTGCGCTGGACACGTGGCGCAGAGCGCGCAGCGCAAAGGATCTGAAGCGTTGCTTCCTTTAAACAGAGCTTTGCTCTGATTGGGTGCGCTGCGCTTGAGACTTGAAGCGTTGCTTCGAAAATTTAAATTTTGAATTCAAACAGAGCTTTGCTCTGATTGGGCGAAACAAATGCCCCCCCAACGTTGCGCTCACGTGGCGCACACGTGAGTGCAACGGTGGCAACCCCTTCTGACCGTTGGATTGAGGGGGAATTCCAAGAGGCGCAAGCGCCTTATAAATAGGGCCTTTTAACCCTCAGAAAATCTCACCATTTTCTTGGATTTAGATTTTCAGAGCTCTGCTCTTGTTTTCAGAACTCTAGAGCTTTGCTCTTCTTTCCAAAATTTTTAGAAAAACTTTAGGTAAAATTGATTCTTAGATTAAATTAATTTTAATTAATTTTAACCAGCAGAGCTTTGCTCTCATAGATCTTCTGATCTAAAGAGATCCCCATTGGGGTTTCACTAGCAGAGCTTTGCTCATTTTCAAAGTTAGAAACATTAGGTAAAATTAATGTAAATCAAATTAAATTAAATTAATCTCAGTCAAAGAGCTTTGCTCTCACAGATCTTTTGATCTAAAGAGATTCCCATTGGGGATTCATTGAGCTTTTGTTCATGGGTTTTAATCCCTGAACAGAGCTCTGCTCTCTAGGAATTTAGCCCTCTATGTATATTATTTTTCTTCTATCGCTAATCTTCCTGTGGTATTTCCTCCAGGCATAATGGCGGTGCACCTATACAGTTTGCACGAGTTCATCACCTATGACGATATCCGCGCACAGGGTCGTCAACAAAACCAGGAGTTTACAGACGCTCAATGTGCAGAGGTCATGGGTCGTCTGAATGCAAGCGGTGGTTGGCTGCTACCTCGTCGTTCGGCTCTTCTGAAAGTCGTGCTGGGAGCAATATGGAGAGCACTTCCGGGTCTTCACGAGGCCCTACCGCTTAATGCGCTGGATGATGCCGAAGACAAGGTGCATTCAGTGTACCTGACGGGGCTGATCTCGAAGAAACGGCGGGACAGCCTCATTGACATCCTACATCAAATCTTCCAGCAGACAACGATAGTCGCTGCTTATCGAAGGCCGGGAGGGCTTGCCGAGGATCTTGACACAGAGGAGCGCGAGAGGCTGCGCATAAGAATAATTAGAAAGGCCAGAAGAACTCTGGATGACCTTACTTTTGAATTCCTCAATCCGTGCCCCGGATCTGAGGTTATACCGTTGTAATAATTTGAATAATGTTTCTTATTCATTGCTTTTGTGATTGTAAGAATTTTTAGCAATATGAATGGAAACCCCTTTTTTTTTAATTTCAGCTTGTCTTATTTCTCGTCCTGAGTCTTCTGCCCATGCATAAATGAATGCGTCTCGAACGCCTGATCAAATGTAAATCGGATGTTCTTTCTGTCATTTTCTTCTTTCTTTTATTGTTAACAGGCTGTCTTAGTAACCATGGTTGACGGATGATTAGAGCGAGTATCCCGACCCTCTCAAGAAACAGCGATGGCTTAGGCCGCAGGTTCAGATCTGCTGCCTAAGACTTTTCAACTCCATAAGCCGTGAGGGTCTCATAGAGAATTTTCTCCCTACGGATCGTGAGGATCTCGTAGGTGGGTTTTCTCCTTAGGAATCGTGAGGATTCCTAAGTGTGGTTTTCTCTTATAAGTCGTAAGGATTCTATAAGAGAATTTTTCCCTCTTACGAGTCGAGAGGACCCACAAGCGGTTGTTTCCCTCCTCGTTGAAATTCGACTTTGGAGAGTGAGACCCGTGAATAGTATGCAAGAGACCATTTTGGATTGACTTGCAGGGTCCCATTACCCTTCTTACGAGTCGAGAGGGCTCGTAGGCGGTTGTTTCCCTCTTTGTCGAGAATCGACTTCAGAGAGTGAGACCCGTGAATAGTATGCAAGAGACCATTTAGGATTGACTTGCAGGGTCCCATTGTTCAGGAAGTAAGTTTTTGAATCCTTGCTGCCCGAGATGTGAGTCAAAGAAGCTCTCGTCACGGAGTGTTTGTATCCGTGAGTTGAGTATTTTGCTAGGGATTATTTGTTTCCCAAGCGCCAAGGATTATTTGTGTCCTTGGGGTTTGAAACGAATCGATGGTTCCCGCGGAGGCGCTGGTGGCTCTGCGAGTCGACGCGGATCAGAAGGCTCTCGTCAAGGAGTGTTTGTATCCGTGAGTTGAGAAGTTTTGCGAGGGATTATTTGTTTCCCAAGCGCCAAGGATTATTTGTTTCCTTGGGGTTTGAAACGAGTCGAGGGTTCCCACGAAGGCGCTGGTGGCTCTGCGAGTCGACGCGGATCAGAAGGCTCTCGTCAAGGAGTGTTTGTATCCGTGAGTCGAGAAATTTTGCTAGGGATTATTTGTGTCCCAAGCGCCAAGGATTATTTGTGTCCTTAGGGTTTGAAACGAGTCGATGATTCCCACGGAGGCTCTGGTGGCTCTACAGGTCGACGCGGATCAGAAGGCTCTCGTCAAGGAGTGTTTGTATCCGTGAGTCGAGAAATTTTGCTAGGGATTATTTGTGTCCCAAGCGCCAAGGATTATTTGTGTCCTTGGGGTTTGAAACGAGTCGATGGTTCCCACGAAGGCGCTGGTGGCTCTGCGAGTCGACGCGGATCAGAAGGCTCTCGTCAAGGAGTGTTTGTATCCGTGAGTCGAGAAATTTTGCTGGCTTCTTCGGTTGAAATGAACCGTTGAGGTTTGGCTTCGTCGTTCGACGGAATCCGCTGGGGAAGTATGGTTTCTTCTTTGTTTACGCCCTTGGATTGTATACAGGGATCGATGTGATCCTAACTGTAGGGCTAAAGTTTTATCATTTCTTTTATTTTATTTTATTTTATTTCCGCGATGCTCTATCATTTCAGCTTTTATATCGCGAAGGTCGCGATTGCCCAATCATTTCGGCTATTTTTCGCGGTGCCCAATCATTTCGGCTATTTATTTTATTTTTACTCGTTGCTTTTTATTACGAGTTGCCCAATCATTTCGGCTGTTTTGCATGCATATATTTTACTTGCTGCTTTTTATTGCAAGTTGCCCTATCATTTCGGCTATTTCGTATGCATACATTTTACTTGCTGCTTTTTATTGCAAGTTGCCCTATCATTTCGGCTATTTTGTATGCATGAGCGGCCTACTGGCTTTCGCCATAAACCTGAAATTGGACACCGATTTCGGCATCAGCACCGCTACAACTGGGATATTGCCAGGAGCGGATCATCATTTGCCTCTGTCGTTGTCAAACAAAGGAGGCTTAGCGACCAGGGTTAAGGTCCCGTCGACTAAGGCTTTTGACTTCATGAGCCGTAAGGGTCTCACAAAGTTATTTCTCCCTACAAGTCGTGAGGATCTTATAGGTGCATTTTCTTCTTAGGGATCGTGAGGATTCCTAAGTGTATTGTTCCGCTGTAAGTCGTAAGGATCCTACAGGAAGGTTTTCTCCTTATAAGTCGAGAGGACTTACAAGTGTTGTTTGCTGTACAAGCACATCCCTAGTCATGGATGGGACTTTGTTAGGGAAATATTTATTTGTGCCCGTGGATTGTATACAAGGGTCAACATGAGCCGCTTGTAGGGCAGCATTGGAAGTTTGTGGGGGTTTGCTTAAGCACAGGTTTAGGTCTCTGTGACTTAAGACTTCCAAATCTTATGAGCCGTGAGGGTCCCATAAGAGAGTTCTCCTTACGAGTCGTGAGGATCTCGCAAGTGTATTTTCTCCTTAGGAGTCGTGGGGATTCCTAAGTGTGTTGCTCCCTTGTGAGTCGTAAGGATCTCACGCGGGTGGTTTCTCCTTATAAGGTCGTGAGGACCCTATAAGTGTCTTCAACGAGGTTGCGCCCTTTCAGGTTTTCACAAACACTCGCCGGTAGTCCTGTTGTTTTTACTCACGGAGCCCTTTCGGGTTTTCATCCGTGCCCATTTTGCTTATGGACTTACCGCTTTTTTTTTTTTTTTTTTTTTTTTTTTTTTTGTGTTGTCAGCCTAAAGATGATGTGGTAGTAGTTTAAAGACGTTTCGGTCTGTTATTAGTTTAAGGACATCTCGGTCCGCTATTAGTTTAAGGACATTTCGGTCCAATGTGGAGAGGGCTGACTACTGCTTATAAAGCTTGGGCTTAGGAAGACAGCGAGCGGACATAGTCGTCGTCATCTGCTATTGACCTAGGCTGTGGCCCATTAAGCGTAGTATTTCTTTAAGAAGCGACCGTTTATTGGTCTGAAGGGTCTTTCACCGTGCATGTCCATGAGTAGATAGGCCCCGCCCTGGTAGACCTTATCGATGATGTAGGGTCCTTCGTAGTTTGGCTCAAACTTTCCCCGCTTGGCGCGATTGGGGATCATGGGCCTTTTGACCACTAGCACTAGTTCGCCTTGATGGAACGTTCTCGGTCGGGTCAATCTTTCGTATGAGCGCGTCATCTTTGCTTTATAAGCCTCTAGATTTTGTTGCGCTATGAGCCGTGTTCCTTCAAGGGCGTCAAGCTCCTCAAGCCGAAGGTGAGCATTTTCTACGTTCGTCAGCTCGTGGTGGACTGCTACTCGTAGAGAGGGTAACTCTATCTCGAGGGGGAGTATTGCTTCCGTCCCAAATACCAACGCGTATGGCGTTGTTTTTGTGGCTGTCTTGAACGTAGTTCGATACGCCCAAAGAGCTTCTTGCAGCCTCTCGTGCCAGTCTTTTTTATTTCGGGATACTGTTTTCTTTATGATCTTCGTCAAGGTCTTGTTGAAGGCCTCAGCTAGACCGTTAGCTCGCGGATTATAAACTGATGAATATCTCCAGTCTATATTGTGCTGCTGTGCGAAACGGCTAATCTTATGACTTCGGTAGGCTGGCCCATTGTCAGAGATGATCCTTCTCGGGGTTCCGAACCGGTATATGACGTGCGTTTTGAAGAAATGGAGAATGTTCTCCGTCTTCACTTCCCTCAACGGCACCGCCTCCGCCCATTTGGAGAAGTAATCAGTCGTTGCCAAGATGAAACGATGTCCTTTTGACGATGCTGGTTCGATGGGACCGACTATGTCAGTTCCCCACATTTCGAACGGCCAACTAGCCACTGTTGGGTGCAGTGGATTAGGATGCTGATGGATAAAGTCCCCATGAATTTGGCACGAGTGACATTGTCCGGCGTATTCCAGGCAATCCTGCATCATCGTAGGCCAGTAGTAGCCCATCCGCTTTATCTTTAATTTCATTTTAGGGCCTGCTTGGTGGGAACCACAGAGTCCGTCGTGAACCTCTTGGACGACCCTTCTCGCCTCGTCAGGTCCTAAGCATCTTAGCCACAGAGAGTCGAATGACCTTTTATACAAAGTATCATTGACGAAGGCGAAAGACAGAGCCCGTTTCGTGAGCTGATGTCTTGTGGACGCTTCTTCAGGTATTCGGTGGAACTTGAAGTAATCTATGAAGACTTCTCTCCAGTCCTCGGTATTTTCCCTGTCTTTTGTTTGCAGGGTTGTCTCCTCTTCCGCTTCTTTTTCTTCAGACGATTTTGGAGATATTTCTGTTGGGGCGAGCACTCGACGGCTTTGTACTATGATTTTAACGTCGTCGAAGTTCTCGTCAGCCAATTCTTTAGCAAGTTTGGCTAGTGCGTCTGCTTTGCTGTTTTCCGCACGCGGTATGCTTTCCAACGTGTAGGAGGGAATTTGGGTTAGCAGTTGCTGCACTTTTTCACCGTATTTTATTAATTCCGGTTTACATGTTTGGTAATCGCCGTTCACTTGACTGACGACCAATTGGGAGTCCCCGTATATGAGGAGGTTCTCAATTCCCATATCGATGGCGATCTCGAGGCCTGCTATCAGAGCCTCATATTCAGCTTCATTATTCGTTCTCGGTTCTGTCAAGGAGAAGGCGAAGCGCATTATCCCTCCTTGTGGAGTCACGAAGATGAGTCCCACCCCCGATTTGATCATTGGTGTACTTTGTTTGTGCTTTTTCATGGAAGACGCTCCATCGAAATACAGCTCCCAACGGCTATTACCACTGTCGATTGTGTCAAACGCATATTTGTCTGGCAAATCGCAATTTAAAGGAGAGTCGGCAGGTATGGGATGCTCAGCAAGGAAGTCGGCGATGGCCTGGCCTTTTACTGCCTTGAGAGGTTGATATGTTATCGAAAATTCCATCAAGAGCAGGGCCCATTTAGCGAGTCGCCCTGTCAATATGGCTTTTGACATTAAATATTTGAGAGGGTCCACTTTTGAAATCAGACGGACCTCGTGCGCCAACGCATAGTGCCTAAGCTTTGTTAGTGCGAAGATCAACGCCAGGCAGTGTTTTTCAATGGGAGAGTAATTGCTTTCTGCCCCCAGCAGAACTCGACTTAGGTAGTAGAGTGCTCTTTCTTTCCCTTGGTCGTTCTCTTGTGCCCATAATGCGCCTAAGGAACCTTCGAGGGCGGTTGTATAAAGAATGAGAGGCTTTCCTTTAACCGGGGCAGCCAGCACGGGTGGGTTCTGCAAGTATTGCTTGATCTCATCCAGTGCGCCTTGACATTTTTGATCCCAAACGAATGGGGTTCCTTTCTTCATCAGGTGACTATAGGGACGGCACTTTCCTGAAAGGTTGGCTATAAATCGCCGTATGTATGCGAGTTTCCCTTGGAGAGACCGAAGTTGCTTGAGAGTTCTCGGCGGAGGCATTTCCGTGATCGCTTTAATCTTTGAAGGATCTATTTCAATACCTCGATGCCGAACAACGAATCCCAGGAATTTGCCCGAGGAAACCCCGAACGCACATTTAAGAGGATTCATCTTCAAGTTGTACTGCCGCAGACGTTGAAACACGGTCTTCAGATGCTCAAGATGTTCGTCGTATGATTTGCTCTTGACCACGAGATCGTCGATGTAGCATTCGACGATTTCGTGTATAAGGTCGTCGAAAATCTTTGTCATGGCCCTCTGATAAGTAGCACCGGCGTTCTTCAAACCAAAGGGCATCACTTTATAACAAAATATACCAAGAGGAGTTCTGAAGGCTGTGTGCTTCTGGTCTTCGGGATGCATTTTTATCTGGTTATACCCCGACGAGCCGTCCATGAAGGAGAAAACCTCATGAGTGGATGTATTGTCTATCATAAGTTCAGTAACTGGCACTGGGAAATCATCTTTTGGGCAGGCTTTATTAAGATCCCGAAAGTCTACGCAGATGCGCACTGTCCCATTTTTCTTCATCACTGGGACGATGTTGGCAATCCATTCAGGGTATTGAACTTCCTGGATGAAGCCAGAGTCTATAAGCTTTTTGACTTCGGCGTTGATGCTCATCTCAAGCTCGAGTCGCATTCTTCTCGGCGCTTGTTTGACTGGCTTAATGTCCGGGGATATCGCCAACTTGTGTACTGCAATTTCTGGATCTAGTCCCGGCATTTCGGAATAGTTCCACGCGAAGCAATCTTTGTGTTGCAGAAGCACATCTTTTAACGCAGCCACCCTTTCTCCAGATAGCAGTTCGCTGATGAATGTCGGTCGCGGGTCATTTTCCGTCCCCAACTCAATTTTCTTGAGATTATCTGCAGTGGTATGGATTCCATCCTCCAGTTCTTTCGGAGCTGGGGGAAATTCTGAGATTACCTCATCGCTGCCGCTTTCAAAGCACCAAGGGAGGTTGTTCATGTCCTCGAACCCTTCTTTTAATATTGTTATCACATGGCAAGTGCGAGTTTCCTGCTGATCCCAATGCGAGGTTGGTCTTGTTCTTGTGTTTTTGGGTTCGTGCTTTTGCGGCGGCGCTACCTTCCAACTGTCAGACAATGCGAACTTGCCAAGCTGATATTGATCCTCCGCCCAATTCTTAAAGGTGAAGCAATCTTCGAGTGGATGCCCTATTACTCGATGGTAAAAGCAATATTTTGGGTTGGAGACTTCGCCCGCCTGCTCAGGATGTTTAGACTCTGGCAGAGTAAGCATTTGATGTTTCAGAGCAAGCTCAAGTATTTTCCTTGTTTTGTTCTGAGGAAATGAGTATGTTCGACCCATTTTCTTCATGATGGCTTGGTCAACAACGCTTGACTCTCGGATGCGTGGCTTCTTAGCTTTGCTTTGCGGTTGTCGAGCGCTTCTCTTGCCTTTCGACTTATTTCCGCCTTCGAGTCGAACTTTCTTAATAGTAGGTTGACAAGGGGCGGCGTTTTCGTCTTTCATCACCCGCTGAAGGAGGCGCCGTGTCTTGGCCTTCTCATAGATTGCCATTTCACGATCATGATCATCTCGGGATTCTCGACTGGCATCCCTTGTAGGTTTGCTCATTTGGCCTTCAGACGATGGGTTAGGAGGTCTTGCATAGGGAATTTTCACTGATTCCGGATTAGTTTCTTCCCAGTGAGCGTCTGCTTCTTCATCGAAGTCATACATGACATAACAGCTGTTTATTAGCTCACGTTTCTTTGAGCGAATATACCCGAGCCCTTTCGTTTCCGTTCTCCCGTTAGGCAGTTTGCATTGAGTTCCGGGAACGTTCCAGACCTTGTCATAGAATTTGGCCTTTCTGACGGTCTGTGTGAAGGACATCCCTTGGCGTTTCAGCAGCTTCTTCAAACCTTCGGTATAATACCTGGGAAGACGGATAGGCTGGAGCCTGTCGAGCGTGGGATCCGCGCCGTGCCAAATTTCCTTTTCCACCTTGTTTTCTTCAGAACGGTAGAATAGGATTGCTTTCTCGCCTTTTCGTCCAGGAGGGATATAGAATGTCTGCAATTCTTCTATGCTGTTGGTGTCGAGTGCATCCAGTTCTTTGTAATGCTCGAGCGGCACCAAGGTTATCTGTAGACTTCGCTCTTCCTCGGCAGAAGCCCGTATCGAAGGCTGAGCAGGGAATACAGCATGAACTTCATCCTCTGAGTCACTACCGAAGATCAATGAAGGACCAGATGGTCCTGGCCTGGTGGACCGGGACGGTCCTGAATAAATTATATCCTCCTCCTCCTCGGTGTCACTGCCGAAGATAGGGATGGTTGCGTTAGTTTTGTTCTCCGGTTTGTGACACCTTTCCGCGTCTTCGAAATTCGGTAAGAAGTATTTGGCATCTTCATACTTGCGAACTTCGTTCACGGAAAATGGATTCAACTCTCCTGCCACTGTGTACTCGAGGCCGTCCCTAGAATACTTCATGCACTGATGCTGTGTAGAAGGGATGATATTGTATTCGTGTAGCCATGGTCGGCCTAGCAGAGCATTGTAGCACGTCTTGGCGTCTATAACATGGAATTTGATGTCTGTGACGAGCACCCCGAAGCGTAGCGTCAATATCACAGATCCGAGAGTCTTTGAGGATTGAGAGTCGAAACCGGAGATGGTGATTTTGTCCCGGGCGAGGTGTTGGACACTCATGCAAATCTCCTTTAACACTCGCACATTGAGTAAATTGACAGACGATCCGTTATCGACCAAGATTTTTCCTATCTTTATGTCATGGCAGTATCCTGAAACATAAAGTGGGCGATTGTGCTCACATGTTCCGAGGAGAAGGTCTTCATCACCAAAAGCAACGTCGGCTGTGTGCACCTCTTCCAATTCATCCTTCATCTTTTGTTCGGCTAGGAAAGCCTGGAACTGGTCCGGATCTTGTAGGGCCTTAATCAGAGAATCCCTCGCTTCTTTCGATAGCAATAGAGCATCGAGAATGCTGAGTTGTGAGGGTAGCTTTCTCAGATGCGCCAAGACATTGTAATCTACTTTATTCCTTTTTGGGGGATTCTTGGCGGTTAACTCTTCCGCAACTTGGTCATCCAAAGCGATGTCTTCAGAGACCTTCTCTTTCCCTTTGTTTTTCTTATTCAAGGGTCCGAGGTTCTTTTCGGGTAATGTTCGATTGCGCAGCTGTATATTCTCGCAGGCCTTTAGTTCTTTTTCTTTTCCTGAAGTGGATTCTTCGAAGAGAGGGCCAAGCTCTAGCTCTTCATCGGAGTCGCTCCCAAATGTAGGCACTTGTGACCCGGTAGTGTTAACCATGTGACAATTGCCGGCAGTTCTTTCAAGTTCTTTAGTCGTATTTCTTTGGCCTCGGCGAATTTTACGTTTTTCCCGTTTAAATCGTTGTCGATCAGCGACGTATCCTTGCCACCATCCATTGAAAGCTTTGCAATCTTGGGTGGAATGCGAGACCTTCTGATGGTATAAGCAATAAAAGGGGTGCATTTCTACCGCGCCGGTAACTTTTTCTTCAGAGGGTGGTAGCTTCATGCCCATCGATATGGCCTTAGCAAATTTCTTTTTTATCTTGAATTGGCTTTTGTCAGTGGTGGAGGCATTTTGCTCCAACGGGATCATTTCAGCTCCTTCCTCAAGTCGCTGACGCTTAGCCCTTTCGAATATAGCCATCTCGCGTTCTCGATCAGCCTTGCTTTTCAACCGAGCTTCATTAAGAAACGCATTAATCATTTCAACCGGTAACCCTGGGGTTCCTGATTCGGCATTTGCCCCCAGCGTTTCAGTGCCAGAAGTTCCTTCATCGTTCGTGGTCGAGTGGGAGATCATATGACAGCTTGCCACATATTCGTCAAATTCATCCGATGAACTTTCTCCTTCATCTTCTTTTTGGAAGACGTGATCAAGGAAATCTTGGAGCGTGATGGGAGTTCGCGCCTTTTGGTTATATTCATCCAGCGCATCGATTTGCTTTTGTAAGTCCGTGCGCTTGTCGCCAGGCTTCACGGGCTTCTTAGATTTCTTCTTCTTCTTTTTCGAAGATTTTGACGGTTGGCTATGAACGCTTGAACTACCACCATCGGTCTCCGGGGTCGGTCGTGGCTTCAACATTCCCTCAATAACCTGCGGTTCCAAGGGGTTCTTCCACTTGACCGCTGGGCAGGTTTGAAGATCATTTAGCATTCTTTTCGTTTTGGCCGATAATACAACCTCCCAGGGAGCCTCTTCAATAACGGAGCATGTTGCCCCCGGCGTATTCGTCCCCTTATAGGTGTGGGGCTGCGGAGGGTTCACCTTCCATTTGTCAGACAGCGCAAATTTGCCCTGACGGTATTGATTCTCAAGCCAATTTTTGAAAACGTAACAGTCTTCGATTGGATGTCCCAACACTCTGTGATAAGGGCAGTAACTAGGATCGTTGACGTCATTCGGTTGTGACGGACGTTTTGGATCTGGCAGATTTATAAGCCTGTTGCGCAACGCCAGCTCGAATAGCCTCCTTGTTTTATCACGGGGGAAGGAGTAGGCACGTCCCATCCTGTCCTCAAGGGGTACGTATGGGCGTGTATTGTTTGGACGAGCAGCCGGCTTCGAGTCGCTCGGTTGTTGTTGGGCATTGGCGACGATGATCGCTTTTCCCTTTCCTTTATCGTTTCGGGGGTCTGGCTTCGGGAGAGGGGGTTTATGGCCCATCTGGTCCATCTGCGCTAATTTGTCGATCAAAGCCTGGAAGGAAGTCGGTTTGAAGAACATCATGAACTGCGAGATGGTTGCCTGCGGATCAAGCGTTCCAACAAACATCCCCACTGCCGGCGCTTCTTCTATGCATTGTTCACACTTAGACCATAGATTACGCCACCGTATAGCGTATTGAACCCACGTCTCGCCGGGCTTTACCCTGGCGTTAATCAGCGCCGTCATCGGAGTACGCTCGCTGGCGCTTGCAAAACGTTGGGTGAAGAGCAGCTCCATCTCCGCAAAGGTTTTAATAGAGTCGTTGGGGAGCTCGGAATACCACTCGAAAGCCGTGTCTGATAAGCTTCCAACGAATTGGCGCAGCAAAAGTTTGTCGTCGCCTCCAGTGTTACCACACAGTGCCCTGAACTGGGCAACATGTTGATGGGGGTTGCCGGTCCCCTTGTAGACATGAAACTTAGGAATTGTGTAACCTGGCGGGTACTTGATTTGGTCGTACCAGCCCGGATATGGCCGCCCCGTTTTCACGATCTGACCGGCTGCTTCAACCGCTTGATGCGCCCGTATTTGTTGAGCAATATATTCATCCAAATCAGCTTTTGATATGGTATCCTCTTTAGCTGCGGATAGAGCCGGTGGAGGATTCGATGTCTCTCCCCTATCATCTTCAAGAATGATTGGGGAATCTCCCGCAGGTGGATCTGGTTGAATCATCATACCCACCACGTCCTGGAACAGGAGGGCCATTTTCTTTATGTTGGCCGCCTGTTCTGCAGCCTCTTTGTCTCTTTTTTCCAGTATTCGGCGGAGGAACTCAGCGTCGGTCTCCTCCTCTTGACGTTCATCTAAGGACGTCTCAGGATTCTCTTTTGGCCCCGTGAGTGCAGCCATTGTAGTCATCATCTCCTGGAGCTTTTGTTGCTGCTCCTGAGACCTGGTCACTGACCGGGTAAGCGGTCGGTGACCTGTAGAAGTACGACTTTCTTCTTTTCCTGAGGCCATATAGATTGTATGAACTGTTATGCCCCCTGACTTGGGGCGTTTAGGTTCACCATTGTTAACTCTTGCTGCCGTTGCGGGAGCTTTCTCTGGCCTCCTTCTTTTGTAGACCTTTGAGGTTGAAGGAGCCGTCGAAGCGGGCATTCTAGCATTTGTTGCCCCCTGCTGTTTAATGGGGCAGCTTTTGTTATTCTCCACCTTCGCCTTCTTCTGGTGACGCAGGTGGTCCGGATCGATCACAGAGTTTTGAACCCTGCGCCATACTTTATAAACTTTTGATGACAGCCGTTGAGGGGGCTGTTCCTGTTTCGTCTCCGGAGCTTTTTCCATGGGTGGAGGAGACCTTTTCAATGTAGCAACCGGGGAGTTCTTTCTCACCTTCCTTAGCAATTCAAAGCTGTTCCCAGTTGGAACAGCAGCGTTGACCTCCGCCACTGGAGCAGGCGGGGTTAACCCTGAAGGGGAGTTGCCTCCTGCTTTCCTTAATCGCTGCCAATGGCGACGTCGCGCACGACGAGCCATTGGGACTGGCTCAGATATCGGGACAGTTTCTTGTTGCCCCTTGTTTGGGAGTGGGGCAACTGCCGGTGTCAGCCTATCAAAGACTGATGCTTTTTGATCAGCTGAAGGAGGAGTAGGAACCGTCAATCTTGTGAAGACTGACTTCCTGATAGGAGAAACTGCTTCAACGACTTCCGAAGCTGTGACCGTTGCCCTCTTTGGGACAGCCACTTTATGATCCTGACCTAGCCTGGTGAAAACAGAGGCTGTCAGCTTAGTAGCGGGCGACCCGTTGACAGGGGTCGTAGCAGCAGCGAGCCGGTCGAATACCGGCTTCTTGTTCGCTTCTGGTGCGGATATCGGCATAGAGAAGCTTGCAGGGGGGACCATGGTCCCGAAAAATAGGCCGGCGGTGGCCTGGGTCACCTGCTCTACCGGCAGAGTAAGGAAAGAGGACGCTTGGGGCCCATATGTTACACCTCTCGGTGAGGTGGAGCGTCCGTTGCAGTGGTGCTTCGCGCATTTGGTGCAGCGGGAATCCATGGATGCTTGAATTCTGCGCCAGATAAAAGACCAAATCTTAGCAACTTGAAATCCGAAGACAACCATCTAATAAACCGCGATTGATTCGCGAAGACGACACACGAAGTGTGGAGTGGAAAGAGGAAAAGGTCCCACCGGGCGTGCCAGAATCTGTTCCCCTCCGAACGGCGGCCTGCGACGTTGGGACGTCACGTGCCTGAGGTTCGGGGCAGATGCTATTTGGTTTTTATCCGTCCACCTCTTCGAAGATGCCAAGTTGATTTATGGCACCGTGTATCGAAGGTTTAGACGGATGCGGCCGATGTAGCAGACTTTGTCAGATTCCCCCTCGCTTGAGGGGTTTTTGATTGTGGGGACGCTCTTCCCTGCAGGCGCAAGCCCCTGCAGTTAATTACGCTACCGCTTTGCGGTAACAACTTTCTCCTTCTCCAGAATTTCACTTCGTGTCGTGTGTGTTTGTTTTGTTTGTGGCTGCCCGTGGATTGTATACGGAGACTGAGTAATGCCGTCGCCCGTAGGACGTGGATTAGTCCAAATCCGTATTTGCTTAGATTTGGGTTTGGTGTTTTTTAGTTTAAGGATGCATTAGTCGCGTTGCGGCTAAGACCAGCTTAAACGTTTGCCAAGGATACGTTAGTCCTGTTTTGAACTAAGATCGACTCGACGCAATGATTGATTTAATTATCTGGCCGTCGGGACTCGTCACCTCTCTGACGTCGTTGAGGGATTACAACGACAAGCGTCAGAGGAGTTCAGAGATGTACCCTTGAACCAAAGTTGATTTGGGAGTTTTATTATTTATTTAAATATCTAAGGACGCGTTAGCCGTATTTGGGGCTAAGATCAACTTAGACGGGACCGTTTAGATCCGGCAAAAGAACGTTTGGGCTCTTTTGTGCCAGTTTAAGGACGTGACGGTCCGTTGCCAGTTTTAGGGACATGGTGGTCCATTATTAGTTCAGGGACGTTTCGGTCCGTCGCCAGTTTAAGGACGTGGTGGTCTATCGCTAGTTTAGGGACGTGGTGGTCCGTTATTAGTTTAGGGACGTTTCGGTCCATATTAGTTTAGGGACGTTTCGGTCCATATTCCAGTTTAGGGACGTGGTGGTCCATTATTAGTTTAGGGACGTTTCGGTCCGACATTCGTTTATGGACATTTCGGTCCATTATTAGTTTAAGGACGTTTCGGTCCAACATTAGTTTATGGACATTTCGGTCCATTATTAGTTTAAGGACGTTTCGGTCCAACATTAGTTTATGGACATTTCGGTCCATTATTAGTTTAAGGACGTTTCGGTCCAACATTAGTTTATGGACATTTCGGTCCATTATTAGTTTAAGGACGTTTCGGTCCAACATTAGTTTATGGACATTTCGGTCCATTATTAGTTTAAGGACGTTTCGGTCCAACATTAGTTTATGGACATTTCGGTCCATTATTAGTTTAAGGACGTTTCGGTCCAACATTAGTTTATGGACATTTCGGTCCATTATTAGTTTAAGGACGTTTCGGTCCAACATTAGTTTATGGACATTTCGGTCCATTATTAGTTTAAGGACGTTTCGGTCCAACATTAGTTTATGGACATTTCGGTCCATTATTAGTTTAAGGACGTTTCGGTCCACGAGTTTAAGGACCCCGCAGTCCATATCGATGTGTGGTCGTTGGGACCCGTCACCTCTTTGACGTCGTTGAGGAATTACAACGATGGATGTCAAAGGAGTTCGGAGATGTACCCTCGAACCGGATGTAGATTGATTTAGGAGAGCCATTTTGCTCAATCAATTTAATTTAAGGACTTATGGCCACGATTGGGCTAAGTCCATTTCAACATTTTATTTGCATTGCATTTTTTTTTATTTAGGCTCTACTCACAAAAGATACAGAATATCAGTTTATTTTGGGCTCTGCCCATTTGCAAAAGCATCTACTTCGTTTGGGCTTTGCCCCTTTTTAAAATGCATAGCATTCTGAATATTTTGTTTGGGCTCTGCCCATTTATATATGATGCAAAGCATCTGTTCTTGTTTGGGCTCTGCCCCTTAAAATAATGTATTTGCGCTTTATTGAGCCTGTTAGGCCTTCTCTTAATTGGGCTTGGCCCTTTTTAATGCATCTGCGCTTTGCGCTAAGTAATGAGCGCAAGTCCATATGGTGATGACACGTGTCGTGCTCTGATGAGCGCAAGCGCACTAGCGCAGTGCAATGCGCTGTTGACACGTGGCGCGCTCTCAGCGAGTTGCGCCAATTCCAGAGAGCAAAGCTCTATTTCAAGGCGCGTAGCGCAAGTTGTTCTGCAGCTGACACGTGGCGCGCTCTCAGGAGCGCAACAGCGCAGTTTGGAAGTGCAAAGCACTAAGAATCTTTTTAGATTCCAGGACAGAAGTGCAAAGCACTAAGAATCTTTTAGATTGCAAAGCTCTGTTCAAGTTCTTGGTCTAAATTAGATCAAAGAAAAAATAAATTTCTTCTTTATTCGAAGAACCAGAGGTTCGCAGAAGTGCAAAGCACTATTCTTTTATTGTTTACATCGTTTTTAAAGAACCGAAGGCTCACAAGAAGTGCAAAGCACTGTTTTCTTCTTTTTTATAAAGATCATTGATCTTTTTTTTTCGTTTTAGACTAATGGTCTTTTAGAAGGAATTTCTTCTAATCCATGAAGGTTCTTTACCTCTTTCTTGAAATTTTCTCGGAGTTCTTTCTGTTTAGGGTTCTTGAATTCTCAAAAAAAAAAAAACTCCATGCCTTTGAATTGAGGCCTAAGGTCCTTTTTATAGTGCTCACAAATTAGTTAAATTTGTTAAAGAGATCATCCTCTGAGTGATTTGGGGAATTTTCCCTACCGTTGGATCTTTGATCCAAGGGCCTCTGCCTTGCAGAAGAAAATCTTCTTGTTTCAACAAGAACAGAAAAGATTTCTTAAAAATCTTAATTTAATTTGGCGCAGATGCCCCAGCGCCTGACACGTGTCGCGCAGCGCAGAGCGTAGCGCAACTGCGCTAGTGCATCTGCGCTGACACGTGTCGTGCAGCGCAGAGCATAGCGCAACTGCGCTAGTGCATCTGCGCTGACACGTGTCGTGCAGCGCAGAGCGCAGCGCAACTGAAGCGTTGCTTCAGGCAAATAGAGCTCTGCTCTGATTGGGCGCGTCTTCTTGGGCGCAGCGCTGATACATCTGCGCCTGACACGTGGCGCGTTGCGCTCAGCGCAAAGGATCTGAAGCGTTGCTTCATTTATTAAATTTTTGAGAACCAGAAGCGCCGCTTCATCTCCTCTTTTCAAGTCAAACTTGTATTCCCAAAATTCTGATTTCCCGGGCCTTGGCAATGATTTCATTGTGCACAGAATTTTCTGTGCTTGGGTCTATATATATAACTCAAGGCTGAGCCTTTTCTTCTCTCATTTTCAGAGAACTTCTTCGATCATGGCTTGCAACCGCCCTCATGCCTGCCGACAACCATGGGAGGTGCCGATCCGGGACATCGTTCCTCGTTTTGCTGCACGTCTGGTGGACCCTTCTCTCTCGGACGAGCAATGCGACGCTGCAATGCACGAGCTTTTGACTCGTGTGGGGTCTCCTCTTCCTCCGAATTCCATTTGGCTTCGGATGATCCTTGCCTCGGCGCTTGCCGACATTCCCCCTCCTCCAGCAGAGATGTCCTCAGCAATGCTGGATGCCGCCGAAGATAAGATTGAGTGCTTTCTCGAAGCGCACTTGATCACCAAACCCTTGAGGGACTGCTCTTTCCACTTGCTGAGCCAGATACGGGCTCGTCGAGTCGTCATCGCCACTTTCTCCCAGGAATGCGGCGTCGACCGTTGGATGGCTACCCCTCGGGAAGATCGCCGCTTCGACGCGATGGAGAAGGCGGAGAGGGAGCTGAATAATTTTCTTTTC
The DNA here is from genome assembly GCA_030015575.1 of Agapanthus africanus. NCBI lineage: Eukaryota > Viridiplantae > Streptophyta > Magnoliopsida > Asparagales > Amaryllidaceae > Agapanthus > Agapanthus africanus. The sequence continues at coordinate 712,425,219 of CM057342.1, forward strand.
CTTTTTGTAAACCCTTGTCTCTCTGATCCCGTATTTGGTGATCTTTTTTAAATTTAATAATAAATAAATGTTTTGATTAGGTATTTTATTATCTGTTAAGTGTTCTTTTTATTTGAACTCTTTGTTGTGCTTGTGCATCGTATTTTAATTTGTTGTTATCAAGTGCATGTAATTTTGCATGGCTAAATTGCCTTTGGCACTTAGCCCCTTTTTCTGCACTAGCGCATCTGCGCTGACACGTGTCGCGCAGCGCAACTGTGTTGCCACGTGTCGCACGGCGCAGAGCGCAGCGCGGCGCTTCCTTTAACAGAGCCTTGCTCTAATTGGACGCGCTGCGCTAATGTATCTGCGCTGGACACGTGGCGCAGAGCGCTAGCGTAAAGGATCTGAAGCGTTGCTTGCTTTAAACAGAGCTTTGCTCTGATTGGGTGCGCTGCGCTAATGTATCTGCGCTGGACACGTGGCGCAGAGCGCTAGCGCAAAGGATCTGAAGCGTTGCTTCCTTTGAACAGAGCTTTGCTCTGATTGGGTGCGCTGCGCTAATGTATCTGCGCTGGACACGTGGCGCAGAGCGCGCAGCGCAAAGGATCTGAAGCGTTGCTTCCTTTAAACAGAGCTTTGCTCTGATTGGGTGCGCTGCGCTTGAGACTTGAAGCGTTGCTTCGAAAATTTAAATTTTGAATTCAAACAGAGCTTTGCTCTGATTGGGCGAAACAGTGAACAAACAAGCAAGCAAAAGTCGTAGCCATGAAATGATAGCCATTGTAATGATGATGGTCAACAAGTCCAAGCTAGTCAACCGGTCAACAAAGTCAACAAGTCAACAAAGTCAAACTTTCAACCCAACCATGGCACAATAATACTTAATTAATATTATTATTAATCATATTTTATATTCTCATTAGGGTTTAGAAAAAGTCAACAGTCAACAACCCTAATGAGAATCCTCTGCCTCTGTCTCGGTCAACCGTGCATACCTACCCGCATCCGCGTTCCGAGGAACACGAATACAAACGAGATAAAACCAATCCCAAAATGTATACTAGGATCTGGCTTAAACCAAAGCCCACTAGTAATAACTGCCCAGACACCAAACGTGCACAAGTGCGCGGATGTGATCGAACCCTGTCGCAAAACCATGCGACCTCTACTCTATTTTGCCCAAAGGCGAATAGCTCTCTGTGTGGGACTCTAAAGACTTGACACTACGCTGGCAGTGGGTTTAACCACAGTCCGTAAGCGGCACTAGCTGTGCGTAACGGCCCCCAGGTAGACGCCGATAAGAAGACTGATGAGGTGAAACCCATCCGAACTCCTACTGAGCAAGAATGTGACAGTCTCCGTATAGTCCGGTCTGTTCGTCTGCGAATATCGCATGGCGGATCTAGGGGGCGGTAAACGTCAGTCCCCTAATAGCGGTACAAGTCGTGTCGGAGTGTAGCCCAGAACACCCTGAGATAACACTGGAAACCCACCAGTATATCTCGCTTGCCCTGGCCAGGGACGACTATGTGTAATGTCTTTCCTTTACACAGCGCGATATCAACTCCTAATACCGGGAGAGACGAATCCTGTCTAACCGTCACTGCCTCCAAGTGCTTCGGGACTGCACCCAACTACTACCTGTTTGCACGACTCCTTTGAGCCGTGGTAGGGTAGTAATCAAAGTACAGTAGGAACACACTCAAGGCGAAGTGACAGTGTCAAGTCAGCGGACTAAGCTGTACTTATGTCACTTGGGAACTGATAATTGACGATAGGTATAGTACCAACCAACAGTTCCCGATGAGTCCTGTCCAGTGTACTCGTAACCTAACGAGCACCCGCATACTATCTCAAGTACGACGTACTGACGGCTGTGGGACAGACCGTCTCCCCTGCTGGGATGAGAAGCGCATACGCTAGTCTACTCCGGAGTATCGATGCCCTGTCTCGATAATCCTACGACTAGAAACCTGTATAAGGATGTGCTTATGATTACCCAGCCCCCACAAGTGTGACTGCCATCACAACGCTGGTAATCAAGCAAAGATCCTAAGGGTTCTACTAATATGTATAAGCGATATGCTAAAAGAAACACATGCACATATTAAACTAGAAACAAACCAAGTAGCATACTACCATTTTGAGCAAGATTGTCTATACAACTGTGAATATCCCAAGCTTCCATCAAGTAATATACAAGCTAGTATGATACAGTAATGGCCTCTAGGGCATATACATGATCCTCGTAGAGTACGTGGATGACATACTCTTGATAGGGAAGGAGTTTCCTATGCTACGCCGGTCAATCTCCGCTTATCACAAGGATTCTCCATATAGGATCAAAGTGATACCTCCTAAATCCTGAGTTTTGGATCTATGAGATAGATCTAATTGGATGTTAGGATACTCACAAGTTGTAGTGAGATGGTATCAATTGATCCTGGGGAGAATCACTGGAAAGGTTCCAGAGTGATAAGGATGACTGAATGTCAGTCGCAGGCATTGTCTTTACCCTCAGTAGAGGGACGGTATGTTGGAAGAGTTCCAAGCTAGATACCGTGACTTACTAGATGATTAAAAGCATGATACATCGTTACCAAGGATGCTACTAAAGAGGCGGTCTGGATATATATAAGTTCATGAGATGAACTTCGTTCGTACCATTGTGTGACAATAGAGTTGTGGCTTTTGCCAAGGAAACCCCTGTCCCATCAGAAATCCAGATATAATTCTTATGCAGTATCACCTGATCATGGAGATGGTTAATCTCCAGGGAGATCGAGGTTAGGAGAGTAGACACAGAGGACAACAGCGCGGATCCACTCACAAAGGCCTTTTTCCCAGTAGAGACTTTTATGGGATGGTTGAGTATGAGATACTTCAACCACAGCTAATTGTTGGGTATGTGATACCACAACAGATGGCCCTAGTGCAAGTGGGAGGTTGTTAGTTATATGTATGCCCTAGAGGCCATTACTGTACATACGATGTATATTGTAATGGATGCTTGGACATATATAGGGAGGAATTTCTTGCTCGACATGATAGTACACTATCTGGTTGTACTTTATCTTAACATGTACTCTGATTGTCTCTCTGTTACATGTTGATAAAGCCCTTAGGATATGTACTCGACTACTGGGACTATGATGAGATCATACTAATGGGGCCACGGTAGTCGACGAGTACATCCTATAACTGTTCCTAGTCGAGGGTGTATCGAGATAGAGCATCGATATACCAGAGTAGACTAGCGTATACGCATCTTGACCCATATGATGGGCGATGGATAATCCCATATCCATCGGTGTTTGACATCAAGGATGGTGTACGGGTGCTCAGTAGAGACTGGGTACACTGGACGGACTCGCCGAGAACTCCCAGATGGTATTATACCTCACGTCAGATGGCAGTTCTCCGGTGACACTGGTACAGAGTAGTTTGTTGACCCAAGATCGTCATAGAGACTTGTGTGATTCCCATTGTGCTTTGATTTCCATCATACCACGTCTAAGAGGGCGTGCAAAAAGGTGGCTTTTGGGTACAGTCCCGAATCACATAGAGGCAATGAGCGATAGGAGGGGATTCGTCTCTCCCGGTATAGGGAGTTGATGTTGTGCTGTGTTCGATTGGTTATAACTGGAAATCCCTGGCCAGGGCTGCTGAGATTTACTGGTAAGTGTTATCAGTAGTTTCTTGAACTGTTTTAGACCTCATATCGACACGACTTATCAAGCTACCGGGGTCTGACGTTTACCACCCCTAGGCGAGATATGCGACATATCAGACGACGAGACCGGACTGTACGGGAGTGTTACTGATTGGATTCACAGGAGAATGTACAGGCTTGCTTGTTGATCTTCTGAGCGCTCAATACCTGGGTGGCTGTTACGTTTAGCTGACTGCTTGCAGCTTGTGGGTGTTTGATATGATCATTACCTACTGCCGGCGTATTGACGATTCTTTAGAGTCCTACACAGAGGTTTCTTGACTCAGGAAAAACGGAGTAGGGCCACATATGTGATATGTGCAGGACTGAGGATAATACGATATGAGATACCGTATTATATTCTCGCGATATTTGATATCAGCCGGGTCATCGGATCAAGTGTTGATTCGATGAATCGGTAGATGAGATATTAGTCGGTTATATGCGATATAGCCGGATTGTCGGATCAAGTGTTGATTCGATAATTTGATGTATAATTATATATGTGATATATTAAATTACATTAACTAATATTAGCTCACTAAAAGATTCTTTTTCTCACTCGGGTAATACATTGATATATATGCGATATATGTTAATTGTATTATTTTATTTTGTTACAATAAATATTATATATGTAATATATAATATTGTAACATGATATGATTACTAATGCAACATGTTTAGTGGAGATTAAACAAGGTTAGGGTTTGATTTGGGTTAGTTCATTCATGAGCCTTCTAGAAGGTTTCTTTTTGTTTTTGCAAAGATATTTTCAAGTGACTCATACTTAACCCAACCCAAACCTTAGCCCTAGTTAAATCTCTACATGAGTCATCCTTGACCATGGTTGCTTTGGAAATGATATTATTACTTCCATTATTCATCACAAAAGGAATGACTATTGTTCTTCTTCTTCCTTCTTCTTTCTTCATGGAAAAGCTTTCTAGGTTTTTCCTAAGTGATGAAAATGAGTGAGAATATGAAAACAAATGAGAGCTAAAATCCTACTTCATCATTCTCATCTACCCTTGCCCTTTAGATAAGAGTGTTCACTTCATTTAGCGAGTGAGAGCTTGTGTTAATGAAACTTCAAGGTAGATCATCTTTGTTATCGAAGATCGGAAGCAAGCTCGCATCTTTCTCTTCGTGGAGCCTCTCGAGAGTCCAGAACTTGATGATCGCAGCGAAGGGACCACAACACGGAGCCTAATAAGTGAAGTACCGGATCTACAAAGGTTGTAATCTCTCTCACTTAGTGTTAATGTGTTTAACATGCTTGTTTTCACCTAATCTCTAGTATAAAGATCCGGTTTTGGGTTGTTCGGCACGGCTAAATTTTAATTCGGGCATGGTTGATGCCTCGTACACCCTTGTGCGTGTGCCTAGTAATCCTACAGATGAGGCCTACCCCAGATTTGATTATGGGGGAGCTGTGCTTTCGCTTCTTCATGGAAGATGCCCCATCGAAGTAGAGTTCCCATCGGGTGTCATTCTCTCATCTCCTCCCGTCGATCGTGTCAAACACGTGCTCGTCTGGCAGTTCGCAATTTAGGGGTGAATCGGCAGGTATTGGGTGCTCAGCGAGGAAGTCGGCGATGGCTTGGCCTTTCATTGCCTTGAGGGGTCGGTATACTATCGAGAACTCCATCAAGAGGAAGGCCCATTTAGCGAATCGTCCCGTTAGTATGGCTCTTGACATCAAATACTTGAGAGGATCCACTTTTGATATGAGATGGACCTCATGCGTCAAAGCATAGTGTTTGAGCTTTGTTATTATGAAGATTAATGCCAGGTAGTGTTTTTCGATGGGGGAGTAGTTGTTTTCTGCCCCCAGGAGAACTCGACTTAAATAGTAAAGGGCTCTCTCTTTCCCTTGGTCATTCTCCTGTGCCCATAGCGCGCCTAAAGAACCTTCAAGGGCTGTTGTGTACAGAATGAGAGGCTTTACCTTGACCGGAGCGGTCAGTACTGGCGGATTCTGCAAGTATTGTTTGATTTCGTCTAGTGCGCTTTGGCATTTGCGATCCCAGACGAAAGGGGTCCTTTTTCATTAAATGACTGTAGGGGCGGCACTTGCCGGAGAGATTTTCTATGAACCGTCGGATATTTGCGAGCTTTCGTTGGAGAGACCGCAATTGCTTGGGAGTTCTTGGCGGAGGCATTTCTATGATCGCCTTGATTTTTGACGGGTCTATCTCGATGCCCCGGTGTCATACGATGAATCCTAGGAATTTACCTGAAGAGACTCCGAACGCGCATTTGAGAGGGTTCATCTTCAAGTTGTATTTCCAAAGGCATTGAAACACGATCTTCAGATGCTCCCAATGTTCTTCGTACGATTTGCTTTTAACCACGAGGTCGTCGATATAGCATTCGACGATTTCGTGTATAAGGTCATCAAAGGTCTTCGTCATGGCCCTCTGATAGGTGGCGCCAGCGTCCTTCAGACCGAAAGGCATCACTTTGTAGCAGAATATGCCCAGAGGAGTCCGGAAAGCGGTATGCTTCTGGTCCTCGGGATGCATCTTTATTTGATTATACCCTGATGAGCCGTCCATGAAGGAGAAGACTTCGTGAGTTGACGTGTTGTCTATCATCAATTCGGTAACTGGTACGGAAAAATCGTCTTTCGGACAAGCTTTGTTAAGGCCCCGAAAGTCCACGCAGATGCGCACAGTCCCATTTTTCTTCATTACTGGGACAATGTTAGCAATCCAGTCGGGGTACCGATCTTCTTGGATGAAACCGGAGTCGATTAGCTTCTTGACCTCGGCGTTGATGCTCATTTCAAGTTCAAGCCGCATTCTTCTCGGTGCTTGTTTGATCGGCTTGACGTCCGGAGATATCGCCAATTTTTGCACGGCTATTTTTGGATTTAGTCCCGGCATCTCGGAATAGTTCCATGCGAAGCAATCTTTATACTGCATGAGTACGTCCTTGAGCGTAGCCACCTTTTCTTCAGACAACAGCTCACTGACGAACGTCGGCCGTGGGTCATTTGACGTCCCCAAGTCGATTTTTCTGAGGTTATCTGCAGTAGTATGTATCCCATCTTCCAGCTCTTTTGGCGCCGGTGGAAATTCTGAGATCAATTCATCTTCATCCTTATTTTCGAAGCACCAGGAGAGGTCATCCATGTTCTCGGGCACTCCTTCTTCTGACAGCGTTATCACGTGGCAGGTATGAGATCGTTTCCAAGACCGATGTTGATCCGGTTCTACTCTTTCCATATACGTGGCTTTCTGTAACGTTTTGAAAATCGTTTCGGTGGAATTTCGGAAAAATCGGTAAAATAAAGGGGTTTTCTGTAAAAAGTCAAAATACAAATATCTTTATTATAAAATTAAATATGCATATTCTAGCTATGAAATTGCTAGTATTTGGTGTTTATTGAGCCACTGGTGAAATTCAAATTTTCTGAATTTTTTTCCGAAATTAATTATTTTAATATTATTTTAAGCCGTCACGAATACATTTAATTAGGGAAAATTACAAATTGGAATGAGTTGAAACAAATTTTGTGTATCATAACACATTAAACAAAATTTTATCATGTGGTTTCTGAAATGAAATAAAATTTGTAAGATGGTTTTAGAAAATATAAACTAAAAAGGCTTAGTTTGTGGAATTTTATTAATGTAAATGAAGTTTAGGCTTGTTGACTTGAGAGAGGTGGGTTATTTTGACTTGGGAACTTGTACACAACCCACACACACCCCCATATCCCTTACCAACCGACCCCAATCAGCAGCCTCCCCCAAATGCCACCCCATTTTATGTGTAGAAAATGAAAGAAAAAGGGAATTAGCAAAGGTCAAAGAAGTGATGCTTAGACATTTGAGGAGTGGGTCTCTTTTTCTTTCTTTCTTTGACTTTCCAAACTCACCCACACCTCTCTCCCTTCCCCCTTGCTGTTCTGGCCGAGCCCTCCCTCTTGTGCAGCCCTACAAAATCCCATCTCATTTTCCCCTCAAAATTCATCAAATTTCACTCAAAAATCAATGCAAAAACCCATCAAAATCAAAATCTAATCCCTACCCATTTTTCCTTGGCCATTCAAGCATGGATCTTGGTGAAAAGAGAGCATTTTGGGAGGCTAGATTTCATGGGAGATCTCAAAAATTGTGAGGTATAATTTTAACCTTATGCTTATATTGTTGTTTAACTGCTTCCATGTTAACAATGTAGATGTTTAATTGGGTTTTATTGCAAGTTTGGAAAATTCAAGAAAGGGTTTGAATGCAAGTTAGGGTTTTGTGAAATTGGTGTATGGTTTTGTAATGTATTAGGCTCTTATGGCATGTTAAAACAAATTTAGTAGCTAGTTGTTAATTGTTAGTTTAAAAATTGTGATAATTACGCTAATTTGCTAACTAGCTTTTTAAAGTTGGTTAAATATTTGGGTTAAAAATGTAATTAGATTTTTCATGACTTCTTTAACATTATAAAGTGTAGTTTAATACTTTAGTTCATGAAAATCCAAGCTAAATTGTTGTTTGTGTATTTTTGCTATAAAATTGTTAAAATTGGTTATGTTTGCAAACTAGATTTTTGAGCTTGATATTAAGAGTTAAGTTTATAATCTAATTAACATTGGTATGACTTATTTAAGATGTTTAATAAGTATTATAGCCGCTAGATTTGTTTAAACGTCGAGTTTTGTACTAAAACGGGTAATTTTTGCTTGCTAGATTTCGGGAAAATGGCTTTTAAGTGAATTTGGGGTTTTTGTGAATTTTAACCTAATTTATATTATAATTAGTGTTCGTGAATGCGCAAATGAGTGTGTTTGGGTTTTTCTCGATGGTTTGACGTTTGTACATCGACATCGAGGGTTGGTTTAGCTATTTTTGCATGCGTAGACGATAGGTTTTGACATATGCGTAATACGCGTGCCGAATTGGTTTTCGTATACCGTTTCGATTTCGGATTTGGTTTTTATGCGATACGATATGTTGTGATATGTAGGTACCCCCATGTGGACTTCGAGACGACAAGCAAGCGCGTGGCGACGTCGGCACCGCCGAGCGAGGACCAGGTGAGTAGATTTATATCTACGGGGAGAAGTCGGGTGGATGGCGTATAGCACCCCCGCAGTCCGTAGTATAGTTCATATATATATGTTTATATAGGTGTTTTATGATACGAGAATGTTTATTCATGATATGATTATGTGTTCATGGATTAGCTTTGGGTTAGTTGCGAAACCCTAGAGTAGTTGTTATACCCACATACGCACACACAGACTTGCATACATTACTTTCTTGTGCGTAGATGGGGATGTGTATATATGTATATACGCGTGGGTATGGGACTATGCATATAGACATTCATATACACATGCATGGATGATGAGGATAGTACTTGGGATTTGAGATGAGTCGATGAGATTTGATTTGAGGCCGTGAGATCGGTGATATGGCAGGGTTCGTATTTGAGATACGACATGACGTTGTAGTGGGTCCTTGATGTAGTGTTTCACACACGTGCATGTATACTTAGGCGGTATCAGTATTGTACTAGACGTAGATCAGTACTCCGATCATGATATTTGATAAAGAGAATACCAGATGAATAGTATGATGAATGTGATATTGACCCGTACCCAGATTTGGGATGCCGTACGACGGATTTACGTACGAGCTATATATTGATGATTGATCCGCACTCTTGACTTGGGATGTCTGATTATAGATATGGTATCGGATATGATATTATTGAGGTGGGATCACCGACTATACATATACAGGTATGTATATGTATCGACTCAGATGATAGGCGGTTTTCTTACCTGTAGTTCAGCTTGTTATTTCAGCTGTATAGTTTAGTGTAGTTGTTAGATTAGTTTAGACTCCTACCTATTTCAAAACTAGCGGATCGTGGGTATTTTAAAAGACAGGTCAAGGGATCTACGGATATTTCAAAAGACGTATCCTTCCTTAAAACCACCGTAGCCCTTATTTTCAAAACCCTACGATTCGTGTTATTTCAAATGGCACCATTGTTTAATATTTAGCTCCCGCTCATTTTGGTTACTCGCTCCGCATCGTATACTTACATTGTTATTTCATATTGCATTGTTGACATTATGCTGTTAGGACACCAGCACCATTACCGATGATGCGTATGTACCACGTACACTTACTTGCCGGCTCACACACATCTTCATCGGTAATTGCCATGTCACGCACACCTTAGAAAATATTATTGCTTAACTTAGCTTGATAGCTAGTAGTTTGACATAAAATTAGTGTACTTATCTTATATGCCAGCTTAGATATTGTAGTTATTACTTGTCACTTCATGCATACTGTTATTCATTGTTATGCCGTATTCATGGATTCTCATGCCTATATTCATGGGTTTACATGCTATTGATGATTTGGATTCGGATTTCCATGAGATTTTCTGGATTTGAGGGAAAACCGCAAAACTTGTATAAGCTTCTTTCCTCTCTTTTAAATAAAAAGTGCGGTTTTCCCATGATGTATGAGTCGTCCACCATGAGTTTGCTGATGGATTTCGAGACCCGATTCGAGGAGATGGATAAACCGTTTCGGGTACATGGTGGGTCCGGTGCGGTACCCCGGGGCAAGAAGATCGTGTTGTTGACGTTGAGCCTGTGCAGGGGAGCACGACCGACCGGTGATTTTACCCGACGCGTCGGATATCCGGAGGATACCGTCGTGGTCATGAGATGGATGGTAGGGGCCGGCCTGGATTGACGGCGCCCTAGTCATTGTGATTGAGACATTGAGATTTCGAGATATTGAGGTACAGAGACTGTGATACAGAGATATCGAGATATTGGGATTACGTTTTGTGCCGATGCTAGGCACTGTTTTATGCTGATTTCATTATGATACCTCATTTTAAAAATACAGAAATCTCACTAATTTATGAAAGCAGTTTTCTTCAGTACATGCATTCTGTTTCATGCATTCATACATCATCCATATGATATATTGCTACCTGAGGCACTGACACGGGCATATGGGATTACACTTGGGTTAGATATTTACCCTAGTCATTGTTATAGACTGCTGGTTATTTTTGAGGATTATATATTATGATCGTATGACCTAGGGTTGCGTCATACATGCTATTTCTATTCGTAGATGTTTTTCTATTCACGAGTTGGCAACTCACCCCCGTTGTGCCCCAGTTTCTTGCAGGTTTGCCGTACAGGTTTCATTACGGCTTTGCGGGCACAGTTTCATTCGGGTGACTTGCTAGTAGGTGGTTTTTTTTTTGGTATCGTACCCATCATATTACCTTGTATAATATTATTCAGTTGTATCTAGTAAATTCTATCAACTAAACATGTATTTATTTCAGATAGAGACCAGTGATGTTTATTCTTTCGACCTTAAAGTCGCGCGTTGTATTTCTATGGATTTCTTGCTGTTTTGAGTTTCCTTTGAGTTTTGATCCTCGCCCTTGGCGTTGTATATTATATTGCTTGTGTGGTTGTGACCGTCGATTGACGAAGAGCTAGCTCCCGCTTGGGGATGCCTTTTTTTTGATTTCGTATACTATTCATATTGTATCCCGTTTGGGGGCCAGTATTTACAAAGGAGACTCTGCCGAAATTTTCAGAAAATACTTGATGTTTTTAAACAAAACGCATAATTCGGCTTATGCTTTTAAAACTACTTGTTTTAAGTTGGTTTTCCTTCACTCTACTAGTTTTCTTGGTTTGGATTTCTGGGTTTTCGGCTTACTTAGAATACGTACGCTTCGAGACGTTTCGTAGTTTAAGTGCCGGTCATGTTCCGTACTTTCGGGACATGACACTTTCGGTATGTGTTTTTGTGGTGGGGCCACCTTCCAATTGTCGGATAGAACGAACCTGCCGAGTTGATATTGGTCTTCGACCCAGTTCTTGAAAGTGAAGCAGTCTTCGAGAGGATGTCCTATCGCTCGGTGATAGGAGCAATAATCCAGGTGAGAGACCTCGTCTGCTTGTTCGGGGTGTTTGGACTCCAGGAGCGTAATCATTTGATGTTTCATGACAAGATCTAATATCTTCCTTGTCTTGTCTTGGGGAAAAGAATATGCTCGACCCATCTTCTTTATAAGAGACGGATCTCGGCTGCCTAATTCTCGATCGCGAGGCTTCTTGGACCCACTTTGCTGTCGTCGAACGTTTTTTTCGTTCTTCAGTTTGTTTTTGCCTCCGCGTCGAGTCTTCCGTATGACGGGCTGGCGACAAAGGGCATCGTCATTCTCCGTAGCCTGCTGAAGGAGGCGCTACGTCCTGGCTTTCTCGTAAATGGCTATTTCGCGGCTGTGGTCGTCCTGGACCTTCTGCCTCGCTTACCGTACTAGCTTTTCCATCTGTTCTTCAAATGACGGACTCGGCATTTTTATGGTAGGGCCACATTCTGGTTCAGCGTCAGCGTCTTTTAAAAGAGTATCCTCTTCTTCATCAAGGTCCTTTATGACATGGCAGCCATGGAACTGCTCCCGTTTCTTGGACTGTATATATCCAAGCCCGATCGCTTTCATTTTTCCGTTGGGCAATTTTCGCTGAGTACCGGGGACGTTCCGGATCTTGTTGTAGAATTGGGCCTGTCGCACGGTCTGCTTAAAGGGTATGCCTTGGCGCCTCAACAACCTTTTTAATCTTTCTGTGTAGTATCTGGGCAGACGGATGGGATGGAGCCTGTCAAGTGAAGAATCGACACCATGCTAGATTTCTTTTTCCACTTTGGTTCCCGCGGATCGATAGAAGAGGATCGCCTTTTCATCTTTTCGCCTGGGAGGGACGTAGAACGTCTGTAGTTCCAGCACACTATAGTTATCAAGTGCGTCGAGCTCTTTGTAATGCTTGTGCGGAACCATGGCGATTTGCAAACTCCGTTCATCGCCAGTGAGGGCTTGTATTGATGGCCGAACAGAAAATACTGTATTGACTTTATCTTCAGAGTCGCTGCCGAAGATCAACATAGGGGTAGACGGTCCGGGCTTGTTGCATTGGGGTGGCCCTGAATAAACTATCTCTTCTTCCTCTTCGGTATCGCTCCAAAAGACCGGAATAATAGTGATAGCTTTCTGCTTACTCTCCGTCTTACGGCATCTTTCCGTGTCTTCAAAGTCTAGCAGGAAATACTTTGTATCCTCGTACTTTCGTACTTCATTTACAAAAAATGGTTTCAGCTCCCCTGTCATGGTATACTCAAGACCATCTTTGAAGGACTTCATACATTGATGCTGTGTAGAAGGGATGATGTTGTACTCGTGCAACCAAGGCCTGCGAGCAAAACATTGTAGCAAGTCTTGGCATCAATGACGTGAAACTTGATGTCAGTGACGAGCAGTCCAAAGCGTAACGTCAGTATCACAGACCCGAGCGTCTGTGATGACTGGGAGTCGAACCTGGAGATGGTAATTTTATCCCGAGCGAGGTGCTGAACGCTCATGCAAATCTCCTTCAACACTCTTACATTAAGAAGAATGACAGAGGACCCGTTGTCAACTAGGATCTTCCCTATCCTGATGTCATGGCAGTATCCGGTGACATACAAGGGACTGTTGTGCTCGCACGTCTCGAGGAGGAGGTCTTCATCGCCGAAAGTGACGTCAGCAGTGTGCACTTCTTCCAGCTCGTCCTTCATCTTTTCTTCGGCAAGGAAAGCTTGGAACTGCTCGGGCTCTTGTAGTGCCTTGATCAAAGAATCTCTTGCCTCTTTAGATAGCAGAAGGGCATCGAGAATGCTTAATTTCGAGGGTATCTTCCTCAGGTGTGCCAGAACGTTGTAATCCACCTTGTTTTTCTTGGGCGGGTCATTGGCTGCCAGCTCTTAGACGACTCGGTCATTGAGGACGATAACTTCAGGGACTTTTTCTTTCCCCTTATCTTTTTTGTTCGATCCCTTGTTTGTGGGTCCGAGATTATTTTCGGGTAACGTGGGATTGTGCAGCTGAATGTTCTTACAGGTCTTCATCTCTTCTGTTTTGGAAATGGATTCCTTGAAGAGAGGGCCAAGGGCTATTTCTTCATCAGAATCGCTCCCGAAGGTGAGAACTTGCGATCCCCCGGAATTAACCATGTGACAGTCGCCGGCAGTTCTTCTGCGCTCATCTGTCATGCTTCTCTGCTCTCGACGAGTTTTGCGCTTCATCCGCTTGAAATGCTGTCGACGAGCAACGTATCCCCGCCACCAACTTTTAAAGGCCACGCATTCCTCGGTAGGGTGTGTGATCCTCCGATGGTATAAGCAATAGTTTGGATATGCATCTAGTTCGTCGGGGAACGTATTTTCTGAAGTGTGTTCTTTGAAAGGTGGCAACTTCATTCCCATCGACAGGGCTTTAGCGAATTGCTTTCTTGTCTTAAACCTGCTTTTGCTGGCGGCAAAAGTGCTTCTATCTGGTTGGGGTACTCTATGGCTTCTCAATACCGGAGCTTCTTCAATGTGACGCCGACGCTTGGCCCTTTCATATATGGCCGTCTCATGCTCTCGGTCAGATTTGCTTTTATAAAGAGTTTCGCTCAGCAATCTGTCAATCAACTCGTCTGATGGCTCCAGGGATTTTGGTTCCGGTTCTGGATCTGCCCCCAGTTTCTCTGCATCAGGAGCTTCTTTTCCATTTATTGATGAGTAAGAGATCATGTGACAGCTTGCCACATAATCCTCGAGCTCTTCTGAAGAATCGTTTCCTTCATCAGCGTTATCGGATTCATTTTCAAAAACATGCTTAAAGAATTCATCCAATGTGATTGGGGTCCCTGCCATCAGGTTATATTCTTCCAGTGCATCGATGTATTTCTGCAGACCTGTACGGCTGTCTTCGGGTTGGACGGGCTTCTTGGCCTTCTTCATTTTCTTTAAAGATTTTGGAGGCTTTGCCTGAATGTTTTGCCCACCTTCACCAACTTTCAGCGTTGGGCGCGGCTTCAGCATCCCCTCAATAATCTCGGGCTCCAGCGGGCTCTTCCACCTAATTGCCGGACATGCTTGGAGATCTTTCAGCATTCTTTTCGTTTTGGCTGAAAGAGCGACCTCCCATGGAGCTTCTTCTATAAAAGAGTATGATGCCCCCGGCATGTCCACCTTTTTAGGAACGTGTGGCTGGGGCGGTCTCACCTTCCAATTCTCAGACAGTGCAAATTTTCCCTGTTGGTATTGGTCCTCAATCCAGCCTTTGAAGACGAAGCAATCTTCGATTGGATGGCTTACTGCTCGGTGGTAGGGGCAGTAATTAGGATTGTTGGCGTCTCCTGGATGCAGCGGACGTCTTGGATCTGGCAGATTGATGAGCTTGTTGCACACTGCCAGCTCGAACAGTCTCCTCGTTTTATCCTGGGGAAACGAGTAAGGGCGTTTTAGCTTCTCTTTGAAGAATCGTTATCTATCGCTTTGGAGATTAGCTGGTTTTGGACCACTGGGCTGTTACTGATCATCGGCGACGAAAGTAGCTTTCCGTTTTCCCTTTTCGTTTCGAGAATCCGCTTTTGAAGAGGACGGCCTATGGCTTATCTGATCCATCTGATCCAGCTTGTCAATCAACGCCTGGATGGTAGTTGGCTTGAAAAACATCATGAATTGAGATATGGTCGCCTGTGGATCGAGGGTACCCACGAACATGCCTACTGCAGGAGCCTATTCTATGCGCTGTTCACACTTCGACCATAGGTTCCGCCACCGTATTGCGTACTGAACCCATGTTTCACCCGGCTTCACCTTGGCGTTAATTAGTGCGGTGATCGGGGTGCGCTCACTAGCGCTTTAGAATCTTTGTGTAAACAATAGCTCCATTTCTGCAAATGTCTTGACAGAGTCATTCGGGAGCTCGGAATACCACTCGAATGCTGTCTCCGACTAGCTGCCAACGAATTGGCGAAGCAGTAGCTTATCGTCACCTCCGGTGTTGCCGCACAGAGCCCTGAATTGAGCAACGTGCTGGTGTGGATTCCCCGTCCCCTTATATACATGGAATTTAGGGATCGTATACCCCGGCGGGTACTTTATTTGGTCGTACCAGCCCGGATAGGGTCGTCCGGTTTTAACAATTTAGCCGGCCGCTTCGCTCGCCTGTTGAGCTCGTATCTGTTGAGCTATATAGTCGTCAAGGGCGGCTTTGGAGATGGTCTCTTCCTTGGCTGCTGAACAAGCAGGAAGAGGGTTTGATATCTCCCCTCTG
The DNA here is from genome assembly GCA_030015575.1 of Agapanthus africanus. Classification (NCBI taxonomy): domain Eukaryota; kingdom Viridiplantae; phylum Streptophyta; class Magnoliopsida; order Asparagales; family Amaryllidaceae; genus Agapanthus; species Agapanthus africanus. Next base: position 712,441,066 of record CM057342.1, read on the forward strand.
TCGTCTTCAAGGATATGTCTCCCCTCTGTCGTCTTCAAGGATAATCGGAGGGTCTTCAGCTGGAGGATCCGGCTGTATCATCATCCCGACCATATCTTGGAATAAAAGCGCCATTCGTTTTATATTGGCCGCTTGTTCCGCGACCTCTCTGTCTTTCTTCTCTGCGGAGGAACTCAGCATCAGTTTCTTGTTCTTGACGCTGCTCCGACGACGTCTCCGGGCTTTCTTTTGGCCCAGTGAGTGCGGCCATCTGTGTTAGCATCTCCTGGAGCTTTTGCTGTTGTTGCTCCTGAGCCTTTGTCACTGATCGGGTGAGTGGTTGATGGCCCGTGGAGATATGGATATCCTTTTTCCCGGATGCCATATAAACAGTGTGCACCGCCATGCCCCCAGACTTGGGGCGTTTAGGTTTAGTGCCCTTTAGATTCGTCACAGACACGGGGATTTTTTCCATCCTTCTTCTTTTGTGAGCGGTCGAAGTTGAGGGGGCCGTTGTAGCGGGCACCCAAGTAGACGACGCTTTCTGTGGTATGACAGGGTGGTCCTTCTCTTGCCGAACCTTCATTTTCTTCGGTCGGCGGGAGTAGTCTTGGTTAATCACAGAGTCTTGGACCCTTCGCCAGACCCTATGGATTTTGGAGGACAGCCGCTGAGGGGGCTGCTCTGGCTTTGCCTTTTTAACATTCTCTAGAGGCGGGGGAGATCTTTTCAATACAGCAGATGGAGAGTTTTTGCGTACCCTCCTAAGTGGTTCAAAACTGTTCCCAGTTGGAACAACAACATCGATTTCCACCATTGGAGCTGGCGGAGTCAGTCCAGAAGGGGAACTGCCCCCAGCTTTCCTCACTCGGTGCCAATGGCGATGTTGAGAACGTCTTGCAGATAGGATTGCCTCCGTTGTCGGGGTAGCTGCATCGTGCTTCATGCTCTGATGAGAGACTACTGTTGGTGTTAGCCTGTCAAAGACCGACGTCCGTTGAGAGGGAATGGCCAACCTGTCGAATGCAGACTTTCGAGCAGGGGAAGCAGCCTTGGTGACTTCGCTTGGAGCGGGAGTTGGAACGACCAGTCTTGTGAAGACCGACCCCTTAGCAGGAGAAGTCTCTGTGATGACTTCATTTACTGGAGCAGGGATGGCTATCCGTTTCGGGATAACCTCTTCAGGTATTGCGGGCTTGCTCACGGGCCCATTGGAGCTTTGGCCTAGTCTGTTAAAGACCGAGGCGTTGGATTTGGGCGACCTGTTGAGAAGGGCCGCAGTAGTTGTAAGCCGATCAAAGACTGACTTCTTTAGAGCTTTTTGCGACGGCAGTGGGGTGTTGAAGCTCACTGGTGGGAGCATGGTCCCAAAGAATAGCCCAGTGGTGGCTTGCGTCACCTGTTCCACTGGCATCGCGAAAATGGAGGCCGCTTGAGGCCCGTAGGTCATTCCTCCGGCAGGAACGGAGTGGGAGTTGTTGCAGTTGAAAGCCATTGATCTTATGTTTTCTGCACGGAGCAAGACACCAAATCTTAGTACCTCGAATCCAGAGGAAACCATAGCAAACCACGATTCGTTCGCGAAACACGACACACGAAGTGTGGAGTGGAAAGAGGAAAAGGTCCCACCGGGCATGCCAGAATCTGTTTACCGCCGAAAAACCGGGAAGACAAATGTATTGCCTGAATAAGGGGGTAGATGCTATTGGGTTTTATCCGTCCACCTCTCCGAAAATGCCAAGTTGATTTATGGCACCGCTTATCGGAAGTTTGGACAGATGCGGCCAATGTAGCAGATTTCGTCAGATTCCCCCTCATTGTGAGGGGTTTTTGATTGTGGGGACGCTCTTCCCTGCAGGCACAAGCCCCTGCAGTTAATTATGCTACCGCATCGCGGTAACCACTTTCTCCTTCTCCAGATGGTCTTCGTGTCGTGTGTGTTTGTTTTATTTTCGGTTTCCTGTGGATTGTATACAGAGACTAATTTATGTTGTCGCCCGTAGGGCGTGGATTTGTCCAAATCCGTATTTTCTTAGATTTGGGTTTGGGTTGGGTTTAAGGATCGTTAATCTCATTTGAGACTAAAATCAACTTAAACGTTTGTGGAGGATACGCTAGTCTAATTTTAGACTAAGATCTTACTCAACATGATCATTTAGATCCAACAAAAGAGCATTTGGGCTCTTTTGTTTTACTTTAGGGACGTTACGGTCCATAAGTTTAAGGACATCATAGTCCGTGGAGTTTAAGGACATCATAGTCCATAGTTTAAAGACTCATAGTCTATGGGGTTTTAGTTTAGGGACGCTGCGGTCCATAAGTTTAAGAACATCATAGTCCATGAGTTTAAGGACCTCATAGTCCATAGAGTTTAGTTTAAGGACGTTGCGGTCCATAGTTAGTTTAAGGACTTTACGGTCCATTGTTGGTTTTAGGACGTCGCGGTCCATTGTTTCTCTGGTTGTCGGGACCCGCCATCTCTCTGAAGACGTTGAAGAATTACAACGACATATATCAAAGGTATGAAGAGATGTACCCTTAAACCAATGTTGGTTGGGAGATCTGTAGTCAAGTTTGGAACTAAGATCAGTCAAAAAGATTTATGAGCATATGTGCTCAATTAATCTGAATTAGGGGTTTGTGGCCAACTTGGGCTCGGCCTTATTTGTTTGGGCTCAACCCTTTTTATTCAACAATGCTGAGCATTGGTTTGGGTTCTGACAACCTCTTTTTTTTGTCTTTTATTGAGTGTTGAGCACTCATTATGGCTCTGGGGCTTTATTTAAAGAACAATTTATGTTCCCTCAGTGCACACGTGAGGAGCACGTGGCGTGCTTGGCGCTGAGCGCCAGACTTAGAGTGCTAAGGCGCTTCCTGTGAGATAGCGCACATGTGAGGAGCACGTGGCACGCTTGGCACTGAGCGTCAGTCAATGAGTGCAGAGCGCTCTTCATAAAATAGCGCCCATGTGAGGAGCACGTGGTGCGCTTGGCACTGAGCGCCAACCTTGGAGCGCTGGGCGCTGAGCGTCTGACTTGGAGCGCTGAGGCGCTTCTTTAAATTGGAGCGCTAGGAGCGCTGCGGCGCTGTGCGCCAGTCTAGGAGCGCTAAGGCGCTTCTTTTTAATTGGAGCGCTAAGGCTCAGCTTTGATCAGTTCTGCGTTCTGAGAATTAAATTCTCATTTATAAGAGACTTTGTCTCGTGGCTTTAAAAACAAGGTTCTTATTTTAATAGGAGATGCTATAATCTCTTATGTTTTTGTAAAAGACTTTGTCTTTATGGATCTGTGATTTGAAGAGAATTAAGTTCTTCTCTCTCCCTTTTTATGATTAGATGCTATGATCTCTTTTTGTGAAAGACCTCTGTCTTGTAGATCTATGATCTAGAAAAAGAACTAAGTTCTTCTTCTCTTTATGAGATGTTTTTATCTCTCTGTTTTATTTACCTTGAAGAAATTCTTCTTCCGAGATCTTGCTCTTCTCTTTGAGTTGAAATTTCTTAAAGTTTGTGGGTTGGGACCCACCACCTCTCCGACGACACTGAGAGATTACAACGCCATATATCGAAGGTGTGGAGGGATGTACCCTTTGAACCATATCCCACTCATCAGGGGGGAAGAACAGGCTGGAGCTTAAACTTCTCGCTGCTGAAAAAGGCTTCTTTGCGTTCGTGCACGTGCGTCGCACGTGTTGGGCGTACATGTTTGCACGTAGCGCACATGGAGCTTACGCATATGCGCATTATGGGGGGAAGCTATAGCCCTAACTTGGAGAACTAAGCTCCTTTGAGGATTGAATCCTCGCACGTGGTGTGCACGTGCGTTGCACGTAGTGCGCACGTGCGTCGCACGTAGCGCACACGGCACTTGCGCATATGCGCATTATGGGGAGGGCAGCTATGGCCATAACTTGGAGCTCTAAGCTCTTTTGAGGATTGAATCTTCGTACGTGGTGGGTGCACGTGCGTCGCGTGTAGCGCATATGGCTCTTGCACATATGCGCATTATGGAGGGCAGCTATGGCCCTAACTTGGAGCACTAAGCTCGTATGGAGAACTAATCTCCTTTGAGAATTGAATTCTCTACCTTTTTCTAAGAGGTATCCCTTTTTATTTATATGCGAGTGGTAGAGAAGAGATCTCTCTTTTTCCCGATGTGGACCGATGTGGGACTAAAAATATATCCCCCCATTAAGTAGAGCATTACTTAGATTACACGTGCATAGCACATTTGCTCATATGTTTTGATCCCGGATGAATTATGAGGCCCATAATATATCAAATCGAAGGATTTTTCGAGACGCTTTCGATACTATCAGAATTTGGCTGGTTCTCATTCGGAAGTTTGTCAAAATACAGCCCGGAAAATACTGCTTTGCATTTTCTTAAGCGTATCGCTGTCATCTGATACCTTGGGTTCTTTTGCGCAGAAAAATTTGGCGGGAACAAAAATATATTTTTAAATGGAAGGTTAGAATTTTTAATAAAATACCATCAAGTTTACAAAAGAAATAGTTTTCATAAAAATACCATATACTTGTAAAGGCTAAGTCTTATCACTAAAATACCATAACAATTAAAATACAAGTTCATGAAAACCCTAAATATTATAAATCACCATCAAGATTTATTTTTAAACGATATTAAAATATTTTTCATAAAACCCCCTCGAGAAATGCAAACAATATACATACAATGTAAATAATCTATAATAAATATTTAAGGATTCTAGATTAATATAGGCTTAAGCGGTATCATTTCTCTTGAGCCCTGGGGAGCCGGAGAAAGTGAGTGCTTGCATATTCAGGTTAGACAATTTAATGGAGTTATCAAGTGGCAATTGTCTTGGGACAAGACACAAATCCTGCCGTCCATGTGCAGCAGTTGCCCGATTACTCCCAAACTTAAGAGATTCAAGAGCTAAATCTTTTCATAAGATATTTACTCTAATCTGAATACAAACTCAACCATGATCTAAACTTTAACATAAACTTGAACTCTTGATCATGAACTAGAATACTTGACTTGACTTGACCGAACCATGGTTATAACTTGACATGAACTTAACATAAATACCAGAACACAATGGCTGCTATTGAAACTGACTTGACTCGAACCATGAATACAACTTGACATGAAACATGAACACTTGACACGAATGCTTGACATTGACATGAACTCAATGTTGCAACATGATATATTCATGGTTTCGAGTAAGGCAGGTAATTTTAACCGTAACCTAGAATACACGGGGTGTTGGGGTAGTCCAAGTGTGAATCCTGTAAGTCGATACCACGCACCCCACGTGTTCGCGGGGAGGAGGAGTTTGCAAAAAATGATTTTTAAGTGTTTCGTAACATCGACTAAACTCCAGGATCGATACTAAACCCTAACTAACAAACTTAATCGGAGGTTTAACTACTATGCGAGAATGTATACCTCAAAATCTGGCTGTCCTTCTTCCCCTCGCTGTCCTTCTCCTCGTCGTGAGCTCCTCGAAGTGAGAACGGATCGTGCCTCCTCGCCGGCTTCTCCAAATCGAAGAAGATCCACCCGAGAGTTCCAACCTTGAGCTTAACCTCCAAGTTGAGGTAACTAGGTCACTTGGTGTGCTAAACTAAGTAGCCTAGAGTGTGTAGAGAGTGATTAGGGATCTAGTTGTCTTACAAACCCTATGATTTTCAACTCATGAGACAATTAGGGTTTGAGAATGAGATGAAGAAAGCTTGAGGAGAATGAGGGAGAGCAAGTATCAATAGAATGACAATGAATAAAGATTATGTGAAAATGGCTTATGTTTTTGACTTTAAACCAAAAGAAAACATCTCATACAAATATCTCAAGTAATATCTCAAAATATCTAAGTCTTCAAATATCACAAAAGTCCAAAGAAGTCAACATAAAGCCATGTTCACATATCACTAAAATACCACAAAGTTTCCCACCTCATTTCTGTTGGAGATAGTGCCCTCAGAGTCAATTATTGGATCACAGGCACGTGATTGCAATGATTGAGGGAGGACCTATCCCAGGAGGACAGTCTTACTCGAGATGATAGTATGCTATCTGGTTTACCTTTATCATCGTGTACTGCTTTAGGTGACCTGACATGTCACTATTACACGTTGATAGAGCCCCTAGGATTCTTGCTTGACGACCAGCAGTATGATGGCGATCATATACGTGGGAGCTGGGGTCTATAAGCACATCCTTAAAAGGTCCCTAGTCGTAGGAGTTTCGAGACTGGGCATCGATACTCCATTAGTAGACTAGTGTATACAGTCGAGACCCCGACGAGGGGCGGTGGCCGGTCTCACAAGCCACTGGTGTCAGTTGGTTCACCTAAGATGTATACAGGTGCTCATTGGGTTATGAGTACACCGGACAGGACTCGCCGGGAACCTGCTAGTTGGTCTTATACCAGACGTCAGATAGCAGTTCCCTGGTGACATGTGTACAGGTTAGTTCATCGACCTGAGGATCGTCATTTGTCTCGTGTGAGTTCCCACTGTGCTTTGATTACTACCCAACCACGGCTCAAAGGAGTCGTGCAAACAGGTTTTAGTTGGGCACAGTCCCGAGCCACATGGAGGCAGTGAGCGGATCTTCAGGGGTTCGTCTCTCCCGGTATTGGGGGTGAGGTCGCGCTGTGTCTAGGAGAGCCATTACGCAAAGCCCTCGGCCGAGGCAGGAGATTTACTGGTAGGTATTCCAGTAGTATCTCAGGGCGTTCTGGGCTACACTCCGACACGACTTGTACCGCTTTTGGGGGTCTGACTTTTACCAACCCCCTAGGCCCGCCATGCGATACTCATAGACGAACGGACCGGACTGTACGGATATTGTCACTGACAGGCTCAGTTGGGTGTCGGGGTGAGCTTCCTCATCGACGTCCCTTTTGGTCAATAGCTGGTGGCCCGTCACGTATTGGCTTATACCTCTGACGTGCCAGTGGTTAAATCCACAGCCATAGTATTGACGAGTCTTTAGAGTCCACCACACTTTCAGTTACTCAGCTTTCGGGCGAAACGCTGTAGAGGCCGTATGGAGATATGGCAGGGTTCGATCAGATACGTGCGGTATTGCACGGATCAGGATCGAACGGATTTTACTAGCCGGCTTTGGCTTAAGCCGATCCTAGTCTAGTACCGTGTAGATTTTGTCTCATTGCATTTGTATCCGGTCGGAATACAGATGCGGGTGTGTATGCACAGTATCGGGGTTTTCCTGTAATTTATTACGGGGCCAGTTTTCTGGAGTTGCCAGTTTGCATTCCGTTCCGGCCGGTTTTCCTTTGTTTTTTCCCGGCCGGACTTTTCTGATGGAGGGGGTTATTTGCAGTTTTGCAAATAACACTTTGTGGAGGACTTATTTGCATAATGATTAATTATGATAGCATCTTTTTATTCCATTCTTTTCCTTCATCCTTTCATGCTTTATTGTGATGAGATTTGATTAGAATGGTTGATGTAAGTTTGTGATGATGATGTTTAGGATATAGTCACCATTCTCTTTATCCTACACTCACCTTCCTTCTAAGGTTATGCTTGTTATTTCATTCCTCCACCATTCTTACTAGAAGATGATAAGTTATTCATGGTTAAGAAAAAGAAGAGAGAAGAAGAAGAGAGAGCTTGATTCTTGAGAGTTTCCTTCTTGATCTTGCTTTCATGCAAGGAAAAATGAAAGCACCATATTTTCCTTGTCCTCATTCCTCCATCCAAAGGCAACAAACCCCAAAGTGAGACTATGATTCTACACTACACATTCTACAGCAAATCTTGAGCATGTCGAGTTGCCGGCTTCATGCTCGAGTTGCCTCGGTATTGAGGCGGGAGCCCGTAAAAGACAAAGGCGATGTGGTGCCCTTTCCGGCGAGGAGGCGACGATATGGAGACTACACTTTCCGCGGGAGATCGGGGCGATGATGAGAAGACCGGAGGACCGGATCTCTTGGTATACTTCTCACCCCATCTCTAGATAGCTAGTATAGGTTAATGGTTAACGATCCGGGTTTTCTTTGTCCGCGGTAGCGCCGGTTTCCGAGCAAGGGAAAAATTTTGATTCCGCAATTTGGCCTCGAGTAAGACGGCCGGGGCGCTGCCGTGGCGCAACATGGTATCAGAGCCACGCCATTAACCTTACCTAGCTTCGTTTGATGTGTTTGCGTTTCCGATCGAACAAAAAATTCCAAAAACCGCGTTTTGTGTACATCAGTTTTCTGTCGATTTTTTCCGGGCTCGAAAAATTTTTCAGGTGATTGCAGAATGATGTACAGGAAATTATAAGACATCTGGGAAATTTTGGGCATTAGTTACTGTAGATCCGCCGCGGAAGCGCGGCGTAACCCTCCTTTGCGCCGCTCTTCCGCCGCGGTTCAGTTTGGTCTCTGGACCAAATTTTTCCAGTGAGGTTTTTACATGAAAATGGGGTATTTGGAATATTAAAATTTGGCCCAGGTTTTCTGTGAGTGCTACAGTTTTGATTGGGGGCCCACTTGTTAATTTTTGGTCAATTGGAAACTTTTAAACACATTTTTCACAGTATTTACATTATTTCTGCGACCGTGAATGTCACTCGATCGGTAAATCCGGTCTAACTGCTATAGCCCGGTTAGACGGATTTGCGAACGTGACTTTCACGTTGATGTTCTATGTTTATGCTGTGATGTTGCGGATCGGTCGTGGGGGATAGCCTGGATGCAATGCTAGTACAGTTTTATTGTATTATGTACATTTGATATTGCGGGGCGAGCGTCCGACATGTGGACTGCCGTCACTGCCTGTTTGTATTATTCTTTTGGGGCACGACCTGGTTGCGGTCGATGTACCCGGTGTATGTATATTTTACTTTCTGTACTAGGGTTACCCCGCGGAGGGGTGCACGGATAGCCGGGTTCTGGAGGGCAACGGGCCCGCATCTCCGGGCATTGAGACAGAGGGGGCTTCAGTCCAGGATTGGCGGGCTATTCGCCGCACTCGTAGGGGGTACAGGTTGACCCAGGAGGGGTGCCCAAGTTACCGGATTCCGTGAAGTGCTGGGTGGTCCATTCACGGTGCTGAAGGGGGCTGCCTCGCTTCAGGTTTTGGCGGGTGACTTGCCGCGCCCGTAGGGGTCTAGGATTTCATTGCACAGGCTATCCACACGACCAGGGGAACGTCGGGTTTCAGCAGCGGCTCTGTGAAACCCGGGGCTTCCAGATATCTGTATTGTTCTGTGATGCTGTACATTTCTGTGATGTTGCATTCTTATCACGCCTTGAGCGAAATACTATATATTGGTATATATATATTAGTAGATGTTGTATATGTTTTACATCCGCGCTAGTCCAGTCCCCGCTCTGCCGTTAGTTAGCTAACCTAACGGGTGATGACGGGACCCAGTGGCGAATGCGGATGGCATATACGTACGTCAGTATATTTTCGTTCTTTGTGGTGTGATCAATTGATGGGACTGCATTGATTCGGATCAATGCAAGTTTAAACAAACCTAATCTGATGTTGTTGGAACACTTTTTCAAAAAGCTGTTATTGCAAGGACGTTCTCTTTTGTTTTGCATAGTGGTATTCATTTGGAATATCCTGCTCCTCAGTCGACGAGGCAAGGGCCGAGATCCCTTCACCGGGAGTGACCCCTTGGACAGAAGTTTGCGTCAGGGCATTAACTTCACTATAGCCGATTACTTTTGCTTTGCATCGTGGTATTCAGTTGGAATATCCTGCACCTCATTCTACGGGGAAAGAGCCGAGATCCCTTCACCGGGAGTGACCTCTTTAGTAAAGGTTTTCGTCACTATATTTTATAAAAGGCTATGCAGTTCCTTCAACGATATCAAGTTCATTACGTTAAAGGTTTTTCGCCAAAAACCATTCGTAGCCCTCCGTCATTTCCTACAGGTATTATTTGGTATTCGTGCTGCGTTTGTTGACCTAGTCAAGACGTAGTGTTCGGTAGCTAAGTGGTACTTGTTTGTTGCATAAGTGGGATTGGTTAGGACAGTCGTGCGGCCTTGTTGACCTAGTCAAGGGCACGTACGGGTGGGTTTAATGCGATCCAGAACAATGACGGGTTGAACTTGACTGGCGGTTTATGGTTTGTTGACCTAGTCAAGGTCATAAACCGCTTGGGGTAAAAATCACATCGGGAGTTTCAAAAGAACTGAAACTTGCCAGGCATGCGCATACCTTCTGGAGTGTGGTGACTTGAGTGGATTCCGTCAAGTTATCATGCGATGATAGTTGGATCCCGATTCCCACTGATGAGTTGGTTTACTCCTCGGGTGATCCCGACTAATTCTTCTTTCAGGTTTGGAAGAGAATTTGAGGTACAGTGGGAGGTTTCCAGATTAGACAAAGTGGTAACCATTCTGATCTAGGTTAGAGTGCACGCTGAGTGTTTCTTTTCTCTCTCTCTGGCAGCGACCATTGACCCGACCCTGGACTTTGACTCAGTGACCAAGTTGACCGAACCTTCTTAACAATGGCTTTTGGATTGTCAGAGTTGCAGACCTCATTGCCACTCCTACTTTTACCCTTTTCTCCAGGACACCCCGTATTACTATGAACGTCCACTTCCATTGGACAAAACCATCGTATGGTTATATACGAACTCGAAGGACTTCGAGGATGGTTTCTGGTTCTGGAGAAAACGGATAGGACTATTCAGTTGTCTTTTCTTTTCACCTTCTCTCGGGTTGCGAGTACTCCTTGGTTTAGGAGTAGTACACCTATTACGTAAATTGGATAGTCTTCTTCCAAACCATAGGCTGGTGCCGACCGGTAGGGAATGAAGAAAACCAGTTAACCTAGACGGTGTACAGAAGGTATTAAGTTCAGACAAAGAAAGGGATTAGTAGGAGGGCAAAGTAAATTGCGACTAATATTCACGACCAAACCAAGTATTTCTTCGCCAATCCTAAATCACCTTTGTATTTCTCCAGGACACTCCGTATCACTACGAAGATCCACAGTTTATTGGATATTCCATCGTATGGTTATATACGAACTCGAAAGGAACTTGTTCCAGTTCGGGGATGGATTCTGGTTCAGGAGAAATAGGAATAAAGTACATTCAGGTGTCTTTTATCTTCACCTTCTCTCGCATTGCGAGTGCTCCTAGGATTAGGACAGTACACCCTTTATGCTTATTGGATAATCTTCTTCCAAACCATAGGCTGGTGCCAAACGGTAGGGAAGGAAGAAAACCAATTGGCCTAGAGGGGTGTGCGGACGGTAATGACTAAAGACATATAAAGGGATTTGGACAGATGGCAAAGAGATATACGGTTACAGTTGTGAATCTGGATAATGGAAGAGGCATTACTAGGAATACCAGGATACCCCGACGAAACATTTCAATGTTTCAGTTTCACTGTGTACTGTTAATAGAAAACTGATTTCCCGATTATACACTTACTCCAGGGTATGTATTTACCAGGTATGATTCTCACATCTGTATGGTTTTACAGATGATGAGTGGGAGTAAGTTATTGGGAATTGGGTGATCATCCTCATTATATCGGGATTCGTTGTAATCGGTGATATTTGAGGAAGTCACCTGGGTTGTTTGCCGGTCGGCAAATATTTGGTTTTGAATATCCGCTGTTGTGCACCAATTTCAAATCGATATATCTGTACGTCTATTTTCATAGAGTGAGATATACCTTTTGATATTATGTCGATGACATTTACCTATATCAGTGGATGGTTAGGTAAGGAGCATTGAACAGCGGTGTAATTCTTCTTAACCATAAGTACAGTTTTCAACCTACGACGCACAGTGAAAGAGTTGTTAGACTCAGCGGACTTATACAGAGTATTGTATGTTGTCCAGTGTCCATTAGGACAGAGGGGTTGGTGCTCGTACTATATTCGGTTTACTTATGGCTTTTCTAGATCTTAGACATGTGCTTCGTGGAAACACAGTGTCTAAGTTTTGAGGAGTTATAGGTATTTGAATACAGTAGAGAACCAGGTGTAGCAAGTATCGGGATTCTTCAAGGTGATCGAAGATGTAGATACTTGTGTATGGTGTTCAGTTGATAGTAATGATAAAGAGAAATTGCTTTTCTTTCAGGTTACTCATAATTGGAAGCATTCCTAAGTTAAGTAACGCTGATCGGCCTCCTTCCATTTACTTTACATGCACTGGAGATAGCTGCATGATTTGAATCTGGTTCAATTAAATCAGTGCCTCTGGTTCTATATTGGATATAGAACAGTTCATATCTTAACGATGTTAAGGTACGGGGAGTTGTCCGGCTTATGATTAAAACCAGACACTGGACAACTCAAGGCACGTTTCTGTAATGGCTGTTTGTGGGTTGACCCAGGCTATGACGAGGGTTGATTTTTTACCATCTGGATGAACAATAGCAATATTGTTCTACACTCGCCACAGTTTTTATTAAAAATGGATTTTTTCAAAAACAGAAGTGGGAGTATGGTAGAACTGGAAGTAATTCCAGAACCGCAAACGATTACTGAAGATTTAATAAGGAACCTAAAGATTCAATCTGATTTGACATTCCATTGGCCACTCCGCAGATACGGTGGGTAACTTCAGGCACCCGAGAGGTACTCCGGTAGCCTCAAGGACGGTGACAGGGAAGTTCTTGTTTACCCACACTTGCCATTGTTGTTGTTCCAGGCTGCGAGACCCGGTGGGAGGATGAGTATAGCGTCGTTCTAAACTAGCTTTAGAAGTGCACGTCTATATGACTCTGGCAGAGGGTTGTCGTAGTCAGTGGGAGCAGCGGAAGCATTGGTGGACTTCATGCTTATGTCTATTTATAGACTAAAGCAGATATAGCGGAGTTAGATCATCTGTTTCTGATGTGACAGTCATGGGTTTGACGTCATCAGAATAGGGGATGGATCTGTTGAGAAGGTAGTAGGAAGTGATATTCCTATACTACGATCGGTTATACTTTGGTCGTCACACAGTGTTTTCTCCACATGGGACTTGGATATTTTATCAGACATACTGGTTACTAGATCTATGGTTTTAGATCTAAATTTGGGTGGTTTCCCAATCAGGGTACTTTGACAGCATTCTAAGAGTATTTAGAATGGACGACTCCTGGCATGGTAGTGTACCTGCAGGTAATGGAGTCACCCTCTCTAAAGGTGTCTTACAGACTAAAGGGGAGAGGGATACGCATGATTGACAGATCACTTGCTTAGGCAATTGAGTCAATCATGAGATGTCAAGTACCACACCAGATGTTGTTCTTGCAGTAGGTGCAATAAGTTGATATTAATCCAATCCTGGAAAAACAGTCGGAAGCAGTTTTAGAACATAAGTGAATGTTCTAGGGATATAATAACGGCTGCCTCCTTTAGGAGACGGTTATCACTCCAGGCTTCCAAGGTGACATGGACGACAAGGAGGTTGTCAGAGTTATAGTTCTCCCTCTGACGAGGGGCAGTATTTTGGACAGGTGGTCCAAGGCAATACTGAGGGCGGCATGGCGCAGGATACTGATTAAGTTCAGTTGATGATACAGTCTAAGAAGTTTGGATTTGGAGTTCATTTATGAGCTAGGTCCCATCAGACATCCAGACATTCTAAGACAGGTATTGCTCATTTCGGGAGATGGCTTTCTCCGCGAACTTGAGATATAGAGAGACATAGAAAGAAACATCACAGCGGATCCACTCACTGAGGCTATTCCTCGAACGCAATAGTTTCGTAAACGAGTTTTGTGAGACTGACTAGTAGAGGAGTTGGGTGTTCGGTATCACACGGGCTGTGAGTATGCGACATCGCAATAATTAGCCTTGAGTGCAAGTGGGAGATTGTTGGAGATAGTGCCCTCAGAGTCAATTATTGGATCACAGGCACGTGATTGCAATGATTGAGGGAGGACCTATCCCAGGAGGACAGTCTTACTCGAGATGATAGTATGCTATCTGGTTTACCTTTATCATCGTGTACTGCTTTAGGTGACCTGACATGTCACTATTACACGTTGATAGAGCCCCTAGGATTCTTGCTTGACGACCAGCAGTATGATGGCGATCATATACGTGGGAGCTGGGGTCTATAAGCACATCCTTAAAAGGTCCCTAGTCGTGGGAGTTTCGAGACTGGGCATCGATACTCCATTAGTAGACTAGTGTATACAGTCGAGACCCCGACGAGGGGCGGTGGCCGGTCTCACAAGCCACTGGTGTCAGTTGGTTCACCTAAGATGTATACAGGTGCTCATTGGGTTATGAGTACACCGGACAGGACTCGCCGGGAACCTGCTAGTTGGTCTTATACCAGACGTCAGATAGCAGTTCCCTGGTGACATGTGTACAGGTTAGTTCATCGACCTGAGGATCGTCATTTGTCTCGTGTGAGTTCCCACTGTGCTTTGATTACTACCCAACCACGGCTCAAAGGAGTCGTGCAAACAGGTTTTAGTTGGGCACAGTCCCGAGCCACATGGAGGCAGTGAGCGGATCTTCAGGGGTTCGTCTCTCCCGGTATTGGGGGTGAGGTCGCGCTGTGTCTAGGAGAGCCATTACGCAAAGCCCTCGGCCGAGGCAGGAGATTTACTGGTAGGTATTCCAGTAGTATCTCAGGGCGTTCTGGGCTACACTCCGACACGACTTGTACCGCTTTTGGGGGTCTGACTTTTACCAACCCCCTAGGCCCGCCATGCGATACTCATAGACGAACGGACCGGACTGTACGGATATTATCACTGACAGGCTCAGTTGGGTGTCGGGGTGAGCTTCCTCATCGACGTCCCTTTTGGTCAATAGCTGGTGGCCCGTCACGTATTGGCTTATACCTCTGACGTGCCAGTGGTTAAATCCACAGCCATAGTATTGACGAGTCTTTAGAGTCCACCACACTTTCAGTTACTCAGCTTTCGGGCGAAACGCTGTAGAGGCCGTATGGAGATATGGCAGGGTTCGATCAGATACGTGCGGTATTGCACGGATCAGGATCGAACGGATTTTACTAGCCGGCTTTGGCTTAAGCCGATCCTAGTCTAGTACCGTGTAGATTTTGTCTCATTGCATTTGTATCCGGTCGGAATACAGATGCGGGTGTGTATGCACAGTATCGGGGTTTTCCTGTAATTTATTACGGGGCCAGTTTTCTGGAGTTGCCAGTTTGCATTCCGTTCCGGCCGGTTTTCCTTTGTTTTTTCCCGGCCGGACTTTTCTGATGGAGGGGGTTATTTGCAGTTTTGCAAATAACACTTTGTGGAGGACTTATTTGCATAATGATTAATTATGATAGCATCTTTTTATTCCATTCTTTTCCTTCATCCTTTCATGCTTTATTGTGATGAGATTTGATTAGAATGGTTGATGTAAGTTTGTGATGATGATGTTTAGGATATAGTCACCATTCTCTTTATCCTACACTCACCTTCCTTCTAAGGTTATGCTTGTTATTTCATTCCTCCACCATTCTTACTAGAAGATGATAAGTTATTCATGGTTAAGAAAAAGAAGAGAGAAGAAGAAGAGAGAGCTTGATTCTTGAGAGTTTCCTTCTTGATCTTGCTTTCATGCAAGGAAAAATGAAAGCACCATATTTTCCTTGTCCTCATTCCTCCATCCAAAGGCAACAAACCCCAAAGTGAGACTATGATTCTACACTACACATTCTACAGCAAATCTTGAGCATGTCGAGTTGCCGGCTTCATGCTCGAGTTGCCTCGGTATTGAGGCGGGAGCCCGTAAAAGACAAAGGCGATGTGGTGCCCTTTCCGGCGAGGAGGCGACGATATGGAGACTACACTTTCCGCGGGAGATCGGGGCGATGATGAGAAGACCGGAGGACCGGATCTCTTGGTATACTTCTCACCCCATCTCTAGATAGCTAGTATAGGTTAATGGTTAACGATCCGGGTTTTCTTTGTCCGCGGTAGCGCCGGTTTCCGACCAAGGGAAAAATTTTGATTCCGCAATTTGGCCTCGAGTAAGACGGCCGGGGCGCTGCCGTGGCGCAACAATTTCCTCCATCTCACAAAAGATTTCATCAATAAAGGAAAACCCTAATTGAGGTGTCTCACTCCAAGAAACAATCTTGATCAAATTAAAAGAATGCCCCTCTCATCCGTATATACATACCCGCATCCGTATTCCGAGAAACACGAATACAATAAGACAAAACTAATCCAATAATTAAATACTAGTATCCGGCATAAACCAAAGCCCACTAGTACTGTCCACCCGAACATCATATGCGCACAAGTACACGTATGTGATCGAACCCTGTCGTAAAACTATACGACCTCTACATCGTTTCGCCCGAAGCTGGGAAACCCTCTGTGTGGGACTCTAAAGACTCGACAGTACGTTGGAAGTGGGTTTAACCACAAGCGCGTCAGCGATACTAGCTGCACGTAACGACTACCCAGGTATCTGTCGATAAGAAGGCTGACGAGCAAACTCATCCGTACCCCTACAGAGCCTGTCTGTGGCAATCTACGTACAGTCCGGTCTGTTCATCTAAAAGTATCGCATATCGGGCCTAGAGGGGCGGCAAGCGTCAGAACCCTAATAGCGCAATAAGTCGTGTCGGAGTGCAGCTAAAACACCCTGAGAAACTACTGGAATCCCTACCAGCAAATCTTTCTTGCCCTGGCCAGGGACTTTGTGTAATGGCTTTCCGAATCACAGCGCGACATCAACCCCCAATACCGGGAGAGACGAATGCTATCTAATCGCTACTGCCTCCAAGCGCTTCGGGACCGCACCCAACTACTACCTGTTTGCACGACTCAATAGAGCCGTGGTAGGGTAGTAATCTAAGAACAGTGGGAACACACTTGAGGCGAAGTAGCAGTGTCAAGTCAACGGACTATACTGTACTCATGTTACCTGAGAACTGCTACCTGACGATAGGTATAGTACCAACCAGCAGTTCCCCACGAGTCCGTCCAGTATAACTAATAACCCAATGAGCACCTGCATACTATCTTCAGTACGACGTACCAATGGCTATGGGACAGACCATCTCTCCTGCTGGGATGAGAAGCGTATACACTAGTCTACTCTGGAGTTTCGATGCTCTGTCTCGATAATCCTACTACTAGGGACCTTTATAAGGATGTGCATGTAGTAGTTTACTAGTGTGACTGCCATCACAACGCTGGTAGTCAAGCAAAGATCCTAACAATCTCCCACTTGCACTAAGGCCATGTGCTGGCATATCGCAGACTTATCATCTCGAATAGCCTCTCGAACTGTGTCTGAGAGATGGCCTTTGTGAATGGATCTGCAGTGTTGTCCTCAGTAGCAACTCTCCGTACCTCGATCTCCCGGTGATCCACGATCTCCCTGATCAGGTGATACCGCCTCAAGATGTGTCTGAACTTCTGATGGGACCTGGGTTCCTTTTCTAAAGATATAGCCCCATTGTTGTCACAATACAGAGGTATTGGATCAATAATAGATGGAACCACCTGAAGTTATGTTAAGAACTTCCTCATCCAGACTGCTTCTTTTGCGGTATCAGAAGCTGCGATATACTTCGCTTCCATCATCGAGTCAGCAACGGT
This sequence comes from Agapanthus africanus, assembly GCA_030015575.1. NCBI lineage: Eukaryota > Viridiplantae > Streptophyta > Magnoliopsida > Asparagales > Amaryllidaceae > Agapanthus > Agapanthus africanus. Next base: position 712,458,558 of record CM057342.1, read on the forward strand.
GTCCTGCTTGGAACTCTTCCAACAGACCGCCCCTCCATTGAGGGTAAAGACATAACCCGACATGGACTTGGAGACATCCTTGTCACTAGGGAAGCTGGAGTCAGCAAATGCCTCGATCTGGAGGTCTTTTCCCCCGTACACCAAGAACATTTCCTTAGTCCTTCTCAGGTACTTGAGAATGTTCTTAACTGCTATCCAGTGCTTCTTCCCAGGGTTTGACTGATACCGGCTTACCACGCTTAGTGCATAAGCTACATTTGGTCTGGTACACAACATCGCATACATTATAGAGCCTACCGCAGAAGCGTAGGGTATAATAGACATGCGATCCCTTTCCAAATCAGTATTGGGAGACATCTCTTTGGAGAGGGTGATTCCGGGACAAGTCGGTAAATTACCGTGCTTTGAATATTCCATACTGAATCTTTTTAGTATGGTGTCGATGTACCTGGACTGTGAAAGTCCCAACATCCTTTTAGATCTATCACGATAGATCTGGATCCCCAGAATGTTAGAGGCATCACCCAGGTCTTTCATGAAGAACCTTTGTGACAAGAACCCTTTGACAGATTGTAGAATAGGAATGTCATTTCCTATCAAAAGAATATCATCCACGTACAAGACGAGGAATACTACAGTTCTTGCTACAATCTTACTATAAATGCATGGCTCATCTGGATTTTTGATAAAGTCAAATTCTTTGACTGTCTCATCAAAATAAATGTTCCAACTCTGCGATGCCTGCTTTAGTTCATAAATGGAATTAAGAAACTTGCACATTTTCCCGCTACTCCCACTCTGAATGAAACCCTCTGGCTGGTCCATATAGACACTCTCTTCCAAATTATCATTTAGAAAAGCGGTCTTTACGTCCATCTGCCAAATTTCATAATCGTGTTAGGCAACAATGGCAAGAAGGATCCTAATGGATTTGAGCATAGCCACTGGAGAAAAGGTTTCATCATAGTTAAAACCAGGTCTTTGACGAAATCCTTTTGCAACAAGTCTAGCCTTATAGGTTTCAACCTGTCCATCTACACCAATCTTCTTTTTGAAGATCCATTTGTAGTCTACGGGTTTTACCCTTTCTGGAGCAATGTCCAAAGTCCATACTTTGTTTGTGTACATGGACTCCATCTCGGTCCGCATTGCATCCAACCATTTTACCGAGTTTGTGCTCTGAATGTCTTGCTGGAAGTTAGTTGGCTCATCATTATCAATGATGCAATCCTCTCTATCCCCGTTTACGAGAAAACCGTAGTGTCTCTCGGGCGGATGAGACAGCCTACTACTCATGCAGAGTGGCACGGGAATGTCCTGTTCTTCTGAAACTTCTGGTTCTATCAAGCTTTCAGTAATAGCTTGTGGCTCTAGAATTTTTTCCAGTTCTATTACGCTCCCACTAGTTCCTTTTTCTAAAAATTGATGTTCCAAAAAGTGGGCATGACGAGAAACAAAAACCTTTTGTTCCTCTGCATAATAGAAAAGATACCCCCCGGAGTTCTTTGGGTATCCCACAAACTTATATAGTACTGAGCGTGCCTCGAGTTTGTCCGCATGCTGCTTTTTAACAAAAGATGGACATCCCCATATCTTCAGATTTGAAGATAGGGTTTCTTCCCACTCCACATCTGATATGGTGTGGTAGGCACAGTCTTGGTAGGAACCTTGTTCAATAGATATGCAGCTGATTCTAGTGCATAGCCCCAGAATGATCGCGGTAACTCAGCGTTACTCATCATGGAATGCACCATATCCAATAAAGTTTGGTTCCGTCTCTCCGATACACCGTTGTGTTGTGGTGTGTATGGAGGAGTAAGCTAAGAGAGAATTCCATTATCTTTTAGGTAATCCAGGAACTCGGCACTCAAGTATTCACCACTTCGATCAGATCTCAGTGTCTTGATACTTTTGCCGGTTTGATTTTTCACTTCATTCTTATATTCTCGGAATTTTTCAAAGGCCCCGGATTTATGTTTCATCAAGAAAATATGTCCATACCTAGAGAAATCATTCGTAAAAGTAATGCAATAGGAATAACCACTTCTTACATGTGTAGACATTGGACCACACACGTCGCTGCGTATGAGTCCCAAGAGCTCGCTTGCTCTTACTCCGTGTCCAGTGAACGGAGTCTTTGTCATCTTTCTTTTGAGACATGATTGACAAGTTGTATAAGATTGATACTCAAACGGATCCAAATATCCTTCTTTATGTAACTTGGTCAACCTTGTTTCGTTGATGTGACCCAGTCTACCATGCCATAAGAAAGCTTGATTTAATTCTGGAGTCTTTCTTTTATATGTGTTATGGACATTGAAAATTTGCAATTGGTTTAATACGTATATACCGTTGTTTAGAGTACCTGGCCCAATCAGACCATGATTAAGGTGGATGTTTACGACATCGCTTACAAATGTAAAATCATAATCTTCTTTAGATAACAAAGATACAGAAATGATATTACAAGTCAAATTAGGTACACAAAAACAGTTGCGCAAAACCAAAATATGTCCACTTGTCAACCCTAAGTGATATTCCCTTACGGACACAGCATCCACGCTCGCTCCGTTAGCAACTCTGAGGGTCATATCACCGGTCTTCAGAACCCTACGGCTTCTCAGTGCCTGCAAAGAATTACAGATATGAGATCCTGATCCGGTATACAATACCCAGGAAGTAGAGTTGATTGACAGACAGTTTTCAATTACAAACACACCTGAAACCGAAGCCACAACTTGCTTCGGGTCCTGGTTCTTGGCCTTCTAAGCCCTGCAATCTTTCTTCCAATGGCTCTTCTTATGACGGTAGAAGCATTCTTCCTTTCCTACTGTCGGCCCCACTACTTTTGTCTTGCCCTTTGCTTCCACCTTACGAACACCGCCTCTCGGCTTGGTGGGGGCCTTCCTCTTCTTTCCTTTGGCTTTTGCCTTGGATCTAGAAGAAAAGGCTCCACCAACAAGTAGAGCGGGTGTTTCCCTGGATTTCTGCAGGGTGCCCTCAGCACTCCTCAACATGTTGAGGAGTTCTGGAAGTTCAATTTCTTTACCTTGAATATTAAAATTCAAGATAAACTGGGCGTAGGTGGAAGGGAGGGATTGCAGAATTAAGTCTGTATACAGCTCATTCTCCAACGTGGTCCCGAGGTCCGCGAGCTCCTCAATGTAGCCGATCATCTTAAGGACGTGTTCCCCTACAGATGACCCGATGGCCAACCTCTCCTGAAATAGCTTCTTCGAGGTCTCGTATCTTGCGATACGAGATTGCTCTCCATATAATTCCTTGGTATGGAGGAATATGGATTCGAGATCCATATTCTCGTGCTGCCTCTGGTGCTCATTGTCCATAGAGGCCAGCACGAGGCACTTGGACGTGTTCCCTATGCTCGACGCTGGACTCTGGACCTGGGATGGAGGGGGTTTTAGTAGTAAGGAAATAACTCAATTTGTCATACGTGATTGCCATCTTGACATTCCTGAACCAATCTTTATAGTTTGGCCATGTTAATATGTTTTTATTTAATAGTAACTTAAGGCCCATCATCTTGGTTGCTGCAATTAGGAGAGACAGAAGAAACACTTTAGTATGATGCTCTTGCAAGTTTAGATTGGTTTTTAGTTTATCTAAACAAGATGGCTCCCACTGTATCTCGAATCCTTCCTCAAACCATAAAAGAAGAATTAGTCAGGATTAATCTCACCGTACAATACTTGCTTAACTTTTCAGCCAGGCTAGTGTCGGTACTTCGAGGGAGGTTTTACGACGCTTTCGTGAAGTTCCTTAATTAAATAACCTCTTTTCCCTGGAGGCGTAGCCCCGCTAACTTTGTTCTAGACACCTACTTGGTTTATAGCATTGATCGTTAAGTGAAAAAATCTCCCGAGGAGTAGCATATACTCACAGTAGGATCGGAATCCAAATATCATTGTGTGATAAAGTCAAAAGAATCCTACCAAAATTATCACACTCCAAATGGTATGCAATGCCAGCAGGTTTTAGTTTCTTTAGAAACTCCTGATGTGGATTTTTTCCCCATGCTCTTATGACCTTGACGAAGGCTAACATATCATAAGTCACATGTCAAGTTCTACCCGTCATTGTCCAGGTTAATTTGAACCCACCCCCACATACCCTTGATGAAAGCCAAAATAATAGTACGACTGTGCCAAACTAACACATTTATCTATTCTACAGATGAATATTTAGCAGCTACCAATCACTATGCCTTGGCGAAGGTCAAAATACATAGCTTGAATACTACTGAATATCCAACTGAAATGACGGAGGGCAACGAATGGTTTTGGAGAAACCGTGAACGTAGTGAACTTGATATAATCGAAGGAACCTGTTAGATTTTAAAAGGAGTGGTTTAAGCTCCGCATTTTAAAAGTTTTACTGTTTTGGAAAAACCGAGTGGTTTTGAAATTGTTCCAACGATTCAGCTTTGGTTTATTTGCTTTGCATTAATGTAATACAGTTCCATCAATTAACCTACCATTGCAGAAAAAAGATGAAAATACAATGTACGCTTTTGTCATCCGCATTCGCTACGGGCCCCCCCGTATTACACCGTTAGGTTATATAACTAACGCCAGAGCTGGGGGTTGGACTAGCGCGGATGCAAAACATAAGCAACGACTATTATATAATATATATATATATATGTATCCATTCGTTAGACGCAATAATAGGCATTCCAGATCACAGATGAAAACATTGGATATACTAGGAATTCCGCGTTTCGTTTAAGCCTGTAACGAAAGACGGATTCCACGGTCGTGATGAATAGCCAAACCCCACCCCAGACCCCTACGGGTGCGGCAAACTACCTGCCAAATACCCAATGTGTAGCAACCTCCCTCATCAAAGTGAGTAGGCCACTCGTCACTTCAAAGTATCCGGTAGTTTGTGCACCCCACCTTGGGTCTATCCTAGGAGCAATAAACAGTAAATGAAATAATACAACGGTGGGTACAACCTCAACCCGGATGTGCCCCGTGAATAAATATTACATCAAATTACAATTTACATTTGAATGAAATAATATAACACCTCACATCCCCTGCTATTCATTCACGACAATCCAACAATATTCATATACACAAACCACAAAAGCATCGCAGATATTTGCAATCCCCAACTAACCGACATATAGCAATTAGCGGAAGTTTACGAACACATATATCACAACTTGAAACATTAAACGACGTTAAAACCGTGACTTCGAAACACCCCGTATTGCCACAGTAAATAATTGACAGCATATTCAAAATTGGCAAAAACAAACAACTCCTGAAACCCTAGATCCAAGTAACAAGACCACAGTACAAAACATGAAGCAATTCCCTTCTGTAAAACCGGTGAGGCCGGGCATTTTGGCTTTTTGGCCGGTCCATTTCAGAGGAAGTGTATCGTTTTTGGTGTGTGTTCACTTTACAAGTAAAGGAGTACTCTGCAATTTCTAAAAATTTTTTAGAGCCTCGTAAAAAATCAATAGAAACTAGGATCTATGCTTCGATGTTTTGGGGTTATTTCGGTTTCGTAGTTTTACTTGTCGTTTAATCTATTAGTTATGGTTTAGTCGTCTCTGATACCACTGTAAGTCGATGCCACATGCCCCACATGTTCGCGGGGAGGCGGAGTTTACAAAAAACGATTTTTAAGTGCTTCGTAACAACGACTAAACTCCAGGATCGATACTAAACCTTAACTAACTTAATCAAAGGTTCACTATTATGTGAGAATGTTATACCTCAAGTTCTCGCTGTCCTTCTTCACCTCGCTGTCCTTCTCCTCGGCGTGAGCTCCTCGAAGTGAGAACGGATCGTGCCTCCTCGTCGGCTTCTCCAAATCGAAGAAGATCCACCCGAGAGTTCCAACCTTGAGCTTAACCTCCAAGTTGAGGTAACTAGTTCACTTGGTATGCTAAAATAAGTAGCCTAGAGTGTGTAGAGAGTGATTAGGGATCTAGTTGTCTCACAAACCCTAGGATTCTCAACTCATGAGACAATTAGTGTTTAAGAATGTGATAAAGAAAGCTTGAGGAGAATGGGGGAGAGCAAGTATCAATAGAATGACAATGAATAAAGATTATGTGAAAATGGCTTATGTTTTTGACTTTAAATCAAAAGAAAATATCTCATACAAATATCTCAAGTAATATCTCAAAATATCTAAGTCTTCAAATCTCACAAAAGTCCAAGGAAGTCAACGTAAAGCCATGTTCACATTTCACTAAAATACCACAAAGTTTCCCACCTCATTTCCTCCACCTCACAAAAGATTTCATCAATAAAGAAAAACCCTAATTGAGGTGTCTCACTCCAAGAAACAATCTTGATCAAATTACAATAACGCCCTTCTCATCTGTATATACATACCTGCATTCGTATTCCGAGAAACACGAATACAATGAGAGAAACTAATCCAATAATCAAATACTAGGATCCAGCTTAAACCAAAGCCAGTAGTACTGTCCGCCCGAACATCATATGCGCACAAGTACACGTATGTGATCGAATCCTGTCTTAAAACCATACGACCTCTACATCGTTTCGTCCGAAGCTGGGAAACCCTCTGTGTGGGACTCTAAAGACTCGACAGTATGTCGGCAGTGGGTTTAACCATAAGCGCGTCAGCTGTACTAGCTGCGCGTAACGGCTACCCAGGTATCTGTCGATAAGAAGGCCGACGAGCAAACTCATCCGTACTCCTATTGAGCCTGTCTATGGCAATCTCCGTACAGTCCGGTCTGTTCGTCTAAGAGTATCGCATATCAGGCCTAGGGGGCGGCAAGCGTCAGACCCCTAATTGCACAATAAGTCGTGTCGGAGTGCAGCCAAAAACACCCTGAGAAACTACTGGAATCCCTACTAGCAAATCTCGCTTGCCCTGGCCAGGGACTTTGTGTAATGGCTTTTCGAATCACAGCGCGACATCAACCTCCAATACCGGGAGAGATGAATGCAATCTAACCACCACTGCCTCCAAGCGCTTTGGGACTGCACCCAACTACTACCTGTTTGCATGACTCAATAGAGCCGTGGTAGGGTAGTAATCTAAGAACAGTGGGAACACACTTGAGGCGAAGTAGCAGTGTCAAGTCAACGGACTATGCTGTACTCATGTCACCTGGGAACTGCTACCTGACGATAGGTATAGTACCAACCAGCAGTTCCCCACGAGTCCGTCCAATATAACTAATAAGCCATAAGCACCTGCATACTATCTCCAGTACAACATACCAATGGCTGTGGGACAGACCGTCTCCTCTGCTGGGATGAGGAGCGTATACACTAGTCTACTCTGGAGTATCGATGCCCTGTCTCAATAATCCTATGACTAGGGACCTTTATAAGGATGTGCATGTAGTAGTCTACTAGTGTGACTGCCATCACAACGCCGGTAGTCAAGCAAAGATCCTAAGGGCTCTACCAATATGTATTAGCGATACGTCAAAAGAAACATGTACACATATTAAGATAGCTACAAACCAAGTAGCATACTACCATATTGAGCAAGACTGTCATAATTCCATGTATATATCCCAAGCTTCCAAAATATAATATACAAACTAGTACTGTACAATAATGGCCTCTAGGGCATATTATACTAACAATCAATGAAATCTCACGAGTCCCTCTAGATCATGAATCCATGTCTACTAACACAAGAAAGCTATCATGAGGGCCCGTGTTTCCTTGCTCTTGGATTATATCCTGTTGAGTTTGTAATACTTCAACACTAGGTTGAAGTCCCGTTACTAACACTTGATTCGGGCCCGTGGTTCTTTACCCCTGGATTACAGCTTGTTGGGTTCGAGAACACTCTTAAGATTGGTTGACATTCACCCTTGAACTTACGTTAAATTAGTTTACCCATGGAGAGTCCTTTTAGGACACTTACACGCACTTCATGTTCACTATACCTACACTACACGGCCATGCTATGCTATGCTCATGTTACTTTGCCATGATATATATAGAACTTCATGTTAAATAGAATTTCCATGCTTACATTAAATGACATGTTTAAACACCATATCTCATAGTCCATTGCTTCATGATATCCATTTTTCTTTGTTATTATACTTTTATCCTTCACACCCTTTTTCTTGGGGACTTACCGAGCAAAAGTTCGCTAACGGTCATTCCACCCATCTTTATTTCTTGGAATATTCATCAGATACTATGGAGATTGAGGAGGTGGACACCAAAGAGGAGGAGCACGATCAGATAGTGACTCAGGTCTAGAGTAGTTATCCTTTTCTTTTAGTTTATGTATGCCACCTGTTTAGGCATTTCTGTTCTTGTAGTTTCCTTTTCAGTTGAACTCATGTATTGTAATTGTATCAAGTTTGAATGTAAATAAAGTTTTTGAAATTTAAATCTCATGTTAATTTCTTGTCATTTTATATTGCTTATTTTACGCTTAGTGTATTTACTCCGGGAAGTGACCTTCTCGAAATAAATACGCCGCGGGCTTGCCACGTCACTGTTTCTATCTACTGGGAAGCGGAGTGTGACAGGTTTTGTTGGTGGCCCTTGCAGGTCAGTTTTGCATGAAGTCATAAGCAATATATCACAAGAAATATGAAATTCAACAACTTTACATTCCTTTCATTTCAATTTCCGTTGAATCTATTCTAATCTTTCTTCTCTATCTAAGGTGATGGATTCTTCTGACAACATTAGCACCAACGTCAATGGAAATACACCACCACCACCACCTACCCTTACCGCTCTACCACATCCCCCTACCGTAGCCGCTCCACTCACAGGACATACGATGCTTTTGGAGGCTATCAAAAGCCTACTTGAAGGTCAACAAACTTAAAGCACGATTTTGCAGGAGCAGACTGCTCTCCTTCAATAGAGTTTTAACCGTTCTGAAGCAGAAGCACCGAGAGTGAAACAATTTTGAGCATTACACCCGAAAAACTTCTCAGGGAAAGAGAAACCGCTTGAAGTCGAGAAATGGGCTCAAAGCATAGAAGATTACATAGTAGCAGTCCAAGTTTCAGAAGCGGCATAGGTCAGAATAGCAAAACTCCAACTTACGGACAATGCCAGAGTCTGGTGGAAAGCCGAAGAGAGCCGTCTTGAACAGCCGATCGAGTGGAAGATTTTCCGTGATCTCTTCGACTCCAAGTATTTTCCCAAAACCGCACACTTCGAGATGGAACAAAAATTCATACACCTGCAACAAGGATCCATGTGGAATAAGTCGGTGGATGAGTATGATGCCGAATTCACCATGCCCGGCAGATTCGTTGCCATCTAATTCCTACTGCTGAAATCAGAGTCAGGCGCTTCCAGCAAGGATTAGACCCTGAGATCCAGGCTGCCCTAGAAACGGGAGAATACCTAACACATGAAGCAGCTTTGAAGCCCGTCACTATGAAGCTGTCATTAAGAAGAAGGGAAGGCCACAGTCGGTCGGTATGAAACGTCCCGCTAACCAGATTACTGGAGGAGCCTCTTCTAGACCAACTCTCTCACGCCATCTATGAGGCCAGGAGGATCATTTTTCGAGACTGAACCAAACTTCTGTATCTATTGTAAGAGGACCGGACACCAGGTCAAGGATTGCCGTTGAGCAAATGGTCTTTGTTTGATATGTGGATCATCTTCACACACTGTAGGAACTTGCCCACATAAGCGAACTGGCCCAGCCCCCGCAGCTAGACCGGCTATTCAAGCTCCTTCTACCCGATAAGCTCTTCCTGCACCACCTCCGCACGGACCACCTTTATTTCGTCAGCCATTGATGTACCAGCGTGCACAGAGAAATATGCCAAGACGTTAGGCTTTCACTTTGGCGGTCGTAGAGGCCGCACCCATAGGTCAAGATAATACGGGTAAATCTCCTCCCATCTTTTTCGGCCTTTTCAAATTCTTGCATCCTTTTGTTCTTTTATCTACCTAAATTTTTTCACGCACTTTCGGTACGATATTAGTAGTTCTTTCACCACTGCTTTAACCAAATTTTTCTTGAATATGTTATAATATCCCCTTGTATAAATTTCGAGGACGAAATTTTTCTAAGGTGGGTAGGATGTAACGACCCTAAAAGTCCTATACACTTTTATTGATCCAATGTTAATAAAAGAAGTATTTCTGTCTTGGTTTCGAATTATAAGTTATTTCTGATAACTTATGTACAAGAAACTCTTTATAGCTCACTGGTTAAGCCTCTACACTGCTGTCCCATACCCTGCAAGTTCGAATCCCATCGGTTCGAATTATTTTTAATATTTTCTTTTTAATTTTTTTGGAAGCCCAAGAGTTGCACGTGCATTACACAGAGAAACGAAGAGTTGCAAATAAATCAAACAATAAAAACGAGACGTTAATACCTAGATGAATGCACTGCACGAACCCCGAGACCAACCCCCACTTTTGGACCGTCGGTTTTCCCATTTTGACCGCCACCGGCAGTTGGAGTCACCCTAAATCCCCCCATATTTTTCCTGTGCACCCCTTAAGCTCCCCTCTACTCTATTTTCTTGTTTGATTTCTTTGATTTTAGCCAGAGACTCTTCAATTCCCCCATTAACACTATTCAATTCTTTTAATTCAATTTTTTAAATTCACATAACTTTATTTTTTCTTCTATAAATACCTAGACCAGTCCTAGCTCTTCCTTTAGGCATACCACTCTCTCATATCTATTTTCTCTCTCAAAATTCTCAAGCACTCAAGTTCGCTCAAGGAGTCGAGAACGTTTCTTCCCTCTCGCGTCGTCGTTCCCTCAAGATCTTTCATCCCTCTCCGTTACTCCACAACTTGCTCAAGTGACGTCTGTAGATTGAGCTCGCCCCTAGTCGCATTTACGGTCTTAGTTCTACAAACCGAGGCCTCTACTTTCCTTCTGGTTCGTACGAGTATGAACACGCAACTATAAGTTCTCTCATCCTCTTTTCTTTCCCTCTTGTATACTCATTTCTATTTTTACATGTCGCCACTCCGCATCACCTGTAACTACACTAACTCCCCCTCTACTTTTTTCTCCTTTTGCTTCTCCTCATATATCGATGCGAAAGAATACGATATTATAAATAAGTTTAATAATAAATAATAATAATATATTCATTGTAATTCAACATGTTCATCATAAATTTCATGCCATGAAATCAAGAAAATACGAATTTACAACTCTATCCATGTCTCACAATTTTAATATGATGTTTATTATGTTAAATAATATGTAGATTATAAATCACGAATAAATACCATGAACATTAAAATCAACCTTTTCATCGACATCTAGAATTTATACCTATAGAAAATTCACAGGGTAACGACCTACCCCATGTTGGGTTTACTTAGCACCACACAAGGGTTTGTCTTGCATCAAACATGCTTGTAAAGTTTTGGAAATCGTTTAGGCGATTTTCCGTTTTTAGGGTAAATTAGTCGGTGTTTTCCGTAAAAACCTAGAAGCGATATTTTTGCAGTATAGAATGCACTGCACCTAGTTTAGCTAGGAAATTGCTAGTTTGCGGGGTTTTGTAGGCCACTGGTAATTTTTGTGCATTTTAATATTTTTCCATAATCAAAATATTATTTTAATGCTTTATTTATGCACTTTATTAGTGGTAATTACATTTTTGCTTGGGTTAATTATTGCTAATGTGAATCTATGCTAATCTAATCACTAGATTTTTTAGTTAATCCATCCATCAAAATATCTAGATATTTTTTGAATTAAAATGAAAATTTAAAGAAAAAGAAATGAGGTGGCTTAGATATTTTTGCATTAATTATCTTTTATTGTTGTTTTTAGCTAGATATTTCTTCACTCTTCACAAAACCACCCTCTTCTTTGAATGGCCGACCCCTCTCTTCCCTTGCTGCCCTCTTCAAATTCTCACCCCATTTCATCACTTCAAAGTCCAAATAAATCATCAAAAATCCTAAATAATTCATACAAACTCAAATACAAATCATTTCCCTTCATTCTTCTTCACATATCAAGCTTGGATCTTTTTTAAAGTTAGCATTTTAGAGGCAAAATTGGATTTCTAGTTGCTTGATTTTGATCTTTTGTGGAGGTATAAATCCAAACCCTAAACTCTAATTGTTGCTTAATACTTTAATTGGCTTAATTAGATGTTAATTTAAACCTTTTAATTTCATATTTAGAATTCCTAGTAAGGTTTTTTGTAATCAAATTAGGGTTTTGATTAGTGAAATGGTTAGTTGATAATTTTAAACAAATGAAAACTAAACCTAGTTGCTAGTTTGTTAATTGTTATTTTCCTAATTGTATAATTAAGATAATTAGCAAACTAAAATTTTACTAATCCTATTTAAGTGAGATTAAAATTCTAGTATTGGTATGTATGGTTTAATCTTGCTATATTGTGATGTTTGTAAATTCTAGTTTTGGTAAAAAACTTGTAGTTTTGAGCTAAAATGATATATGTTGCTTACTAGATTTCGGTAAGTTTTGGCGTGAGTTTCTTTCGACGTTGCGGCATTATTTATATTGATTCCATGCTATATCTTGTGTTGTGAATGCGCGATCGGTACGGTCAGGATTTAGGCTTGGTAGTTGTGTCGCTTTGCGTTCCTAGCAAGGGTCGTGCCGATATCGTTTGTGTCTTTATGTAACTTTTGCTCTCGAGTTGGTTTCGTAGTGTCGCTATACGCGTTAGCCACTTGATGAACACTTGAGAGTACGCTTGGAGTTGGTGCGTCGGTCAAACGTAGTTTGTACGTGTTATTGGTCGATTGCTAATATATACTTGTTATAATGTTATTTACTTTCAAGATCGCAGGGGGGACTTCGGGCACTGCGAAGAAGGGAAAGAGAGTTGTTGGCTTTAGTTAGCCAGGATTGTTTGTGAGTAGATTTAACATCTATAGGGAATTGCCCGCATAGCGTTATGCGTCTGGGCTAGATTAAATGATATGACTATTAGTTAGATGTATAGGATATCGATTGTGCATGTGTACCTTTGTTGCATATCTCATTTCCTCTTGTGAATGGACTTAGTATTAATGAGACACAACACCATTATTGACGGTTCATGTTTCACGAGCACAAATTGTATGCTACACACACACCGTCGATAATTGCCATGACACGCACAACATCTATACATATGTGATATTGTATTGTTTAGGGACATTGAGACATGATCCTTATTTTCCTTCGTGCATATGACATATAGCATACCTGTATACCTACATGCTTACACATATGCCTTGACATGCATACATTCTAGTTACCCATATACCTATATGGTATTGTACCATTAATGATAGGTGTATACACATATGAGACATAGCTACATGTACATCATGCATACTTACTTATGCATATACCTAGAGGGTATTACATCATTACTGATAGGTAGATACACATACCTTGCTATACCTACATGTTTACACATATATCTGGTTATAGCTATATGTTCACCTTTATTTGATATTATATGGATTTGGAGAAATTAGGAACCGCATGATATATATTAATTTTTTGCAGTTAAATAGCGGCTTTTCCTTTATATGCTCACATTACAGTTTTATGTTGCATATATTATATCCATGGATTTTCGCATCGAGATATGGATTTTTCATGATGTTTTCTGGATTTGAGGACCGTGGTAGTTTCATAAAATTATGCATTATTTGAAAAACCCGGTTTCTCTTGATATGATATTTAATCAGCCACCATGAGATTTATCGGTTCTGATATATATACCCCACGCGAGGAATGGAGGGAGCCGTGTGCGGGTACATGGTGGGGCCCGAAGGTACCCCGGGGGAAGAATTTCGTGGAGTAGACGATGAGTTAGTGGGGGAACCATACCTACCGGTGACAGTACCCATGACTCGGCGGTTATCGTGGGGATACCGACCGGAGTCATGTACGTATGGATACGTCGAATTTCGAGTGTCAGAGCTAGGCACTCAAGTTTTCGGGATAGCGTATGATACGTACCTATCAGGAGGGCTAGTCGTGGTGACAACGCCTGATAGATCAGTATTTATGTGTCGATGTTAGACAATTGTTTTCATGATATTTTTATTCCTAAGTATATATAACAGTGGAATGGGACACTGTTATATATATATATATATAATAGTGGAATGAGACGCTAATATATATGTATACATATCTAATTTATATACATCATCATAATGATCTTGCAAATATACTCACTCAGGATATATGAGATTTACTTGATATTGGATACATGATATATGAGATTTACTTGATATTGGATACAGGATATATGAGATTTACTTGATATTGGGCACTCATGATATATGAGACTTACGGGATATGAGGGCCAATTTAGGGGTTGATTTGTGGAAATTTGGGATTTAGATTGTCTTGATGGACTTTGGTCCTACCACGAGGTCAGGATTCCGTGAGGATGACATGTTTTATCCCATACTCCGCATTTATTTTATATGCATTGCTTCATGTATTAGCAGTACCTGATAGAGTACCTTACATTACTGTTGCATACATATTGCCATTTATTGTTCATGTATTAGTAGTACCTGATAGAGTACCTTACATGACTGTTGCATACATATTGCCATTTATTGTTCATGTATTAGTAGTACCTGATAGAGTACCTTACATGACTGTTGCATACATATTGCCATTTATTTTTCATGTATTAGTAGTACCTGATAGAGTACCTTACATGACTGTTGCATACATATTGCCATTTATTGCTGTCGGCTTGCATGCATTAGATTCGTGATGTACGTGCATACTTGCGATTACTTGCATATGTTGTTTACTATTCACGAGTTGGCAACTCACCCCCGTTGTGCCACAGTGTTTTGCAGGTAGTCCCTCAGGGCAGTCGCGGCAGGCTTTTCATCTTTCGTATCATCTTTTGCAGCGGATACCGCTTCGGCTGACTATGCGCAGTTTTGCTATAGGTGGGTTTTGCGGCTATCCGATGTTGTTTATTGTTATCATTGTACCTTGTACTCTCCATCTACCACTTTTATGTATGACTTAGAGACTTGGTGTGAGGACAATATTGTATGTTATTTTGTGACTTGGATGTCTTTTATGCAGTTTTATTTATATCGTCTTTTATTTCTTCGCTACGGCGTTGTATATCTGTTGTGGTGGTTGTTTACCGCCTTTGGGCGTGGATTTTGCTACCGTTGGGGATACTTTACTTATATTTATGTTGTACCCATTTTTGGGGTTAGTTTTTACAAAGGAGATGCTGCCAAAATTTTTATGAAAGTAAAGTTGGACTTTAAAGAATTTGTACTTGAGATTTTCAAAAGTTTTAACAATGTTCTTATCACTTATTACTTTTGATGGTTTAGATTGCTGGGTTTTCGGCTTACTTAAATTGCGTTACGCCTGTAGACATTGCGTAGTTTAAGGGTCGTCACGTGCCAATTTTCGGGTCGTGACAAAGTTGGTATCTGAGAGTTAAGTTTTACCTTTCGGAGTGTAGGATGACCTTGGTATGATGGAGTAGGTAGATTAAGCAGAGTAACGTAGTGTGTGTATGTCCGCGGCATACTCACGACACGGTACTCCGCCTAAAGTGACCTAAGTACTAATTGCTTGAAATTCGTTCCTTGATGATACATATCCTTGTGATTCGATTTCCGTGTTCATATCGAATCCTATTTCCATTTATAGCCTTTGCCGCATTTGACCATAAGGACTCAGAGTGATGCAGCGAGAGCCGAGGTCAGAGTTGACTCGTGTGGGATGAGAACTGACCAGGATGGCACGCTCGTTGCACAGGAGCAGATGGATCCGCCTTCGATAGATCATATCGCTAGGCTTGAGGCAGAGATGCAGGACTTGCGCCAGACGATGAGGTCGTTGGTTGAGACCAGTTGAGCGCAGTGACAGGAGGTTGTCATCCATGTTACCCAGTTATTCCTTGCTATCAGCCCTATTTGACGAGGAGCGTCTTTCCGAGACTTTGGGAGTTCGAGGACAGAGGAGGGCTCGAGCAGGTGTACCAGTCCAGAAACAGAGGTTCGGTCGCCGTGACAGGTTTCGTGCACATCGCGGGAGTAGCAGAGGCTTGGGACGAGAGATGTGTTAGCTAGATCAGCCGTTTGTTGTGTTAACTTCTGTCAGTGATTCTTTTGTTGCGCGACACGTATATCGGTCGTGTGCAAATCGGATAGGAGATAGAGATTCGTCCGTTGCTTTGATCCTTCTAGAGATGTTGGATTTGAAGTTCTCCTGGGCACGGACTGGTTAGCTACGTGCTATGCGTCTGTGGACTGCCGTGAGGAAACAGTCAGGATTTGTTCCCAGCGAGTCAGTTCTTATTGTGCAGGGGGACAGTGGTGCCGCCCATCACAGCTTGAATTCAGCCTTTTTCTCTAGTCGGCTTTAGAGGAGAGGATGTCGAGAATTCTTGGCTTTCATTTGTGATACCGGAGCCACAATGGGTTTGTTGGACCGGGTTCTTATCGTGCGAGGGTTTTCCGACGTTGTTCCAGATGAGCCGATGAAGCTTAGGGAGCTTAAGGATCAGCTGCAGAGTTGCTAGATAGGGAGACTTGTACGTCTAAGTGTTTCGCTTTGGGGAGCTCCTATTCTGTTCGTCAGGGAGAAAGACGGAAGTTTGAGGTTGTGTGTTGATTGATCGTCAATTGAACCGAGTTACGGTGCAGATAGGTATCCTTTACCTCGCATTGACGATTTCTTTGATCAGCTCCAGGGTGCGAGACATTTCTAAGTTTGTTTGGGATCAGGTCATCATTGGTTGCGGGTTCGGAGTGATGACATTCTGAAGACTACTTTTTGTACGCGCTACGGGCAGTATGAGTTTTGGTGGTGTCGTTGGACTCGCCGATGCCCTAGCAGCGTTCGTGGATGTAATGAACCAGATTTCTTCAGGCCGTTCCTCGACCAGTTGATTACTGTGTTATTGATGACATTCTGGTCTTTTCCAAGGGTCGTGAGGAACAGGAGCAGCACTTGAGGATTTGCTTTGCAGACATTAGGAGAGCACCAGCTGTTTGCTAAATTCTCGGAGTGTTCCTTCAGGCTTGATTGTGTTGAACTCATCGGTGTTGTGGTTACGGGAGACGGTTTTCGTATGGACCCGAGGAAGATCGAGGCCCTACAGCTTGGCCCAGACTTGCAACGGGGACAGTTGTCCGCAGATTTGGGCTTAGCAGGTTTTTACCGCCGTTTCTTTCAATATTGTTTGTGTATCACTGCACCGTTGACTGGACTGGCCGGGAAGGAGGTTCCTTTTCTTGGACTGAGGCATGCGTGCGGAGTTTTCAGCAGTTGAAGACTCGGTTGACAACTGCACCAGTTCTTTCTTTGCTTTCTGGATCGGGCGACTTTGTTGTTTAACTGTGATGTTTCATGAGTGGGGCTCGATTTTGCGTTGATGAGGCATTTTAGAGTTATCGTTTTTGCTTCCCGACAGTTGGAGGAAGTACGAGCAGGATATCCCACTCATGATCTGGAGATGGCTGCGGTAGTCGTGCGTTGAAGATTTG
Source organism: Agapanthus africanus (assembly GCA_030015575.1). Taxonomy (NCBI): domain Eukaryota; kingdom Viridiplantae; phylum Streptophyta; class Magnoliopsida; order Asparagales; family Amaryllidaceae; genus Agapanthus; species Agapanthus africanus. Next base: position 712,476,044 of record CM057342.1, read on the forward strand.
GGACACTACTTGTGTGGAGAGTCGTGTCAGATTTTCACGGACCACCAGAGCTTAATGTACATCTTCCTGCAGCGGGTTTTGATTGTTTAGATAGCGTCGTTGGATGGAGCTTGTAAAGGATTGTAATTGTGAGATCTTTTATTACCCGTGGCAAGGTGATTGTGGTAGCTGATGCTTGAGTCGTAGGCCTGGGGTTAGCTTGTCCCAGTTGTGCGCAGTTCTGAGACAGTCTTCTCCAGATTTACAGTTCATGTGCGATCGTGGAGTATAGCTTAAGTTCGCCTCTACTGAGGGGACAGCTTTCTCATGTCCGCGTCCGTCCACTTTTACTTAATCGTTTTCATGAGGCACAGCCCATCGATGCTCGTTGTCTGTGATACTTGAGCATGTTCGGCAGGGTAAAGATTCAGAGTCCTTGATTTGTGACTAGGGTGCGCTACGTTTAGGGACACGTTGTGTGTACCTGATACTGATGGATAGAGACGCGAGATCCTAGAAAAGGCACACCAGTCAGCTTTCTGTGTTCGTCCAAGTTCCACCAAGATGTGACGTGACTTTTGAGATAGTTACGGGTGGGCATGGATGAAGAGTGAGCTTTCGGATTTCGTTTCGAGGTGTCTGTCTTGTTGCGAGCTAAGGTTGAGCTGTAACATTTCAAAATAATAAAATATTATTTTTAGGGAATTTTTATAATTTAATAATAAAATATTGAATATTTTAATAAGGCGGTATAATTAAATACCGATAAAATTGGGAAATTTTATGAAAATTATGGAAATTACTAAAAAGAGGGTGTTTTATGCGAATTATGCCATTTTTAAGTTTTAATGATTAATTATATGCTAATTTAGTGCTAATCGCGATTTTTAATCGCTAATCGCGATTAAAAATCGCTAATCGGATTTTTAGCATATTTGTGCAAAACATGCACCATATCTTTTTCTACACTTATTACATATTTTTCCATGGCTTTCTTACATGTTTTTATCATGGTTGATGATTTATTAGAGGGGAAAAGAAAAGAAAAGAAAAGGAAAAAGGATTAGAATATTAGGCATGGGCATGAGAGAGAAAGGTGAGGGGGTCATTTGACCATGAGTCTTTCTCTTCTCTCTTCATTTTCTTCATCTCTTTTCCCTCCTCCTCCATCTTGAGCTGCTTCCCTCTCCCTCCACCACCTCCTCCACCTCACTTCACCCTCAAAACAACATCAAAACCCCACTCCTTCTTCACAAAAAATGTGCACAAGCCCTTAAGCAACCCTTTGGACAAAGAAAGTATTCATTTTGGCGCTGTTGAGGATTCATGAGGGTCTAATGAGGTAATTCCTTCACAATTAGTGTAGTATTTCTTGTGCTTAAGCCCCATTTCAAGTTTGAAATCGATGTCGGGTAGTTTAGTGCACTTTGGACATTACTAAAGAAGGTTAGGGTTTAAATTGAGTAGTGTGGTGAACTTCAGTGTGTTTGGTGACCTTAACCCCCCCCCCCACAATGTTTTAAACCCAGAACATACACATATACTAAACCTGAAACCAAAATACGGATTTACAGAAACTGAAATGTCGTGTTTTGTGAGAACTTAGTGGGTGTAGAGAAATCTGGAGTGACCCGAGACCAAAACTTGGAAAGTAAACAACTCCAGTGACCAATTTGAGACCATGTGAGACCACCCTGACCAAACAAAAACCCAATTCCTTTCCCAAACCGGCCTGGCCGGAATTATAGGTGTAGGGGCCGGCCACCTGGTGTGGTAGGGTATCGGGGTTGTTCCAGTAGCTCATATACATCATATACTACACCCCAGACTTGTTTGCTTACCCTGTTTTCACCTGAGACAAAATCTGGAGCATGTTTTCTAGGTTGCTGCCTTATGTTTTGCATGTGTTTGAATTCAAGTTTTGGATATTTGGTATTGTATTCGATCCCTTGACATTTGTACGTCTATATCAGGTGTTGATTGGTGATTTTGTAGGCGTGGTCTATAGGTTCTAACCTATAGGCCTATAAGCGTATCGTTTTGGTTTTCGTGTGTCGTTTCGTCTTCGATTTAGTTTTAATGCGATGCGATACGTGTGACATGTAGGTACCCCCACGACGATTCGAGATGATGAAGAAGATGTGGCGACATCGACATCGGCAAACAAGATCAAGGTGAGTAGATTATATCTACGGGGAAGTCGGGTGGATGGCGTATAGCACCCCCGCATTTTGATGTTTAGTGTACTATGTATATACTATTTATATTTGTATATGATAGCGTTAGGTGTGACGTGGATATTTGAGATGAGATTAGGTGTACTATGGTTAGATTAGGGTGTAGAAGTAAACTAGTATAGTTCCTAGTTGCGAACCCTAGAATAGGTTTACACCCACACGCACACACATGCTTATTTGCTACACATATATCGGGATGATGAGGATAGTAGATGATATTTAGATATGAGTCAATGAGATTGGGCATAGTGCCATGAGATCGGTGATATGATGTGATTCGTATTTGGGATACGACATGAGATTTTAGCAGGCCATGGGACGTGTGTTTCTCACACGCATTTGTATTTATATAGATGGTACCGATTTTACTAGACTTAGACTAGTACCCCAGATCATGAGATATTATGATAAGGATACCAGATAATTGATGAGATGAATGTGATATTGACCCGTACCCAGCTTTTGGGATGCCGTACGATGATTTACCGTACGAGCTTTATATTGATGATAGATCCGCACTCATGACTCAAGGATGTCATATGATATTGTATCGTACGCGGTACCTTGAGGCGGGATCACCGACTATTATATTTACATATATATATTATACCGACTCAGATATAGGTGGTTTCCCTACCCTTTCCATTAGCTTATTAGTTAGATCTGTAGTTACCTTGTAGATGTTAGAATAGACCCGAGTCATACCTATTTCAAAACTAACGAATCGGGAGTATTTTAAAGACATGCAAAGGGATTATACGGATATTTTCAAAGGACACATCTTTTCTTAAAAACACCGTAGCCCTTATTTTCCTAAAAACCCCGATTTGTCTTCTTTCAAATGGAAAACCAGTATGACATAGATACATTGATGTAGATTCTGCACTGTTGTGGTCATTATTCATTTGCCGTATATTCTTGCTGTTCGCATCGCATTACATGTTAAATATATTTAATGTTTTATTAAAACCATGCTGTTAGGACACCAGCACCATTATCGATGATGCGTATGTTCCACGTACACCTGCTTGCCGGCTCACATACTTCATCATCGATAATTGCCATGTCACTACACAGTAGGATTATTGCATCAGGATATGATCCCTTGCATGTCATACTTGTGCACATACTTATTGTACATTCATACTCGTGTACTTACATATTGTACGCCCATATTTGTACACATACTCATTTGCACATACATAGATGGTTCTCGCTTGATTTGGAGATTTGGGAACCAAGATACTCTTTAAAACTGATTCATTTTAAAAGAGCGGTTTCCCCCAATATGTGCATATTACTATTCCATGTTGCATGATATACTGATATGCTTACATTTCTTTTATATGTCGCATACATCATGCTTTCTGATTATACGCATTGAGATATGTTGTTTCCAAGATATTTCTGGATTTGGGAACCGTGGGTATTTTAAAAGAGAGTATGTATTGTTTTAAAAACCCGGTTATCCTTGATTTGAATTTCAGTGCGTCCACCATGTGATTTCTCGGTTCTGAGAGTGGCATGTGAAACCCGATTCGAGGAGCGGTAGGCATCGTCTGCGGGTACATGGTAGACCCAGTGAGGTACCCCGGGGCAAGAAGACTCGTATATGTTAGACGGTGAGCCTGGCAGGGGAGTACTACCTACCGATGATTGTGTTGAGCTCGGTGGATATCTGGGGGATACCGACCGGAGTTGAGAGACGAGATGGGCCGATCCGGACTGACGAAGGCCTAGGTATATGAGGATTTACGTGCCGATGCTAGGCACAGGTTTCATGATGTTTTCGAGTGTCGATGCTTGACACTCAGGTTCCATGATTTGGTATGTCGCGAGCGACACATGTTGATTTACATCCTCATACTTCCATGCATATGCTTTATGATATTTACATGCATGATGCTTATTGTCATTGGGTGACACGTGGATGATTTCCACATACATATAGTTGACATTGATGACATTGATCATACCTCATATTTATGATATGTTATTACTTGAGGCACTGGCACGAGCACTTGGCATTACACTCATGTATAGATGTTATACTGCCACCTTATCATACTTCAGACTTATTCATTTGAGGTTTATATATATATTGATCGTATTGACCTAGGATTGTGTTATACATACGATTTCTGCTCTGTGATGTTTTCTATTCACGAGTTGGCAACTCACCCCCGTTATGCCACAGGTTCTTGAAGGTTTTGCCGTACAGGTTTCATTGCGGCTTTTCTGGCACATTGCTCCCTTTCTGGGTGATTGTATTGGTAGGTAGGTTCACTCGCATCGTGACCGCCCTTGTATTTATTATATTCAGTTGTATCTAGTAATTCCATCAACCGAACTTGTATATTGTTTCAGACTTAGAAAACCAGTTATGAATTATTTCGACCTTAGAGTCGCGCGTTGTAGTATTATGGTTTTCATGCTGATTTTGAGTTTCTTTTGAGTTTTGATCCTCGCCCTTCGGCGTTGTATATAATACTGCTTGCGTGGTTGTGACCGTCGTTTGACGAAGAGATAGCTCCCGCTTGGGGATGTTTTTTATCATTGTATATATATTATTCATGTTGTACCCTGTTTGGGGCCAGTATTTACAAAGGAAACTCTGCCGAAATTTTCAGAAAAGACTATAGATTTAAAAAATGCATATTCGGCTTACTTATTTAAAAACCTTGTTTTTAAAACATGTTTTCTTCACTTATTAAAACTATTTTCCTTCAGTTATTATTTAAAACGGTTTTAGATTTCTGGGCTTTTGGCTTACTTGAATTAGATGGGGTCCTATAGACTTCATATGATTCAAGGGCCAGTCACGGGCTATTTCGGGTCGTGACATGAGCATTTGATACGGGCTGGAGAGTTGCAACCTTTAACCGTTCCGGAGTGGGAATGGGAGCAGATCTCCATGAATTTCGTTGTGGTGTCTACCCAGGTTTAGACAGGATGTGACTCCATTTGGGTGTTTGTTGTCCGGTTATGCTCAGTTTTCTCAGTTGTTCTTTGTTAAGTTTATGCGTTTGCACGGAGTTCCTTCATGCGTTGTATCCAATAGAGGCACCCCGTTCGCTAGCCGTCGTTGGCAGAAGCTTCAGGAAGCCTTGGATACTGGTTTAGCTTTGGTTCCGCTTTTCCATCTGTAGGCCGATGGTTTGTGAGAGCGGACTATACAGACTCTGGAGGATAGGCTTGTGCGTACGTACTAAGTGTTTGTGGGCAGTTGGGATCGTCACTTGCCATTGTTAGGGTTCTCCTTCGATAGCTGTTATCAGGAGACATTCCAATTGGCAACCTTTGGGCCTTATTTGGTAGGTGGTGTCGATCGCCAGTCTGTTTTTCTGACTCTGCGAGAGTAGGATTTTGGACCCCAGCTAGTCATGAGACTATGGAGAAGGTCCAGTTGATTCAGGTCAGGATGAGAGCAGCCCAGTGCAGACAGGAGTCTTATGCCGACAGTTGTTGTCGCAGACTTGAGTTTGCAATGGGAGATCATGTACTCCTACGGATTTTTCCGATGAAATGGCATGTTGAGTTTTGGGAAGCTTAGTCCCCGCATTGTAGGTCCTTTTTAGATTCTCGAGCGAGTTAGTTCCGTTGCTTATAATTTGGCATTTCCACTCAGATTATTGAGTATTCACCCCGTATTCCTTGTGTCAATACTTCACAAATACCTTCATGACCTTTCTCACATGATTCAGCACCTGACCATTCTTTTGGACGCGATCTTTCGTTCACTAGCAGCCGATAGTTTTAGTGGATCGGCAGGTGGAGGGACTTCGGTCAAGGGTCTTGCTATGTGTGAAGGTTCTTTGGCGTAGCCGTATAGTGAGGTGATCACTTGGGAGGCTGCGAGCGAGATTTGGAGTTTTGTACTCATCTCTTTGAAGGTACGCTTAGTGAGAATTTTAAATTCAGGGACCGAATTTCTTTAAGGGGGGAAGATTGTAACGTTTTGGAAATCTTTTAGGCGATTTTCCGTTTTTAGGGTAAAGTACTCGGTGTTTTCCGTAAAAACCTAGAAGCGCTCTTTTTGCAGTATAGAATGCACTGCACCTGGTTTAGCTAGGAAATTGCTAGTTTGCGGGTTTTTGCAGGCCACTGGTAATTTTTGTGCATTTTAATATTTTTCCATAATCAAAATATTATTTTAATGCTTTATTTATGCACTTTATTAGTGGTAATTACATTTTTGCTTGGGTTAATTATTGCTAATGTGAATCTATGCTAATCTAATCACTAAATTTTTTAGTCAATCCATCCATCCAAATATCTAGATATTTTGTGAATTAAAATGAAAATTTAAAGAAAAAGAAATGATGTGGCTTAGATATTTTTGCATTAATTCGCTTTTTAGCCAGATATTTCTTCACTCTTCACAAAACCACCCTCTTCTTTGAATGGCCGGCCCCTCTCTTCCCTTGCCGCCCTCTTCAAATTCTCACCCCATTTCATCACTTCAAAGTCCAAATAAATCATCAAAAATCCTAAATAATTCATACAAACTCAAATACAAATCATTTCCCTTCATTCTTCTTCACATATCAAGCTTGGATCTTCTTTAAAGTTAGCATTTTGGAGGCAAAATTGGATTTCTAGTTGCTTGATTTTGATCTTTTGTGGAGGTATAAATCCAAACCCTAAACTCTAATTGTTGCTTAATACTTTAATTATCTTAATTAGATGTTAATTTAAATCTTTTAATTTCATATTTAGAATTCCTAGTAAGGTTTTTTGTAATCAAATTAGGGTTTTGATTAGTGAAATGGTTAGTTGATAATTTTAGACAAATGAAAACTAAACCTAGTTGCTAGTTTGTTAATTGTTATTTTCCTAATTGTATAATTAAGATAATTAGCAAACTAAGTTTTTACTAATCTTATTTAAGTGAGAACTAAATTCTAGTATTGGTATGTATGGTTTAATCTTGCTATATTATGATGTTTCTAAATTCTAGTTTTGGTAAAAAACTTGTAGTTTTGAGCTAAAATGATATATGTTACTTACTAGATTTCGGTAAGTTTTGGCGTGAGTTTCTTTCGACGTTGCAGCATTATTTATATTGATTCTATGCTATATCTTGTGTTGTGAATGCGCGATCGGTACGATCAGGGTCTAGGCTTGGTAGTTGTGTCGCTTTGCGTTCCTAGTTAGGGTCGTGCCGATGTCGTTTGTGGCTTTGTGTAGATTTTGCTCTCGAGTTGGTTTCGTAGGTCGCTACACGCGTTAGCCATTTGACGAACACTTGAGAGTACGCTTGGAGTTGGTACATCGGTCAAACGTAGTTTGTACGTGTTATTGGTCGATTGCTAATATATACTTGTTATAATGTTATTTGCTTTCAGGATCGCAGGCGGGGACTTCGGGCGCTGCGAAGAAGGGAAAGTGAGTTGTTGGCTTTACTTAGCCAGCATTGTTTGTGAGTAGATTTAACATCTATAGGGGAATCTCCCACATGGCGCGATGCTTCTGGGCTAGATTAAATGATATGACTATTGATAAAGCCGTTATTTTTACTCACGAGATGGTTGAAGCCCACAAAGTTACCGAACAGAAGCTTGAAAGTCGGCTCGCCTCGTACCAGGCCCAACAGTCTTAGGTGGAGGCCCGTCTTATCGCAATAAAAAATTATGAGGCCGAGACCCAGCGGAAGAAGGATGAACTGACGAATCTACTAAATCGTCCGCCGGCTTGAAGACAAAGTATCTTTTTTTTTATTCTCCTTTTGTACATACTCCAGAATGAGAGTATTTTTTTGATTCTTTTATAGATTGTACTTTGTATTCATTTTGATTCATGAATAAAAGACATACTTTGTTTCATGGTGGTGTGTCCCTTTTCAGCAAATGCGTTTTGTAGATATTCTATTTTGATGTCTTTGTAGTACAGAGATGGCTTAGGAGTCAGGTTTAGGTCTGCCTCCTAAGGCTTTCCAACTTTATGAGCCGTGAGGGTCTGATAAATATTTTTCTCCCTACGAGTCGAGAGGATCTCGTAGGTGTATTTTCTCCTTAAGGATCGTGAGGATTCCTAAGTGTGTTTTTTTTTTCTTGAGAGTCGTAAGGATCTCCCAAGAGAATTTTCTCCCTTACAAGTCGAGAGGACTCATAAGTGATTATTTCCCTCCTTGTTGAGATTCGACTTTAGAGAGTGTGGCCCGTGAATAGTATGCAAGCACCCATCTTAGACTGGCTTGCAGGGCCCCAGTGCTTAGGAAACAGGTCATTTAATCCCCACTGCCTAAGGCTTTTCCCTATGAGTTGAGATGAATCGAGAGGTTTCCGCAAGGACACTAATTTCCTTACTAGTTGAGACAAATCGAGAAGTTCTCACAAGGGTTTCCTAACGTCACAGTTAACTCCTGCTAATAGAAGTTCGTTAGGGTCTGTGGTACTAGGGTTTTTTACCTGTCGCACCGTCGCGTTGGCTGATATGTTCCCCGATATGCAATCTTGTTGTTCGGGTAGCCCCGCGACTGTGGTGTCTTTGATCCCTTCGGGGGATGGACAAGACATCTTCAAGTAATCTTCCAGGTAATATTACCATCGAAAGGGCAAGCGTTATGGATGTTCCATGTCGCTTTTTAATTGAGGTTAGGCTCAGTTTGGGAGCCCTGATGAGTCATGACCACTCTGCGCTGGTGTGGGATGATCTCCGATAGTCTTTTCAGGTCTCATTTGAGTTGCCGTCAAGACCCTGAAGCGAGGGATTTTCCTTGGCTTCGTTTGCTGGCATTGCGTCTGCTGTATCGAGACGAATGTCGCGGTTGTATCTAGGTTATTGGTGAACCGTCGAGGCTTGGAACTAGGGACATTGCCATGGCTCCGTTGTTGGTGTTGCATCTGCATCTTGTTGGAAGAAGAACGCTGGGGTGACATCGCGTCTGCTGTATCGAGACGGACGTCGAGGTGATCTCTAGGATGTTGGTGAACCGTCGGGACCTGGAACTAGGGACTTTTCCATAGATCCGTTGCTTCGTGTCGCGTTTGAATCCTGCTGGAATGAGGAGGAACGCTGTTGTGGGTCTCCAGGCTGTAGATGTGGCCGTCGAGACTTGGAACTAGGGACTCTGCCATGGCTCCGTTTGTTGACGACGTATCTTCCTGCAGAGACACTGATTTCTCTGCGGGTTGACATGAATCGAGATACTCTCATCAAGGATGCTGATTTCCCTGAATCGAGGTTTTTGCCAAGGACACTGATTTCCTTGGGGTTGAGACGAATCGAGGTATTCCTGCAAAGACACTGATTTCTCTGCGGGTCGACGCGAATCGAGATGTTCTCGTCAAGGACGCTGATTTCCCTGAATTGAGGTTTTGGCCAAGGATACTGATTTCCCTGGGGTCGGTTGACTTGTTTCCGAGATGGAGCATTGATCCGGCGGGGAGGTCATTGGTTAACTTGCTTCCGAGACGGAGCGTTGATCCGGCGGAGAGGTCATTGGTTGACTCTAGGTTGTCTGTGGACCGTAGAGTCTTAGAACTGGGACTTTGCCGCGGCTCCGCTTTGTTGACGTCGCGTCCGAATCCTGCTGGAATGAGGAGGAACGCTGTTGTTGTTCTTCTGGGATGCAGATGTTGCCGTCAAGATCCGACTCTCCCTTTGACAAGGTTTGGTGGGGGACATGTGGTTCCCTTTTAGTTTATGCCCATGGATTGTATACAGGGGTCAGTATGGATTCGCTTGTAGGGAAAAAATTTCATTTCATATGTATTTTTGTTTTCTTTCCACGATGCTCTATCATTTCAGCTTTTATATTCGCGAAGTTCGCGCGATTGCCCAATCATTTCGGCTATTTTTCGCGGTGCCCAATCATTTCGGCTATTTTTTTTTTTACTCGCTGTTTTTTATTGCGAGTTGCCCAACCATTTCGGCTATTTTTGTATGCATATCTTTTACTTGCTGATTTTCTTGCAAGTTGCCCCATCATTTCGGCTATTTCATATGCATTTCTGGCTCGCTGATTTTTATCGTGAGTGTGGAACTTGGAATCTGGTGCCAATCTCAGCATCAGCATCGCTACGACTAGAATATTGCCAGGAGCGAATCATCATTTGCCGTGAGAGGGCTTGGAATTTGATACCGATTTAGGCATCAACATCGCTACCACTGGGACATTGCCAGGAGCGAATCGTCATTTGCCTCTGTCGATGTCGAACAAAGTTGGCTTTGCAAACATGGTTAGGATCCTGTTGCTTAAGGCTTTTTGACTTTACGAGCCGTAAGGGTCTCATAAAAGTATTTCTCCCTACGAGTCGTGAGGATCTTGTAGGTGCGTTTTCTCCTTAAGAATTGTGAGGATTCTTAAGTGTGCGTTCTCTTATAAGTCGCAAGGATCTTACAAGAGTGTTTTCTCCTTGCAAGTCGAGAGGACCTACAAGTGTTTGTTCACCGAGTGAGCATATCCCTAGTCGCTGGTGGGACTCTGTTAGGGAAATGTTTATTCGTTCCCGTGGATTGTATACAAGGGTCAGCATTGAACCGCTTGTAGGGCAATCTGGGGAGTGTGATGACGGCTTAAGAACAGGTTCAGATCCCTGTAGCTTAAGGCTTTTGAATCCTATGAGCCATGAAGGTCTCATAGGAGGCTTCTCCTTACGAGTCGTGAGGATCTCGTAAGTGTAATTTCTCCTTAGGAATCGTGGGGATCCCTAAGTGTGTTGCTCCCTTATGAGTCGTAAGGATCTCACGCAGGTGTTTTCTCCTTACAAGGTCGAGAGGACCTTGCAAGTGTCTGTTAACGAGATTGCGCCCTTTCGGGTTTTCACAAACTCGCCGGTAGCTCTGCTGTTTTTACTCACGGAGCCCTTTTGGGTTTTCATCAGTGCACATCTCACTTATGAATGTACCGTTTTTTTTCTTTTTTTCTTTTTTTCTTTATATATATATTTTTTGCGTCAGCCTTGGGATGCTGCGGTCCGTAGTAGTTTATAGACGTCTCGGTCAATTGCTCGTAGGTCCGGGATTTTCTCTGGGCAACGTACGATTACGCAGCTAGATGTCCTCACAAGTCTTCGCATCTTTTGTGTCGGAGGGGGATTCCTTAAAGAGAGGGCTGAGGGCTATTTCTTCGTCAGAGTCGCTTCCAAAGGTGATAACTTGCGATCCCTTAGTGTCAACTATGTGAAAGTTGCTGGCAGTTCTTTTGCGCTCATCGTCGTGCTTCTCTGTTCCTGACAAGCCTTGCGCTTCACCCGTTGAACGTGTTGTCGGTGGACAGCATATCCCTACCACCAGTTTTTAAAGGCTATGCACTCTTCGGTAGGGTGTGCAATCCTCTAATGGTATAAGCAGAAGTTAGGGTGTACATCTGCTTTATCAAGATGTATACCGCCAGGAGAATTTCCTTTGAAAGAGGGCAACTTCATTCCTATTGACAGGGCCCTAGCGAATCGTTTCCTTGCTTTAACCTTGCTTTTGCTAGCGATCGGGATGCTTCGATCTGGTTGGGGTATTCTATGGCTTCCCGTCACCGGAGCTTCTTTAGCTTGACGCCGACGTCTGGCCCTTTCATCTATGGCCGTTTCCCGCTCTTTGTCAGCTTTGCTTTTCTGAAGAGCTTCGTTCAGGAATACGTCAATTATCTCGTCTGATGGTTCTAGGAGTTCCGGTTCGGGATCTGCCCCCAGTTTCTCTGCATCAGGAGCTTCTTTATCATCTATTGATGAGTGAGAGATCATGTGACAACTTGCTAAGTAATGTTCGGGTTCTTTTGACGCGTCGTCTCCCTCGTCATTGTCATTGCCTCTGTTCTCAAGGATATGGTTGAGAAATTCCTGGAGTGTGACTGGGGTCCGCGCCTTTTGGTTATATTCCTCCAGCGCGTCAATATGCTTTTGCAGATCCATGCGCTTGTCATCAAATTGCATGGGCCTTTTGGTCTTCTTATTTTTCTTCGAAGACTTTGACGGCTAGGTTTGTGTGTTTTGCCCATCGCTATTAATTCTCGGTGTCGGGCGTGATTTCAGCATTCCCTCAACGGCCTCGGGTTCCAGCGGACTTTTCCACCTAATCACCGGGCATGTTTGGAGATCTTTCAGCATTCTTTTTGTTTTTGCAGACAGAACAATTTCCCATGGAGCTTCCCCTATAAAAGAGCATGATGCCCCCGGCATGTCCATCATTTTCCGAGCATGTGGCTGTGGCGGGTTCACCTTCCAGTTGTCAGACAACACGAATTTGCCCTGTTGGTATTGGTCCTCAATCCAGCCTTTGAAGACGTAGCAATCTTCGAGTGGGTGAACCATTACTCCGTGGTAGGGATAATAGTTAGGATGGTTAACGACACCCGGTTGCGACGGATGTCTTGGATCTGGCAGAGTGATGAGCCCGTTGCGCACTGCCAGTTCGAACAGTCTCCTTGTTTTATCCCTGGGAAATAAGGAAGGACGTTTCAACTTCTCATCGAGGGATCGCGGCTTGTTGCTTTTATGAACAAACGGTCTCGGGTTACTCGGCTGTTGCTGAGCGTTGGCGACAAAGGTCGCTTTCCTTTTGCCTTTTTCATTCCGAAAATCCACTTTTGAAAGGAAAGGCCTATGGCCCATCTGGTCCATTTAGGCCAGCTTGTCAATCAAGGCCTGGAAGGTGGTCGGCTTGAAGAACATCATGAATTGGGAGATAGTCGATTGAAGGTCAAGGGTCCACATGAACATGCCCACGGCAGGAGCTTCTTCTATGCGTTGTTCGCATCTCGACCATAGGTTCCGCCACCGGATTGCATACTGCATCCAGGTCTCTCCCGGCTTCACTCTGGCATTGATTAATGTCGTGATCGGGGTGTGTTCGCTGGCGCTTGCGAACCGCTGAGTGAATAGCAACTCCATTTCTGTAAACGTTTTGACGGAGTTGTCGGGAAGCTCCGAGTACCATTCAAAAGCTGTCTCTGCTAAGCTGCCAACGAACTGGCGAAGTAGAAGTTTATCATCACCACCAGTGTTGCCGCACAGAGCCCTGAACTGAGCGATGTGCTGGTGTGGATTACCTGTCCTCTTATATCCATGGAATTTAGAGATCGTGTATCCCGGTGGGTACTTTATTTGATCGTACCAACCCGGATAGGGTCGCCCAGTCTTGACGATTTGGCCGGCCGCTTCGCTCGCCTGATGTGCTCGTATCTGGTGAGCTATATAATCATCGAGCGTGGCTTTGGAGATGGTCTCCTCCTTGGTTGCTGACAGAGCCGGCAGAGGATTTGATGTCTCTCCTCTATCATCTTCAATTATTACTGGAGGATCTTCGGTTGGAGGATCCGGCTGTAATATCATCCCGACCATGTCTTGGAATAAAAGCGCCATTCGTTTTATGTTGGCAGCTTGTTCCGCTGCCTCTTTGTCCTTCTTCTCAAGCATTCTCCGAAGGAATTCGGCGTCAGTTTCCTGCTCATGACGCTGCTCTGAGGATGTCTCCGGGCTTGCTTTTGGCCCAGTGAGTGCGGCCATGTGCGTTAACATTTCTTGGAGCTTCTGTTGTTGCTCCTGGGCATTTGTTACGGATCTGGTGAGCGGTCGATGGCCCTAAGAGATACGGCTATCCTCTTTCCTGGATGCCATATAGACAGTGTGTACCACCATGCCCCCAGACTTGGGGCGTTTAGATTCAGTGCCCTTAAGATTTTTCGCGAGCACGGGGACTTTCTCTGGCCTCCTTCTTTTGTGGGCGGTCGAAGTTGAGGGAGCCATTGCAGCGGGAACCCAAGTAGACGACACCTTCTATGACATGACAGGGTGGTCCTTCTCTTGCTGAACTTTCATTTTCTTCGGTTGGTGGGAGTAGTCTTGGTTGATCACCGAGTCTTGGACCTGTCGCCAGACCCTGCGAATTTTGGAGGACAACCGCTGAGGGGGTTGTTCTGGCTCTACCTTTGTAACATTTTCCATAGGTGGAGAAGATCTTTTCAGCATGGCAGTCGGAGAGTTCTTGCGGACCCTCCTGAGCGGTTCAAAGCTGTTCCCAGTTGGAACAGCCACATCAATTCCCACCATCGGAGCTGGCAGAGCCAGTCCAGAAGGAGAGCTGCGCCCAGCTTTCCTCACTCGGCGCCAGTGACGACGTCGAGCACGCCTTGCAGACGGGATCACCTCCGCTGTTGGATGAGCTTCCTCATGCCCCCTACATTGATGAGAGACTATTATTGGCGCTAGCCTATCGAAGACTGACGTCCGTTGAGAGTGGATAGCCAGTCTTGCGAAGGCCGACTTTCGAACAGGGGAAGCAACCTTCGTAACTTTGCATGGAGTAGGAGCTGAAACGGTCAGTCTTGTGAAGACCGACCCCTTAACAGGGGAAGCCGCCTTGACGACTTCAGAAGCAGGGATGGCTATCCGCTTAGGGATAACACCTTCGGGTATTGAGGGCTTCTTCATGGACCCGTTGGAGCTTTGTCCCAGTCTTTTGAAAACCGAGACACTGGATTTGGGCGACCCGTTGAGAGGGGCCGCAGTAATTGCAAGCCGATCAAAGACCGACTTCTTCGGAGCTTCTTGCGATGGTATAGGAGCGCTGAAGCTCGTTGGTGGGAGCATGGTCCCGAAGAACAGTCCAGTGGTGGCCTGAGTCACCTGTTCCACTGGCATGATGAAGATGGAGACCGCTTGGGGCCCGTAAGTCACTCCTCCGGACAGGACGGAGTGAGAATTGCAGTTGTAGTTAGTGAAGTTTGAAGCCATTGATCTTCTATTTTTTCTGCACGGAGCAAGATACCAAATCTTAGTACTTCACATCCAAAGGCAACCATGTCAAACTGCGATTTGTTCGTGAAACACGACACACGAAGTGTGGAGTGGAAAGAGGAAAAGGTCCCACCGGACGTGCCAGAATCTGTTCTCCTCCGAATACAGAGACGTGACCGCGTAGGTCCGTCTTGCCTGAATTTAGGGGCAGATACTATTTGGTTTTATCCGTCAACCTCTCCGAAGATGCCAAGTTGATTTGTGACACCGTGTATCGGAGGTTTAGGCAGATGCGGCCGTTGTAGCAGACTTCGTCAGATTCCCCCTCGTTTGAGGGGTTTTTGATTATGGAGACGCTCTTCCCTGCAAGCGCAAGACCCTGCAGTTAATTACGCTATCGCATAGCGGTAACAACTTTCTCCTTCTCCAGATGGTCACTTCGTGTCATGTGTGTTTGTTTTATTTTTGGTTGCCCGTGGATTGTATACGGAGACTAATTTATGTTGTCGTCCGTAGGGCGTGGATTAGTCCAAATCCGTATTTTCTTAGATTTGGGTTTGGGTTGGGTTTAAGGATCGTTAATTTCATTTGAGACTAAGATCAACTTAAACGTTTGTTAAGAATACGTTAGTCTAATTTTAGACTAAGATCTACTTAACAAGATCATTTAGATCCAACAAGAGAGCATTTGGGCTCTATAAGTTTGAGGACGTCATAGTCCATGGAGTTTAAAAACATCATAGTCTAGTTTAGAGACATCGTAATCTGTAAAGTTTAAGGACATCATAGTCCATGAGTTTAAGGACCCCACTGTCCGTGAAGTTTAAAGACGTCATAGTCTATGAGTTTAAGGACCCCACAGTCCGTAGAATGTCTGGTTGTTGGGACCCATCACCTCTCTGAAGACGTTGAAGGATTACAACGACAAATATCAGAGGAATGAAGAGATGTACCCTTAAACCAATATTGGTTGGGAAGGAATGGGATGAACATTACCATTTGAGATCAATTTTGAAAGCCTTGAACAAGGTATTGGCTTTGGGAGACTTAGCTAGCTTGGGCTAAGATTGGCTCGAATATAGTGTTAAACACTAGAATACATTCAGCGCTGACGTGCACCCACGTGAGGTGCTTAAAGTAGGGTTAAACACTAGAACTGAAGCGTTCACGTGGGGTCACGTGAGGCGCCTGCAGATTAGGCCTTACTTCTTTTATTTTACTCTCAGAATATATAAGTATTAAACACTTGATCTTTATGGCCATCACGTGTGGGCACGTGATGGGTACCCATGCATTGGATATTAAAAGTATTTGTTAGGGGTTACATGGGGACACGTGAGGGCGCTCATGCGTTGGATATTAATCCTTCAGTTTTACCCCATCTTTAAAATGGTGTTTGTCAGGGGTCACGTGGAGACACGTGAGGCATCCTTTAGGTGGGCATTGCCCTTGGGTAGAATCCTCTTTTGTTTGATAATTGCTAGGGGTCACGTGGGAACACGTGAGGCGCCCAAAATCTGTTCTGCCTTGGCTTTACTCCCGTTTTATTTGGAGAAGTTTGTTCAAGGGTCACGTGGGAGCACGTGACCCAATTTTATTCGTTCTCTTGTGGTCATTGGAGGGGAGGGTCACGTGTTACCACGTGATCATGTTGGGTACTTGATCTTTTTACGTGCATGGAGAGATAAATTCCTTGTATAAGAATTAAATTCTTTTATAGGGTTAAACCCTAATTTTATTTAGAGGAATTAAATTCCTATGTGTTTAAAAGAATTAAATTCTTTAAACCCAATTCTCCTTCTAAGCTTTAAATCTGCATGGCAGAATCTCCCTGATGAGAATTAAATTCTCAACTTATGGGGAGATCCGCTTCTGCAGATCTATTACCATGAAGAAGAACTAAGTTCTCGTATTAAGGATTAAACCCTAACTTTGTTGGAGGAATTAAATTCCTATATGCTTTGTGGGAGAATAGAATTCTCTGAACTTAGGTCCTCCCTCAGGTTTTAGATCTGCATGACAGAATCTCCCCGATGAGAATTAAATTCTCAACTTATGGGGAGATCTGCTTCTGCAGATCTTCAACCAGAAGAAGAACTAAGTTCTTATTTAGAAGAGTTAAACTCTTAATTTGAGAATTAAATTCTCTTTTGTTTTGTGGGAGCTTATAGAATGATCTCTTTCCCTCTCTTATCTAGGGTTTCTTTCTTTTCTGAAGAGATCTTCTTTTCTCTCTGGAGAATTAATTCTCTTTTTTTTTTGTATTCTCTCTCTGTTGTTGTATCTCTCTTTTTCTCTTCTCTTCTTGGCTCCTATTTATAGGAGAAAGAAAAGAATCAGTTTGTTCAGCCAATCTCTCATTGAGAGATTTTGATTGATTTTGTAACCAACATGATTTTTTAGATCACTCGGTGAATTTTATTCACCATTGGATTTTTAATCCAAAAGATATTTTATTTGTTGTTCCTGGAAGATTTTAGGAAAATATTTCCTTATGTAGAATCTTTCTATAAACTGATGATTTTTAATCACCATTGGATTTTTAATCCAACGATACTCCACTTTACAGAGTGCAATCTTTTTATTTGGAAAGATCTAGAGAAATATTTTTCCAATTATGGTTTTTGATTCCCTTTTAATTAGAACTTAATTCTATTAATTCAGATGGTTTAGGAGTTTATAACGTGTTGGCACGTGACCCTACTTGATAAAGCATCTAATTAGAATTTAATTCTATTGGTATAGAGGGCTCAGGAAACCATCACGTGTTGGCACGTGACCCCACTGATTAAGAATTTAATCTAGAATTTAATTCTATTATTTCAGAGGGTTTAAGAGCCTATCACGTGTTGGCACGTGACCCCACTGATTAAGCATTTCATTTAGAATTTAATTCAGTGTCTACAGGCTTTACTTGTAAATGGTCACGTGTCTGCACGTGAGACCTGGTCACGTGTGGGAACGTGACCCCACTAACACAGCATTTCCAATTTGTTTATTTTATTCAGTGTCTACAGGCTTTGCCTGTAAATGGTCACGTGTCTGCACGTGATGCCCGGTCACGTATGGGCACGTGATGCCCGGTCACGTGTAGGCACGTGATGCCCGGTCACGTGTGGGCACGTGATTCCTCATTTGAGATTTTCCTTGCCGCTTTATCTGTATTTTATTTAATTCCCATGAGGGAACAGAGCGTTGCCTCAGAGTCTTTGACTCTCAGCGCTGGCGCTCTCATGCTTTGCACGTGAGCGCTCCTTCAGAGTCTTTGACTCTTAGCGCTAGCGCTAGCGCTGCTTCATTTCAAATTTCAAAATTTGAACAGAGCTTGCTTACACCACTGTTCCTTGCGATCAGCGTGCAGCATTACGAGACATATGCAGCAGCGGTAGACGCAACCCTGTTAGTCGAGGAGCGCCTTGCTGAGACTTTGGTAGTTCCAGAGCCGAAGAGAGTTCGTACTGGTATCTCAGCACGGAGACAGACATTCAGATGCCACGACAGGTATCGTACAGGTACGGGGAGTGGTAGAGATTCGGGATGAGTCCAGATGTTTAGTTCGTATCCACGGGAGAGTCAGCAGTCGTCGCGAGGTTGCTATAGATGCGGCAGTCTACCTCACCTCGTCAGAGATTGTCCTGAGATACACCGGAGGGAGACAGCAACACCGCACGTCACCTTACCATCTTCACCACCCCAGAGGGTGTTGCCTGTTGTTCCTACTGTTGCTCCGCGTCAGACTCATACACAGAGAGGTCGTGGGCGTGGAGGAGTTTCTCACAGAGGACGGGATGACCGAGGCAGAGGACAATCAGTCACAGGTGGAGGACAGGCGCGGGTTTTTGCTTTGACGCATTAGGACGCGCAGGCGTCCAATGCGGTGGTCTCAGGTATCCTTCCAGTTTGTTCTGTTGATGCACACGTGTTGTTCGATCCCGGATCCACGCACTCGTACGTATCCACACACTTTGTGCCGAGTTTGGGTAGTGAGTTCGCTTTACTTGATCAGCCGCTTGTTGTGACCACTCCTGTGGGGGAGTCGTTTGTTGCTAGGCACGTGTTCCGATCCTGTACCGTCTGTATTGGCGAGAGAGAGTTGCCTGTCGATTTGATCCTTCTTGAGATGTTGGACTTCGACGTTCTTTTGGGCATGGATTGGTTACCCACGTGCTATGCTTCTATGGACTGCCGTGAGAAGATAGTTAGATTTTGTTTTCCCGGCGAGTCGGTTTTTGTTGTGTTGGGGGACCGTGGTGCCGCCCCACACAGTGTGATTTCTTCTTTTCGTGCTGGACAGCTTTTGAAGAAGGGATGTCAGGGATTTCTCGCCTATGTTTGCGATACAAGAGCTACAGGGGTTCCATTGGATCAGGTTCCGGTTGTTAGCGAGTTCCCTGATGAGCTTCCTGGGCTACCACCCGAGCGTGATATTTCTTTCTGTATTGATTTGGTTCCTGGCACGGGGCCTATTTCCATACCGCCTTATCGGATGGCCCCGGCGGAACTTCGAGAATTGAAGGGTCAGTTGCAAGATTTTCTGGATAAGGGACTTATTCGACCCAGTGTTTCTCCTTGGGGTGCTCCAGTCCTGTTTGTCAAGAAGAAGGACGACAGTTTGCGTCTATTCATCGACTACCGCCAGCTGAACAGGGTTACAGTACGGAACAGATATTCTTTGCCACGTATCGACGATTAGTTCGACCGGCTTCAGGGGGCAGGATACTTTTCGAGGATCGATTTGCGATCAGGCTACCATCAGCTGCGGGTTCGACAGGAGGACATTCCTAGGACAGTTTTCCGCACGCGCTACGGCCATTACGAGTTTCTGGTGATGTCGTTCGGACTCACCAATGCACCAGCAACATTTATGGACTTGATGAATCATATTTTCCGGCCGTATCTTGATCTGTTCATCATTGTATTCATTGACGATATTCTGGTGTATTCTCGGGGTAGAGAGGAGCATGAGCAGCACCTGCGGATTACACTGCAGACCTTGAGGGAGCATCAGCTTTTCGCCAAATTCTCCATGTGTGCTTTCTGGCTGGACAGCGTAGACTTCTTGGGGCATGTGATTTCACGAGACGGTATATGTCTGGACTCGAGGAAGATCTAGGCTGTTCGGAGTTGGCCCAGACCCACATCAGTTACGGAGATTCACAGCTTTCTAAAGCCGGCCGGCTATTACAGGCGATTTGTGCAGGATTTCTCTCGCATTGCTACACCCTTGACCGGGTTGACCCGGAAGGGAGTTCCTTTTGTTTGGACGGAGGAGTATGAGCACAGTTTTCAGCAGCTATGGGCTCTACTGACTACGGTGCCGGTGTTATCTTTGCCTTCAGGATCAGGCGGATTTGTGGTATATTGTGATGCTTCTCTAGTGGGGCTAGGTGCGTATTGATGCAGCATGACAAGGAGATCGCGTATGCTTCGCGGCAATTGAAGAAACATGAACAGAACTACCCCACTCATGATTTAGAGATGGCTGCAGTTGTCTTTGCCCTTAAGATCTGGCGACATTACCTATATGGCGAGTCGTGCCAGATATTCACTGATCACAAGAGCTTAAAGTGTATATTTCAGCAGCGAGACCTGAACCTTAGACAGCGCCGATGGATGGAGTTAGTGAAGGATTACGATTGCGAGATCTTGTACCAACCGGGCAGGGCTAATGTAGTGGCGGACGCTTTGAGCAGGAGGCCCGGGGGTAGTCTATCTTGTCTGAGCGCAGTACAGAGGCAGTCATCGGCAGATTGGCAGATCTTATGCGACAGCCGGGTACAGTTCGAGTTTACGCTGATCGGAGGACAGATGGCGCATGTTCGTGCACGCTCACAGTTTCTTGACCGTATACATGAAGCACGGCACAGTGATGACCGATGTTCAGAGATCATGGCACAGATGGGACATGGCAGATTTTCTGAGTTCGTGATCGATGATCAGGGGATACTACGATTTGGGATTAGACTGTCCGTATCAGATGCGGAGGGACTGCGGCGTGAGATTCTTGAGGAGGCACATCGATCGGTGTACAGTGTTCATCCAGGTTCAACCAAGATGTACCATGACATGAGATATGTTTACTGGTAGGACGGAATGAAGAGGGACATCGCAGATTTCGTGTCGAGATGCCTGACTTGTCAGCAAGTCAAGGCTGAGCATCAGAGGCCCGCGGGAGAGCTACAGCCGTTGCCCATTCCGGAGTGGAAATGGGAACATATTTCTATGGACTTTATTGTGGGTCTACCCAGGACTAGTCGAGGGTATGACTCCATCTGGGTGATCGTAGATCGTTTGACGAAAGCGGCTCACTTTCTACCGGTGAAGACGACTTTCAGATTTGCTCAGTATGCCCTGATATACATCGACGAGATCGTACGACTTCACGGAGTTCCAACATGTATTGTGTCCAACAGAAGCACCCAGTTTACCAGCCGACTATGGCAGAGGCTTCAGGAGGCTTTGGGTACCCGCTTGAGTTTTAGCACAACATTTCATCCGCAGACCGACGGACAGTCAGAGCGGACTATTCAGACTCTCGAGGACATGCTTAGAGCATGCGTCTTAGAATTTGGAGGTAGCTGGGACCATCATTTACTCTTAGTAGAGTTCTCCTATAACAACAGCTACCAGGAGACTATTCAGATGGCACCGTTTGAGGCTCTTTATGGGAGGAGATGCAGATCGCCCACCTGTTGGACAGTGCTCAGTGAGAGCAGTATCTTAGGGCCACAGATTGTTGAGGAGACGACCGCGAAGATCCAGTTGATTCGCGATAGGAAGAGAGCAGCCCAGAGTAGGCAGAGATCTTATGCGGACCATCGTCGGTACAGACTTGAGTTTTCTGTTGGTGATCATATTTTCTTGAGGGTCTACCCAATGAAAGGTGTGATGAGATTTGGGAATAAGGGGAAGCTTAGTCGCTGATATGTGGGCCCCTTCGAGATCCTCGAGCGTGTTGGTGCGGTTGCGTATCGTTTAGCCCTTCCGCCCAGTTTCCCGGACGTGCACCCCGTATTTCACGTTTCGATGCTCTGCAAGTATCTTCATGATCCTTCGCATGCGATTCAGCACCAGAAGATCCAGCTTGAGCGCGACCTTTCCTATGCAGAGCAGCCAGTGATGATCTTGGATCGACAAGTGAAGAAATTGAGGTCGAAAGAGATACCGTCCATCAAGGTACTTTGGCATGGTCTGAGCAGCGAGGAGGTCACTTGGGAGACCGAGAGCGAGATGAGGAAAACGTATCCCCGTCTTTTTGAAGGTACGTGTAGTTAGATTTTTAAATTCGGGGACCGAATTTCTTTAAGGGGGGTAGATTGTAACGCCTTGAAATTTCGTTTAGAATATTTTCGCGTTAATTAGCAATTGTGCGTGTTTATATATATATATATATGTAGGGTTATTAATTTTATTTATATCGTGTTTACTCTAATTGGAAAATTTTGTGTTAGTGTACACATGCACACTTAGCACATTTTGGTGAATTTGGTTAAAAAGTGTTATCATGTTAACCCTTTGCTTTTCTTGCATGGTTTTTATTTATCCCAACCATTTAACCTAGTCAAACCCCTTATTAAAATTCAAAATTTTAAATGAGGAATGGAGGTATGGTGGTCAGGTAAAAGGTTTGACTTCTTTTGACCAATTTTTCCCCTCTCTTCTCTCTCGCTTTTCTCATTTTCTGATTTCTGCAGAAGTGCTGCAGAAAACCAAAACTTTTCTTCATCTTCTCTTTTCTTTTCACTTCTCTTTTGATTCTTGTATGAACCCTACACAAAACAACCCATTTTCTTCACAAAAACCATGAAAAAATGACCTTTGGGGGAGTTTGATGGCAAGTCTGGATACTTGAGGCTAGATCTGGAATTTTTGGTGTTTTATAAGGTCTTTTGAAGGTATTACACTCATGTTTAACATCCCATTTCATAACTTGTATTTTAGCAAAAAAATCTCATTTTGTGCATGTTTTGTGCTATGTAAGGGGGTTTAGTGAAGTTATGTTAAAATTGATATCTTCATGGCTTGATTAGCTTGGTGATGAGTTGTTAGTATGATTTTAGACTTGGGTTTATTTCAGATTTCAGAAAAATACCCTAAAGTATCATTTTAGTGCAAAAGTGTGATTTTAACTTGAATTTGGGCTCTGAGGAATCTGCTGCAACCCGAGTTTCTGTAAATTAAAATTGTAATTAATGGGGCATACAACGTATGGATGGAGTGCACACACCAAGACCGGGAGCCCACCCCCCTACCCAGGCCGCCAAAAAACTCATTCTGGCCGCAATTTGCGGCCAGATGGGAGAGATGTGGGTTGGGGTTTTGATGGTTGGTGTCTGCTGATATATGGGGTTTTATGGTATATATATTTTTGTAATATAAATTCTGTATAAAAATCTGGAGGTAAATACCTGTTTCTCGTATTTTTAATCTTCGCGACACACGTGATACGTGTGTGGGTTTTGGGTGTTCTGCGTATCGCGACGCGTCGAGGTAGTTTTAGACACTTAATCACACGTTTTAATGTATCGCGCACACGCGCGCTTGGTTTGTGACGCGGGTTTCTAGTGTGACTTTAATTATCGTGTTTGTATGGTTTTGAGCTTATATGTGATATATTGTGTAATTCTAAGTTCGCAGGCGAGTGCGACGGACGCTGCGAAGAAGGGGAAACAAGTTGTTGGTTACACTTAGCGCGAGGCTACGGTGAGTAGATTTAACATCTACGGGGATATCGCCCGCATGGCGTTATGCGTTAGGGCTGATAGGACCTTATAGCTACATATTGCATTTACCTACATTGACTGTTCATGGATACTGTTGTTGCATACTGCATTCCCAGCTATATGTATGTAAACTTAGAATTGATAGAACACCGCACTATTACTAACGATTCATGTTGCACTAGCACTAATCTGTATGTTACACACACACCGTTAGTAATTGCCATGACACACTCACTGTAGAATTGCCATGATCATTATACTGTAGTTCCTTTCACATATGATTCGATAAGGTTTTCATAGACATTGGGAGCCGCATGAGGCCTTTGAAAAACTGAAACTATTTTAAAAAGCGGTTCCTCCCTTTTTCCTATATTATGGCTTGATGTACATAGCACATCACATTTGATTTACTCATTGGTGTTGGATTTCATGTAATTTCTGGTTTTGAGGACCGTGGAGTTATTTAAGAAAAGATGCACTATTTGAAAACCCGGTTCCTCGTGATATGATATTTTGGTGCGTCCACCACTTGTTTTCTCGGTGCTGAGACGTATGCTTGAAATCCGATTCGAGGAGTTGGATGACCCGTTTGCGGGTTCTTGGTGGACCCGGTATGGTTCCCCTCGGTAAGATGATCGATGGACTCTGCCGATTGAGCTTGTAGGTGGGCGAGTACCTACCGGTGATTGGTTGGACCTGGCGGTTATCCGGAGGATACTGACCAGAGTCGAGAGATGGATGCGGGATGATCCGTACTGCTGGGGCCGAGGGCCAATACCGCAGACGGAGCCCGTGGGCTGATCCAGACTGACGGAGCCCGATATATGAGGATTTGCGTGTCGATGCTGGACATGAGTATTTTATGATATTTTGAGTGCCGATGATGGGCACTCGTGATTTTCAGAGATTTACAGGATTTGAGGGCCGAGGAGAGTGCCGGCGCCTGAGTTATTTTGGGATTTGGGTGCAGTGTTGGGCACCGATTATTTTTCCACGTTGATATTCCGTGTAGATGTTGTTTATCCCATGCTCAGCATTGATTATCATGCATCTCATCCTGTAGTTATTTTACCTGACATATCATTTGCATGATTATTGCACCTACTGCTTGTCGCATATAAATTTTACCCGCTGGCACATGATAGAGTAGCGCAGTACGTGCATGCTCGCGATTATCTTTATATGTTATCTCTATTCATGAGTTGGCAACTCACCCCCGATGTACCACAGTATTTGCAGGTTGGCCATCAGAGTAGTCGCGGCAGGCTGCCTTTTTACATCTTTTAGCGACATATACCCCTACAGTTGGTACGAGAGCTGTTTTGCTATTAGGTGGGTTGTGGTATCTGGTTACTTTCATTGTACACACTTTTGTATCTAGTATTCTCCATCTTCCATATATGTACTTGACTTAGAGACAGTGTGAGGACGATGATGTATATTATTTGTATTCTGGTATCGAGCTCATGGGAGCCGACTTATATATGCAGCTTTTAGTATTCTGTGATGTTTTAACTTATTGCTCATTTCTTCGCTATGGCGTTGTATATTACTCTTGTGATGATTGGTTTCCGCCGTTAGGCGTGATTGCTCCCGTTTGGGGATGCTTTATTTCATTATATATCATTTCACTTATATCCTGTTTTGTACCCGATTTCGGGGTCACTTATACAAAGGAAATGCTGCCAAAATTATTATAAGGATAACTTAACTTTTAAAAAAAAAGAACTTTATTGAACTATTTAAGGTTTTCTAAATGTTTTAATTAAATGTTTTCAACACTCACTACTTTTAAATGGTTTTGATTTCTGGGTTCGGCTTACTTAGTCGCGTTACGCCTGTAGACGTTGCGTGGTTAAGTGCCGGTCGCGAGTCGAAATATTCGGGTCGTGACAAAGTTGGTATCACAGCGTAGGTTTTACCTTTCGGAGTGTAGGATGACCCTGGTATGATGGAGTAGGTAGCTGAAGCAGAGTGGCGTAGCGTGCGTATGTTCCGCGGCATACTCACGACACGGTACTCCGCCAAAGCGACCTTAGGACTTTTTGATTTAAATTCCTTCTTGAGTATATGCATTCTTGCAGTTCGATTTATACATCCTTATCGAATCCTATTTTCCTTTCAGCCATTATACCGCCAAAAACTACGAGGGCGCAAAGAGCGGCCGCGAGGGCCGAGATTAGAGTTGATTCGTCTGAGACGAGGACAGATCCGGGTAGCACACCGGTTGTGCCCAAGCAGGCTGTTCCTCCCGTGACAGATCAGATTGCTATGTTAGGGGCTGGTATGCAGGAGATGCACCAGATGGTGGGATCCAGTATGCAGGAGATGCGCCAGATGATGGGATCTTTAGTTGAGACACTTCGAGCGCAGCGACTAGATGTAGTTCCACCTATTGCAGAGACCGCGGTGATACCCACAGCACAGGCAGTTGTCCCTACAGCTACAGAGGTCATCTCAGTATCGCTGTCAGAGTTTATGAGGTTGATGCCTCCGGTCTTCACAGGCACCGATGCAGCTGAGGACCCACAGTCTTTCATTGATAGGATGGCTTGGATATGCCGTTCCTTCAGATGCGCCGATGCGAGATGGGTTGAGTTCGCGAGCTTTCGCCTGGAAGGTCTTGCGCAGAAATGGTGCGAATCAGTCGAGAAGGGCAGAGCAGCAGGTCTTCCTCCTATGACCTGGACAGAGTTCGTGGCGCTATTCCTTGCCCGCTTCCTTCCACTGAGCGTCAGAGATGCTAGAGCACGCAGGTTCGAGTCCTTACGCCAGACTCCAGGGATGTCAGTGGCAGAGTATGATGTGCTGTTCACAGAGTTATCTATCTATGCCCCGTATTTAGTGGCTACCGAGGAGTTGCGAGTCAAGAGATTTGTTCGAGGCTTGCTTACACTACTGTTCCTTGCGATCAGCGCGCAGCATTACGAGACATATACAGCAGCGGTAGACGCAGCCCTGTTAGTCGAGGAGCGCCTTGCTGAGACTTCGGTAGTTCTAGAGCCCAAGAGAGTTCGTACTGGTATCTCAGCATGGAGACAGACATTCAGACGCCGCGACAGGTATCGTACAGGTACGGGGAGTGGCAGAGATTCGGGTCGAGGCCAGATGTTTAGTTCGTATCCACGGGAGAGTCAGCAGTCGTCGCGAGGTTGCTATAGATGCAGCAGTCTACTTCACCTTGTCAGAGATTGTCCTGAGATACACCGGAGGGAGACAGCAGCACCGCACGTCACCTTACCACCTTCACTACCCCAGAGGGCGTTGCCTGTTGTTCCTACTGTTGCTCCATGTCAGACTCATACACAGAGAGGTCGTGGGCATGGAGGAGTTGCTAAGAGAGGACAGGATGACCGAGGCAGAGGACAGTCAGTCACAGGTGGAGGACATGCGTGGGTTTTTGCTTTGACGCATCAGGACGCGCAGGCGTCCAATACGGTGGTCTCAGGTATCCTTCCAGTATATTCTGTTGATGCACACGTGTTGTTCGATCCCGGATCCACGCACTCGTACGTATCCACACACTTTGTGCCGAGTTTGGGTAGAGAGTCCGGTTTATTTGATCAGCCGCTTGTTGTGACCACTCCTGTGGGGGAGTTGTTTGTTGCTAGGCACGTGTTTCGATCCTGTACCGTCTGTATTGGAGAGAGAGAGTTGCCTGTCGATTTGATCCTTCTTGAGATGTTGGACTTCGACGTTCTTTTGGGCATGGATTGGTTAGCCACGTGCTATACTTCTGTGGACTGCCGTGAGAAGATAGTTAGTTTTTGTTTTCCCGGCGAGTCGGTTTTTGTTGTGTTGGGGGACCGTGGTGCCACCCCACAAAGTGTGATTTCTTCTTTTCGCGTTAGACAGCTTTTGAGGAAGGGATGTCAGGGATTTCTCGCCTATGTTTGCAATACTAGAGCTACAGGGGTTCCGTTGGATCAGGTTTCGGTTGTTAGCGAGTTCCCTGATGTGTTCCCTGACGAGCTTCCTGGGCTACCACCCGAGCATGCTATTTCTTTCTGTATTGATTTGGTTCCTGGCACGGGGCCTATTTCCATACCGCCTTATCGGATGGCCCCGGCGGAACTTTGAGAATTGAAGGGTCAGTTGCAAGATTTGCTGGATAAGGGACTTATTCGACCCAGTGTTTTTCCTTGGGGTGCTCCAGTCCTGTTTGTCAAGAAGAAGGACGGTAGTTTGCATCTATGCATCGACTACCGCCAGCTGAACAGGGTTACAGTGCGGAACAGATATCCTTTGCCATGTATCGACGATTTGTTCGACCAGCTTCAGGGGGCAGGATACTTTTCGAGGATCGATTTGCGATCAGGCTACCATCAGCTGCGGGTTCGACAGGAGGACATTCCTAGGACAGCTTTCCGCACGCGCTACGGCCATTACGAGTTTCTGGTGATGTCGTTCGGACTCACCAATGCGCCAGCAGCATTTATGGACTCGATGTACCGTATTTTCCGGCCGTATCTTGATCTGTTCATCATTGTATTCATTGACGATATTCTGGTGTATTCTCGGAGTAGAGAGGAGCATGAGTAGCACCTGCGGATTACACTGCAGAACTTGAGGGAGCATCAGCTTTTCGCCAAATTCTCCAAGTGTGCTTTCTGGCTGGACAGTGTAGACTTCATAGGGCATGTGATTTTACGAGACGGTATATGTGTGGACCCGAGAAAGTTCGAGGCCGTTCGGAGTTGGCCCAGACCCATATCAGTTACGGAGATTCGCAGCTTTCTAAGGTCGGCCGGCAATTACAGGCGATTTGTGCAGGATTTCTCTCGCATTGCTACACCCTTGACCGGGTTGACCCGGAAGGGAGTTCCTTTTGTTTGGACGGAGGAGTGTGAGTACAGTTTTCAGCAGCTACGGGCTCTACTGACTACGGCGCCGGTGTTATCTTTGCCTTCAGGATCAGGCGGATTTGTGGTATATTGTGATGCTTCTCTAGAAGGGCTAGGGTGCGTATTGATGCAGCATGACAGGGTGATCGCGTATGCTTCGCGGCAATTGAAGAAATATGAACAGAACTACCCCACTCATGATTTAGAGATGGCTGCAGTGGTCTTTGCCCTTAAGATCTGGCGACATTACCTATATGGCGAGTTGTGCCAGATATTCACTGATCACAAGAGCTTAAAGTATATATTTCAGCAGCGAGACCTGAACCTTAGACAGCGCCGATGGATGGAGTTAGTGAAGGATTACGATCGCGAGATCTTGTACCACCCGGGCAGGGCTAATGTAGTGGCGGACGCTTTGAGCAGGAGGCCCGGGGGTAGTCTATCTTGTCTGAGCGCAGTACAGAGGCAGTCGTCGGCAGATTGGCAGATCTTATGCGACAGCCGGGTACAGTTCGAGTTTACGCCGATCGGAGGACAGATGGCGCATGTTCGTGCACGCCCACAGTTGCTTGACCGTATACATGAGGCACAGCACAGTGATGACCGATGTTCAGAGATCATGGCACAGATGGGACATGGCAGATTTTCCGAGTTCGTGATCGATGATCAGAGGATACTACGATTTGGGACTAGACTGTGCGTACCAGATGCTGAGGGACTGAGGCGTGAGATTCTTAAGGAGGCACATCGATCGGTGTACAGTGTTCATCCAGGTTCTACCAAGATGTACCATGACATGAGATATGTTTACTGGTGGGACGGAATGAAGAGGGACATCGCAGATTTCGTGTCGAGATGCCTGACTTGTCAGCAAGTCAAGGCTAAGCATCAGAGGCCCGCGGGAGAGCTACAGCCGTTGCCCATTCCGGAGTGGAAATGGGAACAGATTTCTATGGACTTTATTGCGGGTCTACCCAGGACTAGTCGAGGGTATGACTCCATCTGGGTAATCGTGGATCGTTTGACGAAAGCGGCTCACTTCCTACCGGTGAAGACGACTTTCGGATTTGCTCAGTATGCCCAGATATACATCGACGAGATCGTACGACTTCACGGAGTTCCGACATGTATTGTGTCCGACAGAGGCACCCAGTTTACCAGCCGACTATGGCAGAGGCTTCAGGAGGCTTTGGGTACCCGCTTGAGTTTCAGCACAGCATTTCATCCGCAGACCGACGGACTGTCAGTGCGGATTATTCAGACTCCCGAGGACATGCTCTGAGCATGCGTCTTGGACTTTGGAGGTAGCTGGGACCATCATTTACCCTTAGTAGAGTTCTCCTATAACAACAGCTACCAGGAGACCATTCAGATGGCACCGTTTGAGGCTCTTTATGGGAGGAGATGCAGATCGCCCACCTGTTGGACATAGCTCAGTGAGAGAAGTATCTTAGGGCCACAGATTGTTGAGGAGACGACCGCGAAGATCCAGTTGATTCGCGATAGGATGAGAGAAGCCCAGAGTAGGCAGAGATCTTATGCGGACCGTCGTCGGCGCAGACTTGAGTTTTCTGTTGGTGATCATATTTTCTTGAGGGTCTCCCCAATGAAAGGTGTGATGAGATTTGGGAAGAAGGGGAAGCTTAGTCCCCGATATGTGGGCCCCTTCGGGATCCTCGAGCGTGTTGGTGCGGTTGCGTATCGTTTAGCCCTTCCACCCAGTTTCCCAGACGTGCACCCCGTATTTCATGTTTCGATGCTCTGCAAGTATCTTCATGATCCTTCGCATGCGATTCAGCACCCGACGATCCAGCTTGAGCGCGACCTTTCCTATGCAGAGCAGCCGGTGATGATCTTGGATCGACAAGTGACGAAATTGAGGTCGAAAGAGATACCGTCCGTCAAGGTACTTTGGCGTGGTCCGAGCAGCAAGGAGGTCACTTAGGAGACCGAGAGCGAGATGAGGAAGAGGTATTCCCGTCTTTTTGAAGGTACGTGTAGTTAGATTTTTAAATTCGGGGACCGAATTTCTTTAACGGGGTAGATTGTAACGCCTTGAAATTTAGTTTAGAATATTTTCGCGTTAATTAGCAATTGTGCGTGTTTATATATATATATATATATATATGTAGGGTTATTAATTTTATTTATATCGTGTTTACCCTAATTGGAAAATTTTGTGTTAGTGTACACATGCACACTTAGCACATTTTGGTGACTTTGGTTAAAAAGTATTATCATGTTAACCCTTTGCTTTTCTTGCATGGTTTTTATTTATCCCAACCATTTAACCTAGTCAAACCCCTTATAAAAATTCAAAATTTTAAATGAGGAATGGAGGTATGGTGGTTAGGTAAAAGGTTTGACTTCTTTTGACCAATTTTTCCCCTCTCTTCTCTCTCTCTTTTCTCATTTTCTGATTTCTGCAGAAGAGCTGCAGAAAACCAAAACTTTTCTTCATCTTCTCTTTTCTTTTCACTTCTCTTTTGATTCTTGTATGAACCCTACACAAAACAACCTATTTTCTTCACAAAAACCATGAAAAAAATGACCTTTGGGGGAGTTTGATGGCAAGTCTGGATACTTGAGGCTAGATCTGGAACTTTTGGTGTTTTATAAGGTCTTTTGAAGGTATTACACTCATGTTTAACATCCCATTTCATAACTTGTTGTATTTTAGCAAAAAAATCTCATTTTGTGCATGTTTTGTGCTATGTAAGGGGGCTTAGTGAAGTTATGTTAAAATTGATATCTTCATGGCTTGATTAGCTTGGTGATGAGTTGTTAGTGTAATTTTAGACTTGGGGGTTTGTTTCAGATTTCAGAAAAATACCCTAAAGTATCATTTTAGTGCAAAAGTATGATTTTAACTTGAATTTGGGCTCTGAGGAATCTGCTGCAACCCGAGTTTCTGTAAATTAAAATTGTAATTATTGGGGCATACACAGTATGTATGGAGTGCACACACCAAGCCCGGGAGCCCAGCCCCCTACCCAGGCCGCCAAAAAACTCATTCTGGCCGCAATTTGCGGCCAAATGGGAGAGATGTGGGTTGGGGTTTTGATGGTTGGTGTCTGCTGATATATGGGGTTTTATGGTATATATATTTTTGTAATATCAATTCTGTATAAAAATCTGGAGGTAAATACCTGTTTCTCGTATTTTTAATCTTCGCGACACACGTGATACGTGTGTGGGTTTGGGGTGTTCTGCGTATCGCGACGCGTCGAGGTAGTTTCAGACGCTTAATCACACGTTATAGCGTATCGCGCACACGCGCGCTTGGTTTGCGACGCGGGTTTCTAGTGTGACTTTAATTGTCGTGTTTGTATGGTTTTGAGCTTATATGTGATATATTGTGTAATTCTAAGTTCGCAGGCGAGTGCAACGGACGCTGCGAAGAAGGGGAAACAAGTCGTCGGCTACACTTAGCGCGAGACTACGGTGAGTAGATTTAACATCTACGGGGATATCGCCCGCATGGCGTTATGCTTCAGGGCTGATAGGACCTTATAGCTACATATTGCATTTACCTACATTAACTGTTCATGGATACTGTTGTTGCATACTGCATTCCCAGCTATATGTATGTAAACTTAGAATTGATAGAACACCGCACTATTACTAACGATTCATGTTGCACGAGCACTAATCTGTATGTTACACACATACCATTAGTAATTGCCATGACACACTCACTGTAGAATTGCCATAATCATTATACTGTAGTTCCTTTCACATATGATTCGATATGATTTTCATAGACATTGGGAGCCGCATGAGGCCTTTGAAAAACTGAAACTATTTTAAAAAGCGGTTCCTCCCTTTTTCCTATATTATGGCTTGATGTACATAGCACATCACATTTGATTTACTCATTGGTGTTGGATTTCATGTGATTTGTAGTTTTGAGGACCGTGGAGTTATTTAAGAAAAGATGCACTATTTGAAAACTCGGTTCCTCGTGATTTGATATTTTGGTGCATCCACCACGCGTTTTTTCGGTGCTGAGACGTGTGCTTGAAACCTGATTCGAGGAGTTAGATGATCCGTTTGCGAGTTCGTGGTGGACCCGGTATGGTTCCCCTCGGTAAGATGATCGATGGACTTTGCCGATTGAGCCTGGAGGTGGGAGAGTACCTACCGGTGATTGGTTGGACCTGGCGGTTATCCGGAGGATACTGACCAGAGTCGAGAGATGGATGCGGGATGATCCGTACTGCCGGGGCTGAGGGCCGATACCGCAGACGGAGCCCGTGGGCTGATCCGGACTGATAGAGCCCGATATATGAGGATTTGCGTGTCGATGCTGGACACGAGTATTTTATGATATTTTGAGTGCCGATGATGGGCACTCGTGATTTTCAGAGATTTACAGGATTTGAGGGCCGAGGAGAATGCCGGCGCCTGAGTTATTTTGGGATTTGGGTGCAGTGTTGGGCACCGATTATTTTTCCACGTTGATATTCCGTGTAGATGTTGTTTATCCCATGCTCAGCATTGATTATCATGCATCTTATTCTGTAGTTATTTTACCTGACATATCATTTGCATGATTATTGCACCTACTGCTTGTCGCATATAAATTTTACCTGCTGGCACATGATAGAGTAGCGCAGTACGTGCATGCTCGCGATTACCTTTATATGCTATCTCTATTCACGAGTTGGCAACTCACCCCCGTTGTGCCACAGTATTTGCAGGTTGCCTATCAGAGTAGTCGCGACAGGCTGCCTTTTTACTTCTTTTGGCGACATATACCCCTACAGTTGGTGCGAGAGCTGTTTTGCTATTAGGTGGGTTGTGGTATCTGGTTACTTTCATTGTACAAACTTTTGTATCTAGTATTCTCCATCTACCATATATGTACTTGACTTAGAGACAGTGTGAGGACGATGATGTATATTATTTGTATTCTGGTATCGAGCTCGTGGGAGCCGACTTATATATGCAGCTTTTAGTATTCTGTGATGTTTTTACTTATTGCTCATTTCTTCGCTACAGCGTCGTATATTACTCTTGTGATGATTGGTTTCCTCCGTTGGTCGTGATTGCTCCTATTTGGGGATGCTTTATTTCATTATATATCATTTCACTTATATCCTGTTTTGTACCCGATTTCGGGGTCACTTATACAAAGGAAATGCTGCCAAAATTATTATAAGGATAACTTAACTTTTAAAAAAAAAGAACTTTATTGAACTATTTAAGGTTTTCTAAATGTTTTAATTAAATGTTTTCAACACTCACTACTTTTAAATGGTTTTGATTTCTGGGTTCGGCTTACTTAGTCGCATTACGCCTGTAGACGTTGCGTGGTTAAGTGCCGGTCGCGAGTCGAAATATTCGGGTCGTGACAGCTAGTGTAGCGGTGGCAGCCTTTCCACTGTTGGATATTTCTTGGAAGTCGGATCGACTTCCCCTGCCTATAAATAGGACCTTTGGCCCTTTGAGATGACTGCTTGTTCATCTTCTTGTTTCGTTTTTGTTTCTTGAGGATTTAATTCTCTTTCAGAGCCAAGCTCTCTGCCTCAGAAAACTCCTTTAGAGTTAAGAGTCTGTCAAATTTTTTGCTAAGATTTGAACCTATTAACAGAGCTTTGCTCTACTTAGATCACAGATCTTAAAGATTTTTAGGGTTTCTCAACCCGTTAATTAAAAACAAGAGCTTTGCTCTTTCTAGGTCATGGATCAGAGAAAGAAATCCTTTTTAGGGTTCTTTTAACCCATTAACGAAGAACTCTTAGAGTTCGCTTTACAGATCTTAAAGATCCTGAAGTTTTTAACTTCTGTAAAAAGCTTTGCTTTTAGGGTTTTTGATGGATTATTCCATCTTCTTCGCAGAGCATAGCTCTTCAGAATTTTTGGGGGAATTTTTATTCCCTCATAATTAGAGTTGACAGATGTCACTCCTATCTGCAGAGCGTTGCTCTCGAGGAGTCTGACTCCTTGGCCCGAGGAGTGTCTCATTAAATGAGAATCCATTTAGGATTCCCTCCTTAATTGCACAAATTTGAATTTGTTGGGTGTCTTAATTAGCACTTGTTTTCTTTATGCAGATATCAAGAGTTGTTTAAATCCCCGTGTCTCGATCAGTTTGTCTACTAAACTCTCACTGATTTTCATTTTCAGGCGCTATGGCCGCTCATCTGTATTGTCTTGATGAAATCATTTCTTATGAGGACATTCGCGCACAAGGCCGTTGTCAAAACCAAGAGTTCACAAACGTCCAATGCGCTGAAATTATGAATCGTTTTAATGCACACAACGGTTGACTACTTTCTTGTCGCTCCGCTCTCTTGAAGATTATAGTCAGAGAAATTTGGGGAGCACTTCCTGGATTTTATGAAGCTATGCCGCTTAATGCACTGGATGCCGCTGAAGATAAGGTGCACTCTGTGTATCTGACGGGCTTGATCTCGAAGAAGCGGCGAGATAATCTCAATGATATTTTGCATCAAACTTTCCAACAGACGATGATAATCGCTGCTTACCAGAGGGTGGAGGACATCAGCGAAGATCCTAACACTTGCGACCGTGAGAGGATGCATACGAGAATGGTCAGAGAGGCCAGAAACATTTTAGACGGCCTTACTTTCGAATTTCTTAATCCGTTTCCCGGATTCAATATTTTGCCATTGTAAACATTTTAATGATACTTTTGTTTACTGTTTTTATCAATGTAAGAACTTTCTGAGGTGTGAATAACAAATTTTTCCTTTCTATGCATTTATTTTATCCTTTTCGCACATACATGAGTGGGTACGCTTCGGACGCTCAATTGGACGTAAATCAAACGTTCTCCTTATTGCCTTGCATAATATGCGATTGACGTCTGTGGGTTATGCCTTTTTGTTCTGACTTGGCGCAAAGCAGTTTGCGTACTCTTGAGCAGCACCTCGATTTCAATGGCATGTAATTTTGGCAAGTGTGGCTTGTAGATAATAATGAACATTTCATCTTAGCCTCCTTATAGGGTAGCGATGGCTTAGGAAACAGGTTCAGGTCTGCTGCCTAAGACTTTTCAATTTTATGAGCCGTGAGGGTCTTATAAAGAGTTTTCTCCCTACGAGTCGTAAGGATCTCGCAAGTGCATTTTCTCCTTAGGAATCGTGAGGATTCCTAAGTGTGCTTTCTCTTGAGAGTCGTAAGGATCTCACAAGAGAATTTTTTCCCTTACAAGTCGAGAGGACTCGTAAGTGATTGGTGAGTTGACTTATCTCCGAGTCGAAGCATTGGTTTACAACAGGGAGATCAGGGTTTGACATGTATCCTAGTCGAAGCGTTGGTTTACGACATGGAGGTCAGGAGTTGACATGTATCCGAGTCGAAGCGTTGCTTTACGACAGGGAGGTCAGGAGTTGACATGTATCTGAGTCGAAGCGTTTCTTGACGACAGGGAGGTCAGGGGTTGACATGTATCTGAGTCGAAGCATTTCTTGACGATAGGGAGGTCAGGGGTTGACATGTATCCGTGTTGAAGAGTTGCTTAACGACAAGAAGGTCAGAATTGACATGTATCAGTGTCGAAGCGTTGCTTGACAACAGGGAGGTCAGGGGTTGACATGTATCCGAGTCGAAGTGTTGCTTTAATACAGGGAGGTCAGGGGTTGACATGTATCCAAGTCGAAGCGTTGCTTTACGACAGGGAGGTCAGGGGTTGACATGTATCCATGTCGAAGCGTTGCTTGATGACAGGGAGGTCAGGGGTTGACATGTATCCGTGTCGAAGCGTTGCTTTACGACAGGGAGGTCAGGGGTTAACATGTATCTATGTCGAAGCGTTGCTTGATGACAAGGAGGTCAGGGGTTGACCTGTATCTGAGTCGAAGCATTGCTTTACGACAGGGAGGTCAGGGGTTGACCTGTATCCGAGTTGAAGCGTTACTTTACGACAGGGAGGTCAGGGGTTGACATGTATCTGAGTCGAAGCGTTGCTTGACGACAAGGAGGTCAGAGGTTGACATGTATCCATGTCGAAGCGTTTCTTGACGATAAGGAGGTCAGGGGTTGACCTGTATCCGAGTCGAAGCGTTGCTTTACGACAGGGAGGTCAGGGGTTGACATGTATCCGAGTCAAAGAGTTGCTTGATGACAAGGAGGTCAGGGGTTGACATGTAACTGTGTCGAAGCATTTCTTGACGATAAGGAGGTCAGGGGTTGACCTGTATCTGAGTCGAAGTGTTGCTTTATGACAGGGAGGTCAGGGATTGACATGTATCTGAGTCTAAGCGTTGCTTGATGACAAGAAGGTCAGGGGTTGACATGTGTCCGTGTCGAAGCGTTGCTTGACGACAGGGAGGCCAGGGGTTGACTCTAGGTTGTCTGTGCACCATAGAGTCTTAGAACTGGGGACTTTGCCGTGGCTCCGATTGATGATGTCGCGTCCGTGCCCTGCTGGCATAAGGGGGAACGCCGTTGTTGGTCTCTAGGCTGTAGAGGTGGCCGTCAAGATTTGGAACTAGGGAATTTGCCATGGTTCCGCTTCGTTGAGACCTTGAGGTCGGTTGTTGACGTTGCGTCTACATCCTGCTGGAGTTGAGAAGGAACGTCTTTGCTGTTCTTTAGGCTTTAGATGTGGTCGTCAAGATCTGACTTCCCTTTGATGCAGCCTGGTGGGGAAATGTAGTTCCCTTTTTGCTTATGTCCATGGATTGTATACGTGAGTTAGAATGGACTCGCCTGTAGGGCAAAAGTTTCATTTTATATGTATTTTTT
Source organism: Agapanthus africanus (assembly GCA_030015575.1). Classification (NCBI taxonomy): domain Eukaryota; kingdom Viridiplantae; phylum Streptophyta; class Magnoliopsida; order Asparagales; family Amaryllidaceae; genus Agapanthus; species Agapanthus africanus. The sequence goes on from CM057342.1 coordinate 712,513,219, forward strand.
GTTTTCTTTCCTCGATGCTCTATCATTTCAGCTTTTTGTATCGCGAAAGTTGCGATTGCCCAATCATTTCGGCTATTTTCCGCGGTGCCCAATCATTTCGGCTATTTTTTCTTTTTACTTGCTGGTTTTTATTGCGAGTTGCCCAATCATTTCGGCTATTTTTGTATGCATATTTTTTTTACTTGCTGATTTGTTGCAAGTTGCCCCATCATTTCGGCTATTTCATATGCATTTTTGGCTCGCTGATTTTTATCGCGAGTTTAGGGACTTGGGATCTGATATCGATTTTAGGCATCAGCATCTCTACAACTGGGATATTGCCAGGAGCGGATCATCATTTGCCTTTCTCGGTTCGAACAAAGGTGGCTTAGCAAACAGGGTTAAGATCCTGTCGACTAAGGCTTTTGACTTCATGAGGTGTAAGGGTCTTATAAAGGTATTTCTCCCTACGAGTCGTGAGGATCTCGTAGGTGCGTTTTCTCCTTAGGGGTCGTGAGGACTCCTAAGTGTTTTTTCTCTTATAAGTCTTAAGGATCTTACAAGAGTGTTTTCTCCTTATAAGTCGAGAGGACTTATAAGGGTCGTTCACCATGTGAGGATATCCTTTGTCGCTGGTTAGACTCTGTTGGGGAAATGTTTATTCGTGCCCATGGATTGTATACAAGGGTCAATATTGAAACGCTTGTAGGGCAATATCGGGGTGTATGACGGCTTAAGAACATGTTTAAATCCCTGTAGCTTAAGACTTTTGAATCCTATGAGCCGTGAGGGTCTCATAGGGGAATTCTCCTTATGAGTCGTGAGGATATCGTAAATGTAACTTCTCCTTAGGAATTGTGGGGATTCTTAAGTGTGTTTCTCCCTTGTGAGTCGCAAGGATCTCATGCAGGTATTTTCTTCTTATAAGGTTGAGAGGACCTTGCAAGTGTCTTTTAACGAGATTGCGCCCTCTCGGGTTTTCACAAACTCGCCGGTAGCCCTGCTGTTTTTACTCACGGAGCCCTTTCGGGTTTTCATCCGCGCCCATTTCGCTTATGGTCGTACCGTTTTTTTGCGTCAACCTTAGGATGCTGCGGTTTGTAGTAGTTTAAGGACGTTACGGTCCATAGTTAGTTTTAGGACATTTTGGTCCGTTGTTAGTTTTAGGACATCTCGGTCCATCATTAGTATTAGGACGTTGCGGTCCATCGCACGTTTTCGGGGAGAGGTTTCGCCGGATACTACTTATAGAGTTTGGACTCAGGAAGATAGCGAGCGGACATAGGCGTCGTCATCTATCATTAACCTGGTTTGTGACTCGTCAAGCGTAGTATTTTTTTAGGAACTGACTATTTATTGGCCGGAAGGGTCTTTCGCCATGCATATCCATGAGCAAGTAAGCCCCACCTTGATAGACTTTGTCTATGATGTACGGGCCCTCATAGTTCGGCTCGAATTTCCCTCGTTTGGCACGATTGGGGATCATAGGTCTCTTGACAATTAGCACGAGTTTGCCTTGTCGGAATGTTCTTGGCCTAGTCAATCTTTTGTATGAGTGCGTCATCTTTGCTTTGTAAGCCTCCAAGATTTGCTGCGCCATGAGCCGGGTTTCGTCAAGGGCGTCGAGCTCCTCAAGCCGAAGATGAGCATTCTCTTCGTCTGTTAGCTCGTAATGAACCTCCACTCGTAGGGAGGGTATATCTATCTCCAAGGGGAGTACTGCTTCTGTGCCGAATACCAACGCATATGGCGTTGTGTTGGTGGCCATTTTGAACGTGGTCCGATACGCCCAGAGAGCTTCATGCAGTCTCTCATGCCAGTCCTTCTTATTTTTGGACGCCTTCTTCTTTATGATCTTCGTCAAGGTTTTTTTGAAAGCCTCAGCCAGACTGTTAGCTCGAGGATTGTAGACCGAAGAGTATCTCCAGTCTATATTATGCTGCTGTGCGAAGCTGCTGATTTTATGGCTTCTGTAGGCCGGCCCGTTATCGGAGATAATCCGTCGTGGAGTGCCGAACCGATAGATGACGTGTGTCTTGAAGAAATGGAGGATATTCTCCATCTTCACTTCTCTTAGCGGTATAGATTCTTCCCACTTAGAGAAGTAATCAGTTGTCGCCAATATGAACCGATGTCCTTTGGATGAAGCCGGCTCGATGGGCCCAATTATGTCGGTTCCCCACATTTCGAATGGCCAGCTAGCTACTGTTGGGTGTAGCAGGTTTGGATGGTGGTGGATGAAGTCTCCACGAATTTGGCACGAATGGCATTGCTTCGCGTATTCGAGGCAATCCTGAATCATCGTGGGCCAATAATAGCCCATCCTTTTGATCTTTAGCTTCATCTTTGGCCTGGCTTGATGAGAACCGCAGAGTCCGTCATAGGTTTCTTGGACGACTCTCCTTGCTTCTTCCAGTCCCAGGCATCTTAGCCACAGAGAGTCGAATGATCTCTTATATAGAGTATCGTTGACGAAGGCAAAAGACAGAGCTCGTTTAATGAGCTGATATCTTGAGGACGCATCTTCAGGTGTTCGACAGGATTTGAAGTAGTCTATAAAGACTTCTCTCCAATCCTTAGCCTTCTCCTGGTCTTTTATTTGTAGGGCCATTTGTTTGGTTGTTCCCTTTTCTTCGGATGACTCTGGAGGTATTTCTGCTGGAGCAATAACCCGACGGCTTTGCACAACGATCCTCACCTCATCGAGGTTTTCGTTAGCCAGTTCTTTAGCGAGTTTGGCTAACCCATCCGCTTTGCTATTTTCCGCACGCGGTATGCTTTCCAGGGCGTAGGAAAGGATCTGAGTTAGCAATTACTGCACTCTCTCTTCGTATTTTACCAACTCTGGTTTACACGTTTGATAATCGCCGTTTACCAGACTAACGACCTGCTGGGAGTCTCCGTATATGAGGAGGTATTCGATTCCTATATCGACAGCGATCTCAAGACCTGCCTTCAAAGCTTTATATTCGGCTTCATTGTTCGTCCTCGGCTCTGTTAGGGAAAAGGCAAAGCGCATTATCCCTCCTTGTGGAGTCACGAAGATGAGGCCTATCCCAGATTTGATTATGGGGGAGCTGTGCTTTCGCTTCTTCATGGAAGATGCCCCATCGAAGTAGAGTTCCCATCGGGTGTCATTCTCTCTTCTCCTCCCGTCGATCGTGTATTGGGTGCTCAGCGAGGAAGTCGGCGATGGCTTGACCTTTCACTGCCTTGAGGGGTCGGTATACTATCGAGAACTCCATCAAGAGGAAGTCCCATTTAGCGAGTCATCCCGTTAGTATGGCTCTTGACATCAAATAGTTGAGAGGATCCACTTTTGATATGAGATGGACCTCATGCGTTAAAGCATAGTGTTTGAGATTCGTTATTGCGAAGATTAACGCCAGGCAGTGTTTTTCGATGGGGGAGTAGTTGTTTTCTGCCCCCAGGAGAACTCGACTTAAATAGTAAAGGGCTCTCCCTTTCCCTTGGTCATTATCCTGTGCCCATAGCGCGCCTAAAGAACCTTCAAGGGCTGTTGTGTACAGAATGAGAGGCTTTACCTTGACCGGAGCGGTCAGTACTGGCGGATTCTGCAAGTATTGCTTGATTTCTTGTAGTGCGCTTTGGCATTTGCCATTGTCACGCCCCGCTTCCCAGAGTACGCTAAGATAGGCACGTGATATAGCCAACCATGCTACCTGTGGATAGGAAATATCCTTCCACAGTCACATTACGGCTGTAGAGATATCAAGAACAGTAAAGTAAACTAAACTATCTAATACATGTCCATGAGCCAGAATAAATGAGTCCAGAAAAAATATAATATGCGGAAGCAAAAGATCCAATAAACTAAACAGCTGGAAAGTAAATCTGGATACCAACAGGATCCTCACTGCTCGGTCTAAAAGCGGCAGTACTCCTGATCAGTCTGCAACAAAGGTCGAGGATCTGGGCCATGCAAAACCCAGACGTCAGTGCGTCATAATATCAAGCAATAAAATAAACAGGGGTAATAAGACATACAGATATGTGCATGAACAGTAAAACAGGTATAACGGTAATATAAATGAGGACAGTGAGGGTAATGTGTAGTGAGTAAGTGATTGATACGAAAAACTGTGTTTTGTAGTGTAACCGCAATCAATAACGGTGTCGCGTGTAGCTAGACCGAGATGAGTACAGGTCGTCCTCAAGGAAACGTTGAATCTTTTACTCTTATTTTAGATGTGTTGAAAAAGAGAGGAGGGATAAAGAATATTGTAGAATGGTTTCTAGATCTATATTAAGTACTAATGCAAAATATAGATCTAGATTATTTATGAATGTAGTTAATATAAGAAGGGGCTTGTAGGGTTCGTTAGGATTTAATAGTTATGGATGATTAATTAAAAATTACCCTTTTTATCCTTTAATAGATTTAAAACTAGAACGACAGTGATGCATGTACATTAGGGTTTCTGGAGGGAAAAGGAATCCCACTCTTAACCCTTATCTCGACACGGAACTCCGTTCATATCTAGCCTTTACCAAAGCAATCATTAATTTAATCTCTAATCGCGGTCGATACTAACAATGAATTGGTAGCGCGCCCGATTAGGATGTTAATGATTGTTTTGATAAAGTTTATAAACTTTATAGGACGTAAAAATAGTTTAGGTATTTTCATCATCCATTAACCTACCTTAATCCTACGAACCCTAACAAGTGGAGAATTACTCGTGCATGTTGGGAGAAAAAGAGATGGAGAGAAAATGCATAATTAAACGACGAAGAAATAGAATAAGAAAAAGAAAGCTACCTTTATTAATCAACAATATTCATTACACTTTGATTCCTTAGAAAATGATTACAAATACTAGTTTGCTTCTCGATCTCTTCTAAGGAGGTAGATGAACCGTTGATGATCAGCCTGGATGCGTGAGCCGTCTTGCACTTCGTAATCTCGTCGGTTTGATAAATTTTCCAAGAGGCTCTCGGTCTTTTTTTATAGTGCCAAAGCCAGATCCCAAGTTTCTAAATTAGGGAAAAAGTAGAAAAGATTTTCCCCAAAAATCCTCAGCCTCCATCTCTTCTTCCACGCGGCGGATCCGCGGCATAAAGGGTCTATTGCCGCGGATCCGCGGCTTGATGATCACAGCCGTCCATCAATTTTCTGGGGATGGCTACTTTTGACATTTGGCGATCCTTGGCACCTTCAGAATTTGGAAATCTTTTCTTTTCTTCTGCCAGAATTGATTCCTTCATTTTGATTTCTTAATTAGGCAGGTTAGCTTTAACAACTTGATTTCCTTGATTTACGACCTGAAAATTCTGCACAACAACTTATATAATATTTAGTAGACTTAGTTCTACTAGGATTAGGTCAATAATATTATATACATTTTCCTACCAAATGCTAATTATAATATATTAACACATGGAAAATAGTATTTTTACACATAAACCCTCATGTGTATGATATATTATAATAAAGTCCTTTTTTAATATGAAAATGGTAGGAAAAATGTAATAACAAATGTGCAGTTTTATCAACTGAACAGTAAGCTAAACTGGTCTACTGGGTTATCTACTCTCAAGTCTTTTGAAATCAATTTGATGAATCATCGATGTAACTCAATAGTATCCCGTGCGTGCCCGGGATCACGGTCTAAGACTCTCGGGCTGAATCCGAGACGGGTCGCAAGGCAGTAAAGGGTGGATAGTATCCCGTCCATGCCCGGGATCACGGTCTAAGACTCTCGGCAGAATCCGAGACGTGCCGCAAGGCAGTAAAGGGTAGTAGGTAATGACGAGTGATGTCAGCAGCATCACCCCGGGGCTGGCCTAGCCCGTAAGACTGATCAGTAAAGGTATTGAACTGTCGAGTTACAAGTCAGGTTTCATCATTGATTTCCCCATAACCCCAAGTTATATATGTTCAAGTCGGGTATTAAATAATCTGGAGCTAATGCCAACACAGGATCAGGCAGGTACAGGTTTGTCTGGATAGACAATAGGAAATGTCCGTAAGGACAACAGGTCAGGTTTGTTAGCATTAGTAACAAGATCTGGTAACAGGTAAAGCAATGGTACATCAGGTCAAGTCAGGTAGTATATATGTATCATGTCATGTCAAGGAGTGCACAGTATCACGTTGTGTCGAGTAATAGGTGTATCACGTCATGTCAAGGGTGCACAAAGTATCATGTGAGTACTCATAATCAAACTAAAAATAAGCATGGATACACAAAAACAAGTATCGAGTACTAATGAAATGAACTAGCATGAATGGTATGCACATAAATAGAAAGACAACGACATGGATGCATATTATCGATTAGGGTTACATTTAATAGTTCTAAAACTAATTAGATTACACTTTATTAAACATGGGGTATTAAAACAGCAATATTGGGTTATTAATGAGATCTGTGAATGCTGCTATATGTATTCTATTAGATATGGATGCGGATGGATATCATATAACCTTTAAATGATAAACTAGTTAATGCACGACGTTCAATTAAACAACGGAATGGTTAAATTCAATTTGATGTGGTATACTAAACTATGATATGTGAAAAGATAAGTTGCATATGCTAGATATGAAATGATAAGAACGGATGCATATGGTCATTGTAAAACAAGTACTTTGGACGCACGGTTTGAAATTCAATTATTATATTTACTAAAGTAGATGTATAAAATATAATGTAGCATGTAGCAAGATAAACTTGACTCAATCGGATCACGATACGGGATGCGCACACAGTGTCCAATGTCGGCAAATGTTGCAACATCCACACGCGCACACGGGACAGGTCCAGGCACAGCAAGAAGGTAACCACGCAAGTAGGGGACGTCCACAGGGTTGCTCGGATCGTCGGCAGCGGCACGGCTCCGGCGATCGTCAGGAAAACAAGAATCCAAGAAGTAAAAAGAAGAAAAGAAGAAGAAAGGAAGTGGTCTGGGGTCTGGAGTGGTGGTGTTCAGGATTCATAGAAGAAGAAGAGGGGTGACGTCGACGATGGGCCGTCGACGGCGAGGATGCAGCCGGGGTTTTTCCGGCGAGGCAGTGGGGGTTATTTGCCGAGAATGGGTGTTTAAGGTTGAAGGCTGTGGGTTGGTGAGGATGAAGATGGAGATGATGATAAGAGATCGAGGGAGTGGTGCTGACGATGAGGTCTCCGGCGGTGGGGTGCCGGCGATGGGTAGTGGGCTGCAGTGAGGTGCAAGTTGCAGGGTTGTAGAAGAGCTCGGGGATGGGTCTGGTCAGGGTTTGCAGAGGGGAGGAAGAGAGGGAGTTGAGGAGATGGTAAGGGTGATGATAGGGTGGTGACGACGTCGAGTCGCCGGCGGTGGAGGAGATTGGTCGTAGTGGGTACTTGGGTTTCTTGGGGTCGGTTTGCAGGGGAGAGGCGTCGGGAAAAAGGGAGGTGATAAGGAGGTCGGGAAGGGGAGATGGTGACGAGATGATGGAGGCGAGGGGTCGGCGGTGATGGCGACGGCGAGGCTGTCGCGGGCGTGGGTTCTCGCGATGAAGGAGGAAACGAGAACGGGGAGATCAGAGGAGAGAGAGGGAGATGAGGGCAGTAGTGAAGAGGCGAGGAGAGGCGGAGGATAGGTGGTAGAGGTGGAGCGGCGACGAGCACGAGCGACTGCGTGGGTTCACGCGGAAAAAGATAAAGAAGAGAACGGGAGGAAGAAGGGGAGAGAGAGAGGTATACCAATAGGGTTTTTATAAAAATTAATATATATAAAACTTATATTATATATATATATAGAAAGAGAGAGAGAGGATTGAGAAAGAGACAGAGAAAGAGGGCTGAGAGAGAGAATGCGAGAGGAGAGAGAAGGAGGAGAGAGATAGAGAGAATGAGAAAGATCGAGAAGTGAGAGAGAGGAAGAGGTGAATAGGAAGGAGAGTTGAAATTGTTTTTATTTGAGGAGAGAGGAAGAGATAGCGGTGAGGGAGAGAGAGAGAAAGAGAGAGAAACGGAAAATGAAAGAGGAGAGAGGAAAAAAGAGTGGGGCCCGGCGCACAGAGAGAGAGACTGGGTTTGTTAAAGAAAGATTTTTAAAGAAAATTTTAAAAGATTTTTAGTTGTTTGGTAAAACCTCTGAGCAGAAAAAATATATTCGACGAATATTCAAATTTTAAATAAATGAATTTTGGTGAGAGACAAAAGTATTCCAAAACGCGCCCGGGTCAAGTCTAAAATTTTAGTTTTAAAATACGAAAAATATATGCGACTTCCAAATTTTAAAAAGAATGCTCAAGTAACGAAAATCCATACCCCCAAGAACGGATGCACGTATGTGCGCGTAGCCATCCAAACATGTCCGTTTCACTGAACGGAACGAGAACAAAATGCGCGGTTGCTACCACGGGGTTAGGGGTATTACGCAGGCTATGAAATGCAATTTTAATTTATTTACATGACCTAAAATGTTATATGGTAAAACATGCGGTGCTAGATGAAATGCCAGTATGTACTAATCATGAGGTGCACGTGTCCATGCAACAAGTCAAGGTAAAAGAATCAAACAGGTTCAAGCAAGCGGGTCGGGTCGAATGCAATGTAAAATGTAAAAATACCATTCGCACCCAAACACGATAAATCAATAAAATACCAATAAGAAAATACTAGAATGGGAATAGGTATAAATGAAATAGGTTGTTACATTATACCCAACTACAAGAAGAATTTCGTCCTCGAAATTCCAAGGACAAGAAAGGATAGACAATCAACACGCTACAAGAATAGATGTGGAAACTTCTGCCGGATTCCATCTTCTCGTTCCCAAGTTGACTCTCCATGTGAGCGATTTCCCCAAGAAACAAGTATAAGAGGGATAAGTTTGTTCTTAAGAACCTTTCTCTTCGATCCACAATCGACATCGGTCGCTCCTCAAAAGTCAAATTTTCTCGGACAGTCTGCTCCGAATGATCCAACACATGTGTTTCATCTCGAAAATACTTACGGAGTTGAGATACGTGAAACACGTCATGAACATTCGCCAAGGATTGCGGAAACGCCAATCGTTACGCCACTTCTCTAACACGCTCTAAAATCTCAAAAGGTCCAACGAACCGAGGACTAATCTTTCCTTGACTTCCGAAACGGATCACCCCTCTAGTCGGTGATATCTTTAAGAGTACCAAATTACTAACAGCGAACTCTAGAGGTCTTCTCGATTTATCTGCCCAACTCTTTTGTTGGTCTTGTGCTGCTTTCATATGATTCCGGATGGTGTTAATCTTCTCAACTGTTTGCACGATCAAATCCGGTCCCAACCATCTTCGTTCTCCAATATCGTCCCAACAAACAGAAGAACGACACTTGTGACCATACAATGCTTCAAATGGAGCCATCTGAATAGTCGCCTGGAAACTGTTGTTGTACGAAAACTCCACCAAGTGTAGATGATCCTCCCATGAACCCTTAAAGTCCAACATGCAAGCTCTCAACATATCTTCAAGAGTTTGGATTGTTCTCTTCGACTGGCCATCTGTCTGAGGATGATAAGCAGTGCTAAACTTCAATCGAGTCCCCAAACTTTCCTGTAAGCTCCTCCAAAAGTGTGATAAGAAACGAGTGTCACGGTCGGACACGATATTCACCGGTACTCCATGTAATCTTACAATCTCCTGCATGAATCGTTTTGCCAACGCTTCCGTTGATTGACCAACTCGAAATGGTATGAAGTGAGCTGTCTTGGTCAATCGATCAACAATCATCCAAACTGCATTGTTGCCCTTTGGACTCCGCGGTAAAGCTGTCATGAAGATCCATGAGAAGAATTACCCAACTCATTACTTGGAGCTAGCAGCTGTGATTTCGCTTTGAAGATTTGGAGACACTACTTATTGGGAAAAAGGGGTCGAAGTATTCACCGATCAAAAAAACCTAAAGTACGTGTTCACTTAGAAGGAGCTAATTATGAGACAACGTAGATGGTTGGAGATGATGGCTGACTACGATCTTGATCTTAAGAACCATCCGGGGAAAGTTAATGTTGTGACCGGATATGCTTAGTCGGTTGCCAGCAATTCAGATGTTGACTGCACTAAAGGAACTTATCGAAGATTTTTCGGAGATTTGATTTGGAGGTTGTGCTACCACATTCTTCAAGTCAGTTGATGCAGCTGCAAGTACAGTCGTCGTTGATCAAGAATATTAAGGCAACGTAATTGCAGGACCCAAGATTGCAGAAGTTTCGAGAACAAGTTGAAGCTGGACTTCGAACGGGCTTGTTGATCCATGAAGATGGTTCGTTGCGATATGGTAGCCGTTTGTGTGTGCCAAAGGGAGATTTTCATGAAGAAGTTAAGAAGGAGGCACACAGTTCCGCATATTCTGTACATCCAGGAGACACGAAGATGTACCGAGATCTACGACAGCATTTCTGGTAGGAAGGCATGAAATGGGAGATTGCCCGCTTTGTAGTTCTGATACCAAAGAAACCATGTCACGCCCCGCTTTCCAGAGTATGCTAAGATAGGCACGTGACATAGCCAACCATGCTACCTGTGGATAGGAAATATCCTTCCACAGTCACATTACGGCTGTAGAGATATCAAGAACAGTAAAGTAAAGTAAACTATCTAATACATGTCCATGAGCCAGAATAAATGAGTCCAGAAAAAATATAATATGCGGAAGCAAAAGATCCAATAAACAAAACAGCTGGAAAGTAAATCTGGATACCAACAGGATCCTCACTGCTCGGTCTAAAAGCGGCAGTACTCCTGATCAGTCTGCAACAAAGGTAGAGGATCTGGGCCATGCAAAACCCAGATGTCAGTGCGTCATAATATCAAGCAATAAAATAAATAGGGGTAATAAGACATACAGATATGTGCATGAACAGTAAAACAGGTATAACGGTAATATAAATGAGGACGGTGAGGGTAATGTGTAGTGAGCAAGCTAAACTGGTCTATTGGGTTATCTGCTCTCAAGTCTTTTGAAATCAATTTGATGAATCATCGTTGTAACTCAATAGTATCCCGTGCGTGCCCGGGATCACGGTCTAAGACTCTCGGGCTGAATCCGAGACGTGCCGCAAGGCAGTAAAGGGTGGATAGTATCCCGTGCGTGCCCGGGATCACAGTCTAAGACTCTCGGCTGAATCCAAGACGTGCCGCAAGGCAGTAAAGGGTAGTAGGTAATGACGAGTGATGTCAGCAGTATCACCCCGGGGCTGGCCTAGCCCGTAAGACTGATCAATAAAGGTATCGAACTGTCGAGTTACAAGTCAGGTTTCATCATTGATTTCCCCACCCCCATGTTATATATGTTCAAGTCAGGTATTAAATAATCTGGAACTAATGCCAACACAGGATCAGGCAGGTACAGGTTTGTCTGGATAGACAACAGGAAATGTCCGTAGGGACAACAGGTCAGGTTTGTTGGCATTAGTAACAAGATCAGGTAACAGGTAAAGCCATGGTACATCAGATCAAGTCAGGTAGTATATATGTATCATGTCATGTCAAGGAGTGCACAGTATCACGTTGTGTCGAGTAATAGGTGTATCACGTCATGTCAAGGGTGCACAAAGTATCATGTGAGTACTCATAATCAAACTAAAAATAAGCATGGGTACACAAAAACAAGTATCGAGAACTAATGAAATGAACTAGCTTGAATGGTATGCATATAGATAGAAAGACAACGACATGGATGCACGTTATCGATTAGGGTTACACTTAATAGTTCTAAAACTAATTAGATTACACTTTATTAAACATGGGGTATTAAAACAGCAATATTGGGTTATTAATGAGATCTGTGAATACTGCTATATGTATTCTATTCGATATGTATGCGGATGGATATCATATAACCTTTAAATGATAAACTAGTTAATGCACGACGTTCAATTAAACAATGGAATGGTTAAATTCAATTTAATGCGGTATACTAAACTATGATATGTGACAAGATAAGTTGCATATGCTAGATATGAAACGATAAGAACGGATGCGTACGGTCATTGTAAAACAAGTACTTTGGATGCACGGTTTGAAATTCAATTATTATATTTACTAAAGTAGATATATAAAATATAATGTAGCATGTAGCAAGATAAACTTGCCTCGATCGGATCAGGATACGGGATGCGCACGCAGCGTCCAATGTCGGCAAATGTTGCAACATCCACACGCGCACACGGGACAGGTCCAGGCACAGCAAGAAGGTAACTACGCAAGTAGGGGACGTCCACAGGGTTGCTCGGATCGTCGGCAGCGGCACGGCTCCGGCGATCGTCGGGAAAACAAGAATCCAAGAAATAAAGAGAAGAAAAGAAGAAGTAAGGAAGTGGTCTGGGGTCTGGAGTGGTGGTATTCAGGATTCAGAGAAGAAGAAGAGGGGTGACGTCGACGATGTAAGTCCATGCTACCTCTCCCGGTACTTTCGGGCATGCGGAATTTGGTGAAAAACAATTTTCTAAAGGTGGTAAAATGGACTCAAAACCGGATCTTTGTTAAACATCTAACTAACAACCTAACTAGGAGTTGTTAACTACTCGGTTAGGGGGTTATACCTTTCTTTCTTGAACTCCTTCGTCTTCAAGCCTCGATGGTTGTCCGGATCGGCTTCACCCCGTCGTCTCCTTGCGCCGAAGATCGATCCACCTGAAAGCTTCTACCTTTGGCTTCTTCTTCGGTCTTTGAAGAAACTAGTTCACTCGGTTTGCTAAACCTTGTGAACTAGAGTGAGTAGAAGAGAGTGTGTTGGGATTTTCTCTATGGTTCTTGGTTCTCAACACATGAGACAAGTGAACCATAGACTAAAGAGAGGGAGAGCAAGAGGAAGAAGATGAGAGCTCAAGAACACAAGAGAGAGAATGAAAAATGATAGAATTAAGAAAGACTTTTCTCTCTTGGCTCTCATAATCCAAAACCATCATCACAAAAATAGTAATCAAGTATTGTGTAAATGGTTTAAGTCAAAATGGCTATATCATTTCATGTACTCATATTGCACAAGAGAACAAGCAAGTAAAAAGTCTTTGCCATGAAATGATAGCCATTGTCATCATGATGGTCAACTAGTCCAACCTAGTCAACCGGTCAACAAAGTTAACAAGTCAACAAAGTCAACCCCTCAACAACCATGTCACCACAATACTTAATTAATATTATTGTTAATTACATATCATATTCTCATTAGGGTTGAGCAAAAAGTCAATAGTCAACAGTCAACGGTCAACAACCCTAATGAGAATTCTCTGCCTCTGTCTCTCCGTCAACTGTGCATACACACCCGCATTCGCGTTCCGAGGAACACGAATACATACTGGATAAAACCAATCCCAAAACGTACACTAGGATCTGGCTTAAACCAAAGCCCGCTAGTGTTAACTGTCCGGACACTGTACGTGCACAAGTGCACGGATGTGACCGGACCCTGTCGCAAAACCATACGACCTCTACTCTTTTGCCAAAAGGCGAATAGCTTTCTGTGTGGGACTCTAAAGACTCGACACTACGCTGGCAGTGGGTTTAACCACAGACCGCAAGCGGCACTAGCTGTGAGTAACGGTCCCCAGGTAGATGCCGACAAGAAGACTGACGGGGTGAAACCCATCTGAACTTCTACTGAGCCTGAATGTGACAATATCCGTACAGTCCGGTCTGTTCGTCTGATACATCGCATGGCGGGCCTAGGGAGGCGGTAAACGTCAGTCCCCTAATAGCGGTACAAGTCGTGTCGGAGTGAAGCCCAAAACACCCTGAGATAACACTGGAAGCCTACCAGTATATCTCGCTTGCCCTGGCCAGGGACTACTCGTGTAATGGCTCTCCTAGACACAGCGCGATGTCAACCCCCAATACCGGGAGAGACGAATCCTGTCTAACCGTCACTGCCTCCAAGTGCTTCGGGACTGCACCCAACTACTACCTGTTTGCACGACTCCTTTGAGCCGTGGTAGGGTAGTAATCAAAGTACAGTGGGAACACACTCGAGGCGAAGTGACAGTGTCAAGTCAGCGGACTAAGCTGTACTCATGTCACCTGGGAACTGATAACTGACGATAGGTATAATACCAACCGGTCAGTTCCCGACGAGTCCTGTCCAGTGTACTCGTAACCTAATGAGCACCTGCATACTATCTCCAGTACGACATACTGATGGCTGTGGGACAGACCATCTCCCACACTGGGATGAGAAGCGCATGCGCTAGTCTACTCCGGAGTATCGATGCCCTGTCTCGATAGTCCTGCGACTAGGGACCTGCATAAGGATGTGCTTATAGATTACCCAGCCCCCACTAGTGTGACTGCCATCACAACGCTGGTAATCAAGCAAAGATCCTAAGGGCTCCACTAATGCGTATAGGTGATATAATAAAATAAACATATGTACACATTGAAGTAGAAACAAACCAAGTAGCATACTACTATTTTGAGCAAGATTGTATATACAAGGTGAATATCCCAAGCTTTCATTAAGTAATATACAAAATAGTATGATACAGTAATGGCCTCTAGGGCATATACACTAACAATCTCCCACTTGCACTAAGGCCATGTACTGGCATATTGAAGACCTATCATCTCGATCAGCCGCTCGAACTGAGTCTGGGGCAAGGCCTTGTTGAATGGATCTGCAGTGTTATCTTCTGAAGCAACCCTCCGAACCTCGATCTCCTGGCGATCCACGATCTCCCTGATCAGGTGATACCGCCTCAAGATGTGTCTGGATCTCTGATGGGACCTGGGTTCCTTCGCTAAAGCTATAGCCCCGTTGTTGTCGCAATACAGAGGTATTGGATCAACAATGGACGGAACCACCTGAAGTTCTTTCAAGAACTTCCTCATCCAGATAGCTTCTTTTGCGGCATCAGATGCAGCGATGTATTCCGCTTCCATTGTCGAGTCTGCAACGGTTTCCTGTTTGGAACTCTTCCAACACACCGCCCCTCCATTGAGGGTAAAGACAAAACCCGACATAGACTTGGAATCATCCTTGTCACTCTGGAAGCTGGAGTCAGCAAAGGCCTCAATCTGGAGGTCTTTTCTGCCATACACCAAGAACATCTCCTTAGTCCTTCTCAGGTACTTGAGAATGTTCTTTACCGCTATCCAGTGTTTCTCCCCAGGGTTTGACTGATACCGGCTTACCACACTCAGTGCATAAGCTACATCCGGTCTGGTACACAACATCGCATACATTATAGAGCCTACCGCAGAAGCGTAGGGTATAATAGACATGCCTTCCCTCTCCAAATCAGTCTTGGGAGACATCTCTTTAGAGAGGGTGATCCCGTGACAAGCCGGTAGGTTACCGCGCTTGGAATCTTCCATACTGAATCTCTTCAGTATGGTGTCGATGTACCTGGATTGTGAAAGTCCTAATATCCTCTTGGATCTATCACGATGGATCCGGATCCCTAGGATGTATGAGGCATCACCCAGGTCTTTCATGGAGAACCTGTGTGACAAGAACCCCTTGACAGATTGTAGCATAGGAATGTCATTTTCTATTAAGAGAATGTCATCCACGTATAAAACGAGGAATACTACAGTTCTCGCTACAAATCTACAGTAGATGCATGGTTCATCTGGATTTTTGATAAAGCCAAATTCCTTGACCGTCTCATCAAAACAGATGTTCCAACTCCGCGATGCCTGCTTTAGTCCATAGATGGACTTAAGCAACTTGCACACCTTTCCGCTGCTCCCACTCTGAATGAAACCTTCTGGCTGGTCCATATAGACACACTCCTCTAAATTTCCATTTAGAAAAGCGGTCTTTACGTCCATTTGCCAAATCTCATAATCGTGGAAGGCAGCAATGGCAAGAAGGATCCGAATGGATTTCAGCATAGCCACTGGAGAAAAGGTTTCGTCATAGTCCAAACCAGGTCTTTGACGAAAACCCTTTGCAACAAGTCTAGCTTTATAGGTCTCAACCTGTCCATCTACACCAATCTTCCTTTTAAAGATCCACTTGCATCCTACGGGTTTTACCCCGTCTGGAGCAATGTCCAACGTCCATACCTTGTTGGTGTACATGGACTCCATTTCGGTCCGCATTGCATCCAGCCATTTTACCGAGTCAACGCTCTGAACGGCCTGCTGGAAGCTAGTAGGCTCATCATAATCTATGATGCAATCCTCTCTATCCCCGTCTATGAGAAAACCGTAGTATCTCTCGGGCGGATGAGACTGCCTACTACTCCTGCGGAGCGGCGTAGGAATGTCCTGTTCTTTTGAACCCTCTGGTTCCACTAAGCTTTCAGTAATAGCTCGTGGTTCTGGAATTTCTTCCAGTTCTACTGCGCTCCCACTAATTTCCTTTTCTAAGAACTGGTGTTCTAGAAAGTGGGCATGACGAGAAACAAAAACCTTTTGTTCCTCTTCGCAATAGAAGAAATATCCCTTGGAGTTCTTTGGATATCCCACGAACTTGCACTGTACTGAGCGTGCCTCGAGCTTGTCCGTGTAGGGAGTTTTTCGTCATCCCATTGAGATGGGAATACGCGCGCGCTTGTCAGGCGTATACTACAGATTCCCCATGCCTAGGGTAGGCCGGGGTTTAATGATTATGGGGATCCGAATCTCCGGCAGCCGCGGATTAAGCTGCCGTTAATTACCCCTCGCCTTTGGAGCGAGGGAACCTCCGATTGACGGGTTAAACTGGTCATGCGAACTCAACGTGCAGTGTGCGTGTGTTGTGTTTTGAAAGGGGTTTTTGGATATATCGGGAGCCACGCAGAGTTTTTTACGGAGGTCCCGCTACCCGGATAGCGGGCTGGGGGTCAAGGGGGGCTAGCCGCCCCCTTGGGGGTGCGGGGCAGCGCCCCGTTAGAAATTTTTTTCTAACAGGGACAGTGTCGTGGAGTATGTGTGTGTGTAAATATGTATACATATGTATATATATATGTATGTACATAAAAAGAGGGGGAAAAGGCATCCAAAGGATGCGTGGGGGCAGCACTTTGGGCGCTGTGCGCTCAGGCTCTAGAATGCCACGTGTTGGCACATGGGCGCTTTGCGCTTGAGCGCTGGGCGTTTGAGCGCAAGTGCGCCACGTGTCGGCACGGGGGCGACTTGCGCCTGAGCGCTTGAGCGCAAACGCGCCACGTGTCGGCACGGGGGTGACTTGTGCTCGAGCGCTTGCGCTGGAGCGTAAGCGTGCCATGTGTCGGCACCGCGGCGACTTGCACTCGAGCGCAAGCACGCCACATGTCGGCACCGGGGCGACTTGCGCTCGAGCGCTTGCGCTTGAGAGCAAGCGTGCCACGTGTCGGCACCGGGGCGACTTGCGCTCGAGCGCAAGCGCGCTACGTGTCGACACATGGACGCTTTGCCCTTGAGCGCAGGGCACTGTAGTGCAAACGCACCACGTGTCGACACGTGGGCGCTTTACGCTCGAGCGTTGAGCGCTAGAGCGCAAGCGCCCACGTGTCGGCACGCGGTCGCTCTGCGCTTGAGCGCCGGCGAGAAAAGGAGGCTTTTAGCCTAAAAAACAGAAGCTATGCTTCAGAAAGGAAATATTTGTTGTTTTATATATATATATGGAGTTGAAACTCCCAGGATGTTTTGAAGCTGATGAAGGGGGTTCTTCTTCTTCCTGTTGCTTGGCCGGATCTTGAAGATCAAGAAGTAGGAGATTTTAAAAATCACTCCTTTTTGAGATCTGGTGGGAGATCTGAGTTCCCCTTTGTGGGTTTTGTGGTGGAAAACTACTTGGTTTTGGAAAAGAAAGAGTAAAACTCTTGATTTAATTCAAAACAAATGAGAAGGTTTAGAACCTTGGAGAAGGAGCAGGAGGCACAAAGAACCCTAGTTTTTGGGGGAATGAAAAGTTGTCTATCTTTTTTTATTCATCATGTTGCCTTATATAGGCTTACATATTTACGTATAGCCCCTTGGGCTTTACAAAAATGGCATTTTAGCCATCCCATGGCTCATGTGCTATTTCATTTTTGCACATAAGCCATGGGCTTACAAAATATTGGCTTTATGCCCATTTTGTTTTCATTCATGCATAAAAAATTACATAAAAATTATTTATTACATGATTTTGTTGTTGGCATGGGGAGGCTGGCCGCGGGCTCGACGTGGGCTTAGGCCCGCTTGACCTGGGCTTGGGCCCACCTAGCTTGGGGGTTGACCTTGACTTTGACTCGGTCAATAGGGGTGTAAATTTTTACCCCAACAAATTGTCCCCCATCAATAAATGCACACAGCATATGTGGGTCGTGTGCATGAAATTGATGGATCTTCTTTTGCATGGAGGCGACTTGCTTTGGTTCCCAATTTTTGGGATGCACTGCCCTTTTTACGACATGGACGATCGACGCTTGACGCGTCTCCGAGACAGAGTGTCCGTGGTAGACGTTTCCCTTGCCCGGAGCGATCCGGTTCCTGCTTTGTAGGAAGCCTGCACTGCCCTTTTTGCGACATGGACGGTCGATGCTTGACGCGTCTCCAAGACGGAGTGTCCGTGGTAGACGTTTCCCTGACCCGGAGTGATTTGGTTCCCGATTTGTGGGGAGCCTGCACTGCCCGTTTTACGACGTGGACGGTCGACGCTTGACGCGTCTCCGAGATGGAGTGTCTGCTTGACGTTTCCCCATTACAGAGTGTCTGTTGTCGATGTGCCCCCGGCACGGAGTGTCTGGTTGACGTTTCCCCGAGGCAGAGTATCGGCTGGTTGACGTATCCCCGAGACGGAGTGTCTGTTTGACGTTTCCCCGGCACGGGGTGTCGCTGTTGGATGTTTCCCTGATGCGGAGTGTCTGTGTTGGACGTTTCCCCGATACAGAGTGTCGCTGGTTGACGTGTCCCCGGCACGGAGTGTCGCTGATCGACTTTTCCCCGGCTCGAAGTGTCGGTGGTTGACTTTTCCCTGATGCGGAGTGTCCGTGTTGGACGTTTCCCCGATGCAGAGTGTCGCTGGTTGACTTTTCCCCGGCACGGAGTGTCGCTGATGGACTTTTCCCCGGCGCGGAGTGTCGGGTTGACTTTTCCCCGGCACGGAGTGTCGCTGATGGACTTTTCCCCGGCACGGAGTGTCGGGTTGACTTTTCCCTGGCACGGAGTGTCACTGATGGACTTTTCCCCGGCGCGGAGTGTCGCGGGTTGACTTTTCCCCGGCACGGAGTATCGTCGATCGACTTTCCCCGGCGCGGAGTGTCGGGTTGACTTTTCCCCGGCACGGAGTGTCGCTGATCGACTTTTCCCCGGCGCGGAGTGTCGCTGGTTGACTTTTCCCCGGCACGGAGTGTCGCTGATCGACTTTTCCCCGGCACGGAGTGTCGGGTTGACTTTTCCCCGGCACGGAGTGTCGCTGATCGACTTTTCCCCGGCGCGGAGTGTCGCTGGTTAACTTTTCCCCGGTACGGAGTGTCGCTGATTGACTTTTCCCCGGCACGGAGTGTCGGGTTGACTTTTCCCCGGCACGGAGTGTCGCTGATCGACTTTTCCCCGGCACGGAGTGGCGGGTTGACTTTTCCCCGGAACGGAGTGTCGCTGATCGACTATTCCCCGGCGCGGAGTGTCGGGTTGACTTGATTCCGAGGCGGAGCATAATTCCGGCAGGGAAGGTAGATATCCCGAGGCGAAGCATGATTTCGACACGGGATAAATTCTGGGACGGAGCATGATTCCGCCATAGAGGTTGGTTTGATTTGATTTGGGTTGACATCAGTATCGCTACACTGGAATATGGTACCAGGAGTGAATCATCATCTGTCTTGAGAGGATGTGGGAATTGTTTTTTTTTGTTTGGCATCTGCATTGCTGCACTGGAATAATGCCAAGAGCAACTCATCATTTGCCCCGAGAGGATTTGGGGATTTTTTTTGTTGGCATCTGCATTGCTGCACTGGACTGATGCCAGGAGCAACTCATCATTTGCCCCGGGAGGATTTGGATTTGGTAGGTTTGGCATCTGCATTGCTGCACTAGAATAATGCCAGGAGCAACTCATCATTTGTCCCGAGAGGATTTGGATTTGGTTGGTTTGGCATCTGCATTGCTGCACTGGAATAATGCCAGGAGCAACTCATCATTTGCCCCGAGAGGATTTGGATTTGGTTGGTTTGGCATCTGCATTGCTACACTGGAATAATGCCAGGAGCAACTCATCATTTGCCCCGAGAGGATTTGGGAATTGGTGGCTTAGGAGACAGGTTTAGATCCCTATCACCTAAGGCTTTTCCATTTTGTGAGCCATAAGGGTCTCACAAAGCATTTTCTCCCTACGGGTCGTGAGGATCCCGCAGGTGTATTTTATCCTTAGGAGTCGTGGGGACTCCTAAGTGTGTTGCTCCTTTGTGATTCATAGGGATCTCACGCGGGAATTTTCTCCTCACAAAGTCGAGAGGGCTTTGCGAGTGCATTTCATTTTTTTTACGAGTTTGCGCCCTTTTGGGTTTTCACAAACTCGCCGACAGTCCTGCTGTTTTTACTCACGGAGCCCTTTCGGGTTTTCATCCGTGCCCGTTTTGCTTGTGGACATACCGTTCTTCTTTTTTTTCTTTTTTTCTCTTCTCTTTTTTTCTTTTTTTTTTCTTTCTTTTTTTTTTTTGGAGAGATCGGGATTGTTTTACGCCCGTGGATTGTATACGGTTTTGCAGGATGTATGATCCAGACCGTAGGGCCAAAAAAATTTCAAAACTTTGTTGGCGTCTGCATCGCTGCACTGGAATGTGGTACCAGGAGCGACTCATCATTCGCCGTTGGGGTATGGGATTTAGAATTTGGTTGGCGTCTGCATTGCTGCTCTGGAATATGGTACCAGGAGCGACTCATCATTCGCCACTTGGGGATTGGGGAGCGATGGCGTAGGAGACAGGTTTAGATCCCTATCACCTAAGGCTTTTCAATTTTATGGGCCGTGAGGGTCCCATAAAAGCATTTTCTCCCTACGAGTCGTAAGGATCCCGTAGGTGTATTTTCTCCTTAGGAGTCGTGAGGACTCCTAAGTGTGTTTTTCCTTTGTGAGTCGTAAGGATCCCACAAAGGTTTGTTCTCCTCATGCATCGTGAGGACACATGAGTGGATTTCTCTCGTTTCAAGTTTAACGACATAGTGGTCGACTGTTTCCAGTTTAACGACTTAGAGGTCATCTGTTTCCAGTTTTAAAGACGTGGAGGTCATCTGTTTCCAGTTTAACGACTTAGCGGTCATCTGTTTCCAGTTTAAAGACTTAGAGGTCTGCTGTTTCCAGTTTAAAGACTTAGAGGTCATCTGTTTCCAGTTTAACGACATAGTGGTCATCTGTTTCCAGTTTAATGACTTGGTGGTCATCTGTTTCTAGTTTAAAGACTTAAAGGTCTGTTGTTCCTAGTTTAACGACTTAGAGGTCATCTGTTTCCAGTTTAACGACTTGGTGGTCGTCTGTTTCCAGTTTAACGACTTGGTGCACATCTGTTTCCAGTTTAGAGACTTAGAGGTCTACTGTTTCCAGTTTAACGACTTAGTGGTCATCCGTTTCCAGTTTAACGACTTGGTGGTCATCTGTTTCTAGTTTAGAGACTTAGAGCTCTATTGTGCCCAGTTTAACGACTTAGCGGTCATCTGTTTCCAGTTTAAAGACTTAGAGGTCTTCTATTTCCAGTTTAAAGACTTAGAGGTACAATGTTTCCAGTTTAACGACTTAAAGGTCATCGGTTTCCAGTTTAACGACTTGGTGGTCATCTGTTTCCAGTTTAACGACTTGGAGGTCATCTGTTTCCAGTTTAAAGACTTAGGGGTCTATTGATGGCGAGCTTGGAATTTTGGGGTAGGGGCCGGCATCAGCGTTGCTAACACTGAAGCAGAGGTGCCAGGAGCAATTCATCATTTGCCTACTCTTGTTGGCGGAGCGATGGCTTAGGAGACGGGTTTAGGTCCCTATCGTCTAAGGCTTTTCAATTTTATGGGCCGTGAGGGTCCCATAAAAGCATTTCCTCCCTGCGAGTCGTGAGGATCCCGCAGGTGTATTTTCTCCTTAGGAGTCGTGAGGACTCCTAAGTGTGTTTTTCCTTTGTGAGTCGTAAGGATCCTACAAAGGTTTGTTCTCCTCATGTATCGTGAGGACACATGAGTGGGTCTTCTCAATGGAGCATAACTCCAAAGGCAGAGACCAGCCGCGTAACTGGTGATTATGGTGGGGCATGGGTATGACGAGAATTATTTAAGCCCGTGGATTGTATACGGCAGTCAATTTGGGGACTGGCCGTAGGGCCGGAAGAATTTTGGGAAACTGGATTTTTGTTGGCGTCTGCATTGCTGCACTGGAATAATGCCAGGAGCAACTCATCACTCGCCCTTGTTTTTTTTTTTTTGGTTTTTGTTTTACCGCGATTGCTCTATCATTTCAGCTTTTCTTATCGCGAAGGTCGCGATTGCCCTATCATTTCGGCTTTTATTAGCGGTTGCCCCATCATTTCGGCTTTTATTTCATCTTTATTTTACTCGCTGATTTTTATTGCGAGTTGCCCCATCATTTCGGCTTTTATTTTTTTCTTTTATTTACACTTTTTTTTTTACACATTTTTTTTACATTTCCAGTTTAACGACTTAGAGGTCGATTATTCCCAGTTTAATGATGTGGTGGTCGATTGTTCCCAGTTTAATGACGTGGTGGTCATCTTTGCTTATCCTAGCTCCTTGAACTTTGATCTTGGCGGGGCTGTGTTAATGACCTAGCTCCGCGGCTTGCCGATACATCCGAGAATTGTGAGGTTTTTCCAAGCTTATATTGGTCCTCTGCCCAATCTTTGAAAATATAGCAGTCTTCGATGGTATGACCCACCACTCTATGATATGGGCAGTATACGGGATTGCCGGTCATGTTCATTTCCTGTGGCCTCTTTGGAACAGGCAGTTGCAGACCGTTGTTCAAGGCGTCCATGAATATTTTGCGGACTTCATCCCTCCTGAAGGAGTATACCTTCTTCTTTCTCTCCATTGGAGTAGGTGCCTTTACTGATGCTGGTCCTCGAGGCCGATCGGTCTTTGGTTCGCCCTTTTCAGATAATGGCATATGTCTGGGAGGATTAGGTTCCCGAAAGGCTCCGGTCTCCATTTGCATGAAATCGGCGGTCGTAGCTTGACTGTTTGCTAACGCGCCTTTAGACAGTTCTATCTCTCCCGTCTTGTATTGCCTTTCGACCCAATCTTTGAAGACGAAGCAGTCCTCAATGGCATGACCTATCACCCTGTGATAGGGGCAATATTCTGGGTCGTCGATCATATTCGCTTCTTGCGGTCTCTTTGATTCCGGCAGTTGTAGACCGTTTCTTAGGGCGTCCCTGAATATCTTGTGGACCTTTTCCCTCTTGAAGGAATAGACCTTTTCCAGCTTCTCTTTCAGAGGCGATTCCCCCCCGGTGTATGTATTGGAGGGACTGGAGGCTGATTGCGGCCGTTTTTCGCTAAGGCGCTCCGCTTTTAGGTTAAAAGGGATATCAGTTGGCTGCCCCCGGGTATCAATCCCTGGCTCATGAGCCAAAATTTGATTCTGCTGTAATTGCAATCGGGCGACTTGGGTCGCGAGATCTGCCACGACATTTGCCAGCTCGTCGACTTTGGAATAGACCTCGGCAATCTTCTCATCCCTGTCCTGAAATCGCCTTTGAAGCCATTGGAATAATGCTTGTTCTGTAGTTCCGGCTATGACAATCGGGTAATCTTTATTCCCTGAGCTCAATTCCGTAGGAACCACGGGCTCCTATGGCTTATCGGCCTGAGCGGGCTCTTCATCATTTAGATCGAGCCGATGCTGGGTAGCGTCAACCATATCATCACCATGGCTGTGAAGAAGAGGAGGGTTCGTTTCTTCATGTCCGGCCATGTAGACAGTGTGGATAACACACTCAGCCATTCTTTCATCACTGGCAGCTAGTTTCGCGGAGCGGTCCGGGCTTTGAAAATTCATAAATTTTAACATGGCCAGAGCCCTAGCCCTTTTGTTGGCTCTATATCTAAGCCGCTTCTGCCTCAGCTTCTCTACCTTGAGCATCTGGCAGGCTTCTGCTCTTCGGGAAGCCGCCACAGGCCGAGTGATGGGGAGGCTTGAGAAGACACCCGATCGAGCAGTGGTCAAGGGCACTGCTGGAGCTTTCTCGGGATGCCTTGTTTCTTTGCTGGTGTTGATGGCCTTGCCCCCGGCTGGGGCCGAGGAAAGTTGTTCAAACACCGACTTGCGTTTATGTTGGGGCGCCCTCACGACCACGACATTCGGCCTTTTCCCCTTTGAGACCGGTTTGTCTGTTACCGGAGCTTGAGGAGCTGGGACGGCGTTAGCTGACACGAACATAATAGAGCCAAATGGTAGCGGCTCCTCCTCCCATTGTCGCCCAAGACTGGCCGGAAGGACCGTCCTGGAGTCTGTCTTCATTGTGTAGGAGACAGGAGCTGTGCTGAGAGCTGAGTTCATCATCGGAGACATTGTTGGAAAGTGATTGCTTGAAAACCTGCATGAAAAAGCATTATTTTAGTATAAATATAGACATGTATATAGATTGAGTTCGCATGAATGCTTAACCCGAAATATGGGAGGAGAGATTGGTCCCACCGGGCGTGCCAGAATCTGTAGGGAGTTTTTCGTCACCCCATTGAGATGGAAATACGCGCGCGCTTGTCAGGCGTATACTACAGATTCCCCCTGCCTAGGGTAGGCCGGGGTTTAATGATTGTGGGGATCCGAATCTCCGGCAGCCGTGGACTAAGCTGCCGTTAATTACCCCTCGCCTTTGGAGCGAGGGAACCTCCGATTGACGGGTTAAACTGGTCATGCGAACTCAACGTGCAGTGTGCGTGTGTTGTGTTTTGAAAGGGGGTTTTGGATATATCGGGAGCCACGCAGAGTTTTTTACGGGGGTCCCGCTACCCGGATAGCGGGCTGGGGGTCAAGGGGGCTAGCAGCCCCTTTGCAGGGTGCGGGGCAGCGCCCCGTTAGAAATTTTTTTCTAACAGGGACAGTGTCGTGGAGTATGTGTGTGTGTAAATATGTATACATATGTATATATATATGTATGTACATAAAAAGAGGGGGAAAAGGCATCCAAAGGATGCGTGGGGGCAGCACTTTGGGCGCTGTGCGCTCAGGCGCTAGAGTGCCACGTGTTGGCACATGGGTGCTCTGCGCTTGAGCGCTGGGCGTTTGAGCGCACGTGGCGCGCTTGCGCTCCAGCGCAAGCGCTCGAGCGCAAGCGCTCGAGCGCAAGTCGCCCCCGTGCCGACACGTGGCGCGCTTGCGCTCAAGCGCAAGCGCTCAGGCGCAAGTCGCCCCCGTGCCGACACGTGGCGCACTTGCGCTCCAGCGACTTGCGCTCGAGCGCTTGCGCTGGAGTGCAAGCACGCCACGTGTCGGCACCGGGGCTACTTGCGCTCGAGCGCTTGCGCTCGAGCGCAAGCGTGCCACGTGTCGGCACCGGGGTGACTTGCGCTCGAGCGCAAGCGCGCTACGTGTCGGCACATGGGCGTTTTGCCCTTGAGCGCAGGGCGCTGTAGTGCAAACGCGCCACGTGTCGACACGTGGGCGCTTTACGCTCGAGCGTTGAGCGCTAGAGCGCAAGCGCCCACGTGTCGGCACGCGGGCGCTCTGCGCTTGTGCGCCGGCGAGAAAAGGAGTCTTTTAGCCTAAGAAACAGAAGCTATGCTTCAGAAAGGAAATATTTGTTGTTTTATATATATATATATGGAGTTGAAACTCCCAGGATGTTTTGAAGCTGATGAGGGGGTTCTTCTTCTTCCTGTTGCTTGGCCGAATCTTGAAGATCAAGAAGTAGGAGATTTTAAAAATCACTCCTTTTTGAGATCTGGTGGGAGATCTGACTTCCCCTTTGTGGGTTTTGTGGTGGAAAACTACTTAGTTTTGGAAAAGAAAGAGTAAAACTCTTGATTTAATTCAAAAGAAATGAGAAGGTTTAGAACCTTGGAGAAGGAGCAGGAGGCACAAAGAACCCTAGTTTTTGGGGGAATGAAAAGTTGTCTATCTTTTTTTATTCATCATGTTGCCTTATATAGGCTTACATATTTACATATAGCCCCTTGGGCTTTACAAAAATGGCATTTTAGCCATCCCATGGCTCATGTGCTATTTCATTTTTGCACATAAGCCATGGGCTTACAAAATATTGGCTTTATGCCCATTTTGTTTTCATTCATGCATAAACAATTACATAAAAATTATTTATTACATAATTTTGTTGTTGGCATGGGCCCGCTTGACGCGGGCTTGGGCCCGCTTGACCTGGGCTTGGGCCCACCTAGCTTGGGGGTTGACCTTGACTTTGACTCGGTCAATAGGGGTGTAAATTTTTACCCCAACAGTCCGCATGCTGCTTTTTGACAAAAGCTGGACTTTCCCATGTCTTAATGTGATTAAGATAGGGTCTCTTCCCACACCACATCTCATATGGTGTAGTAGGCACAGTCTTAATGGGAACTCGGTTCAAAAGGTATGCAGCTGATTCTAGCGCATACCTCCAGAATGATCGCGGTAACTCAGCGTTACTCATCATGGACCGTACCATATCCAATAGGGTTCGGTTCCGTCTCTCCGATACACCATTATGTTGTGGAGTGTATGGAGGAGTAAGCTGAGAGAGAATTCCATTCTCTTTTAAATAGTCCAGGAACTCGGCACTTAAGTATTCTCCACCTCGATCCGATCTTAGAATCTTGATATTTTTGCCGGTTTGTTTTTCTACTTCATTCTTATATTCCTGGAATTTTCCAAAGGCCTCGGACTTATGTTTCATTAAGAAGACATAACCGTACCTTGAAAAGTCATCCGTAAAAGTAATGAAGTAAGAATAACCGCTTCGCGCATGTGTAGACATTGGACCGCACACGTCGCTGTGTACGAGTCCCAAGAGCTCGCTCGCCCTTACTCCGTGTCCAGTAAACGGAGTCTTTGTCATCTTTCCTTTGAGACAGGATTGACAAGTGGCATACGATTGATATTCGAACGGATTCAAATATCCTTCTGTATGTAACTTCGTCAACCTTCTCTCATTGATGTGACCCAGTCTACAATGCCATAAGAAAGTCTGATTGATTTCCGGAGACTTTCTTTTGTGTGTATTCTGGACATTGAAAATCTGTGGTTGGTTTAATACGTATATACCATTGCTCAATGTACCTGACCCAATCAGAACTTGATTAAGGTGAATGTTTACAACATTGCTTACAAACGCAAATTCATAACCTTCTTTAGAAACCAAAGATACAGAAATGATATTACAAGTTGCGTTGGGTACAAAAAAGCAATTACGCAAAACCAAAACATGTCCATCTGACATTCCCAGGTGATAGTCCCCCACGGCCTTAGCATCCATACTAGCTCCGTTTGCAACTTTGAGGGTCATGTCACCTGCCTTCAAAACCCTACGGTTTCTCAACGCCTCCAAAGAATTACAGATATGAGATCCTGATCCGGTATCCAATACCCAGGAAGTAGAGTTTATTGAAAGACAGTTTTCAATAACATACACACCTGAAGCTGAAGCTGCAACCTGCTTCAATTCCTGTGTCCTGGATTTCCAAGCCCTGCAATCATTCTTCCAGTGTCCTTTCTTATGACAATAGAAGCATTCTTTCTTATCCACAAGCTTTCCCACTTTCTTTGTTGCTTTTGCCTTTCCCTTCGTATCCACTTTACTAACACCGCCCCTTGGTTTGGCGGGGGCTTTCTTCTTCTTTCCCTTGGCTTTCGCCTTGGACCTAGAAGAAGAAGATCCTCCTACAAACAAAGTGGATGTTTCCCTACCTTTCTGTAGGGTGCCCTCTGCGCTCCTCAGCATGTTGAGGAGTTCTGAAAGTTCAACTTCCTTTTCTTGTAAGTTGAAGTTCAGTATGAACTGGGCGTAAGTGGAAGGAAGGGACTGGAGAATCAAGTCCGTATAGAGCTCATTCTCCAACGTGGTCCCAAGGTCCGCGAGCTCCTCAATGTAGCCAATCATCTTAAGCACGTGTTCCGCTACCGATGATCCGACGGCCAATCTTGCCGAAAATAACTTCTTCGACACTTCGTATCTTGCGATACGAGATTGCTCTCCATACAGTTCTTTTGTATGAAGAAATATGGATTCCAGGTCCATATTCTCGTGCCTCTTCTGATGTTCATTATCTATAGAGGCAAGCACGAGGCACTTGGCCTTCGCGCAGTCAAGTTCCCAGGTCTTACGGATTTCCTTATCCACGACGCTGGTTTTGGGACCTGGGACAGGGGGAGCTTTGGTGGTAAGAAGATACCCCAGCTTGTCGTAAGTGATTGCTATCTTGACATTCCTGAGCCAATCTTTGTAGTTTGGCCCTGTCAGTATGTTTTTATCTAGGAGTAACTTAAGTCCAGTCATGTCGATTGGTCGCTGCAATTAGGAGAGAGAAGAAACACTCAGCATGATGCTCTTGCAAGTTTAGAATGGTTTTTAGTTTGTCTAAACAGGATGGCTCCCACTGTTTCTCGAATTCCTCTTCAAACCAAAAAGGAAGAATTAGTCAGGATCAATCTCACCGTACAATACTTGCTTAACCGTTCAGCCAGGCCAGTGTCGGTACTTCGACGGAGGTTTTCCAACGCTTTCGCGAAGTTCCTTAATTAAATAACCTCTTTTCCCTGTGGGCGTAGCCCCGCTAACACCTTTCTAGAGACCTACTTGGTTTATAGCATTGATCGTTAAGTGAGAAATTTCCCGAGGAGTAGCATATACTCACAGTAGGATCGGGATCCAAATATCATCGTGTGACGAAACTGAAGGAATCCTACCAGAATCATCACACTCTAAATGGTATGCAACACTAGCAAGTTTCAGTTCTTTTGAAACTCCCGATGTGGATTTTTGCCCCATGCTCTTATGACCTTGACTTTGGCCAAAATATCATAAGTCGCATGTCAAGTTCTACCCGTCATTCTCCAGGTTAATTTGAATCCACCCGTACCTACCCTTGACTTTGGCCAAAATGGCAGTACGACTGTCCCAAACCAACGCATCTATCTATGCTACACATGAATACCCAATAGCTACCAATCACTATGCCTTGACTTTGGCCAACATACATAGCTTGAATACTATTGACTATTCATGTGAAACGAAGGAGGGCTACGAATGGTTTTGGCGAAACCGTGAACGTAGTGAACTTGATATAATCGATGGAACGAGATAGCTTTTAAAAGGAGTGGCTCAAACTCCGTATTTAAAAGTTGGTTTTGAAAAGAACCGAGTGGTTTTTCGAAAGTGTTCTAACGACTTTTACTTGGTTTATTTTCTTGCATTAGTTCTTTTAATGCGTGATATTCTTGCATTAGTTCTTTTAATGCGTCCCATCATTTAATCCTACCATTGCAGAAAAAAACCAAAATATGACGTACGCTTATGCCATTCGCATTCGCCACGGGGCCCCGTCATTACCCGTTAGGTTACTTAACTAACGACAGAGCGGGGGCTGGGCTAGCGCGGCTGTAAAACATAAGCAACGCCTAAATAATATCATATATAGATATATTGCAATGATAGCCATTTCAGATCACAGATGAACACATTGGATATACTAGGAACCCGCAATTCGTACGAGCCTATAACGAAAAGCAGATTACACGGTCGCGGTGAATAGCCAATACCCCACCCAAGACCTCTACGGGTGCGGCAAACTACCCGCCAAGTACCCGAAGCGAAGCAACCTCCTTCAAGTCCGTGAGTAGGCCACTCGGCACTTCGGCATACCCGGTAGTTTGTGCACCCCCTCCATGGGTCTATCCTAGGAGCAAAAACAGTAAAAAGAAATTATATAATGACGGCTACAACCCCGATCCGGTTGTGCTGCCATACAAATAATTATTACATCAATTTACAAATTTACATGAATTGAAAGAAAAGAAAACTCTCGTCTCACAACCCCCCGGCTATTCACCCGCGACAATCCAATGAATTCATATACACATTCCAATAACATTACAGATCACAGATTTGTATAACCCCCACTAATCGATATATAGCGATTAGCAGACGTTCAATACAAATATCACATCACAGAAAAACCCGTCAGCTTAAGTCTTTTAGAAGTTCGATCAAAAATACGGATTTTCAGGCCCCAAACACAAAATTTTCGTTCTGGAAAATCTGGACAGAAAATACATATTCCAAAAATCCCAAAATACCCCTATGAACAAACTGCAAAAATAAAACCCCACGACCGAGTCAACTCGGCCGCGGTTCCGCGGCGGGAGCAAGCTCCCGCCGCGGAAACGCGGCGCGTTGATCGATTCAGTGGGTCGAATTTTTGCAGTTTCTTCTAAAAACCCTGAGTCGATTTTTGGTATATCTCAAATAATTTTTTCAGCACTTTGAAAATCGACAGAAAGTTTGAAATCCGGGTGTATTTCGCAACTTTTTCTCCGATCGAATTTCTAGTTACTAAGCTAACATGTTAGGTAGTGTTTAACTAGGCTCTGATACCACTGTAAGTCCATGTTACCTCTCCCGGTACTTTCGGGCATGCGGAATTTGGTGAAAAACAATTTTCTAGAGATGGTAACATGGACTCAAAACCGGATCTTTGTTAAACATCTAACTAACAACCTAACTAGGAGTTGTTAACTACTCGGTTAGGGGGTTATACCTTTCTTTCTTGAACTCCTTCGTCTTCAAGCCTCGATGGTTGTCCGGATCGGCTTCACCCCGTCGTCTCCTTGCGCCGAAGATCGATCCACCTGAAAGCTTCTACCTTTGGCTTCTTCTTCGGTCTTTGAAGAAACTAGTTCACTCGGTTTGCTAAACCTTGTGAACTAGAGTGAGTAGAGGAGAGTGTGTTGGGATTTTCTCTATGGTTTT
Source organism: Agapanthus africanus (assembly GCA_030015575.1). Classification (NCBI taxonomy): domain Eukaryota; kingdom Viridiplantae; phylum Streptophyta; class Magnoliopsida; order Asparagales; family Amaryllidaceae; genus Agapanthus; species Agapanthus africanus. The sequence continues at coordinate 712,543,957 of CM057342.1, forward strand.
TGGTTCTCAACACATGAGACAAGTGAACCATAGACTAAAGAGAGGGAGAGCAAGAGGAAGAAGATGAGAGCTCAAGAACACAAGAGAGAGAATGAAAAATGATAGAATTGAGAAAGACTTTTCTCTCTTGGCTCTCATAATCCAAAACCATCATCACAAAAATAGTAATCAAGTATTGTGTAAATGGTTTAAGTCAAAATGGCTATATCATTTCATGTACTCATATTGCACAAGAGAACAAGCAAGTAAAAAGTCTTTGCCATGAAATGATAGCCATTGTCATCATGATGGTCAACTAGTCCAACCTAGTCAACCGGTCAACAAAGTCAACAAGTAAACAAAGTCAACCCCTCAACAACCATGTCACCACAATACTTAATTAATATTATTGTTAATTACATATCATATTCTCATTAGGGTTGAGCAAAAAGTCAATAGTCAACAGTCAACGGTCAACAACCCTAATGAGAATCCTCTGCCTCTGTCTCTCCGTCAACTGTGCATACACACCCGCATTCGCGTTCCGAGGAACACGAATACATACTGGATAAAACCAATCCCAAAACGTACACTAGGATCTGGCTTAAACCAAAGCCCGCTAGTGTTAACTGTCCGGACACTGTACGTGCACAAGTGCACGGATGTGACCGGACCCTGTCACAAAACCATGCGACCTGTCGCAAAACCATGCGACCTCTACTCTTTTGCCAAAAGGCGAATATCTTTCTGTGTGAGACTCTAAAGACTCGACACTACGCTGGCAGTGGGTTTAACCACAGACCGCAAGCGGCACTAGCTGTGCGTAATGGTCCCCAGGTAGATGCCGACAAGAAGACTGACGAGGTGAAACCCATCTGAACTCCTACTGAGCCTGAATGTGACAATCTCCATACAGTCCGGTCTGTTCGTCTGATACATCGCATGGCGGGCCTAGGAGGGCGGTAAACGTCAGTCCCCTAATAGCGGTACAAGTCGTGTCGGAGTGAAGCCCAAAACACCCTGAGATAACACTGGAAGCCTACCAGTATATCTCGCTTGCCCTGGCCAGGGACTACTCGTGTAATGGCTCTCCTAGACACAGCGCGATGTCAACTCCCAATTCCGGGAGAGACGAATCCTGTCTAACCGTCACTGCCTCCAAGTGCTTCGGGACTGCACCCAACTACTACCTGTTTGCACGACTCCTTTGAGCCGTGGTAGGGAGTAATCAAAGTACAGTGGTAACACACTCGAGGCGAAGTGACAGTGTCAAGTCAGCGGACTAAGCTGTACTCATGTCACCTGGGAACTGATAACTGACGATAGGTATAATACCAACCGGTCAGTTCCCGACGAGTCCTGTCCAGTGTACTCGTAACCTAATGAGCACCCGCATACTATCTCCAGTACGACGTACTGATGGCTGTGGGACAGACCATCTCCCACACTGGGATGAGAAGCGCATGCGCTAGTCTACTCCGGAGTATCGATGCCCCTTCTCGATAGTCCTGCGACTAGGGACCTGCATAAGGATGTGCTTATAGATTACCCAGCCCCCACTAGTGTGACTGCCATCACAACGCTGGTAATCAAGCAAAGATCCTAAGGGCTCCACTAATGCGTATAGGTGATATAATAAAATAAACACATGTACACATTGAAGTAGAAACAAACCAAGTAGTATACTACTATTTTGAGCAAGATTGTATATACAAGGTGAATATCCCAAGCTTCCATTAAGTAATATACAAACTAGTATGATACAGTAATGGCCTCTAGGGCATATACACTAACAGACGATGGGCCGTCGACTGCGGGGATGCAAGCGGGGTTTTTCCGGCGAGGCAGTGGGGGTTCTTTGCCGAGAATGGGTGTTTAAGGTTGAAGGCTGTGGGTTGGTGAGGATGAAGATGGAGATGATGATAAGAGGTCGAGGGAGTGGTGCTGATGATGAGGTCGGTGGGGTGCCGGCGGTGGGTAGTGGGCTGCAGTGAGGTGCAAGTTGCAGGGTTGTAGAAGAGCTCGGGGATGGGTCTGGTCAGGGTTTGGAGAGGGGAGGAAGAGAGGGAGTTGAGGAGATGGTAAGGGTGATGACAGGGTGGTGACGACGTCGAGTCGCCGGCGGTGGAGGAGATGGGTCGTAGTGGGTACTTGGGTTTCTTGGGGTCCGTTTGCAGGGGAGAGGCGTCGGGAAAAAGGGAGGAGATATGGAGGTCGAGAAGGGGAGATGGCGACGAGATGATAGAGGCGAGGGTTCGGCGGTGATGGCGATGGCGAGGCTGTCGCAGGCGTGGGTTCTCGCGATTAAGGCGGAAACGAGAACGGGGAGATGAGAGGAGAGAGAGGGAGATGAGGGCAGGAAAGAAGATGCGAGGAGAGGCGGAGGATAGGTGGTCGAGGTGGAGCGGCGACGAGCACGAGCGACGGCGTGGGTTCACGCGGAAAAAGAGAAAGAAGAGAATGGGAAGAAGAAGGAGAGAGAGAGGTACACCAATAGTTTTATAAAAATTAATATATATAAAACTTATATTTTATATATATAGAAAGAGAGAGAGAGGATTGAGAGAGAGACAGAGAAAGAGGGCTGAGAGAGAGAGAATGCGAGAGGAGAGAGAAGGAGGAGAGAGATAGAGAGAATGAGAGAGATCGAGAGGTGAGAGAGAGGAAGAGGTGAATAGGAAGGAGAGATAAAATTGTTTTTATTTGAGGAGAGAGGAAGAGATAGCGGTGAGGGAGAGAGAGAGGAAGAGAGAGAAAGGGAAAAGGAAAGAGGAGAGAGAAAAAAGTGTGGGGCCCGGCGCATAGAGAGAGAGACTGGGTTTGTTAAAGAAAGATTTTTAAAGAAAATTTTATAAGATTTTTAGTTGTTTGGTAAAACCTCTGAGCAGAAAAAATATATTCGACGAATATTAAAATTTTAAATAAATAAATTTTGGCGAGAGACAAAAGTATTCCAAAACGCGCCCGGGTCGAGTCTAAAAATTTAGTTTTAAAATACGAAAAATATATGCGACTTCCAAATTTTAAAATGAATGCTCAGGTAACGAAAATGCATACCCCTAAGAACGGATGCACGTACGTGCGCGTAGCCATCCAAACATGTCCTTTTCACTGAACGGGATGAGAACAAGATGCACGGATGCTACCACGGGGTTAGGGGTATTACGCAGGCTATGAAATGCAATTTTAATTTATTTACATGACCTAAAATGTTATATGGTAAAACATGCGGTGCTAGATGAAATGCCAGTATGTACTAATCATGAGGTGCACATGTCCATGCAACAAGTCAAGGTAATCTATAAATAATAATCAAACAGGTTCAAGCAAGCGGGTCGGGTCGAATGCAATGTAAAATGTAAAAATACCATTCGCACCCAAACACGATAAATCAATAAAATACCAATAAGAAAATACTAGAACTGGAATAGGTATAAATGAACTAGGTTGTTACATTATACTCAACTACAAAAAGAATTTCGTCCTCGAAATTCCAAGGACAAGAAAGGTTACACAATTAACACACTACAATTATAGATGTGGAAACTTCTGCTGGATTCCATCTTCTCGTTCCCAAGTTGACTCTCCATGTGAGCGATTTCCCCAAGAAACAAGTATAAGAGAGATAACTTTGTTCTTAAGAACCTTTCTCTTCGATCCACAGTCGACATCGGTCGCTCCTCAAAAGTCAAATCTTCTCGGACAGTCAGCTCCGAATGATCCAACACATGTGTTTCATCTCGAAAATACTTACGGAGTTGAGATACATGAAACACGTCATGAACATTCGTCAAGGATTGCGGTAACGCCAATCGTTACGCCACTTCTCCAACACGCTCCAAAATCTCAAAAGGTCCAACGAACCGAAGACTAAGCTTTCCTCGACTTCCGAAACGGATCACCCCTCTAGTCGGTGATATCTTCAAGAATACCAAATTACTAACAGCGGACTCTAGAGGTCTTCTCGATATATCTGCCTAACTCTTTTGTTGGTCTTGTGCTACTTTCATATGATTCCGGATGTTGTTAACCTTCTCAACTGTTTGCACGATCAAATCCGGTCCCAACCATATTCGTTCTCCAATATCGTCCCAACAAACAGATGAACGACACTTGCGACCATACAATGCTTCGAATGGAGCCATCTGAATAGTCGCCTGGAAATTGTTGTTGTACGAAAACTCCACCAAGTGTAGATGATCCTCCCATGAACCCTTGAAGTCCAACATGCAAGCTCTCAACATATCTTCAAGAGTTTGGATTTTTCTCTTCGACTGGCCATCTGTCTGTGGATGATAAGCTGTGCTAAACTTTAATCGAGTCCCCAAACTTTCCTGTAAGCTCCTCCAAAAGTGTGATAAGAAACGAGTGTCACGGTCGGACACGATGCTCACCGGTACTCCATGTAATCTTACAATCTCCTGCATGAATCGTTCTGCCAATGCTTCCGTTGATTGACCAACTCGAAATGGTATGAAGTGAGCTGCCTTGGTCAATCGATCAACAATCACCCAAACTGCATTGTTGCCCTTTGGACTCCGCGGTAAAGCTGTCATGAAGATCCATGAGAAGAATTACCCAACTCATGACTTGGAGCTAGCAGTTGTGATTTCGCTTTGAAGATTTGGAGACACTACTTATTGGGAAAAAGGGGTCGAAGTATTCACCGATCATAAAAGCCTAAAGTACGTGTTCACTCAGAAGGAGCTAATTATGAGACAACATAGATGGTTGGAGCTGATGGCTGACTACGATCTTGATCTTAAGAACCATCCGGGGAATGTTAATGTTGTGACCGGATATGCTTAGTCGGTTGCCGGCAATTCAGATGTTGACTGGACTAAAGGAACTTATCGAAGATTTTTCGGAGATTCGATTTGGAGGTTGTGCTACCACATTCTTTGAGACAGTTGATGCAGCTGTAAGTACAATCGTTGTTGATCAAGAATATTAAGGCAGCGCAATTGCAGGACCCAAGATTGCAGAAGTTTCGAGAACAAGTTGAAGCTGAACTTCGAACGGGCTTGTTGATCCATAAAGATGGTTCGTTGTGATATGGTTGCCGTTTGTGTGTGCAAAAGGGAGATTTTCCCGAAGAAGTTAAGAAGGAGGCACACAGTTCCGCATATTCTGTACATCCAGGAGACACGAAGATGTACCGAGATCTACGGCAGCATTTCTGGTAGGAAAGCATGAAATGGGAAATTGCCCGCTTTGTAGCTCTGATACTAAAGAAACCATGTCACGCTCCGCTTCCCAGAGTACGCTAAGATAGGCATGTGACATAGCCAACCATACTACCTGTGGATAGGAAATATCCTTCCACAGTCACATTACGGCTGTAGTGATATCAAGAACAGTAAAGTAAACTAAACTATCTAATACATGTCCATGAGCCAGAATTAATGAGTCCAGAAAAAATATAATATGCGGAAGCAAAAGATCCAATAAACTAAACAGCTGGAAAGTAAATCTGGATATCAACGGGATCCTCACTGCTCGGTCTAAAAGAGGCAGTACTCCTGATCAGTCTGCAACAAAGGTAGAGGATCTGGGCCATGCAAAACCCAGACATCAGTGTGTCATAATATCAAGCAATAAAATAAACATGGGTAATAAGACATACAGATATGTGCATGAACAGTAAAACAGGTATAACGGTAATATAAATGAGGACGGTGAGGGTAATGTGTAGTGAGCAAGCTAAACTGGTCTATTGGGTTATCTGCTCTCAAGTCTTTTGAAATCAATTTGATGAATCATCGTTGTAACTCAATAGTATCCCGTGCGTGCCCGGGATCACGGTCTAAGACTCTCGGGCTGAATCCGAGACGTGCCGCAAGGCAGTAAAGGGTGGATAGTATCCCGTGCGTGCCCGGGATCACAGTCTAAGACTCTCGGCTGAATCCAAGACGTGCCGCAAGGCAGTAAAGGGTAGTAGGTAATGACGAGTGATGTCAGCAGCATCACCCCGGGGCTGGCCTAGCCCGTAAGACTGATCAATAAAGGTATCGAACTGTCGAGTTACAAGTCAGGTTTCATCATTGATTTCCCCACCCCCATGTTATATATGTTCAAGTCAGGTATTAAATAATCTGGAACTAATGCCAACACAGGATCAGGCAGGTACAGGTTTGTCTGGATAGACAACAGGAAATGTCCGTAGGGACAACAGGTCAGGTTTGTTGGCATTAGTAACAAGATCAGGTAACAGGTAAAGCCATGGTACATCAGGTCAAGTCAGGTAGTATATATGTATCATGTCATGTCAAGGAGTGCACAGTATCACGTTGTGTCGAGTAATAGGTGTATCACGTCATGTCAAGGGTGCACAAAGTATCATGTGAGTACTCATAATCAAACTAAAAATAAGCATGCGTACATAAAAACAAGTATCGAGTACTAATGAAATGAACTAGTATGAATGGTATGCACATAGATAGAAAGACAACAACATGGATGTACGTTATCGATTAGGGTTACATTTAATAGTTCTAAAACTAATTAGATTACACTTTATTAAACATGGGGTATTAAAACAGCAATATTGGGTTATTAATGAGATCTGTGAATGCTGCTATATGTATTCTATTCGATATGGATGCAGATGGATTTCATATAACCTTTAAATGATAAACTAGTTAATGCACGACGTTCAATTAAACAATGGAATGGTTAAATTCAATTTGATGCGGTATACTAAACTATGATATGTGACAAGATAAGTTGCATATGCTAGATATGAAATGATAAGAACGGATGCATACGGTCATTGTAAAACAAGTACTTTGGATGCACGGTTTGAAATTCAATTATTATATTTACTAAAGTAGATGTATAAAATATAATGTAGCATGTAGCAAGATAAACTTGCCTCGATCGGATCACGATACGGGATGCGCACGCAGCGTCCAATGTCGGCAAATGTTGCAACATCCATACGCACACACGGGACAGGTCCAGGCACAGCAAGAAGGTAACCATGCAAGTAGGGGACGTCCATAGGGTTGCTTGGATCGTCGGCAGCAGCACGGCTCCGGCGATCGTCGGGAAAACAAGAATCCAAGAAGTAAAGAGAAGAAAAGAAGAAGAAAGGAAGTGTTCTGGGGTCTGGAGTGGTGGTGTTCAGGATTCAGAGAAGAAGAAGAGGGGTGACGTCGACGATGGGCCGTCGACGGCGAGGATGCAGGCGGGGTTTTTCCGGCGAGGCGGTGGGGGTTCTTTGCGCGAGAATGGGTGTTTAAGGTTGAAGGCTGTGGGTTGGTGAGGATGAAGATGGAGATGATGATAAGAGATCGAGGGAGTGGTGCTGACGATGAGGTCTCCGGCGGTGGGGTGCCGGCGATGGGTAGTGGGCTGCAGTGAGGTGCAAGTTGCAGGGTTGTAGAAGAGCTCGGGGATGGGTCTGGTCAGGGTTTGGAGAGGGGAGGAAGAGAGGGAGTTGAGGAGATGGTAAGGGTGATGACAGGGTGGTGACGACGTCGAGTCGCCGGCGGTGGAGGAGATGGGTCGTAGTGGGTACTTGGGTTTCTTGGGGTCAGTTTGCAGGGGAGAGGCGTCGAGAAAAAGGGAGGAGATAAGGAGGTCGAGAAGGGGAGATGGTGACGAGATGATGGAGGCGAGGGGTCGGCGGTGATGGTGACGGCAAGGCTGTCACGGGTGTGGGTTCTCGCGATGAAGGAGGAAACGAGAACGGGGAGATGAGAGGAGAGAGAAGGAGATGAGGGCAGGAGAGAAGAGGCGAGGAGAGGCGGAGGATAGGTGGTCGAGGTGGAGCGGTGACGAGCACGAGCGACGGCGTGGGTTCACGCAGAAAAAGAGAAAGAAGAGAACGGGAGGAAGAAGGAGAGAGAGAGAGAGGTATACCAATAGGGTTTTTATAAAAATTAATATATATAAAACTTATATTATATATATATAGAAAGAGAGAGAGAGATGATTGAGAAAGGAGAGAGAAGGTGGAGAGAGATTGAGAGAATGAGAGAGATCGAGAGGTTAGAGAGAGGAAGAGGTGAATAGGAAGGAGAGATGAAATTGTTTTTATTTGAGGAGAGAGGAAGAGATAGCGGTGAGGGAGAGAGAGAGGAAGAGAGAAGAAAGGGAAAAGGAAAGAGGAGAGAGGAAAAAAGAGTGGGGCCCGGCGCACAGAGAGAGAGACTGGGTTTGTTAAAGAAAGATTTTTAAAGAAAATTTTAAAAGATTTTTAGTTGTTTGGTAAAACCTCTAAGCAGAAAAAATATATTCGACGAATATTAAAATTTTAAATAAATGAATTTTGGCGAGAGACAAAAGTATTCCAAAACACGCCCGGCTCGAGTCTAAAAATTTAGTTTTAAAATATGAAAAATATATGCGACTTCCAAATTTTAAAAAGAATGCTCAGGTAACGAAAATGCATACTCCCAAGAACGGATGCACGTACGTGCGCGTAGCCATCCAAACATGTCCGTTTCACCGAACGGGACGAGAACAAGATGCGCGGATGCTACCACGGGGTTAGGGGTATTACGCAGGCTATGAAATGCAATTTTAATTTATTTACATGACCTAAAATGTTATATGGTAAAACATGCGGTGCTAGATGAAATGCCAGTATGTACTAATCATGAGGTGCACGTGTCCATGCAACAAGTCAAGATAATCTATAAATAAGAATCAAACAGGTTCAAGCAAGCGGGTCGGGTCGAATGCAATGTAAAATGTAAAAATACCATTCGCACCCAAACACGATAAATCAATAAAATACCAATAAGAAAATACTAGAACTGGAATAGGTATAAATGAACTAGGTTGTTACAGCGATCCCAGATGAAAAGGGTCCCCTTTTTCAATAAATGACTGTAGGGGCGGCACTTGCCGGAGAGATTTTCTATGAACCGTCGGATATTTGCGAGCTTTCCTTGGAGAGACCGCAATTGCTTGAGAGTTCTTGGCGGAGGCATTTCCATGATCGTCTTGATTTTCGACGGGTTTATCTCGATTCCCCGGTGTCATACGATGAATCCTAGGAATTTACCTGAAGAGACTCCGAACGCGCATTTAAGAGGGTTCATTTTCAAGTTGTATTTCCGAAGGCATTGAAACACGATCTTCAGATGCTCCCAATGTTCCTCATACGATTTGCTTTTAATCACGAGGTCGTCGATATAGCATTCGACGATTTCGTGTATAAGGTCATCAAAGATCTTCATCATGGCCCTCTGATAGGTGGCGCCAGCGTTCTTCAGACCGAAAGGCATCACTTTGTAGTAGAATATGCCCAGAGTTGTCCGGAAAGTGGTATGCTTCTGGTCCTCGGGATGTATCTTTATTTGATTGTACCCTGACGAGCCGTCCATGAAGGAGAAGACTTCGTGAGTGGACGTGTTGTCTATTATCAACTCGGTAACAGGTACGGGAAAATCGTCTTTCGGACAGGCTTTGTTAAGGTCCCGAAAGTCCACGCAGATGCGCACCGTCCCATTTTTCTTCATTACTGGGACAATGTTAGCAATCCAGTCTGGGTACTGAACTTCTTGGATGAAACCGGAGTCGATTAGCTTCTTGACCTCGGCGTTGATGCTCATTTCAAGTTCGAGCCGCATTCTTCTCGGTGCTTGTTTGATCGGCTTGACGTCCGGAGATATCGCCAATTTTTGCACGGCTATTTCTGGATTTAGTCCCGGCATCTCGGAATAGTTCCATGCGAAGCAATCTTTATACTGCATGAGCACGTCCTTGAGCGTAGACACCTTTTCTTCAGACAACAGCTCACCGACGAACGTCGGCCGTGGGTCGTTTGCCGTCCCCAAGTCGATTTTTCTGAGGTTATCTGCAGTAGTATGTATCCCATCTTCCAGCTCTTTTGGCGCCGGTGGAAATTCTGAGATCAATTCATCTTCATCCTTATTTTCGAAGCACCAGGAGAGGTCATCCATGTCCTTGGGCACTCCTTCTTCTGACAGCGTTATCACGTGGCAGGTATGAGATCGTTTCCAAGACCGATGTTGATCTGGTTCTACTCTTGCCATATACGTGGCTTTCAGTATGTGTTTTTGCGGTGGGGCCACCTTCCAATTGTCGGATAGAACGAACCTGCCGAGTTGATATTGTTCTTCGACCCAGTTCTTGAAAGTGAAGCAGTTTTCGAGAGGATGTCCTATCGCTCGGTGATAGGAGCAATAATCCAGGTGAGAGACCTCGTCTGCTTGTTCGGGGTGTTTGGACTCCTGGAGTGTAATCATTTGATGTTTCATGACAAGATCGAATATCTTCCTTGTCTTGTCTTGGGGAAAAGAATATGCTCGACCCATCTTCTTTATAAGAGACGGATCTCGGCTGCCCAATTCTCGATCGCGAGGCTTCTTGGACCCACTTTGCTGTTGTCGAACGTTTTTTTCGTTCTTCAGTTTGTTATTGCATCCGCGTCGAGTCTTCTGTATGACGGGCTGGCGACGAAGGGCATCGTCATTCTCTGTAGCCTGCTGAAGGAGGCGCTACGTCCTGGCTTTCTCGTAAATGGCCATTTCGCGGCTGTGGTCGTCCCGGACCTTCTGCCTCGCTTACCGTACTAGCTTGTCCATCTGTTCTTCAAACGACGGACTCGGCATTTTTATGGCAGGGCCGCGTTCTGGCTCAGCATCAGCGTCTTTTAAAAGAGTATCCTCTTCTTCATCAAGGTCCTTTATGACATGGCAGCCATAGAACTTCTCCCGTTTCTTGGACTGGATATATCCAAGCCCGATTGCTTCCATTTTCCCGTTGGGCAATTTTCGCTGAGTACCGGGGACGTTCCAGATCCTGTTGTAGAATTGGGCCTGTCGCGCGGTCTGCTTAAAGGGTACGCCTTGGCGCCTCAACAACCTTTTTAATCTTTCTGTGTAGTATCCGGGCAGACGGATGGGCTGGAGCCTGTCAAGTGTAGAATCGGCACCATGCCAGATTTCTTTCTCCACTTTGGTTCCCGCGGATCAATAGAAGAGGATCGCCTTTTTATCTTTTCGCCTGGAAGGGACGTAGAATGTCTGTAGTTCCTGCACACTATAGGTATCAAGTGCGTCGAGCTCTTTGAAATGCTTGTGCGGAACCATGGCGATTTGCAAACTTCGTTCATCGCCAGTGAGGGCTTGTATTGATGGACGAACAGAAAATACTGTATTGGCTTCATCTTCAGAGTCGCTGCCGAAGATCAACATAGGGGTAGATGGTCCAGGCTTGTTGCATTCGGGTGGCCCTGAATAAACTATCTCTTCTTCCTTTTCGGTATCGCTCCAAAAGACCGGAATAATGGTGATAGCTTTCTGCTTACTCACCGGCTTACGGCATCTTTCTGTGTCTTCAAAGTCTAGCAGGAAATACTTTGCATCCTCGTACTTTCGGAGTTCATTTACGGAAAATGGGTTCAGCTCCCCTGTCATGGTATACTCAAGACCATCTTTGAAGTACTTCATACATTGATGCTGTGTAGAAGGGATGATTTTGTACTCGTGCAACCAAGGCCTGCTGAGCAAAGCATTGTAGCAAGTCTTGGCGTCAATGACGTGAAACTTGATGTAAGTGATGAGCAGTCCAAAGCGTAACGTCAGTATCATAGACCCGAGCGTCCGTGATGACTGGGAGTCGAACCCGGAGATGGTGATTTTATCCCGAGCGAGGTGCTGAACGCTCATGGAAATATCCTTCAACACTCTTACATTAAGAAGATTGACAAAGGACCCATTGTCAACTAGGATCTTCCCCATCCTGATGTCATGGCAGTATCCGGTGACATACAAGGGACGGTTGTGCTCGCACGTCCCGAAGAGGAGGTCTTCATCGCCGAAAGTGACGTCAGCAGTGTGCACTTCTTCAAGCTCGTCCTTCATCTTTTCTTCGGCAAGGAAGGCTTGGAACTGCTCAGGCTCTTGTAGTGCCTTGATCAAAGAATCTCTTGCCTCTTTAGATAGCAGAAAGGCATCGAGAATGCTTAATTGCGAGGGTATCTTCCTCAGGTGTGCCAGAACGTTGTAATCCACCTTGTTTTTCCTTGGCGGGTCATTGGCTGCCAGCTCTTCGACGACTCGGTCATTGAGGGCGATAACTTCAGGGACTTTTTCTTTCCCCTTATCTTTTTTGTTCGATCCCTTGTTTGTGGGTCCGAGATTCTTTTCGGGTAACGTGCGATTGTGCAGCTGAATGTTCTTGCAGGTCTTCATCTCTTCTGTTTTGGAAATGGATTCCTTGAAGAGAGGGCCAAGGACTATTTCTTCATCAGAATCGCTCCCGAAGGTAAGAACTTACGATCCCCCGGAATTAACCATGTAACAGTCGCCGGCAGTTCTTCTGCGCTCATCTGTCATGCTTCTCTGCTCTTGACGAGTTTTGCGCTTCATCCGCTTGAAATGCTGTCGATGAGCAACGTATCCCCGCCACCAATTTTTAAAGGCCACGCATTCCTCGGTAGGGTGTGTGATCCTCCGATGGTATAATCGATAGTTTGGATGTGCATCTAGTTCGTCGGGGAACGTATTTTCTGAAGTGTGTTCTTTGAAAGGTGGCAACTTCATTCCTATCGACAGGGCTTTAGCAAATTGCTTTCTTGTTTTAAACCTGCTTTTGCTGGCGGCAAAAGTGCTTCTATCTGGTTGGGGTACTCTATGGCTTCTCAATACCGGAGCTTCTTCAACGTGACGCCGACGCTTGGCCCTTTCATATATGGTCGTCTCACGCTCTCGGTCAGATTTGCTTTTCTAAAGAGTTTCGCTCAACAATCTGTTAATCAACTCGTCCGATGGCTCCAGGGATTTTGGTTCCGGTTCTGGATTTGCCCCCAGTTTCTCTGCATCAGGAGCTTCTTTGCCATTTTTTGATGAGTGAGAGATCATATGGCAGCTTGCAACATAATCCTCGAGCTCTTCTGAAGAATCGTCTCCTTCATCAGCGTCATCGGCTTCATTTTCAAAAACATGCTTAAAGAATTCATCTAACGTGATTGGGGTCCGTGCCTTCTGGTTATATTCTTCCAGTGCATCGATGTATTTCTGCAGACCTGTACGGCTGTCTTTGGGTTGGACGAGATTCTTGGCCTTCTACTTTTTCTTTAAAGATTTTTGAGGCTTTGCCTGAATGTTTTGTCCACCTTCACCAACTTTCAGCGTTAGGCGCGGCTTCAGCATCCCCTCAATAATCTCAGGCTCTAGCGGGCTCTTCCACCTAATCGCCGGACATACTTGGAGATCTTTCAGCATTCTTTTCGTTTTGGCTGAAAAAGCGACCTCCTATGGAGCTTCTTCTATAAAAGAGCATGATGCCCCCGGCGTGTCCACCTTTTTAGGAGCGTGTGGCTAGGGCAGTCTCACCTTCCAATTCTCAGACAGTGAAAATTTGCCCTGTTGGTATTGGTCCTCAATCCAGCCTTTGAAGATGAAGCAATCTTCAATTGGATGGCTTACTGCTCGGTGGTAGGGGCAGCAATTAGGATTATTGGTGTTGCTTGGCTGCAGCGGACGTCTTGGATCTGGCAGATTGATGAACCTGTAGCGCACTGCCAGCTCGAAAAGTCTCCTCATTTTATCTCGGGGAAACGAGTAAGGGCGTTTTAGCTTCTCGTTGAAGAATCGTTGTCTAACGCTTTGGCGATTGATTAACGTGTAAAAGTGTTTGTAGTTAACCGCAATCAGAACGGTGTCGCGCGTAGCTAGACCGAGGTGAGTACGGGTCGTCCTCTGGGAAACGTTGAACCTTTTATTTTTACTTTAGATGTGTTGAGAAAGAGAGGAGAGATAAAGAAATTTAAAGAATGGTTTCTAGATCTACGTTAAACAAGAATGTAAAATATAGATCTAGATTATTTTAAAGATGTAATTAATATAATAAGGGGGCTTGTAGGGTTCGTTAGGATTTAGTAGTTATGGACGATTCATTAAAAGTTACCCTTTTTATCCATTAATAAATTTAAAACTAGAACGACGGTGATGCGTGTAGATTAGGGTTTCTGGAGGGAAAAGGAATCCCACTCTTAACCCTTATCTCAACACGGAACTCCGTTCATATCTAGCCTTTACCAAAACAATCATTAATCTAATCTCTAATCGCGGTCGGGACTAGCAAAGAATTGTTAGCGCACCCGATTAGGATGTTAATGATTCTTTTGATAAAGTTCATAAACTTTATAGGACTTAAAAAGGGTTTAGGGATTTTCATCATCCATTAGCCTACCCTAATCCTACGAACCCTAACAAGCGGAGAATTACTCGCGCATGTTGGGAAAAGAAGATGAAAAGACAGAGAGGGAAAACATAATGTAAAATGCAAAAGAATTAAATAAAACAACTACCTTTATTAATCAACTTGAACAATCTACAATTTGATTCCTTAGAAAATGATTACAAAGACTAGTTTGCTTCTCAATCTCTTCCAAGGAGGTAGACGAACAGTTGATGATCAGCCTGGATGCGTGAGCCGTCTGGGACTTCGTGATCGCGTCGGCTTGATAACTTTTCCAAGAGGCTCTCGGTGCCCTTTTATAGTCCAAAGCCACAATCTTTTGCTTCAAAAGTTGGTAAAATATAGCAGAGATTTAAGCCACAAAATCTTAGCAAATGATCCTTCTAGAATGCCGCGGATCCGCGGCCAACAGGGGGGTTTGGCCGCGGTTCCGCGGCCAATGGTGGAGATCTCCTGATGAAATTTCTTGTGCTTGCTTCTTGTGACATGTGGCAATCCTAGGCACCTTCAAAATTCAGAAATATTCTCTCGGTTGCTTCCAGACTTGGTCTCCAAGTTTTGATTCTTAATTAGGCAAGTCTTCTTCAACAACTTGATTTGCTTGATTCTAGTCTTGGAAAATTCTGCACAACTTAGAAATATTCTGCACAACAACTCAAATAAGATTTAGTAGACTTATTTCTACTAGGATTTGGTCAATGAATTTATTTGCATACATTTTCCTATCAAATGCTAATTAAAATATATTAACACATGGAAAATAGTGTTTTTACACATAAACCCTCATATGTATAATATATTATAATAAAGTCCTTTTTTAATATGAAAATGGTAGGAAAAATGTAATACAAATGTGCATTTTAATCAACTGAACAAATACCCCCAAACTTATCTTTGATCGTCCCGAGCAAACTAGTTTATTTAAGAGAAGGAGAAAAAGAAAGGAGAAAGCTAAGCACACTTTCGTAGGCAAACACGATTGCACTGAGCACGTGCAACTAGCCGTTAAACCTCTAGGTGTCCCTAGTAAGAGGAGTGTTGTCTCCTGAGGGTTTTCAGCGGATTACACCCACAAAATCCTATAATAAAAAAGAGATGGTGAAATTTACATATAAAGATAAGAACCATAAAAGAAAGACACTACTACAAATAAGGGTTGCCCCTACGGATTTATCGGTAGGGGCAACCCACTGCCCCTACAGATATCTACGTAGGGGCGAAAAAAGACCCCGTAGGTGCAAAGGCCGCAGGTGCAAGTTGAGGTCCTGAACTTGCCCCTACGGGCAAATTAGAGCCCCTACCGATATATCTGTAGGTGTTATAGCCCCTACGGAGTACTCCGTAGGGGTAATCAAATCATATATGTATTTTTTTTTTTGAATATATTGTATATACCTACGGATAAATCCGTAGGTTCTTATTCTACCCCTACGGATAACTCCGTAGGGGATAGAAGGTTGCCCCTACGGATCAGTCCGTAGGGGCACTCACAACACCCTGCACTGAGATCAGGGGGGAAAATATCAGGAAACCTGATATTGTGCCCCTACGGATAAATTCGTAGGGGATAAACATTGGTCCCTACGGACATATCCGTAGGGGCACTCCCAACACCCTGCACTGATATCAGGTGGGAAAATATCAGGTTTCCTGATATGTTGCCCCTACGGATATGACCGTAGGGGCAACATATATACCTACGGCTTAATCCGTAGGTACAGGTTGTCTGTATTTTTTTTTTAAAAATAGGCTGCTAGATTTTTTCCCGCCCTGTGCACAATACTATATACATCAATCAAATCATATATTGCAGTATTCATAATCACATCTCACGCATATATATAATATACAAAAGAAACCCAAAAACTGAATATGATATAAATACAAACCAATATCAATATCGTTTCAAAATGTAGTACAATGTGATATAAATACATGTTTCAAAAAATAAGAACCAAAAAGCTACCCTAGTTCGGTCCAGCTCCACCTCCGAATAACGTTAGAATAACGCGCGCCTGCTCCTCGGTCAATACACTCTGCAATGCTACATATAAGGGAGTCTGAGCGGCATGTGGAGCTGGCGATGTGGTCTGCGCAGCCGCCGTCGAGGTAGTCGCTTGCGGAGCCGCGGCTGCGGGAGTCTGAGTGGGCGGTGGAGCTACAGGAGCTGTTTGCGGAACCGCAGCCGATGTAGTGGCTTGCGGAGCCGCAGCCGAAGGAGATGCATGTAGAGGCTCGGCCGATCTACCCTGTCGCGTCTGGACATAACGTGTGTAAGAAGCGTGTAAGAACTGTGTCTTATTCGAATTCGTTTCATTATTAAGTTATTTCGAAACCCTGTTTGGATATCTAGTTTGGAAAAGCGTTGTTTATTTTAATTACATATGTATGTATGATTAATCAAACTTAAGTCTAAAACCAAATAAGCTCAAGCTACGTACTAATTATGGATATGTTGATATGTATATAATATGAAATGATATTTTACTATAAAGTAGTATACATACCAGCATCTCCTTCAACTCCTGAACGGTGGCCCTCAAGCTATCCAGTTCCTGATGGACATGCCGGTCACTGGAGACGGAGGAAGTAACCGCCGGGGTGGAGTCCAACCTCATATGGGCCCTGCTAGGGCCCAATCCCCGGCCTCTCTCCCAACCTCCGTGGTGCCCTCCGTGTGCGGCGTCCAGAACTGGGGTCAGCAGCCTCGGATCGTTCTGTCCAGTAAAATCGATCCCCGAGGCCTGGGCCTGCTCAACCACCCGCTCCTACACCCACATTAAGCAGTAAAGTATAAGTATAAAATTTAAACTTGAACCTTCCAAAACTAAAATTTCAAATTTGGGTAGAAAAAATATTAACACTTACGCAGTACTCCTGGGTAGCGACGTCGGGACATCGAAGCTCGCCCGTGGCGGGATCTGTCGAGGTGCCGTGGACGGCAAGATATGCGGACAGCACGCTCGGTGTACCACCTGACGCCACGGTCCGAGATGTCTGCAATATTAGAAAGTAACTCTTAATATTAGAAATATTAGAGAATAACTCTTAATATTGCAGAATATTAGAGAATAACTCTTAATTTACCGATAACTCCATGGCTCGAGTAATGTTCCTCGAGCCACCTGTGTAAGTGGGGCGACCCCTCTTCGCCGACTTCCTGTTCTCCGTATTCTGAGCGGCCTGTTTCTGCACAACGCATTAACATTTAGTTTTCTAATTAAGAAACACAAAGAAATAAATTATATCATAAATAATGAATTAAATTTAAAATACATACTTGTTTGCGTTCGGAGTCGAAATAAGCGCACAATAGAGGCCATGTCTCTACGTCGACTCTCGCAAACGCCGGAGTAGATAGGAGGGCCGCTCTCTCTGCCTCGGGGGTCGCTATCCACAGGGAGTAGCAGTCGGCCTTCAGCTCATTCCTGTTATATCGGACCTTGGCCTGCATGTTCTTCATCAGGCCATTGTACAGAGCATGAAGGTCGAGCACCCTCCCCGGGTGATCAGGGTCGGCTACAGGTTGAAAATCGTAATCCAACTGAAAATACAAAAAAAAAACTTTGTTATTAGATTGCAAGTGTTAATAATAAATATATTGGATAGATCAAATGAAAATATATATTAATACATACCCGAGCCTAATCAAAGAAGAGGGCGAATGAGCGCTGGTGCTGCTCGCCCCACTCAACGTGAAGTGGATAGTTCTTCACGATCCGGCTCTCGTCCCCCAAATACCGGCCGAACCTCTCGGCATGAGGACCGGTATAGCGATAGTCAAGGGTAAAAAATAGGGGGAATGCTGCCTCCCCCCTAGCTCTATTAGGCCTCAGCCTATGGGACTGATTCGGGCCTCGAGTCCCCCTCTGGGGATGGAGAGGCCCTGCGTCTGCACGAAATATCAAGACAATCAATAATAAGACAAAGTTGTATTAAGAAATCAAGGTTAAACAAAAATTCAAGTGTGATATATACCTCCGGTGAATAGCGCACGAGCCTGGGCCCGAGCAGCAGCACGAGCAGGACGATAGTTCCTCCGGTGAGGAACAACCGAGGTCCCGGACCCGGACGCATCCCCTCCAACTATAAAATAAACATCGACGCTAAATCTCCATGAAGTTCATATTTATTCTATAAAGCATATGTAAAATAAATAAATATTTTAAATTTATTCATACTAACCTGCAGACGATGCGGAGGGTATGGAAGCGGCAGGAGTGGCCCCTGTGGAAGGTGTGGACGCACCACCTATAATTAGACAATTAAAAATAGATTTTATAAGTAATTGCAAAAAGAATGTGTAGATCAATAATATAACGTTCTAAATCAATATGCATGCACTATAGGACATATAAACATACCCGCAGGTGCGGTGGTGTCACCACCTACAGCTAGAAAATAATAAAAATTGCTAAGTAAGAGCAAAAGGAATGTGTATATTTATGATATAGCATTCTAAATCAATATACATACACTATATGATATATAAACATACCTGGAGTAGCGGGGGTGGCCTCTGTCCCAGATGTGGACGCAGGACCAACAACTAGACAATTAAAAATAGATTTTATAAGTAATTGCAAAAAAAATGTGTAGATCAATAATATAACGTTCTAAATCAATATGCATCCACTATAGGATATATAAACATACCCGCAGGTGCGGTGGTGTCACCACCTACAGCTAGACAATAATAAAAATTGCTAAGTAAGAGCAAAAGGAATGTGTATATTTATGATATAGCATTCTAAATCAATATACATACACTATATGATATATAAACATACCTGGAGGAGCGGGGGTGGCCTCTGTCCCAGATGTGGACGCAAGACCAACAACTAGACAATCAAACATTGACAATATAAGTAATTTTGACATAAACATGCATGAATATCTGTAATATTACATTGAAAATGGATATGCGTGCAGTATACCTGGAGGTGTGGCAAAATCCACACGGAAGGAGGCATCCGAAGGGGTCTCCGATCTGGGTGCAAGACCGGCCCTCTGAAGCTCCCTACAGAGCTCTCCGGGCGGCAGAACCGCTCTGCCTCTGCCTCTGCCTCTGCCTCTGCCGCGGCTGGAGCTCCTGCCGCCCCTCGCTGCTCCCGACATCGTCATCAAATCTAGATAAACGGTTCGTGGACGCATTAGACAATCATTTTAAGTATTGACTATATATGATCTAGAGCGTAAAATGTGAAGTAATAATATAACATTACTGATAACCTTTTTCGTTTCGTGGGCGCATCATACATATCTACTTGGATTTCATCGTCGATGTCATTTCTAACCCACGTAACTTCATGATCGGTCGAAGACAACCCGTCCTTCGAAACAGACGGTCGGAGCACTTTAAGCCTTCTCTCTTCTTCGTCCTCATCGCTGTCCTCGTATTCTGGGACATCGTAGACATCTCTAGGTTTCCATCGGCATACAACACTCCACCCCAGATGCTTCAAACACTGTGAGTAGTATACTTGGAACGCTTGGTTCGGAAAGATAAACGGATCGTCCTGACCGTAAAATCGAAGTGTGTTCACACTGGTCAATCCATATTCATCTTTCCAAGTCCCAAGACTGCTTCTCCACCTGTCTGTATCGGTTCGCGGATCGTACCAAGTACAGTGGAATATATAAAAGGGTTCTGATCGTCCGGGATAATGGATGCCGAGTATACAATTTAAGTACCCATAGTAAATCACACCGTCCGATCCTACCGTCGCAATCCCACTATTCTGAGTGATTCTAGATGTTTCTATGTCCTTAACTTCGAATTTGTATCCAAGGACACCAAATCCTTTGTAATATGCAACCTCCATACTAGGAAATTGAGCTAAACATCTTGAATCACTCTCAAATGATGCAGACAAGTTCGGATCGTGGATCTAACAAAACAAATTTTACGATAAATACATAACGATACAAGTTTAGATTAAAACTAATAGCAATAAAATGTAATTCGAATAACTTACATGCTCTGTGACCCAATCACAAAAATTATCCTGATGGTATTTTTCCAAACGCTCTTCGTTCCAATCAGGATGCCCCTCACGTACCTCGTTAAAATGAGTTCTGTTTACGACAAATAATTGTGACATTAATATTATGTCATTTCATACACACACAAACACAGATATAACAATTAATCCAAAAGAACTTACTCTCTAATTTGTTCAAGACATGCGCAATTAACCAAGATAAACCGGTATATCTTGTTGATAAACATAGTGTCTACCCTCTTATACTCGGCTTTACCATATGGCCCGTCTTGAATTCTTCGTGGTCGGTTAAGCCTTGTCTCAATGTTCTCGTCCAGATAGCGGGAACAAAATGTGGTTGCTTCATCAAGAAGATAACCTTGCATGATAGAACCCTCTGGTCGATTTTTATTGCGTATATACTTCTTAAGAGTGTAAAGGTACCTAATGAGAATATGTTGAATAAATAAACATGGGCATACAGGACAAAAATAAAATTATAAATTGCGCGAAACGAAAAATTACACGTACCTCTCGACGGGATACATCCATCGATATTGTACGGGTCCGGCTAACTTCGCCTCAGTTGCAAGATGAACGTCAAGTGTATTATGATATCGAAGAATGACGGTGGGAAAATACGCTCAAACTTGCAAAGTATCAACGCAATAGAATTTTCTAGTTTATCCAGCGTCGCAACCTCCAGTGTTTTAGCACACAACTCCCGGAAAAAACAACATAGGTCGTTGATTACTAGACCAACCGAGTCGGGGAGAGAAGTCCTGAGGGCTAATGGAAGAAGGTGCTCCACGATAACATGGTGATCATGACTTTTCAGCCCATCGATCTTGCCCTTCACAATTTTTATTTTCTTGCTGAATGATCCTGAGAAACCTGTGGGGACTTTCAAATCATGCAACACCTGCAGGAATCTTTTCTTCTCCGGTTGTGACATATGATAAGCGGCATTGGGAAGTACAAACTTGCCCGGTTTACCCGCTACCGGTTTAGGGTGCAGTTCACTTCTTATTCCCCACTCTTGTAGATCCATCCGGGCATTCATGTTGTCTTTCGATTTCCCGTCTTTACACAGAAGCAAGTTAAGTATGTGCTCTGATACTCCCTTCTCTATATGCATGACGTCCAGACAATGACGCACTGAATTTGTAGACCAGTACGGAAGCTCGAAGAAAATGCTTAACTTTTTCCAATATTGTGGTTTGACCTGTCTCGTCGGATCCATCCCGAATGTCACGTTATTGTAACCATCCCATTTAGCAGTCACGTCCTCTCCGGACAATGGGGATGGAGGCCCAAGAAGCTCCTGATGACCATCAAAGTGAACCGTGTCTAACCTATAGGGGTGGTCTGGAGGCAGAAAACGTTGATGGCCGCAATAACAAACCTTCCTGCTAAAATTCAAAAATTTTGATGTTGTGTGTTCATGGCAATGAGGACATGCTTTGTGACCATGTACGGACCAACCTGATAGCATTCCATACGCAGGAAAGTCATTAATTGTCCACATTAAAGCCGCACGCAGTATGAAGGTTGTATTTGTGTTTGAATCATATGTCTCTACACCATCAATGAACAAAGTTTTCAGCTCCTCGATCAGAGGTCGGAGATAGACGTCGATATTGTTCCCCGGTGAGTTTGGTCCGTCGATAAGAAGAGGCATCATAAAGTATGATTGGTCCATAGCCAACCAAGGCGACAGATTATAAATTATCATTACAACGGGCCATGTACTGTGACTTCCAGCCATATAGTTGAATGGGCAGAAGCCATCGGCAGCCAGTCCGAGCGACATTGCGAGGATCGCTACTGAATATTGCGTGCCTCCTATCGAAATCCTTCCATGCCGGTGAATCTCTTGGATGGCTCATTTTTCCATTTTCGCTTGGAGGAGCACGGTGATGCCAAATCATTGCCTCGGCTGTTTTCTTGCACCTGAATAGCCTCTGTAGCCTCTGTGTTATGGGAAAATATCGTGCTATCTTCACAGGTATATCAGGCTTCTTATCAGAATCTTTCGGCTTATACCTGGCCTCTCCGCATGTTGGACACTCTTTCAAATCTGAATTCTCTTTCCGGTACAACACGCAATTTTTAGGACATGCTTGAATCTTCTCGCACTTTAGACCCAAATCAGACATCATTTTCTGGGCTTCGTACCAGCTTTCGGGCACATTATTTCCCGTAGGCATAGAATCTTTCAAGAACGAAAGAAGCATTGTGAATGACTTGTTGCTCCATCCATTTAGGCACTTAATTTGGAAAAGTTGGACGAACCATGAGAGGGTGGAATACTTCGCATTCTCATAAATTGGTTTCCTAGCATCATTCATGAAATTTTCATATTTATCCGCACGCGGTCCTTGACCGGAAGGAATGTCATCTTCGGTACGAATAGATTCACCTAGGGCAGCCTCTACCATATCCTCCATTTCTTCTGATGGAAATAAATTTCCGTATCCTGCCGTATTACCGAAATCTTCTTCTTCTCCTGCCGCATTATCGTGTTCTCCTTCTTCTTCTACAGCAGTACTGCATTCTTCTCCTTCCCCGTGATATTTCCAAGTTGAATAAAGTCTAGTAAACCCATGTTTTACAATATGAAGCTCTGCCAATTCTACCTTCTGCCAGTACTTATTGCCACATCTATCGCACGGACAGAGAATCTTCTCTATTATGATCTTATTATGTGCTCGTGCAAATTCAAGGAAAGCAGCAACTCCCGCGACAAACTTAGGTTGCATACGTTGTTTCCAATCCACATACATCCAGTCCTTAACTCTGACGTACTCATGGGCCATGTTAGACTGAATAACATATAAATTGTAGGTTATGCTGACTATATTGAGAAATATAAGAACGGGATAGTTACTGACAAAGGAGAAAATCCGTGTATATGCTTTGTGTGTGCGTTTGTCGTTGAAAAGAATAAATTATCGCACGTTATGTTGACCGATAGACGGGGACTAAGTGGCGCTTTTAGTTTCATATATGGGTATCGATGGGAATATGAAGGTTTCATATTATCATATATTGGTTTTAACCCGAACATCTCGAATCGCTCTCTGATTATGCGTTTGTATGTATGTGTTCCGGCTGTCGGGGGTAGGCTTCTATCCCATTAAGAATGTATAGAGCGAACGCCCATCACTTGTGCTTTCAACCGTTTCGAGTAAATTTCGGCAGCACCTCCCCGCTGTTCTCCGAGTACACTGTAATAGAATAGATAATCATTTCAAAGCTGTGAAACAACGTTGAAATGAACATCTAATCTATCTTTGTACACGGAGAACCAGCGGAAAGATACCGAGGAAATATCTCGAAACGGATGAAAACACAAGTGAATGAAGGCGTTTGCTTTATACATTCTTAACTTGTCCACACGGGACAAATCTATGGGTTACCATACGATTGAATTTTCTCGTCGCGTAGACTATACGACGGTTGTTAGTATCGAGCTATACTGTCCGATATTTAACAACCTTCATATAGTTCTAGGTCACGACGAGCATCGCACGTATGTTAACCGATAGACGGGGACTAAGTGGCGCTTTTAGTTTCATATATGGGTATCGATGGGAATATGAAGGTTTCATATTATCATCGAGTATCATATATTGGTTTTAACCCGAACATCTCGAATCGCTCTCTAATTATGCGTTTGTATGTATGTGTTCCGGCTGTCGGGGGTAGGCTTCTATCCCATTAAGAATGTATAGAGCGAACGCCCATCACTTGTGCTTTCAACCGTTTCGAGTAAATTTCGGCAGCACCTCCCCGCTGTTCTCCGAGTACACTGTAATAGAATAGATAATCATTTCAAAGATGTGAAACAACGTTGAAATGAACATCTAATCTATCTTTGTACACGGAGAACCAGCGGAAAGATACCGACGAAATATCTCGAAACGGATGAAAACACAAGTGAATGAAGGCGTTTGCTTTATACATTCTTAACTTGTCCACACGGGACAAATCTATGGGTTACCATACGATTGAATTTTCTCGTCGCGTAGACTATACGACGGTTGTTAGTATCGAGCTATACTGTCCGATATTTAACAACCTTCGTATAGTTCTAGGTCACGACGAGCATCGCACGTATGTTAACCGATAGACGGGGACTAAGTGGCGCTTTTAGTTTCATATATGGGTATCGATGGGAATATGAAGGTTTCATATTATCATCGAGTATCATATATTGGTTTTAACCTGAATATCTCGAGTCGCTATCTAATTATGCGTTTGTTGTGCATTCGTGTTGTATGTGTAACATGATTTTAAATCATTGAGATCAAGATTGATAGAACTGATCATCCTACATTGCAATAGCATTCATCAACCAAAAACTATTATTGCAATGGTATACATCTATAACAATCAACAATTAAAACTACAAATATAGGATACTGATATCATAAAGCATTATGAGACACGTCATCTGCCACGTGTCGTGATCATGGAAATCGCTAATATTGAGCATCATCAAGATTAGATTATGGTTTTGAAGCAAGTTATTGAGCATCTTGGATTGATTGTCAAGTGTTGATTTTTATTTCAACACTTGACAGAATGAAAATCATAAATACAGTTGCAAAATTTGTTCCTCACCCCCATAAAGTGAATCTTAACAATCCAGACAAGACCATCATTGTTCAAATTGCCAAGGTAGACATAATCTCAGCAGTTATTTACGGTTGCTAGCTTGTATTGCTTGTTGCTATTCTTTTTTTTTCCTTGTCCTTTCTTTCTTTCTTTTTTTTGGGGGGTGGGGGGTTGTGTTTGAAAAGTTTTAACCAACTCACTGCTATTTCTAGGCAATGCAGGAATATAACTAGTTTTATCCCCCAAAAGAAAGAGCTTCAGGCTTCATGAGTCAAGCGATGTGTACGTATAATTATAGGATTTTCTTGCTAGCGGTTTATTTACAACTATTCTTTAGTCTATATACCTAGCATCTGCTACTAGATATTACATCTTGCATCAACACCCTGCATGTTAAAATCAAAATCGATTATTTTTTTCTTGATCTTTTTCTGATTTTCTACCATCTGTGTCGAGTAAATTATGATTAACATTGTATTTGTCAACTAATCAGAATAGCCATTCAACCAGCCCCACCGTAACCCTAACCCCAGCCCCACTACTGTAACCCTAACCCCAGCCCCACCGTAACCCTAACTCCAGCCCCACCCCAGCAGCAGCCGAACCCCAACCCTAACCCTACCCCGACCCCGACCCCGACCGCCACCGCGACCCCTGCCCAACCCCAATTGTCGCGCGCGCAACCCAGACCCAGCCATGAACCCTAAGCCCAAAATAATCCAAAAATGCTTTAATTTACCTCGAGATTTATACCTGAACGGCTGCTGGTGGGCTGGAGCGACGACGGTGGCGACTTGGCGACGAAACCGGCGGTGGCGACGACGGTGGCGACGAAACAGGCGCTGGCGACGACGGTGGCGACGAAACCGGCGGTGGCGACGACGGAGGCGACGGTGGCGACGACGGAGGCGATTTGGGGTTTTTTCTCGCACGCGATTGAGAAAGAGAAAAAGTGAGCGTAGGCGATCGATCTGGGGTTTTGTTAAATAGATATTTACTTGCCCCTACGGATATACCCGTAGGTCCTTTGTTTGCGGCTCCGTAGGGGCAAACACCAAATTAAGAATTAATATTTTTATTCTTGGACGTCTGTGCCCGTAGGGGCAACCTTTTAGCCCTACGGATTAATCCGTAGGGCCAAGTAAAATCTGCCCCAACGGATATTTTCATCCGTAGGGGCAAACCCCTATTTTACTAGTGAGACTTTGAAAATAAGAGTTTCCAACTACATTAGCTTTTCAGTTGTTATGAGCCCTATCTTAATAGTCATGAAAAAATGTTAGAAATCACATCATCCCTCAATAAAACATCGTCTATATTCTTCATTCCTACCTTTCATCCAAACATTGATCACATACCCCTACGTATGTGAAATGGACATCCCTACACTCGGAGAATTCAATTCAAGCTATCATACTCTTGTCCATCTACCTCAGTACTTTTTAACTTGATGAATATTTAGATTTGCTCACACATTTTCATGCGACCGTTAATACTTCTTGAGGTACTAACCGACCGATTACTCATGTGCTTGCTGATGAGGTGATAATATTTTCCTCGTCTTGCACCACCTAAGGCTTAGCAGTGACTCCCAGACCAGTTGGCCTTAGGGCACTAGGTGAAGAGGCACCCTCGCTATATTTTTTATTGCTGCCTTGGCGATAACAAAACCAGTGTTCATTTTTTTTCTTTTCACCATTTTTATATTTTCTTCATTTTTTTCATTTCCTTCATACTTTGGCTTTTAGACAAGAGCATTTCAAGGTATTCTCTACTATCCCGAGTTTCAAGACGTGTGTAAGTGCATATAGTAGGGTATCAACATTCAAATGTTTGGCTTCCAGAATAGAAACTATTTTTCAGACTTATTATTATCCTCAGATTAGTGACTTCCTTCATCTTACTAACCCTTGGGACAACAGCTCATAACTACTTATTACTAGTTCGTTTAAGAAAACTTCTAATTTTCTTGGTTTTCTTAAACTATTCCTATCTTTTGGATGTAATTCTTCACTTTCTACTCTTTTGTTATAAAAGAATTTTTGTGCTTTAATATAGTATAATGCAAAGTATAAAGTATAAGCACAAACCTCCCCCAAACCTGTTTACAGCAGTGTCCTCACTGATGCCATCCGTTAAGCTCAAAAACCTGTAGACTTGGGAGGAAATTATTAAGGGGGCAAGAATATAGGAAAGTGAAAATCCTCCCCCAAACTTATTTTAGGCTCACAAATTTATAAAAATCATTTTCTTTTCAAGAGCCAAAATATACCCCCCCCCAAACTTGAGTAAAAAAAATTTTTAATCTTTTAAAATCATACGAAGGGGTCAAGGTTATTGGTCAATGCCAAGTTTTGCAAAGACCGAAGGTCAACACCAACCATTCAAAAATTTTATCGATGAAGCACCAAGGTTGGTGGAAGAACATGTCACCTTTCGACGTGAAGAAGTGGGGAGGTGATAAGAGGTGTGATGGAAAAGGATTGCGTCTCAATTTGGAGAGACGACACAGTGATAGTAATGATGGATTACTCGCATTATCATGATTATCCAAAAGAAGGGGTGGAGGTCCAATTTCTTCATCTTGGATTTGATTCATCTCAATACCCGTGTCTCGTAAAAATGCGAGTTCATCAGCGAAAATTTCCTCAAAGCTTTCATCGATACCCCGAAGAATAATGTCATCAGAAAAAATGGGGTGATCGTCCGACTCTATAAAAAGTTCCTCATCAGTGTTAGATGTTGACCCGGACAATTCGGTGGAAGAGTCCGTGTCAAGCAACAACATATGAAAAGAGTCAGTATCATGAGGTTGATCAAATTCGCTGCTGTCGACATCCATTAATTCGACAGAACACACATTAGCATAGGGTTCGGAGGGTTCACTTCCCAACTTGTAAATGTTAAGCTCAATTGACTTCTTTCCAAAGGATAGGGTCATAGAGCCGTTTCTACAATTGATTACTGCGTTGGAAGTGGCCAAAAAGGGTCGACCAAGTATCACCGAGATTTGATTGCGTGGGTTTGCCACAGGTTGTGTATCTATAACGATAAAGTCCACAGGGAATATGAATTCCCCGACTTTGATTAACACATCCTCTAGCTCACCCCTAGGTTGGGTGATAGATCGATCGGCCATCTGAAGAGTGCAATGTGCAGGCTTTAACTCTCCGATCCCTAATTGCTCATAAACAGAATACGGAAGCAAGTTAACACTAGCACCTAAATCGAGTAGAGCACGATTGATATTTTTACCCCCAATAGAAATTGAAATTGTAGGACTTCCGGGGTCCTTTCGTTTCTTGGGTAGTTGTTGTGTAAAAGCTGTGCTCACATTACTCGCAAGGAAAACTTTTTTAGGTACTTGAACTTTTCTCTTCCTAGTGCACAAGTCCTTTAGGATTTTCGCATATGACGGAACTTGTTGAATAGCATCTAGGAGAGGAATGTTTATGTTAACTTGCTTAAAAATTTCCACAATCTTCTCCATTTGTGGACTTGGTATGTTGCCCCTTAACCTGTTTGGATAAGGTGCTTTATCAATAAGGGTTTGGTCCAACATTGGAGAGAATTGTGGGGACGGATTCGATCCCAAAACTGGAGTGGGCATCGACTTAGATAGATTTGGCGAAATGGGCGAAGGGTTCGAGCCTTGGGGAAAACGGAGAATAGGGTCGGGTGAAGGTGGGAGACTAGACGAATTAGGGGAAGAAGAAGAAGAAGCTGGGGTATCAAATGTTTCACTAACATCAATTTGCTCACCCTCTCGGTTATTCAGCACTCTCCCCGATCTCAACGTAGTAACGGCATTCACATTATGATTTTGTGAATGGCCAGGATTCGGTAGGGGTTGAGATGGGAGTTTCCCTTTCTCTCTGGCACTCATTGCGGCGTTTAACTGCGCGATTTGGTTTTCTAATGATTTAATACTCTCACCATGGGAGGCGGAGTTTTTCGTTATAGTATCAATAGAAGACCTCATCTCAGCCGAAATTTGCATGGATTGTTTCATGAACATATCCAAAGTTTGTGCAAGTGAGTTGTCAGCACCAGCCACTTGTGGTGTAGAAATGTTGGCCGGATTTTGGAAATTCTGTGACTGAAAGGGGGGATGATTCTGTGGTTGTGGTTGCTGTGGAGGAGGTCTTTGATAATTACTTTGTTGGTTTTGATTCCAAGCAAAGTTAGGATGATTCCTCCATCCTTGATTGTATGTCGAAGAATAAGGGTCGTTTCTAGGTCGCTGCTGAAAAACAGCGTTAGCTTGAAACGATGCATTCATAGGGCATTCTTCCGTTAAGTGTGAAGGATCCGAACAGCAACCACAGACGGTCTTAGGAAGCGTGACCTGATTTAGGGAGAATGATGAGAATTTGTTCTCAATAGCGTCGAGTTTCTTCTGTATCGCTGCCATTTCGGCTTTCACTGCGATAGAAACATCGAGCTGGTGAATACCTCCTTTAGTTGAAGGTGGTCTTACGCTTTCCCACTGCAACGTGTGTTCAGCAAGGTCTTCCAGATATTTCCATGCTTCACCGTCATCTTTAGACATGAAATTGCATTGACACATTGTTTCAAGCATCTGCTTTGTCGCTAGATTAATGCCCTCATATATAATCCGACATAAATCCCATCTTTGTATTCCGTGATGGGGGCATTGGACAAGCAGATCTTTGAAACGTTCAAAGCACTTCCAAAATGGTTCATTGGGAAGCTGGGTGAACTGGTTGATCTCGCTCCTAATGTGGGCAGTCTTATGGTTTGGGTAAAACTTCTTAAGAAATGCTATGACGAATTCGTCCCAATTAGTGATAGAGTGTGCGGCAGTATTGTAAAGCCATTTTTTTGCCAAGTCGCACAGTGTGAATGGGAGAGACGTAAGCGCATAGCATCTAAAGTCAATTGTGAAGTACCCATCATTGCGCATACGTTTTCGAATTTGGTGATGAAAACGTACGCGTCTTCCGACTCAAGCCCGTGAAATTTGGGCAGCAGATTGATGTAGTGGGGTTTAATTTCGAAATTATCCCCGTTAGGTGGTGGAAGAGATAGACAAGTAGGAAGGGGACCACGAATAGGATAGCATCTCTCTTAGAGAGAGATGCGCGGTGGATTCTGCTCACCTACGGGCGGTGGCAGCGTAGTGTTATAATTAGATGGAGTGCCGTCCATCACGGTCGATGTGGTGTATGGTGGGGGAAAAGATGATGAAGAAGTACCGACTTCGGCGTCGATAGCAGGAACGCGGACAAGACGGGCACTAGGATCCCGTGTCCAGCCGAGCATGCACTAAGCGGGTTTAGTGCAAGTGGCAGCGTGTGTGATTTTAAAATTGGCTTGTTTTGAAAAATGTGGGACTCAAGACAAATCACCCTAAGATGCACAACCAACCCTAGAACTAAGGTCACCTAGGTCCAGTCTCTAGACCCTTTCTAGACTTCCAAAGGACAAGCCGCAGGATCAATCCTCTACCGCCTCCGTACTACCCTTGTAGCCAGGTAAGTGCCAGGTAAGTGGGAAGGAACCACAGTAGTGGGCTTAATTAAAAACCACTAGCCTTTGTCACACTTGCCTAGGCACTACAAAAGTAATGCGGATAAACGATAGATTACCCACGACCTTCCTTTGTCCTTATTGAGCGCGACAGTCCTTAGAGTCTGGTCTAGATATTTTTTAAATTAATGAAGGGTTGATCTAGATGCTCGGTTTGTGATTTGTGGG
Organism: Agapanthus africanus; assembly: GCA_030015575.1. NCBI lineage: Eukaryota > Viridiplantae > Streptophyta > Magnoliopsida > Asparagales > Amaryllidaceae > Agapanthus > Agapanthus africanus. The sequence continues at coordinate 712,574,448 of CM057342.1, forward strand.
GCTTAGGAAGGGTGATGAAATCCCCACCTAATCTTGATTTGGTCTTTGCCCCTTAAAGTCCGTATTAAAATATGTAAAACAAAACCAATCACAAAACTTTTGCAAAAAGATTTTTTTTAGCGGCGCTATTTTTGCAAAAAATCCTGCAGAAAATAGATTTTATTGGATTTTAGGAGAGAGAGAAGGAGTTAAGAAAGATACCAGAGAGTTTTATAACCCTAATCCCTCTAACCTGCCGCGATTCCGCCGCCGGAAGCACCTTTATACCGCGGTTCCGCCGCGTGGCAGAAGGAACAGTTAATGAAATTTTTTCTGTGGCCCTCTCTGCTCCTCTAGATCTCGATGAATGTCTCTGTCTTCTGCTTTCCTCAATTCTGTGACTCCAGATTTCCTCGCAAAATTCACACACAAATCGTTAAATATGCAATTTGCAGTTTTGTGTTAATAATGATATGAATCGTCTAAGAATTCAACACAAATAGTAAAAATAAAAAATTACGCACGTATCCCCGGCAACGACGCCATTTGATTGATGTGTAAAAGTGTTTGTAGTTAACCGCAATCAGAACGGTGTCGCGCGTAGCTAGACCGAGGTGAGTACGGGTCGTTCTCTGGGAAACGTTGAACCTTTTATTTTTACTTTAGATGTGTTGAGAAAGAGAGGAGGGATAAAGAATTTTATAGAATGGTTTCTAGATCTACGTTAAACAAGAATGTAAAATATAGATCTAGATTATTTTAAAGATGTAATTAATATAATAAGGGGGCTTGTAGGGTTCGTTAGGATTTAGTAGTTATGGACGATTAATTAAAAGTTACCCTTTTTATCCATTAATAGATTAAAACTAGAACGACGGTGATGCGTGTAGATTAGGGTTTCTGGAGGGAAAAGGAATCCCACTCTTAACCCTTATCTCGACACGGAACTCCGTTCATATCTAGCCTTTACCAAAACAATCATTAATCTAATCTCTAATCACGGTCGGGACTAGCAAAGAATTGTTAGCGCGCCCGATTATGATGTTAATGATTCTTTTGATAAAGTTCATAAACTTTATAGGACTTAAAAAGGGTTTAGGGATTTTCATCATCCATTAGCCTATCCGAATCCTACGAACCCTAACAAGCGGAGAATTACTCGCGCATGTTGGGAAAAGAAGATGAAAAGACAGAGAGGGAAAACATAATGTAAAATGCAAAAGAATTAAATAAAACAACTACCTTTATTAATCAACTTGAACAATCTACACTTTGATTCCTTAGAAAATGATTACAAAGACTAGTTTGCTTCTCAATCTCTTCCAAGGAGGTAGACGAACAGTTGATGATCAGCCTGGATGCGTGAGCCGTCTGGGACTTCGTGATCACGTCGGCTTGATAACTTTTCCAAGAGGCTCTCGGTGCCCTTTTATAGTCCAAAGCCACAATATTTTGCTTCAAAAGTTGGTAAAATATAGCAGAGATTTAAGCCACAAAATCTTAGCAAATGATCCTTCTAGAATGCCGCGGATCCGCGGCCAACAGAGGGGTTTGGCCGCGGTTCCGCGGCCAATGGTGGAGATCTCCTGATGAAATTTCTTATGCTTGCTTCTTGTGACATGTGGCAATCCTAGGCACCTTCAGAATTCAGAAATATTCTTTCGGTTGCTTCCAGACTTGGTCTCCAAGTTTTGATTCTTAATTAGGCAAGTCTTCTTCAACAACTTGATTTACTTGATTCTAGTCTTGGAAAATTCTGCACAACTTGGAAATATTCTGCACAACAACTCAAATAAGATTTAGTAGACTTATTTCTACTAGGATTTGGTCAATGAATTTATTTGCATACATTTTCCTACCAAATGCTAATTAAAATATATTAACACATGGAAAATAGTGTTTTTACATATTAACCCTCATATGTATAATATATTATAACAAAGTCCTTTTTTAATATGAAAAGGTAGGAAAAATGTAATACAAATGTGCAGTTTAATCAACTGAATAGCGATCAGCTGGTTTTGGACCACTGGGCTGTTACTGGGCATTGGCGACGAAAGTAGCTTTCCCTTTTCCCTTTTCGTTTCGAGAATCCGCTTTTGAAGAGGACGGCCTATGGCCCATCTGATCCATCTGATCCAGCTTGTCAATCAAGGCCTGGAAGGTAGTTGGCTTGAAAGACATCATGAATTGAGATATGGTCTCCTGCGGATCGAGGGTACCCACGAACTGTTAGTTATATGTATGCCCTAGAGGCCATTACTTTACATTGGATGTATATTGTAGTGGATGCTGGGACATATATAGGTAGGACTTTCTTGCTCGACATGATAGTACGCTATCTGGTTGCTCTTTATCTTAACATGTATACTTTCTGTCTCTCTGATTACATGTTGATAAAGCCCTTAGGATGTGTACTCGACTTCCAGGACTATGATGCAGATCATACTAGTGGGGCCTGGGTAGTCCATGAGTACATCCTTCAATGTTCCTAGTCGTGGGAATATCGAGACGGGGCATCGATATTCCAGAGTAGACTAGCGTATATCTTCTCGACCCATATGATGGGCGATGGATGATCCCATATCCATTGGTGTTTGACATCAGAGATGGTATGCGGGTGCTCAGTGGAGACTGGGTACACTGAATAGACTCGCCGAGAACTCCCAAATGGTATTATACCTTACGTCAGATGGCAGTTCTCTGGTGACACTGGTACAGCTTAGTCTGTTGACCCGAGATCGTCATAGAGTCTTGTGTGTCTCCCACTGTGCTTTGATTTCCACCCTACCACGGCTCTACTGAGTCGTGCAAACAGGTGGTTTTTGGGTACAGTCCCGATTCACATGGAAGAAATGAGCGATAGGAGGGGATTCGTCTCTCCCGGTATTGGGGGTTGATGTTGCGCTATGCACGACTGGCCATAACAGGAAATCCCTGGCCAGGGTTGCAGTGATCTACTGGTAAGTGTTATCAGTAGTCTCACACATGTTATGGACCTTACGTCGACATGACTTATCGAGCTACTGGGGTCTGACGTTTACCACCCCTAGGCGAGATATGCGACATATCAGACGAACAGACCGGACTGTACGGTAAGTGTTACTGGTTGGATTCACAGGAGTGTGAGCGTGCTTGCTCGTCGATCTTCTGATCGCTCAATACCCGGGTGGCCGTTACGTTTAGCAGACCGCTTGCGGCTTGTGGGTGTTTGATATGATCATCACCTGCTGCCGGCGTATTGACGAGTCTTTAGAGTCCTACACAGAGGTTTCCTGGCTCAAGCGAAACGAAATAGGAGCGCATATGAGATATGTGCGGGACCGAGAATAATTCGTGTATGTGATACCGTGTTCCATTCTCGCGATGAATGTATCGATTGGTTATATGCGATATAACCTTGTTATCGAATCAAGGATTGATTCGATAAGCCGATACGTAGGATACTAGTCGGTTATATACGATATGACCGGATCGTTAAATCAAGTATTGATTCAATGATTTAATGCATAATTATATATTTGATATATTACTTTGCATTAACTAGTATTGGTTCACTTTAAATGGATTTTCTCACTTGAATTTCACAAGTTGTATATGTGATATACTCTTGTGCCCTTGATTGTATCATGTTTGATGATACATGTCTACTTGGTTAAGTGTAAAGAATTAAACCATGGTTAAGTTAATGATTAGGGTTTTGTTTTATTTGATTTACTTATTTGTTAATTTCTTTTCATTTAAACAAAGAGAAATGGTGGTTTTCTTTTGATATTATGCTAGAAAGTTCATGAAACTTTTATAGCATCTTTGAAAAGTCCACCATTTTTGTTTTGCTCTTAACCCTGACCATTCAACAAAACCTTAGTTAGTTCTCTACACTAAACCATAGTTAAAGATATGATAAGTATCATTTTATTTTATATTTTAAATATACTTATCATATTATCATCTTCATCATCTTCTTTTTCTTCAAGAATAAAACTATGCCACCATCAATGGAAACTTGAGAATAAGAGTGAGAAATCCAATTCTAAAGTGAACCCACTTCCTATTTCTTCATCCTCTACCTCTTGCCAAGTAGTATAGGGTGTTTTCTTCACAAGTTTCATGAATTGGTGAAGTGGGAGTTTGATCTTGTGATGCCTCGACGTAGATCATCTTCGGCATCGAAGCCGACGACCAAGCCCGCCCATTTCTCCGATGAAGATGATGCTAGAGTCCGGGATCCGATTTGGACAGCGGAGGGACATCATCGCGGAGCTTAGGAAGTGGTGGATCGGATCTACAAAGGTTGTAGCCCCTTTCCTTTTAAGTTAAAGTCGTTAACTTGCATCGCATAGCCTATAAATCTAGTTAACGATCCGTATTAGGGTTTGTAGGCACATGTAAAATTTGAAATAGCCATGTTTGATGCCTTGTGAGACTTTATTAGTGTGCCCAGGAACCCTACAGTGGTATCAGAGCCTAGCTAGAGCCTTAGGCGATGCATAGACGGAGTTAGAAGTCCGATCGAACCAAAACCCTAACCCAAAAAATGCTCTCTGTACATTTTTTAATTTCAGGGATTTTTCCACATTAAAAATATGCAGAAAATTCAGCAGGGAATTGTAAGAATTACTGTGAAGCCCGTACCCATGATTCGTTTAAAGCGCGGCGGAACCGCGGCATTAGCATGGCTAATGCGGCGGTTCCGCGGCCATTTTGTCTTTTCTTCAGTTGGTCTTTGCACAGTAATTCCTATATTTGGGTGCTGTATTTTCTGGGAATATTTAATTTTTAATCAAGAGTTGAGTTTTATGGGTTGTATTGGGGGTTCGTTTATTCGATCGGATTATCAAACTTTGTCTATGTGTTTTTCCGGGTAAATTTTAGAATATGTTAAAAAGTTCGACCGGATATAAATACCCACCTTTTCCCCTGTCGGGAAATTTCCAAGTGTTGGATCTTTCCGTAGTTTAAAGACGTTCTAAGTAGTGCAAGTAACGCGATGGACCCTCTAGAAGACAACAAACCTTAACTCGATTATGTGACCGTCTTGAACTGCCCTTTGAACCTTAGGGTTTGGGGCAGTACGGCGTGCCACATGTGAGGCGTTGGCTTGACCCTTCTACGGCTGGACCGTTGGTACTGAGGCATGAACTGAATGTTTTTAGACTTATTTCATGTGTTGAGCTGTATCGGGAAAACTTGGGTGTTCGACTGTTCGATCGGAAAGTTTAACATTTTCTGTTCATCTGGAATGTGATACAACAATTGGAATTCACAAGAAGTTATGAAATAACTGAATGAATGTTATAAACATAGCAGTTTAGTCTCACTTGATCGGTTGCCACGGAATTTTGATGTGATCAAAAGTCCGTCGCAATCACGTAGCGTACGCGGATACTCGCCGGATAAACTTATTAGACAGCTACATCCCTTAACCCCGACCAAGTGACTGTAGGAGAACCCCGTCGCCGAAAGCATCCGTTCGGATGCTAGCGGTAGCGGTGTTCCGCCTTGGTGCACTTTGTCGACGGCGTCGGGGGTGCGGCCGCCTACTAAAGTTTGCGACGAGCATTCGATCAGGATGTCGGGAATCTTGTTGAATTGCCCGACTTGATATTGAAAAGTGTTTTCGATAATGAGACTAAAATGCGGGGTTTATAATTGTTAGGCATGCGATGTCTAAGGAATTCATTTGATTAGGCATGCGATGTCTATGGAGGTTGCGGATTCCAACTGTTGTAGTTTTACACTTTCTTTTCTGTGACCGTAAGTGTAATATGTGATATCGCCGGTTTCGTTGCTATATGCCAACGACAATTGGGATACGCATGTTTACTTACGTTGATGACATGTGATGTTATGTGTTGCTGGATATGTTATATTGGATCGTCGTGTTTGAATAGCCGGGGGTTTTTATGTGAGATGAGTGTTTTTCATTTTCATTCAAGTAAAAACTTGTATGTAATATTCTTTTATTGGGGCACTTCCAGCTTGCGGAAGATGTCACCCTTTGTATATTATTTACTTTTCCGCACTAGAATAGACCTAAGGAGGAGGGCACAAGTAACCGGGTTCTGGAGTCCAGTGGGAGACCAACTCGAGGAGTCGAGTCCGGGTATCCTAACTCTAGAATTGGTAGGGTTGCTTGCCGCTCTCGTAGGGGTCTAGGGGTGTGGGTTTGGCTATTCATCGCGACCGTGGAATCCGTGTTTTATATTGGCTCGTATTGAAAACACGGACGTCCTAGTATATCCAATATTTCATATGATTCTTCTGCTGCGATATCTGTGATGTGATCATGTGATATGTTCTGTGATGGATACTGTATATAGTATATATGATATATTATATAGGCGTTACTTATGTTTTACACCCTCGCTAGCCCTGCCCCGCTCTGCCGTTAGTTACCTAACCTAACGGTGCACGAGGGGACATTGAGGCGAATGCGGATGGCATAAGTGTACGTCGTATTTATCTGTGATGTTTAGGTACTTAAATGATGGGACTTCATTAATGTGATTAATGAAAGTAAAAGAAACCTAAAGATGTTGTAGAATCGAATTTCAAAATAAAAAGGGGTAGCTACAGTTCTTGCTTTGCACAGAGCTATATGTGATATATCCTGCATCTTATTCGATGAGGAAAGGACCGAGATCCCTTCACCGGGAGTGACTCCTTTAGCAATAACTGGCAGATGCTACACACTCGGTTTGTCTTTTGATTGCTTTTAAGAGTTTTTGCTTTGCACAGTGATATATATGATATATCCCGCACCTCATTCGACGAGGAAAGGACCGACGATCCCTTCACCGGGAGTGACTCCTTTAGCAAAACTACAAAAGCCTCAAAAACACTCCATTTTAAAATCATTTGATTCTACAACGATATCAAGTTCATTACGCAATAGGTTTTCAGAAAAACCTGTCGAAGCCCTCCGTCATTTCAGATAAGTGGTAGTTAGTATTCGTGCTACGTTTGTTGGCCTGCGTCAAGGCGTAGTGTGCGGTAGCTAACTAGTATTTATCTGCTTATGCATATGATGCAGATTGGATTAGGGTAGTCGTGCGACTTTGTTGGCCTGCGTCAAGGGACGTGCGGGTGGGTTTAATTCAATCAGGAAATGACGGGTTGAACTTGACTAGCGCACTATGGTTTGTTGGCCTGCGTCAAGGTCATAGGACGCTAAAGGCAAAATTATCGGGAATTTCAAGTGTTGAAATTTGCAATGAGATTGCATACCTTCTATGAGATAGTTGGATCTCGATACCCACTGCGAGTAATTGTTACTCCTGGGAGAGTTTTACACATTACAATTAGCCGATCAAGTAGGTGTCTAGAAAGGTGTTAACGAGGTTACGCCTCAGGGAAAATGAGGTTTACTGTAATTAGGTTCGTGCGAAAGCACGGGGGACCTCCCTCAAAGTACCGATACTGGCCAGGCTGAAAGATTGGCGAACTTGTAGTGTGTAAATAATCCCGGCTAGTCTTTTCTTTTAGGGTTTGAAGGAAGATTTGATAAAAACAGTGGGAGCCATCCTGATTAGATAAAATAATAACCAATCTATTCTTGCAAGAGCGCACGCTGAGTGTTTTCTTCTCTCTCTCTCCAGGTAGCGACCATATCACGCCTTAATCAAGATAATAATACGGATTATTGACCGAACCCGCTTGTTATACTGAGCTGTGGAACGTTGGTCCCGCTCCAACTTATAATTGTTATAAGACAGAGCAGGAAATTGGGGAATACCAGATTTCCCGTGCCGCCCAAACGAAGAGAGTGCATGTTGATGCATCATCTTCGGGTGTGTTCATTACAGAGAACTGTTTCTCAGTATCCTTTACGTCCTGGGTATGTGATACCAGATCAGGATCCCAGATATGTAATCTGTTACATAGGGCTACAGAAAGGTAGAGGACTGAGAACGGGTGATAAGTTTCATGAGGCAGAAAACGGGGCAAGTGTTGCAGCCAAGTCTGTTGGTCACTGTCACCTTGTATTACCAATACATTGATTCTGAACAAATGCTATTAGATACCGAACCTGATATACAAAATCATATCAGTCTCTTTATTAGTAAAGAAATGATAAAATTTTGTATTGTTGGATAATGTTTTGAACATTTCCTATATCAAAAGTTGATCGGTTCAGGCACGTTATCTAAAAGCATTGATGTTCTAAATCAAACTACAGTTCTTAGTATACAGAACACACACAAGAGGAAGAGTTCAGAACTGAACGAATCCATCTTGAGGCATTATAGACTAGGTCATATCAATGCGACCCGACTGGCTGAAGTTACATTTTAGATGCATATTTAAATCAGTTTGAATTTACATCTTGTGAAACTTGCCAGTCATGTCACAAAGATTAGATGACCATAGCTCTGTTTACTGGAAACAGAGAAAGAGTTAGTAAACTCTTGGGATGATACATGTTGATGTATGTAAGGTCCCCTGTCTACATATGCCAGGACTGGTTCTTTGTACTTCGTTACATTCTCTGATAATCTCTCAAGATTCAGACATATGATCCTGTTGAAACACAAGTCCGAACCTTTTGAGATATTCACAGAATATAATTTAGAAGTAGAGAACCAATACGGGTATAAGTATTATGTCCTATGATGAGATCAGGGAGGAGAATATTGTGCATGGAATTCCTGGACTTTTCTAAAGGAGAATGAGATTCTCTCTCAGCATTACTCCTCCGTATACACCATAGCACGATGGTATATCGGGGCGGAGCAATCACACCCTATATGATAAGGTGTGCTCTATGATGAGTACTACTGAGTTACCTATTTCTTTTTTTGGACTTATGCACTTGAGAAGTTGCATACCTATTGAATAGGGTTCAAATCAAATCAGTTGCCTACCGCTTCATATGTGATATGGAAAGGGAAGAGCCCATATCTTAAGTTGGTTAAGATTAGGGGTTATCCGGGCTATGTCTAAAAGCATAATCCGGACAAGCTCGAGGCAAGGTCTGTTATGTACAACTGGAAAGGTTCCAGCTATACAAACAACAGCAGATGATTTGACAGAACCAAAGGATTCAATAGTTCCCGACAAACCTCAGCCTCTCCGCCGATTATAAGTGCACGGCGGCGCCCCGGCCGTCTATCCGACGGCGGAATGCGGAAGCGGTGAAAAACTTAAATTTTGCGGACTTAGCAAACCGGCACCACCGCGCACTAAACACCCGGATCGTAACCATTAACAAGTCTAAGCTAACTAGAAGATGGGTTAGAGATATACCGACGATCCAAGTCCTCCGGTCTTCTCGTCATGGTCCCGATCTCCTGCGGAAATGTCCCGTCTCCTCCTCGTCGCCGGAAGTGCACCACATCGCCTACTTTGTTTACGGGCTCCCACCTCAATGCCGAGGCAACTCGGGCACGAAGCCGGCTACTCGACGTGCCCAAGATTCGCTGTAGAATGTGTAGTAGAACTTGTGTCTCTTTTTGGGGTAGTGGAGGTTGCCATTTTTGGTGGAGGAAAGAAAGGAAAATGGAGATCAACTAGAGAGCTCTTTTCTTTGCACAATATGAACCAAATATTGCCACACCAAATGAATCAATCAACATCCAACCAAAGTGGCCGGCCCCCCCCATTTCTCTTGTGTGATTGGAGAGAGGGAAAAGTCAAAGGGGAGGTGACCATATGAATCAAACAAGAGAAAGAGAGAGGAATGGTTATCAAAAGCAACCATGATCACAAAACTAAGCCAACACTCCACACAACCATCAACTCATGAAGTCCAACCATCATGAACCATGATGACTCAAAAAGTCATGCCATCATGAAGAAATCAAGTCAAAGGATGGTGCACATCATGAAAGCCATCATGATGCAACAAGATGCAAAGAACCCCCTCCACTAATGCCTATTTGCAACAATGCAAATAAACCCTCTTCCACCAAACTTCGGCCAATGAACGGAACAATGGAAATTGGCCGAAACGGAAAGCAAACTGGCAACTCCAAAAAACTGGTCCCGTAATAAATTACAGGAAAACCCCGATACTGTGCATACACACCCGCATTTGTATTCCGACCGAAATACAAATGCAATGAGACAAAATCTACACTGTACTATACTAGGATCCGGCTTATACCAAAGCCGGCTAGTAATATCCGTTCGATCCTGATCCGTGCAATACCGCACGTATCTGATCGAACCCTGCCATATAACCATACGGCCTATAGTACAGACTGTCCGATCCTGATCCGTGCAATACCGCACGTATCTGATCGGACCCTGCCATATCTCCATACGGCCTCTACAACCTTTCGCCCGAAAGCTGAGTAACTGAATGTGGGGGACTCTAAAGACTCGTCAATACCTTGGTTGTGGATTTAACCACTAGCATGTCAGAGGTATAAGCCAATACGTGACGGGCTACCAGGTACTGACCAAATGGGACGTCGATGAGGAAGCTCACCCCGACACCCAACTGAGCCTGTCAGTGACAATATCCGTGCAGTCCGGTCCGTTCGTCTATGAGTATCGCATGGCGGGCCTAGGGGGTTGGTAAAAGTCAGACCCCCAAAAGCGGTACAAGTCGTGTCGGAGTGTAGCTCAGAACACCCTGAGATACTACTGGAATACCTACCAGTAAATCTCCTTGCCTTGGCCAAGGACTTTGTGTAATGGCTCTCCTAGACACAGCATGACCTCACCCCCAATACCGGGAGAGACGAACCCCTGAAGATACGCTCACTGCCTCCATGTGGCTCGGGACTGTACCCAACTAAAACCTGTTTGCACGACTCCTTTGAGCCGTGGTAGGGTAGTAATCAAAGTACAGTGGGAACTCACACGAGACAAATGACGATCCCCAGGTCGATGAACTAACCTGCACGCATGTCACCAGGGAACTGCCATCTGACGTCTGGTATATGACCAACTAGCATGTTCCCGGCGAGTCCTGTCCGGTGTACTCATAACCCAATGAGCACCTGTATACATCTTAGGTGACCCAACTGACACCAGTGGCTTGTGAGACCGGCCACCGCCCCTCGTCGGGGTCTCGACTGTATACACTAGTCTACTAATGGAGTATCGATGCCCGGTCTCGAAACTCCCACGACTAGGGACCTTTTAAGGATATGCTTGTAGACCCCCAGCTCCCACTTATATGATCGCCCTCATACTGCTGGTGGTCAAGCAAGAATCCTAGGGGCTCTATCAACGTGTAATAGCGACGTGTCAGGTCACCTAAAGCAGTACACGATGATAAAGGTAAACCAGATAGCATACTATCATCTCGAGTAAGACTGTCCTACCGGGATAGGTCCTCCCTCAATCATTATAATCACGTACCTGTGACCTAATAATTGACTCTGAGGGCACTATCTCCAATAATCTCCCACTTGCACTCAAGGCTAATTATTGCGATGTCGCATACTCACAGCCCGTGTGATACCGAACATCCAACTCCTCTACTAGTCAGTCTCACAAAGCTCGTTTGCGGAACTATTGCGTTCGAGGAATAGCCTCAGTGAGTGGATCCGCTTAGTTGTTTCTATATCTCTCTATATCTCAAGTTCGCGGAGAAAGCCATCTCCCGAAAAGAGCAATACCTGTCTCAGAATATGTCTGGATGTCTGATGGGACCTAGCTCATAAATGAACTCCAAATCCAAACTCCTTAGACTGTATCGTCAACTGAACTTAATCAGTATCCTGCGCGCCATGCCTCCCTCAGTATTGCCTTGGACCACCTGTCCAAAATACTGCCCATCATCAGAAGGAAAACTATAACTCTGACAACCTCCTTGTCGTCCATGTCACCTTGGAAGCCTGGAATGATAACTGTCTCCTGAATAAGGCTGTCGTTATCATATCCCTAGAACATCCACTTATGTTCTAAAACTGCTTCCGACTGTTTCTCCAGGATTGGATTAATGTCAACTTATTGCATCTAGTGCAAGAACAACATCTGGTGTGGTACTTGACATCTCACGATTGACTCAATTGCCTGAGCAAATGATCTGCCAATCATGCCCGTCCCTCTCCCCTTTAGTCTGCAAGACACCTTTGGAGAGGGTGACTCCATTACCTGCAGGTACACTACCGTGCCAGGAGTCGTCCATCCTAAATACTCTTAGAATGCTGTTAAGTACCCTGATTGGGAAACCACCCAAATCTAGATCTAAAACCATAGATCTAGTAACCAGTATGTCTGATATAAAATCCATTTCCTTTGTGGAGAAACCACTGTGTGACGATCAAAGTATAACCGATCGTAGTGTAGGAGTTTCTTTTCCTACTCTGTGTATATCATCCAAATACCAGGATATCACACCCTACTACCTTCTCAACAGATCCATCCCCTATTCTGATGAAGTCAAACCCATGACTGTCACGTTAGAAATAGATGATCTATCTCCGCTACATCTGCTCTAGTCTATAAATAGACATAAGCAACCTGTCCACCAATGCTTCCGCTGCTCCCACTGACTACGACAACCCTCTGGCAGAGTCACATAGACGTACACTTCTAAAACTGGTTTAGAACGACGCTATACTTATCCTCCCGCCGGGTCTCGTAATCTGGAACAACAGCAATGGCAATTGTGGGTAAACAAGAACTTCCCTGTCACCGTCCTTGAGGCTACCGTAGAGCCTCTCGGGTGCCTGAAGTTACCCACCTTATCTGCGGAGTGGCCAATGGAATGTCAATCCAGATTGAATCTTTAGGTTCCTTATCAAATCTTCAGTAATCGTTTGTGGTTCTGGAATCACTTCCAGTTCTACCATACTCCCACTACTCTTTTCTGAAAAAATCCATTTTTATTAAAACTGTGGCGAGTCTAGAACAATATCGCTATTGTTCATCCAGATGGTAGAAAATCAACCCTCGTCATAGCCTGGGTCAACCCACAAACAACCATTACAGAAACGTGCCTTGAGTTGTCCAGTGTCTGGTTTTAATCATAAACCGGACAACTCCCCGTACCTTAACATCGTTACGATATGAACTGTTCTATATCCAATATAGAAACAGAGGCACTGATTTAATTGAACCAGATTCAAATCATGCAGCTGTCCCCAGCGCATGTCAACTAAATGGAAGGAGGCCGATCAGCGTTACTCAACTTAGGAATACTTCCAATTATGAGTAACCTGAAAGAGAAGCAAGATCTCTTTATCATTACTATCAACTGAATACCATACACAAGTATCTACATCTTCGATCACTTTGAAGAATCCCGATACTTGCTATACCTGGTTCTCTACTCTATTCAAATACCTATAACTTCTCCAAATTCGGACCCTGTGTTTCCATGAAACACCTGTCTAAAAACTAGAGAAGTCATAAGTAAACCGAATATAGTACGAGGACCAACCCCTCTGTCCTAATGGACCCTAGACAACATACAATCCTTTGTATAAGTCCCTTGAGTCTGATAACTCATTCACTGTGTGTCGTAGGTTGAAAACTGTACTTATGGTTAAGAAGAATTACACCGCTGTTTAATGCTCCTTACCTAACCATCCACTGATATAGGTAAATGTCGTAGACATAATTTCAGAAAGGTATATCTCACTCTATGAAAATAGACGTACAGATATATCAATTTGAAATTGGTGCATAACAGCGGATATTCAAAACCAAATATTTGCCGACCGGCAAACAGCCCAGGTGATTTCCTCAAATATCACCGATTACAACGAATCTCGATATAATGAGGATAATCACCCAATTCCCAATAACTTACTCCCACTCATCATCTGTAAAACCATACAGATGTGAGAATCGTACCTGGTAAATACATACCCTGGAGTAAGTATCTAATCGGGAAATCAGTTTTCCTTTAACATTACACAGTGAAACTGAAACATTGAAATGTTCCGATGGGGTATTCGGGTATTCCTAGTAATGCCTCTTCCAGATTCACGACTGTAACCGTATAGTTCTTTGCCACCTCTCCAAATCCCTTCATATGTCTTTAGTCTTTACCTTCTGCACACCCTTTTAGGCCAAATGGTTTTCTTCCTTCCCTACCGTTCGGCACCAGCCTATGGTTTGGAAGAAGACTATCCAATAAGCATAATGGGTGTACTGTCCCAATCCTAGGAACACTCGCAATGAGAGAGGGTGAAGATAAAAGACAACCGAATAAACCTTATTCCTATTTCTCCTGAACCAGAATCCATCCCCGAACTGGAACAAGTTCCATTCGAGTTCGTATATAACCATACGATGGAGTATCCAAATAAACTGTGGATCTTCGTAGTGATACGGAGTGTCCTGGAGAAATACAAAGGTGATGTGGGAGTGGTAACGAAATATTTGGTTTGGTCGTGAATATCTGTTGCAATTTACTTTGCCCTCTTACTAATCCCTTGCTTTGTCTGAACTTAATACCTTCTGCACACCATCGTTATGCTAATTGGTTTTCTTCATTCCCTACCGGTCGGCACCAGCCTAAGGTTTGGAAGAAGACAATCCAATTTGCGTAATAGGTGTACTACCCCTAAACCAAGGAGTACTCGTAACCTGAGAGAGGGTAAAAGGAAAAGACAACTGAATAATCCTATCCGTTTTCTCCAGAACCGGAAACCATCCTCGAATAAATCCTTTCGAGTTCGTATCTAACCATACGATGGTTTTGTCCAATGGAAGTGGACGTTCGTAGTAAAACGGGGTGTCCTGGAGAAAAGGGTAAAAGTAGGAGTGGCAATGAGGTTTGCAACTCTGACAATCCAAAAGCCGGTGTTTAAGAAGGTTCGGTCAACTTGGTCACTGAGTCAAAGTCTTAGGGTCGGGTCAATGGTCGCTGCCAAAGAGAGAGAGAAAAGAAACACTCAGCGTGCACTCTAACCTAGATCAGAATGGTCACCAATTTATCTAATCTGGAAACCTCCCACTGTACCTCAAATTCTCCTCCAAACCTGAAAGAAGAATTAGTCGGGGTTACCCGAGGAGTAAACTAACTCATCAGTGGGAATCGGGATCCAACTATCATCGCATGACAACGTGACGGAATCCGCTCACGGTATCATACTCCAGAAGGTATGCGCATATCTGGAAAGTTTCAGTTCTTTTGAAACTCCCGATGTGATTTCTGCCCCATGCTCTTATGACCTTGACTTTGGCCAACATATCATAAGTCACATGTCAAGTTCTACCCGTCATTCTCCAGGTTAATTTGAATCCACCCATACATACCCTTGACTTTGGCCAAAATGGCAGTACGACTGTCCCAAACCAACGCATCTATCTATGCTGCATATGAATACCCCAATAGCTACCAATCACTGTGCCTTGACTTTGGCCAACATACACAGCTTGAATACTATTGACCACCCATATGAAACGACGGAGGGCTACGAATGGTTTCTGGCGAAAACCTTTAACGTAATGAACTTGATATCGTTGAAGGAACGGATAGCTTTTTGAAAATATAGTGACGAAAACCGTTGCTAAAGAGGTCACTCCCGGTGAAGGGATATCGGCTCTTTCCCTGTAGAATGGGGTGCAGGATATTCCAAATGAATACCACGGTGCAAAGCAAAAGTAATCGGCTATAGTGAAGTTAATGCCCTGACGCAAACTTTTTGTCCAAGGGGTCACTCCCGGTGAAGGGATCTCGGCCCTTGCCTCGTCGACTGAGGAGCAGGATATTCCAACTGAATACCACGATGCAAAAAAAAAGTGAACGTCCTTGCAATAACAGCTTTTTGAAAAGTGTTCCAACAACATCAGATTAGGTTTGTTTTTAAACTTGCATTGATCCGAATCAATGCAGTCCCATCAATTGATCACACCAAAAAGAACGAAAATATACTGATGTACGTATATGCCATCCGCATTGGCCACTGGGTCCCGTCATTACCCGTTAGGTTAGCTTACTAACGACAGAGCGGGGACTGTACTAGCGCGGATGCAAAACATATACAACATCTACTAATATATATACCAATATATTATATTCGCTCAAGGCGTGAATAAAATGCAACATCACAGAGAATGAACAGTATCACAGAAACAATACAGATATCTGGGATCCCCGGGTTTCACAGAGCCGTTGAAACCCGACGTTCCCCTGGTCGTGTGGATAGCCTGTGCAATGAAATCCTAGACCCCTACGGGCGCGGCAAGTTACCCGCCAAAACCTGAAGCGAAGCAGCCCCCTTCAGCAACGTGAATAGACCACCCAGCACTTCACGGAATCCGGTAACTTGGGCACCCCTCCTGGGTCAACCTGTACCCCCTACGAGTGCGGCGAATAGCCCGCCAATCCTAGAGTGAAGCCCCTTCCGTCTCAATGCCATGAGATGCGGGCTTGTTGCCCTCCAGAACCCGGCTATCCGTGCACCCCTCCGCGGGGCAATCCTAGTACAGAAAGTAAAATATACATACAACGGGTAGATCGACCGCAACCAGGTCGTGCCCCAAAATAATAATACAAACAGGCAGTGACGGCAGTCCACATGTCGGACGCTCGCCCCGCAATATCAAATGTACATAATACAACAAAACTGTACTAGCATTGCATACAGGCTATCCCCACGACCGATCCGCAACATCACAGCATAAACACAAAACATCAACGTGAAAGTCACGTTCGCAAATCCGTCTAACCGGGCTATAGCAGTTAGACCGGATTTACCGATCGAGTGACATTCACGGTCGCAGATATAATGTAAATACTGTGAAAAATGTGTTTTAAAATTTTCCGATTGATCAAACAATTAACAAGTGGGCCCCCAAACAAAACTGTAGCAATCACAGAAAACCTGGGCCCAATTTTAATATCCCAAAACCCCTGAAATAAGCCCATAAGCCCACTGCAAAAAAATAATCACACGAGCCCACAAACTTGCGGCGGAAGCGCGGCCAGAAGAAGGTTTTGGCCGCCCTTCCGCGGTCGTACGGAGGGATCGTGCTACGAAATGTTTTCAGTGTTCTTATAACTCCCTGCACATCATTCTGAGACCACCTGAAAAATTTTCCGAGACCAAAAATTTTCAACAGAAACTGATGCGAAGGCAATACGGGTTTTGGAACTTTTTGATCGATCGGAAATGCAAACACATTACACAAAGCTAGACTAAGTTAATGGCGAGGCTCTGATACCACTGTAAGTGCACGGCGGCGCCCCGGCCGTCTATCCGACGGCGGAATGCGGAAGCGGTGAAAAACTTAAATTTTGCGGACTTAGCAAACCGGCACCACCGCGCACTAAACACCCGGATCGTAACCATTAACAAGTCTAAGCTAACTAGAAGATGGGTTAGAGATATACCGACGATCCAAGTCCTCCGGTCTTCTCGTCATGGTCCCGATCTCCTGCGGAAATGTCCTGTCTCCTCCTCGTCGCCGGAAGTGCACCACATCGCCTACTTTGTTTACGGGTTCCCACCTCAATGCCGAGGCAACTCGGGCACGAAGCCGGCTACTCGACGTGCCCAAGATTCGCTGTAGAATGTGTAGTAGAACTTGTGTCTCTTTTTGGGGTAGTGGAGGTTGCCATTTTTGGTGGAGGAAAGAAAGGAAAATGGAGATCAACTAGAGAGCTCTTTTCTTTGCACAATATGAACCAAATATTGCCACACCAAATGAATCAATCAACATCCAACCAAAGTGGCCGGCCCCCCCCATTTCTCTTGTGTGATTGGAGAGAGGGAAAAGTCAAAGGGGAGGTGACCATATGAATCAAACAAGAGAAAGAGAGAGGAATGGTTATCAAAAGCAACCATGATCACAAAACTAAGCCAACACTCCACACAACCATCAACTCATGAAGTCCAACCATCATGAACCATGATGACTCAAAAAGTCATGCCATCATGAAGAAATCAAGTCAAAGGATGGTGCACATCATGAAAGCCATCATGATGCAACAAGATGCAAAGAACCCCCTCCACTAATGCCTATTTGCAACAATGCAAATAAACCCTCTTCCACCAAACTTCGGCCAATGAACGGAACAATGGAAATTGGCCGAAACGGAAAGCAAACTGGCAACTCCAAAAAACTGGTCCCGTAATAAATTACAGGAAAACCCCGATACTGTGCATACACACCCGCATTTGTATTCCGACCGAAATACAAATGCAATGAGACAAAATCTACACTGTACTATACTAGGATCCGGCTTATACCAAAGCCGGCTAGTAATATCCGTTCGATCCTGATCCGTGCAATACCGCACGTATCTGATCGAACCCTGCCATATAACCATACGGCCTATAGTACAGACTGTCCGATCCTGATCCGTGCAATACCGCACGTATCTGATCGGACCCTGCCATATCTCCATACGGCCTCTACAACCTTTCGCCCGAAAGCTGAGTAACT
Source organism: Agapanthus africanus (assembly GCA_030015575.1). Classification (NCBI taxonomy): domain Eukaryota; kingdom Viridiplantae; phylum Streptophyta; class Magnoliopsida; order Asparagales; family Amaryllidaceae; genus Agapanthus; species Agapanthus africanus. The sequence goes on from CM057342.1 coordinate 712,592,733, forward strand.
GAATGTGGGGGACTCTAAAGACTCGTCAATACCTTGGTTGTGGATTTAACCACTAGCATGTCAGAGGTATAAGCCAATACGTGACGGGCTACCAGGTACTGACCAAATGGGACGTCGATGAGGAAGCTCACCCCGACACCCAACTGAGCCTGTCAGTGACAATATCCGTGCAGTCCGGTCCGTTCGTCTATGAGTATCGCATGGCGGGCCTAGGGGGTTGGTAAAAGTCAGACCCCCAAAAGCGGTACAAGTCGTGTCGGAGTGTAGCTCAGAACACCCTGAGATACTACTGGAATACCTACCAGTAAATCTCCTTGCCTTGGCCAAGGACTTTGTGTAATGGCTCTCCTAGACACAGCACGACCTCACCCCCAATACCGGGAGAGACGAACCCCTGAAGATACGCTCACTGCCTCCATGTGGCTCGGGACTGTACCCAACTAAAACCTGTTTGCACGACTCCTTTGAGCCGTGGTAGGGTAGTAATCAAAGTACAGTGGGAACTCACACGAGACAAATGACGATCCCCAGGTCGATGAACTAACCTGCACACATGTCACTAGGGAACTGCCATCTGACGTCTGGTATATGACCAACTAGCATGTTCCCGGCGAGTCCTGTCCGGTGTACTCATAACCCAATGAGCACCTGTATACATCTTAGGTGACCCAACTGACACCAGTGGCTTGTGAGACCGGCCACCGCCCCTCGTCGGGGTCTCGACTGTATACACTAGTCTACTAATGGAGTATCGATGCCCGGTCTCGAAACTCCCACGACTAGGGACCTTTTAAGGATATGCTTGTAGACCCCCAGCTCCCACTTATATGATCGCCCTCATACTGCTGGTGGTCAAGCAAGAATCCTAGGGGCTCTATCAACGTGTAATAGCGACGTGTCAGGTCACCTAAAGCAGTACACGATGATAAAGGTAAACCAGATAGCATACTATCATCTCGAGTAAGACTGTCCTACCGGGATAGGTCCTCCCTCAATCATTACAATCACGTACCTGTGACCTAATAATTGACTCTGAGGGCACTATCTCCAACACCGATCTGGTAGGGTTCCTCATCCGCCTGAGAGATACCTTGGTTTCTCGATGACAGTGGGAGCGAGGAATGCATCATGAGATGATGACCCAACTAGTTTCGAACAGGCCATCGAGAGTAGGGACTCTGTAAGAATGGCTGGATGCTTAACGATCTGAGATGGAATCCATGTACACCAACAAAGTATGGACTTTGGGTGCTATATCTGAAGGATTAAATCCCCATCAGGAGCAAGTATATCTTGAGAAGATTACTTGGTGTAGATGGAAAAGTTAAGACTTTCAAAGCTAGTCTTATTAAAGGTTTTAGTCATCAACCAGGCGTGGATAATGATGATACCTTTTCCAGTAGCTATGCTTAAGTCATCCGGATCCTACTTGCCACGGCTACATACCATGACTACGATATCTGGTGGTTGGGTGCCATGACTACTTTTCTAAATAATGATTTAGAAGAGAACGTCTATAAGAACACAGCCAGAGGGCTTCGTAAACAGTGGGAGAAGCGGAAACGTGTGCAAGATTACTTTACAGAATAAAGCAGGCATCGCGGAGTTGGAACGTCTGTTTTGATGTAATAGTCAAAATGTTTGACTTCATCAAAATAGTAGATGAACCTTGTATATACAAAAAGGTAGTAGAGAGTAAGGTGGTCATCCTCGTATTGTACGTGGACAACATACTCTTGATAAGAAAAGAGTTTCCTATGCTATGCACGGTCAATCTCCGCTTATCACATGGATTCTCCATATAGGATAAAGATGATACCTCCTAAATCCTGAGATTTGGGTCTATGTGATAGATCTAAATGGATGTTGGGATTCTCACTTGCTATAGTAAGATAGTATCAATCGTTCCTGGGGAGAATCACTGGAAGTGTTCCAGGGTGATAAGGACGACTGAATGTCAGTCACAGGCATTGTCTTCACCCTCAGTGGAGGGACGGTATGTTGGAAGAGTTCCAAGCTAGATACCGTGGCAAACTAGACGATAAAGGCTGGTAACATCGCTATTGAAGATACTACCAAAGAGGCAGTTTGGGTGTATATTGGTTCATATGATGAACTAGGTTCCTACCATTGTATGACAATGGAAGTGTGGCTTTAGCCCAGGAACCCCGGTCCCATCAGCGACCCAGACATATTCTGAGGTAGTATCACCTGATCATGGAGATAGATGTTCTCCAGGGTGATCGAGGTTAGGAGAGTAGACTCAGAGGACAACACGGCCGATCCACTCACAAAGGCTTTTTCCCAGAGAGAGACTTATGTGGGATGGTTGAGTATGTGATACTGCAACCACTGCTACAGATGGCCCTAGTGCAAGTGGGAGATTGTTAGTTATATGTATGCCCTAGAGGCCATTACTGTACATTGGATGTATATTGTAGTGGATGCTGGGACATATATAGGTAGGACTTTCTTGCTCGACATGATAGTACGCTATCTGGTTGCTCTTTATCTTAACATATATACTTTCTGTCTCTCTGATTACATGTTGATAAAGCCCTAAGGATGTGTACTCGACTTCCAGGACTATGATGCAGATCATACTAGTGGGGCCTGGGTAGTCCATGAGTACATCCTTCAATGTTCCTAGTCGTGGGAATATCGAGACGGGACATCGATATTCCAGAGTAGACTAGCGCATATCTTCTCGACCCATATGATGGGCGATGGATGATCCCATATCCATTGGTGTTTGACATCAGAGATGGTATGCGGGTGCTCAGTGGAGACTGGCTACACTGAACGGACTCGCCGAGAACTCCCAGATGGTATTATACCTTATGTCAGATGGCAGTTCTCTGGTGACACTGGTACAGCTTAGTCTGTTGACCCGAGATCGTCATAGAGTCTTATGTGTCTCCCACTGTGCTTTGATTTCCACCCTACCACGGCTCTACTGAGTCGTGCAAACGGGTGGTTTTTGGGTACAGTCCCGATTCACATGGAGGCAATGAGCGATAGGAGGGGATTCGTCTCTCCCGGTATTGGGGGTTGATGTTGCGCTATGCACGACTGGCCATAACAGGAAATCCCTGGCCAGGGTTGCAGTGATCTACTGGTAAGTGTTATCAGTAGTCTCATACATGTTATGGACCTTACGTCGACATGACTTATCGAGCTACTGGGGTCTGACGTTTACCACCCCTAGGCGAGATATGCGACATATCAGACGAACAGACCGGACTGTACGGTAATTGTTACTGGTTGGATTCACAGGAGTGTGAGCGGGCTTGCTCGTCGATCTTCTGATCGCTCAATACCCGGGTGGCCGTTACGTTTAGCAGACCGCTTGCGGCTTGTGGGTGTTTGATATGATCATCACCTGCTGCCGGCGTATTGACGAGTCTTTAGAGTCCTACACAGAGGTTTCCTGGCTCAAGCGAAACGAAATAGGAGCGCATATGAGATATGTGCAGGACCGAGAATAATTCGTGTATGTGATACCGTGTTCCATTCTCGCGATGAATGTATCGATTGGTTATATGCGATATAACCTTGTTATCGAATCAAGGATTGATTCGATAAGCCGATACGTAGGATACTAGTCGGTTATATACGATATGACCGGATCGTTAAATCAAGTATTGATTCAATGATTTAATGCATAATTATATATTTGATATATTACTTTGCATTAACTAGTATTGGTTCACTTTAAATGGATTTTCTCACTTGAATTTCACAAGTTGTATATGTGATATACTCTTGTGCCCTTGATTGTATCATGTTTGATGATACATGTCTACTTGGTTAAGTGTAAAGAATTAAACCATGGTTAAGTTAATGATTAGGGTTTTGTTTTATTTGATTTACTTATTTGTTAATTTCTTTTCATTTAAACAAAGAGAAATGGTGGTTTTCTTTTGATATTATGCTAGAAAGTTCATGAAACTTTTATAGCATCTTTGAAAAGTCCACCATTTTTGTTTTGCTCTTAACCCTAACCATTCAACAAAACCTTAGTTAGTTCTCTACACTAAACCATAGTTAAAGATATGATAAGTATCATTTTATTTTATATTTTAAATATACTTATCATATTATCATCTTCATCTTCTTCTTCTTCTTCAAGAATAAAACTATGCCACCATCAATGGCAACTTGAGAATAAGAGTGAGAAATCCAATTCTAAAGTGAACCCACTTCCTATTTCTTCATCCTCTACCTCTTGCCAAGTAGTATAGGGTGTTTTCTTCACAAGTTTCATGACTTGGTGAAGTGGGAGTTTGATCTTGTGATGCCTCGACGTAGATCATCTTCGGCATCGAAGCCGACGACCAAGCCCGCCCATTTCTCCGATGAAGACGATGCTAGAGTCCGGGATCCGATTTGGACAGTGGAGGGACATCATCGCGGAGCTTAGGAAGTGGTGGATCGGATCTACAAAGGTTGTAGCCCCTTTCCTTTTAAGTTAAAGTCGTTAACTTGCATCGCATAGCCTATAAATCTAGTTAACGATCCGTATTAGGGTTTGTAGGCACATGTAAAATTTGAAATAGCCATGTTTGATGCTTTGTGAGACTTCATTAGTGTGCCCAGGAACCATACACGAACATGCCTACTGCAGGAGCCTATTCTATGCATTGTTCACACTTCGACCATAGGTTCCGCCACCGTATCGCGTACTGAACCCATGTTTCACCCGGCTTCACCCTGGCGTTAATTAGTGCGGTGATCGGGGTGCGCTCACTAGCGCTTGAGAATCTTTGTGTAAACAGTAGCTCCATTTCTGCAAATGTCTTAACAGAGTCATTCGGGAGCTCGGAATACCACTCGAATGCTGTCTCCGATAAGCTGCCAACGAATTAACGAAGCAGTAGCTTATCGTCACTTCCGGTGTTGCCACACAGAGCCCTGAATTGAGCAACGTGCTGGTGTGGATTCCTCGTCCCCTTATATACATGGAATTTAGGGATCGTATACCCTGACGGGTACTTTATTTGGTCGTACCAACCCGGATAGGGTCGTCCAGTCTTAACAATTTGGCCGGCCACTTCGCTCGCCTGATGAGCTCGTATCTGTTGAGCTATATAGTCGTCAAGGGCGACTTTGGAGATGGTCTCTTCCTTGGCTGCTGGACAAGCAGGAAGAGGGTTTGATGTCTCCCCTCTGTTGTCTTCAAGGATAATCGGAGGGTCTTCAGCTGGAGGATCCGGCTGTATCATCATACCGACCATATCTTGGAATAAAAGCGCTATTCGTTTTATATTGTCCGCTTGTTCCGCGACCACTCTGTCATTCTTCTCTGCGGAGGAACTCAGCATCAGTTTCTTGTTCTTGACGCTGCTCCGAAGACGTCTCTGGGCTTTCTTTTGGCCCAGTGAGTGCGACCATCTGTGTTAGCATCTCCTGAAGCTTTTGCTGTTGTTGCTCCTGAGCCTTTGTCACTGATCGGGTGAGTGGTCGATGGCCGGTGGAGATACGGATATCCATTTTCCCGGATTCCATATAAACAGTGTGCACCGCCATGCCCCCAGACTTGGGGCGTTTAGGTTCAGTGCCCTTTAGATTCGTCGCAGACACAGGGATTTTCTTCGGCCTTCTTCTTTTGTGAGCGGTCGAAGTTGAGGGGGCCATTGTAGCGGGCACCCAAGTAAACGACACTTTCTGTGGTACGACAGGGTGGTCCTTATCATGTCGAACCTTCATTTTCTTCGGTCGGCGGGAGTAGTCTTGGTTAATCAAAGAGTCTTGGACCCTTCGCCAGACCCTATAGATTTTGGAAGACAGCCGCCGAGGGGGCTGCTCTGGCTTTGCCTTTTTAACATTCTCCAGAGGCGGGGGAGATCTTTTCAATACAGCAGTTGGAGAGTTTTTGCTCACCCTCCTAAGTGGTTCAAAACTGTTCCCAGTTGGAACAACAACATCGATTTCCACCATTGGAGCTGGCGGAGTCTGTCCAGAAGGGGAACTACCCCCAGCTTTCCTCACTCGGCGCCAGTGGCGATGTCGAGAACGTCTTGCAGATGGGATCGCCTCCGTTGTCGGGGTAGCTGCATCGTGCTTCATGCTCTGATGAGAGACTGTTGTTGGTTTCAGCCTGTCAAAGACTGACGTCCGTTGAGAGGGAATGGCCAACCTGTCAAAGGCAGACTTTCGAGCAGGGGAAGCAGCGTTGGTGACTTCGCTTGGAGCGGGAGTTGGAACGGCCAGTCTTGTGAAGACCGACCCCTTAGCAGGAGAAGTCTCTGTGATGACTTCATTTACTGGAGCAGGGATGGCTATCCATTTCGGGATAACCCCTTTAGGTATTGCGGGCTTGCTCACGGGCCCATTGGAGCTTTGGCCTAGTCTGTTAAAGACCGAGGCGTTGGATTTGGGAGACCCGTTGAGAGGGGCCGCAGTAGTTTTAAGCCGATCAAAGACCGACTTATTCAGAGCTTCTTGCGACGGTAGTGGGGTGTTGAAGCTCACTGGTGGGAGCATGGTCCCAAAGAACAGCCCAGTGGTGGCTTGCGTCACCTGTTCCACTGGCATCATGAAAATGGAGGCCGCTTGAGGCCCGTAGGTCACTCCTCCGGCAGGGACGGAGTGGGAGTTGTTGTAGTTGTTGCAGTTGAAAGCCATTGATCTTCTGTTTTCTACACGAAGAAAGACACCAAATCTTAGTACCTCGAATCTAGGGGCAACCATAGCAAACCGTGATTCATTCGCGAAACACGACACACAAAGTGTGGAATGGAAAGAGGAAAAGGTCCCAGCGGGCATGCCAGAATCTGTTTGCCGCCGAAAACCGGGAAGACAAACGTCTTGCCTGAATAAGGGGGTAGATGCTATTGGGTTTTATCCGTCCACCTCTCCGAAGATGCCAAGTTGATTTATGGCACCGCTTATCGGAGGTTTGGACGGATGCGGCCGATGTAGCAGACTTCGTCAGATTCCCCCTCATTGTGAGGGGTTTTTGATTGTGGGGATGCTCTTCCCTGTAGGCGCAAGCCCCTGCAGTTAATTATGCTACCGCATCGCGGTAACCACTTTCTCCTTCTCCAGATGGTCTTCGTGTCGTGTGTGTTTGTTTTATTTTCGGTTTCCCGTGGATTGTATACGGAGACTAATTTATGTTGTCGCCCGTAGGGCGTGGATTAGTCCAAATCCGTATTTTCTTAGATTTGGGTTTGGGTTGGGTTTAAGGATCGTTAATCTCATTTGAGACTAAGATCAACTTAAACGTTTGTGGAGAATACGTTAATCTAATTTTAGACTAAGATCTTACTCAACAGGATCATTTAGATCTAACAAAAGAACATTTGGACTCTATTGTTTTAGTTTAGGGACGTTGCGGTCCATAAGTGTAAGGACATCATAGTCCGTGGAGTTTAAGGATATCATAGTCCATAGTTTAAAGACGTCATAGTCTAAGGGGTTTTAGTTTAGGGACGTTGCGGTCCATAAGTTTAAGGACATCATAGTCCATGAGTTTAAGGACCTCATAGTCCATAGAGTTTAGTTTAAGGACGTTGCGGTCCATAGTTAGTTTAAGGACATTATGGTCCATTGTTAGTTTTAGGACATCGCGGTTCATTGTTTCTCTGGTTGTCGGGACCCGCCACCTCTCTGAAGACGTTGAAGAATTAGAACGACATATATCAGAGGTATGAAGAGATGTACCCTTGAACCAATGTTGGTTGGGAGATCTGTAGTCAAGTTTGGGACTATGATCAGTCAAAAAGATTTATGAGCATATGTGCTCAATTAATCTGAATTAGGGGTTTGTGGCCAACTTGGGCTCGGCCTTATTTGTTTGGGCTCAACCCTTTTTATTCAACAATGCTGAGCATTGGTTTGGGTTCTGAAAACCTCTTTTTTGTCTTTTATTGAGTGTTGAGCACTCATTATGTCCCTGGGGCTTTATTTAAAGAACAATTTATGTTCCTTCAGCGCACATGTGAGGAGCACGTGGCACGCTTGGCGCTGAGCGCCAGACATAGAGCGCTAAGGCGCTTCCTGTGAGATAGCGCACACGTGAGGAGCACGTGGCGCGCTTAGCGCCAGTCAATGAGTGCAGAGCGCTCTTTATAAAATAGTGCCCACGTGAGAAGCACGTGGTGCGCTTGGCGCTGAGCGCCAATCTTGGAGCGCTGGGCGCTTCTTTTAAAATAACGCTTGGAGCGCTGGGCGCTGAGCGCCAGACTTGGAGCGCTGAGGCGCTTCTTTAAATTGGAGCGCTAGGAGCGCTGCGGCGCTGTGCGCCAGTCTAGGAGCGCTAAGGCGCTTTTTTTTAATTAGAGCGCTAAGGCTCAGCTTTGATCGGTTCTGTGCTCTGAGAATTTAATTCTCATTTATAAGAGACTTTGTTTCGTGGCTTTAAGAACAAGGTTCTTATTTTAATAGGAGATGTTACAATCTCTTATTTTTTTGTAAAAGACTTTGTCTTTATGGATCTGTGATCTGAAGAGAATTAAGTTCTTCTCCCTCTCTTTTTATGATGAGATGCTATGATCTCTTTTTGTGAAAGACCTCTGTCTTATAGATCTATGATCTAGAAAAAGAACTAAGTTCTTCTTCTCTTTATGAGATGTTTTTATCTCTCTGTTTTATTACCTTGAAGAAATTCTTCTTCCGAGAGCTTGCTCTTCTCTTTGATTTGAAATTTCTTAAAGTTCGTGGGTTGGGACCCACCACCTCTCCAACGACACTGAGAGATTACGGCGCCATATATCGAAGGTGCGGAGGGATGTACCCTTTGAACCATGTCCCACTCATCAGGGGGGAAGAACAGGCTGGAGCTTAAACTTCTCGCTGCTGAAAAAGGCTTCTTTGCATTCGCGCATGTGCGTCGCACGTGTTGGGCGCACGTGCGTCGCACGTGTTGGGCGCATATGTTTGCACGTAGCGCACATGGAGCTTGCGCATATGCGCATTATGGGGGGGCAGCTATGGCCCTAACTTAGAGAACTAAGCTCCTTTGAGGATTGAATCCTCACACGTGGTGTGCACATGCGTTGCATGTGGTGCGCACGTGGCGGGCGCACGTGCGTTGCACGTAGCGCACGTGGCGCTTGCGCATATGCGCATTATGGGGGGCAGCTATAGCCCTAACATGGAGCACTAAGCTCTTTTGAGGATTGAATCTTGTGCGCACATGCGTCGCACGTGGTGGGCGCACGTGCGTCGCACGTAGAGCACATGGCGCTTGCACATATGCGCATTATGGGGGGCAGCTATGGCCCTAACTTGGAGCACTAAGCTCGTATGGAGAACTAAACTCCTTTGAGAATTGAATTCTCTACCTTTTTCTAAGAGGTATCCCTTTTTATTTATATGCGAGTGGTAGAGAAGAGATCTCTCTTTTTCCCGATGTGGGACTAAAAATATATCCCCCTATTTAGTAGAACATTGCTTGGATTACACGTGCATAGCACATTTGCTCATAAGTTTTGATCCCGGATGAATTATGGTTCCCATAATATATCAAATCGAAGGAGTTTTCGAGACGCTTTTGATACCATCGGAATTTGGCTGATTCTCATTCGGAAGTTTGTCAAAATACAGCCCAGAAAATATTGCTTTGCATTTTCTTAAGCGTATCGCTGTCATTTGATACCTTGGGCTCTTTTGCGCAGAAAATTTTGGCGGGAACAAAAATATATTTTTAAATGGAAGGTTAGAATTTTTAATAAAATACCATCAAGTTTCCAAAAGAGCTAGTTTTCATAAAAATACCATATACTTGTAAAGGTTAGGTCTTATCACTAAAATACCATAACACTTAAAATACAAGTTCATGAAAACCCTAAATATTATAAATCACCCTCGAGATTTATTTTTAAACGATATTAAAATATTTTTCATAAAACCCCTTCGAGAAATGCAAACAATATACATACAATGTAAACAATCTATAATAAATATTTAAGGATTCTAGATTAATATAGGCTTAAGCGGTATCATTTCTCTTGAGCCCCGGGGAGCTGGATAAAGTGAGTGCTTGCATATTCAGGTTAGACAATTTAACGGAGTTATCAAGTGGCAATTGTCTTGGGACAAGACACAAATCCTGCCGTCCATGTGCAGCAGTTGCCCGATTACTCCCAAACTTAGGAGATTCAAGAGCTAAATCTTTTCATAAGATATTTACTCTAATCTGAATACAAACTCAACCATGATCTAAACTTTAACATAAACTTGAACTCTTGATCATGAACCAGAATACTTGACTCGACTTGACCGAACCATGGTTATAACTTGACATGAACTTAACATGAATACCAGAACACAATGGCTGTTATTGAAACTGACTTGACTCGAACCAAGAATACAGCTTGACATGAAATATGGACACTTGACACGAATGCTTGACCTTGACATGAACTCAATTTTGCAACATGATGTATTCATGGTTTCGAGTAAGGCCGGTAATTTTAACCGTAACCTAGAATACACGGGGTGTTGGGGTAGTCCAAGTGTGAATCCTGTAAGTCGATGCCATGCACCCCACGTGTTCGCGGGGAGGCGGAGTTTGCAAAAAATGATTTTTAAGTGCTTCGTAACATCGACTAAACTCCAGGATCGATACTAAACCCTAACTAACAAACTTAATCGGAGGTTTAACTACTATGTGAGAATGTTATACCTCAAGTTCTGGCTGTCCTTCTTCCCCTCGCTGTCCTTCTCCTCGTTGTGAGCTCCTCGAAGTGAGAACGGATCGTGCCTCCTCGTCGGCTTCTCCAAATCGAAGAAGATCCACCCGAGAGTTCCAACCTTGAGCTTAACCTCCAAGTTGAGGTAACTAGGTCACTTGGTGTGCTAAACTAAGTAGCCTAGAGTGTGTAGAGAGTGATTAGGGATCTAGTTGTCTCACAAACCCTATGATTCTCAACTCATGAGACAATTAGGGTTTGAGAATGAGATGAAGAAAGCTTGAGGAGAATGAGGGAGAGCAAGTATCAATAGAATGACAATGTATAAAGATTATGTGAAAATGGCTTATGTTTTTTTACTTTAAACCAAAAGAAAATATCGCATACAAATATCTCAAAATATCTAAGTCTTCAAATCTCACAAAAGTCCAAGGAAGTCAACATAAAGCCATGTTCACATATCACTAAAATACCACAAAGTTTCCCACCTCATTTCCTCCATCTCACAAAAGATTTCATCAATAAAGAAAAACCCTAATTGAGGTGTCTCACTCCAAGAAACAATCTTGATCAAATTACAAGAATGCCCCTCTCATCCGTATATACATACCCGTATCCGTATTCCGAGAAACACAAATACAATGAGACGAAACTAATCCAATAATCAAATACTAGGATCCGGCTTAAACCAAAGCCCACTAGTACTATCCGCCCGAACATCATATGCGCACAAGTACACGTATGTGATCGAACCCTGTCGTAAAACCATACGACCTCTACATCGTTTCGCCCGAAGCTGGGAAACCCTCTATGTGGGACTTTAAATACTCGACAGTACGCTGGCAGTGGGTTTAATCAAAAGCGCGTCAGTGGTACTAGCTGCACGTAATGGCTACCCAGGTATCTGTCGATAAGAAGGCCGACGAGCAAACTCATCCGTACCCCTACCGAGCCTGTCTGTGGCAATCTTCGTACAGTCCGGTCTGTTCATCTAAAAGTATCGCATATCGGTCCTAGAGCGGCGGCAAGCGTCAGACCCCTAATAGCGCAATAAGTGGTGTCGGAGTGCAGCCAAAAACATCCTGAGAAACTACTGGAATCCCTACCAGCAAATCTTGCTTGCCCTGGCCAGAGACTTTGTATAATGGCTTTCCGAATCACAGCGCGACATCAACCCCCAATACTGGGAGAGACGAATGCTATCTAACCGCCACTGCCTCCAAGTGCTTCGGGACCGCACCCAACTACTACCTGTTTGCACGACTCAATAGAGCCGTGGTAGGGTAGTAATCTAAGAACAGTGGGAACACACTTGAGGCGAAGTAGCAGTGTCAAGTCAACGGACTATACTGTACTTATGTTACCTGAGAACTGCTTGTTAGTTATATGTATGCCCTAGAGGACATTACTGTACATTGGATGTATATTGTAGTGGATGCTGGGACATATATAGGTAGGACTTTCTTGCTCGACATGATAGTACGCTATCTGGTTGCACTTTATCTTAACATGTATACTTTCTGTCTCTCTGATTACATGTTGATAAAGCCCTTAGGATGTGTACTCGACTTCCAGGACTATGATGTAGATCAAACTAGTGGGGCCTGGGTAGTCCATGAGTACATCCTTGAAATGTTCCTAGTCGAGGGAATATCGAGACGGGGCATCGATATTCCAGAGTAGACTAGCGCATATCTTCTCGACCCATGCGATGGGCGATGGATGATCCCATATCCATTGGTGTTTGACATCGAAGATGGTATGCGGGTGCTCAGTGGAGACTGGGTACACTGAACGGACTCGCCGAGAACTCCCAGATGGTATTATACCTCACGTCAGATGGCAGTTCTCTAGTGACACTGGTACAGCTTAGTCCGTTGACCCGAGATCGTCATAGAGTCTTGTGTGTCTCCCACTGTGCTTTGATTTCCACCCTACCACGGCTCTACTGAGTTGTGCAAACAGGTGGTTTTTGGGTACAGTCCCGATTCACATGGAGGCAATGAGCGATAGGAGGGGATTCGTCTCTCCCGGTATTGGGGGTTGATGTTGTGCTATGCTCGACTGGCCATAACAGGAAATCCCTGGCCAGGGTTGCAGTGATATACTGGTAAGAGTTATCAGTAGTTTCACGAATGTTATGGATCTCAAGTCGGCATGACTTATCGAGCTACTGGGGTCTGACGTTTACCACCCCTAGGCGAGATATGCGACATATCAGACGAACAGACCGGACTGTACGGTAAGTGTTACTGGTTGGATTCACAGGAGTGTGAGCGGGCTTGCTCGTCGATCTTCTGATCGCTCAATACCCGGGTGGCCGTTACGTTTAGCAGACCGCTTGCGGCTTGTGGGTGTTTGATATGATCATCATCTGCTGCCGGCGTATTGACGAGTCTTTAGAGTCCTACACAGAGGTTTCCTAGCTCAAGCGAAACGAAATAGGAGCGCATATGAGATATGTGCGGGACCGAGAATAATGCGTGTATGTGATACCATATTCTATTCTCGCGATGAATATGTCGAATGGTTGTATGCGATATAACCTAGTTATCGAATCAAGGATTGATTCGATAAGCCTACACATTGGATACTAGCCGGTTATATGCGACATGACCGGATCATTGAATCAAGTGTTGATTTAATGATTTAATGTATAATTATATATTTGATATATTACTTTGCATTAACTAGTATTGGTTCACTTTAAATGGATTTTCTCACTTGAATTGTGCAAGTTGTATATGTGATATACATTTGTGCACATGATTGTATCATGTTTGATGATACATGCAAGCTTGGGTTTGTGTAAAGAATTGACCATGGTTATATGAATGGTTAGGGTTTCATTTTATTTACTTATTCTTTTATTTATTCTTTTTTTTTATTTTGGAAAAAGAAAATGATAAAGAAAATGAAATGGTGGCTTATTTTGTTTGTAGTTGAAGTTTCTTGAAACTTTGACTAAGTGACCATTTTGTCTTCTTTCTTAACCCTAACCCTTCAAACTAACCTTAGTCAATTCTCTACACCTAACTAAGGTTCATTATATGATAAGTATTGATTTTCTTTTCAATATTAATTAACTTATACTGAGCTGGGGAACGTTGGTCCCGCTCCAACTTATAATTGTTATAAGACAGAGCAGGAAATAGGGGAATACCAGATTTCCTATGCCGCCCTAACGAAGACAGTGCATATGATGCATCTCCTTCGGGTATGTTCATTACAAAGAACTGTTTCTCAGTATCCTCTGAATCCTGGGTATATGATACCGGATCAGGATCCCAGATATGTAAGCTGTTACATAGGGCTACAAAAAGGTAGAAAAACTGAGAACGGGTGATAAGTTTCATGAGACAGAAACCGGGGCAAGTGTTGCAGCCAAGTCTGTTGGTCACTGTCACCCTGTATTACCAATACATTGATTCTGAACAAATGCTATTAGATACCGAACCTGATATACAAAATCATATCAGTCTCTTTATTAGTAAAGAAAGGATATAATTTTGTATTGATGGATAATGTTTTGAACATTTCCTATATCAAAAGTTGATCGGTTCAGGCACGTTATCTAAAAGCATTGACGTTCTAAATCAAACTACAGTTCCTAGTATACAGAACACACGCAAGAGGAAGAGTTCAGAAATGAACAAATTCTTCTTGAGGTATTGTAGACTAGGTCACATCAATGCGACTCGACTGGCTGAAGTTACATTTTAGATGCATATTTAAATTAGTTTGAATTTACATCTTGTGAAACTTGTCAGTCATGTCGCAAAGATCAGATGACCATAGCTCCGTTTGCTGAAAACTGAGAAAGAGTTAGTAAACTCTTAGGACTGATGCATGATGATGTATGTAAGGTCTCCTGTCTACACATGCCAGGACTAGTTCTTTATACTTCATTGTATGCTCTGATAATCTCTCAAGATTCAGTCGTATGTTCCTGTTGAAACATAAGTCCGAAGCTTTTGAGGTATTCACAGAATATAAGTTGAAAGTAGAGAACCAAAATACGGGTATAAGTATTATGTCCTATGATGAGATCAGGGAGGAGAATACTTGTGCATGGCATTCCTGGACCATTCTAAAGGAAAATGAGATTCTCTCTCAAGTATTACTCCTCTGAATACACCATAGCACGATGGTATATCGAGGTGGAGCAATCACACCCTATGTGATAAGGTGTGCTCTATGATGAGTAATACTGAGTTACCTGTTTCCTTTTTGGGAGTTATGCGCTTGAGAAGCTGCATACCTATTGAATAGGGTTCCAATCAAATCAGTTGCCTACCGTTTCATATGTGATATAGAAAGGGAAGAGCCCATGTCTTAAGCTAGTTAAGATTTGTGGTTGACCGGCCTATGTCTAAAAGCAAAATCCGGACAAGCTCGAGGCAAAGTCTGAAATGTAAATCTGGAAAGGTTCCAGCTATACAAACTACAGCAGATGATTTGGTAGAACCAAAGGATTCAGTAAATTCCAACGAACCTCAGCCTCTCCGCCGATCTAGTAGGGTTCCTCATCCGCCTGAGAGATACCTCGGTTTCTCGATGACAGTGGGAGCGAGGATTGCATCATGAGATGATGACCCAACTAGTTTCGAGCAGGCCATCGAGAGTAGGGACTCTGTAAGAATGGCTGGATGCTTAGCGATCTGAGATGGAATCCATATACACCAGCAAAGTATGGACTTTAGCTGCTATATCTGAAGGGTTAAATCCCCATCAGGAGCAAGTATATCTTGAGAAGATTACTTGGTGTAGATGGACAAGTTGAGACTTTCAAAGCTAGACTTGTTAAAGGTTTTCGTCATCAACCAGGCACGGATAATGATGAAACCTTTTCCAGGGACTATGCTTAAGTCCATCCAGATCCTACTTGCCACGGCTACATACCATGACTACGATATCTGGTGGTTGGGTGTCATGACTGCTTTTCTAAATGATATTTTAGAAGAGTGCGTCTATAAGTACACAGCCAGAGGGCCTCGTAGACAGTGGGAGCAGCGGAAACGTGTGCAAGATGATTTATAGGATAAAGCAGGCATCGCGGAGATGGAACATCTGTTTTGATGGATTAATCAAAGAAGTTGACATCATCAAAATGGTAGATGAACCTTGTATAAACAAAAAGGTAGTAGGGAGTATGGTGACGATCCTCGTAGAGTACGTGGATGACATACTCTTGTTAGGGAAGGAGTTTCCTATGCTACGCTCGATCAATCTCCGCTTATCATAATGATTTTCCATATAGGATCAAAGTGATACCTACTAAATCCTAAGCTTTGGATCTATGAGATAGATCTAATTGGATGTTAGGATACTCACTAGTTGTAGTGAGATGGTATCAATCGACCCTGGGAAGAATCACTGGAAGGGTTCCAGAGTGATAAAGACGACTGAATGTCAGTCACAGGCATTGTCTTTACCCTCAGTAAAGGGACGGTATGTTGGAAGAGTTCCAAGCTAGATACCGTGGCAAACTAGACCATAAAGGCTAGTAACATCGCTATTGAAGATACTACCAAAGAGGAAGTTTGGGTGTATATTGGTTCATAAGATGAACTAGGTTCCTGCCATTGTATGACAATGGAAGTGTGGCTTCGGCCCTGGAACCCTGGTCCCATCAGTGACCCAGACATATTCTGAAGAAGCATCACCTGATCATGGAGATGGTTGATCTCCAGGGTGATCGAGGTTAGGAGAGAAGACTCAGAGGACAACACGGCGGGTCCACTCACGAAGGCCTTTTCCCAGAGAGAGACTCATATGGGATGGTTGAGTATTAGATACTGCGACCACTGCTACAGATGGCCCTAGTGCAAGTGGGAGATTGTTAGTTATATGTATGCCCTAGAGGCCATTACTGTACATTGGATGTATATTGTAGTGGATGCTGGGACATATATAGGTAGGACTTTCTTGCTCGACATGATAGTACGCTATCTGGTTGCACTTTATCTTAACATGTATACTTTCTGTCTCTCTGATTACATGTTGATAAAGCCCTTAGGATGTGTACTCGACTTCCAGGACTATGATGTAGATCATACTAGTGGGGCTTGGGTAGTCCATGAGTACATCCTTGAAATGTTCCTAGTCGAGGGAATATCGAGACGGGGCATCGATATTCCAGAGTAGACTAGCGCATATCTTCTCGACCCATGCGATGGGCGATGGATGATCCCATATCCACTGGTGTTTGACATCGAAGATGGATGCGGGTGCTCAGTGGAGACTGGGTACACTGAACGGACTCGCCGAGAACTCCCAGATAGTATTATACCTCACGTCAGATGGCAGTTCTCTGGTGATACTGGTACAGCATAGTCTGTTGACCCGAGATCGTCATAGAGTCTTGTGTGTCTCCCACTGTGCTTTGATTTCCACCCTACCACGGCTCTACTGAGTTGTGCAAACAGGTGGTTTTTGGGTACAGTCCCGATTCACATGGAGGCAATGAGCGATAGGAGGGGATTCGTCTCTCCCGGTATTGGGGGTTGATGTTGTGCTATGCTCGACTGGCCATAACAGGAAATCCCTGGCCAGGGTTGCAGTGATATACTGGTAAGAGTTATCAGTAGTTTCACGAATGTTATGGACCTCAAGTCGGCATGACTTATCGAGCTACTGGGGTCTGACGTTTACCACCCCTAGGCGAGATATGCGACATATCAGACGAACAGACCGGACTGTACGGTAAGTGTTACTGGTTGGATTCACAGGAGTGTGAGCGGGCATGCTCGTCGATCTTCTGATCGCTCAATACCCGGGTGGCCGTTACGTTTAGCAGACCGCTTGCGGCTTGTGGGTGTTTGATATGATCATCATCTGCTGCCGGCGTATTGACGAGTCTTTAGAGTCCTACACAGAGGTTTCCTAGCTCAAGCGAAACGAAATAGGAGCGCATATGAGATATGTGCGGGACCGAGAATAATGCGTGTATGTGATACCGTATTCTATTCTCGCGATGAATGTGTCGAATGGTTGTATGCGATATAACCTAGTTATCGAATCAAGGATTGATTCGATAAGCCGACACATTGGATACTAGCCGGTTATATGCGACATGACCGGATCATTGAATCAAGTGTTGATTTAATGATTTAATGTATAATTATATATTTGATATATTACTTTGCATTAACTAGTATTGGTTCACTTTAAATGGATTTTCTCACTTGAATTGTGCAAGTTGTATATGTGATATACATTTGTGCACATGATTGTATCATGTTTGATGATACATGCAAGCTTGGGTTTGTGTAAAGAATTGACCATGGTTATATGAATGGTTAGGGTTTCATTTTATTTACTTATTCTTTTATTTATTCTTTTTGTTTATTTTGGAAAAAGAAAATGATAAAGAAAATGAAATGGTGGCTTATTTTGTTTGTAGTTGAAGTTTCTTGAAACTTTGACTAAGTGACCATTTTGTCTTCTTTCTTAACCCTAACCCGTCAAACTAACCTTAGTCAATTCTCTACACCTAACTAAGGTTCATTATATGATAAGTATTGATTTTCTTTCCAATATTAATTAACTTATCATAACACTTTCTTCTTCTTCTTCATCTTCTTCACTTGAAGAAAACCTTTCTTCATCAATGGTGATTGATGAAAATGAGTGAGAAATCCAATTCTAAAGTCTATCCACTACCTATTTCTTCATCCTCTACCTCTTGCCAAGTAGTATAGGATATTTCCTTCACAAGTTTTCTTGACTTGGTGAAGTTGGAGCTTGATCTAGCGATGCCTCGACGTAGATCATCTTCGGCATCGTCGTCGATGACCTAGCCCGTTTTTCCTCCGATGAAACCACCGTGAGAGTCATGGTTCGATTTGGACAGCGGAAAGGACTTCATCACGGAGCCTAGGAGGTGGAGGACCGGATCTACAAAGGTTGTAGCCCCTTCCCTTTAGCTATATTTCCGTTTACTTGCTTGCTTCGCCTATATATCTAGTTAACGATCCGTATTAGGGTTTGTAGGCACCCGTAAAATTTGATTTGTGCATGTTTGATCACTTGTGAGACTCCATTAGAGTGCCTAGGAACCCTACACTGCTACCTGAAGATAGGTATAGTACCAACCAGCAGTTCCCCACAAGTCCGTCCAGTATAACTAATAACCCAATGAGCACCTGCATACTATCTCCAGTACGACGTACCAATGGCTGTGGGACAGACCATCTCCCCTGCTGGGATGAGAAGCGTATACACTAGTCTACTCTGGAGTTTCGATGCTCTGTCTCGATAATCCTACTACTAGGGGCCTTTATAAGGATGTGCATGTAGTAGTTTACTAGTGTGACTGCCATCACAACGTTGGTAGTCAAGCAAAGATCCTAACAATCTCCCACTTGCACTAAGGCCATGTGCTGGCATATCGCAGACTTATCATCTCGAATAGCCTCTCGAACAGTGTCTGAGAGATGGCCTTTGTGAATGGATCTGCAGTGTTGTCCTCAGTAGCAACTCTCCCTACCTCGATCTCCCGGCGATCCACGATCTCCCTGATCAGGTGATACCGCCTCAAGATGTGTCTGGACTTCTGATGGGACCTGAGTTCCTTTGCTAAAGCTATAGCCCCGTTGTTGTCACAATACAGAGGTATTGGATCAATAATAGATGGAACCACCTGAAGTTCTGTTAAGAACTTCCTCATCCAGACTGCTTCTTTTGCGGCATCAGAAGCTGTGATATACTTCGCTTCCATCGTCGAGTCAGCAACGGTGTCCTGCTTGGAACTCTTCCAATAGACCGCCCCTCCATTGAGGGTAAAGACATAACCCGACATGGACTTGGAGACATCCTTATCACTATGGAAGCTGGAGTCAGCAAATGCCTCGATCTGGAGGTCTTTTCCGCCGTACACCAAGGATATTTCCTTAGTCCTTCTCAGGTACTTGTGGATGTTCTTAACTGCTATCCAGTGCTTTTCCCTAGGGTTTGACTGATACCGGCTTACCACGCTTAGTGCATAAGCTACATCTGGTCTGCTACACAACATCGCATACATTATAGAGCCTACCGCAGAAGCGTAGGGTATAATAGACATGCGATCCCTTTCCAAATCAGTCTTGGGAGACATCTCTTTGGAGAGGGTGATTCTGTGACAAGTCGGTAAATTACCGCGCTTTGAATCTTCCATACTGAATCTTTTCAGTATGGTGTCGATGTACCTGGACTGTGAAAGTCTCAACATTCTCTTAGATCTATCACGATAGATCTGGATCCCCAGAATGTAAGAGGTATCACCCAGGTCTTTCATGAAGAACCTTTGTGACAAGAACCCTTTGACAGATTGTTGCATAGGAATGTCATTTCCTATCAAAAGAATATCATCCATGTACAAGACGAGGAATACTACAGTTCTTGCTACAATCTTACAATAAATGCATGGCTCATCTGGATTTTTTATAAAGTCAAATTCTTTGACTGTCTCATCAAAATAGATGTTCCAACTCCGCGATGCCTGCTTTAGTCCATAAATGGACTTAAGCAACTTGCAAATTTTCCTGCTACTCCCACTCTGAATGAAACCCTATGGCTGGTCCATATAGACACACTCTTCCAAATTACCATTTAGAAAGGCGGTCTTTACGTCCATCTGCCAAATTTCATAATCGTGGAAGGCAACAATGGCAAGAAGGATCCGAATGGATTTGAGCATAGCCACTGGAGAAAAGGTTTCATCATAGTCAAAACCAGGTCTTTGACGAAATCCTTTTGCAACAAGTCTAGCCTTATAGGTTTCAACATGTCCATCTACACCAATCTTCTTTTTGAAGATCCATTTGTAGCCTACAGGTTTTACCCCTTCTGGAGAAATGTCCAAAGTCCATACTTTGTTGGTGTAGATGGACTCCATCTCGGTCCGCATTGCATCCAACCATTTTACCAAGTTTGTGCTATGAATTTCTTGCTGGAAGTTAGTTGGCTCATCATTATCAATGATGCAATCCTCTCTATCTCCGTCTATGAGAAAACCGTAGTATTTCTCGGGCGGATGAGACAGCCTACTACTCATGCAGAGTGGCGCGGGAATGTCCTATTCTTCTGAAACTTCTGGTTCTATCAAGCTTTCAGTAATAGCTTGTGGCTCTAGAATTTTTTCCAGTTCTATTACTCTCCCACTAGTTCCTTTTTCTAAAAATTGATGTTCCAAAA
The DNA here is from genome assembly GCA_030015575.1 of Agapanthus africanus. NCBI lineage: Eukaryota > Viridiplantae > Streptophyta > Magnoliopsida > Asparagales > Amaryllidaceae > Agapanthus > Agapanthus africanus. Next base: position 712,613,549 of record CM057342.1, read on the forward strand.
AGTGGGCATGACGAGAAACAAAAGCCTTTTGTTCCTCTGCGTAATAGAAAAGATACCCCCCGGAGTTCTTTGGGTATCCCACAAACTTACATAGTACTGAGCGTGCCTCGAGTTTGTCCGCATGCTGCTTTTTAACAAAAGATGGACATCCCCATATCTTCAGATTTGAAGATAGGGTTTCTTCCCACTCCACATTTGATATGGTGTGGTAGGCACAGTCTTGGTAGGAACCTTGTTCAAAAGATATCCAGCTGATTCTAGTGCATAGCCCCAGAATGATCGCGGTAACTCAACGTAACTCATCATGGAATGCACCATATCCAATAAAGTTCAGTTCCGTCTCTCCGATACACCGTTGTGTTGTGGTGTGTATAGAGGAGTAAGCTGAGAGAGAATTCCATTATCTTTTAGGTAATCCAGGAACTCGGCACTCAAGTATTCACCACTTCGATCAGATCTCAGTGTCTTGATACTTTTGCCGGTTTGTTTTTTCACTTCATTCTTATATTCTCGGAATTTTTCAAAGGCCCCAGATTTATGTTTCATCAAGAAAATATGTCTATACCTAGAGAAATCAATCGTAAAAGTAATGAAATAGGAATAACCACTTCTTGCATATGTAGACCTTGGACCACACGCGTCGCTGTGTATGAGTCCCAAGAGCTCGCTCGCTCTTACTCCGTGTCTAGTGAACGGAGTCTTTGTCATCTTTCCTTTGAGACATGATTGACAAGTTGTATAAGATTGATACTAAGCAGATCCAAATATCTTTCTTTATGTAACTTGGTCAACCTTATTTCGTTGATATGACCCAGTCTACAATGCCATAAGAAAGCTTGATTTATTTCTGGAGTCTTTCTTTTATATGTGTTATGGACATTGAAAATTTGCAATTGGTTTAATACGTATATACCGTTGTTTAGAGTACCTGACCCAATCAGACCATGATTAAGGTGGATGTTTACGACATCGCTTACAAATGTAAAATCATAACCTTCTTTAGATAACAAAGATACAGAAATGATATTACAAGTCAAACTAGGTACACAAAAACAGTTGCGCAAAACCAAAATATGTCCACTTGTCAACCCTAAGTGATATTCCCTTACGGACACAGCATCCACGCTCGCTCCGTTAGCAACTCTGAGGGTTATATCACCGGTCTTCAGAACCCTACGGCTTCTCAGTGCCTGCAAAGAATTACAGATATGAGATCCTGATCCGGTATCCAATACTCAGGAAGTAGAGTTGATTGACAGACAGTTTTCAATTACAAACACACCTGAAACCGAAGCCACAACTTGCTTCGGGTCCTGGTTCTTGGCCTTCCAAACTCTGCAATCTTTCTTCCAATGGCCCTTCTTATGACAGTCGTAGCATTCTTCCTTTCCTACTGTCGGCCCCGCTACTTTTGTCTTGCCCTTTGCTTCCACCTTACTAACACCGCCTCTCGGCTTGGTGGGGGCCTTCTTCTTCTTTCCTTTGGCTTTCGCTTTGGATCTAGAAGAGGAATCTCCACCAACAAGTAGAGCGGGTGTTTTCCTGGATTTCTGCAGGGTGCCCTCAGCACTCCTCAACATGTTGAAGAGTTCTGGAAGTTTAATTTCTTTACCTTGAATATTAAAATTCAAGATAAACTAGGCGTAGGTGGAAGGGAGGGACTACAGAATTAAGTCTGTATATAGCTCATTCTCCAACGTGGTCCCAAGGTCCGCAAGCTCCTCAATGTAGCCGATCATCTTAAGGACGTGTTCCCCTACAGATGACCCGATGGCCAACCTCGCCTGAAATAGCTTCTTTGAGGTCTCGTATCTTGCGATACGAGATTGCTCTCCATATAATTCCTTGGTATGGAGGAATATGGATTCGAGATCCATATTCTCGTGCCGCCTCTGGTGCTCATTGTCCATAGAGGCCAGCACGAGGCACTTGGCCTTCGCGCAGTCAAACTCCCAGGTCTTACGGATTTCCGTATCCGCGACGCTGGACTCTGGACTTGGGATGGAAGGGGCTTTAGTAGTTAGGACATAGCCCAATTTGTCATACGTGATTTACATCTTGACATTCCTGAACCAATCTTTATAGTTTGGCCATGTTAATATGTTTTTATTTAATAGTAACTTAAGGCCCATCATCTTGGTTGCTGCAATTAGGAGAGATAGAAGAAACACTTTAGCATGATGCTCTTGCAAGTTTAGATTGGTTTTTTGTTTATCTAAACAAGATGGCTCCCACTGTTTCTCGAATCCTTCCTCAAACCATAAAAGAAGAATTAGTCAGGATTAATCTCACCGTACAATACTTGCTTAACTTTTCAGCCAGGCTAGTGTCGGTACTTCGAGGGAGGTTTTACGACGCTTTCGTGAAGTTCCTTAATTAAATAAGCTCTTTTCCCTGGAGGCGTAGCCCCGCTAACACTGTTCTAGACACCTACTTGGTTTATAGCATTGATCGTTAAGTGAAAAAATCTCCCGAGGAGTAGCATATAGTCACAGTAGGATCGGAATCCAAATATCATTGTGTGATAAAGTCAAAGGAATCCTACCAAAATTATCACACTCCAAATGGTATGCAACACCAGCAAGTTTTAGTTTCTTTAGAAACTCCTGATGTGGATTTTTGCCCTATGCTCTTATGACCTTGACGAAGGCCAACATATCATAAGTCACATGTCAAGTTCTATCCGTCATTGTCCAGGTTAATTTGAACCCACCCCCACATACCCTTGACGAAGGCCAAAATAGTAGTTCGACTATGCCAAACTAACACATCTATCTATTCTACAGATGAATATTCAGCAGCTATCAATCACTATGCCTTGGCCAAGGTCAAAATACATAGCTTGAATACTACTGAATATCCAACTGAAATGACGGAGGGCTACGAATGGTTTTGGCGAAACCGTGAACGTAGTGAACTTGATATAATCAAAGGAACCTGTTAGCTTTTAAAAGGAATGGTTTAAGCTCTGCATTTTAAAAGTTTTACTGTTTCGGAAAAACCGAGTGGTTTTGAAATTGTTCCAACGATTCAGCTTTGGTTTGTTTGCTTTGCATTAATGTAATGCAGTCCCATCAATTAACCTACCATTGCAAAAAAAATACGAAAATACAACGTACGCTTATGTCATCCGCATTCGCCATGGGGCCCCCCGTATTACACCGTTAGGTTAGATAACTAACGCCAGAGTTAGGGGTTGGACTAGCGCGGATGCAAAACATAAGCAACGTCTATTATATAATATATATAATAATATCCATCCGTCAGACGCAATAATAGGCATTCCAAATCACAGATGAACACATTGGATATACTAGGAATTCTGAGTTTCGTTTAAGCCTGTAACGAAAGACGGATTCCACGGTCGTGATGAATAGCCAAACCCCATCCCAGACCCCTACGGGTGCGGCAAACTACCTGCCAAATACCCAATGTGTAGCAACCTCCCTCATCAAAGTGAGTAGGCCACTTGGCACTTCAAAGTATCCGGTAGTTTGTGCATCCCACCTTGGGTCTATCCTAGGAGCAATAAACAGTAAATGAAATGATACAACGGTGGATGCAACCTCAACCCGGATGTGCCCCGCGAATAAATATTACATCAAATTACAATTTACATTTGAATGAAATAATATAACACCTCACATCCCCGGCTATTCATTCACGACAATCCAACAATATTCATATACACAAACCACAAAAGCATCGCAGATATGTGCAACCCCCAACTAACCGACATATAGCAATTAGCGGAAGTTTACGAACACATATATCACAACTTGAAACATTAAACGACGTTAAAACTGCGACTTCGAAATACCCCGTATTGCCACAGTAAATAATTGACAGCATATTCAAAATTGGAAAAAACAAACAACTTCTGAAACCCTAGATCCAAGTAACAAGACCACAGTACAAAACATGAAGCAATTCCCTTCTGTAAAACCGGTGAGGCCAGACATTTTGGCTTTTTGGCCCGTCCATTTCAGAGGGAAGTGTCTCGTTTTTGGTATGTGTTCACTTTACAAGTAAAGGAGTACTCTGCAATTTCAAAAAAAAAATTTTAGAGCCTCGTAAAAAATCAACAAAAAGTAGGATCTATGCTTCGATGTTTTGGGGTTATTTCGGTTTCGTAGTTTTACTTGTCGTTTAATCTGTTAGTTATGGTTTAGTCGTCTCTGATACCACTGTAAGTCGATGCCACGCGCCCCACATGTTCGCGGGGAGGCGGAGTTTGCAAAAAACGATTTTTAAGTGCTTCGTAACATCGATTAAACTCCAGGATCGATACTAAACCCTAACTAACAAACTTAATCGAAGGTTCACTATTATGTGAGAATGTTATACCTCAAGTACTTGCTGTCCTTCTCCTCGATATGAGCTCTTCGAAGTGAGAACGGATCGTGCCTCCTCGTCGGCTTCTCCAAATCGAAGAAGAACCACCCGAGAGTTCCAACCTTGAGCTTAACCTCCAAGTTGAGGTAACTAGGTCACTTGGTGTGCTAAAATAAGTAGCCTAGAGTGTGTAGAGAGTGATTAGGGATCTAGTCGTCTCACAAACCCTAGGATTCTTAACTCATGAGACAATTAGGGTTTGAGAATGAGATGAAGAAAGCTTGAGGAGAATGAGGGAGAGCAAGTATCAATAGAATGACAATGAATAAAGATTATGTGAAAATGGCTTATGTTTTTGACTTTAAACTAAAAGAAAATATCTCATACAAATATCTCAAGTAATATCTCAAAATATCTAAGTCTTCAAATCTCACAAAAGTCCAAGGAAGTCAACATAAAGCTATGTTCACATTTCACTAAAATACCACAAAGTTTCCCACCTCATTTCCTCCACCTCACAAAAGATTTCATCAATAAAGAAAAACCCTAATTGAGGTGTCACACTCCAAGAAACAATCTTGATCAAATTACAATGACACCCTTCTCATCTGTATATACATACCCGCATCCGTATTCCGAGAAACACGAATACAATGAGACGAAACTAATCCAATAATCAAATACTAGGATCCGGCTTAAACCAAAGCCCACTAGTACTGTCTGCCCGAACATCATATGCACACAAGTACACGTATGTGATCGAACCCTGTCTTAAAACCATACAACCTCTATATCGTTCGTCTGAAGCTGGGAAACCTTCAGTGTGGGACTTTAAAGACTCGACAGTACGCTGGCAGTGGGATTAACCACAAGCGCTTCAGCGGTACTAGCTGCACGTAACGGCTACCCAGGTATCTGTCGATAAGAAGGCCGACGAGCAAACTCATCCGTACTCCTACTGAGCCTGTCTATGGCTATCTCCGTACAGTCCGGTCTGTTCGTCTAAGAGTATCGAATATTGGGCCTAGGGGGCGGCAAGCGTCAGACCCCTAATAGCGCAATAAGTCGTGTCGGAGTGCAGCCAAAAACACCCTGAGAAACTACTGGAATCCCTACTAGCAAATCTCGCTTGCCCTGGCCAGGGACTTTGTGTAATGGCTTTCCGAATCACAGCATGACATCAACCTCCAATACCGGGAGAGATGAATGCAATCTAACCGCCACTGCCTCCAAGCGCTTTGGGACTGCACCCAACTACTACCTGTTTGCCCGACTCAATAGAGCCGTGGTAGGGTAGTAATCTAAGAACGGTAGGAACACACTTGAGGAGAAGTAGCAGTGTCAAGTCAACGGACTATACTGTATTCATGTCACCTGGGAACTGCTACCTGACGATAGGTATAGTACCAACCAGCAGTTCCCCACGAGTCCGTCCAGTATAACTAATAACCCAATGAGCATCTGCATACTATCTCCAGTACAACATACCAATGGCTGTGGGACAGACCATCTCCTATGCTGGGATGAGAAGCGTATACACTAGTCTATTCTGGAGTATCGATGCCCTGTCTCAATAATCCTACGACTAGGGACCTTTATAAGGATGTGCATGTAGTAGTCTACTAGTGTGACTGCCATCACAACGCTGGTAGTCAAGCAAAGATCCTAAGGGCTCTACCAATATGTATTAGCGATACATCAAAAGAAACATGTACACATATTAAGATAGCTACAAACCAAGTAGCATACTACCATATTGAGCAAGACTGTCATAATTCCGTGTATATATCCCAAGCTTCCAAATTATAATATACAAACTAGTACTGTACAATAATGGCCTCTAGGGCATATTACACTAACAATCAATGAAATCTCAGGAGTCCCTTTAGATCATGAATCCATGTCTACTAACACAAGCAAGCTATCATGAGGGCCCGTGTTTCCTTGCTCTTGGATTATATTGTCACGCCCCGCTTCCCAAAATATGGAATACGAGAGGCTGACAAGGCTAGCCATGCTCCCCGGTCAAGGAAATATCCTGCCGTAATCACACTTCGGCTTCTAGCTTTACATGGTAATCAGTAATCAATGCACAGGTAATGAGAAATGCAGTCACTAAATCAAAACAGATACGAAAGAACTAACCAGATGGAGATCAAGAAAGTGTAGCTCTGGGTAGCTGATCAAGATGTCCGCGATGTCCTTGAGGTACGTCTGGTCCTGGTCCAAGCTGTTAGTTATATGTATGCCCTAGAGGCTATTACTGTACATTGGATGTATATTGTAGTGGATACTGGGACATATATAGGTAGGACTTTCTTGCTCGACATGATAGTACGCTATCTGGTTGCTCTTTATCTTAACATGTATACTTTCTGTCTCTCTGATTACATGTTGATAAAGCCCTTAGGATGTGTTCTCGACTTTTAGGACTATGATGCAGATCATACTAGTGGGGCCTGGGTAGTCCATGAGTACATCCTTCAATGTTCCTAGTCGTGGGAATATCGAGACGGGGCATCGATATTCCAGAGTAGACTAGCGCATATCTTCTCGACCCATATGATGGGCGATGGATGATCCCATATCCATTGGTGTTTGACATCAGAGATGGTATGCGGGTGCTCAGTGGAGACTGGGTACACTGAACGGACTCGCCGAGAACTCCCATATGGTATTATACCTTACGTCAGATGGCAGTTCTCTGGTGACACTGGTGCAGCTTAGTCTGTTGACCCGAGATCGTCATAGAGTCTTGTGTGTCTCCCACTGTGCTTTGATTTCCACCCTACCACGGCTCTAATGAGTCGTGCAAACAGGTGGTTTTTGGGTACAGTCCCGATTCACATGGAGGCAATGAGCGATAGGAGGGGATTCGTCTCTCCCGGTATTGGGGGTTGATGTTGAGCTATGCTCGACTGGCCATAACAGGAAATCCCTGGCCAGGGTTGCAGTGACCTACTGGTAAGTGTTATCAGTAGTTTCACACATGTCATGGACTTCACGTCAGCATGACTTATCAAGCTATTGGGCTCTGACGTTTACCACCCCTAGGCGAGATATGCGACATATCAGACGAACAGACCGGACTGTACGGTAAGTGTTACTGGTTGGATTCACAGGAGTGTGAGCGGGCTTGCTCGTCGATCTTCTGATCGCTCAATACCCGGGTGGCCGTTACGTTTAGCAGACCGCTTACGGCTTGTGGGTGTTTGATATGATCATCACCTACTGCCGGCGTATTGACGAGTCTTTAGAGTCCTACACAGAGGTTTCCTGGCTCAAGCGAAACGAAATAGGAGTGCATATGAGATATGTGCGGGACCGAGAATAATGCGTGTATATGATACCGTATTCCATTCTCGTGATGAATGTATCGATTAGGTTATATGCGATATAACCTAGTTGTCGAATCAAGGATTGATTCGATAAGCCGATACATAGGATACTAGTCGGTTATATGCGATATGACCGGATCGTTAAATCAAGTGTTGATTTACTAATTTAATGTATAATTATATATTTGATATATTACTTTGCATTAACTAGTATTGGTTCACTTTGAATGGTTTTTCTCACTTGAATATCACAAGTTGTATATGTGATATACTTTTGTGCACTTGATTGTATCATGTTTGATGATACATGTTTACTTGGTTAAGTGTAAAGAATTAAATCTTGGTTAAGTTAATGATTAGGGTTTTCTTTTTCTTACTTATTTATTTATTTATTTATTTTGGAAAAGATAAGAAATGAAATGGTTGCTATTTTTGTTTTTCTTTGAAGCTTCTTGAAGCTTTGACTAAAGTGACCATTTTGTCTCATACTTAACCCTAACCATTCCACTTAACCTTAGTACATTCTCTACACCTAACCAAGGTTAGAAAATGATAAGTGTTGATTTTATTTTCTATTTTTAATAACACTTATGATATTCTTTCTTCTTCATCTTCATCTTCATCAAAAAGAAAGCTTGCTTCATCAATGGCAAGTGAAGAAATCAAGTGAGAAATCCAATTCTAAAGTGAACCCACTTCCTATTTCTTCATCCTCTACCTCTTGCCAAGTAGTATAGGGTGTTTTCTTCACAAGTTTCATGACTTGGTGAAGTGGGAGTTTGATCTTGTGATGCCTCGACGTAGATCATCTTCGGCATCGAAGCGGACGACCAAGCCCGCCCATTTCTCCGATGAAGACGATGCTAGAGTCCGGGATCCGATTTGGACAGCGGAGGGACATCATCGCGGAGCTTAGGAAGTGGTGGATCGGATCTACAAAGGTTGTAGCCCCTTTCCTTTTAAGTTAAAGTCGTTAACTTGCATCGCATAGCCTATAAATCTAGTTAACGATCCGTATTAGGGTTTGTAGGCACATGTAAAATTTGAATTAGCCATGTTTGATGCCTTGTGAGACTTCATTAGTGTGCCTAGGAACCCTACAGTGGTATCAGAGCCTAGCTAGAGCCTTAGGCGATGCGTAGACGGAATTAGAAGTCCGATCGAACCAAAACCCAAACCCAAAAATGCTCTCTGTACATTTTTGTAATTCGTGGTTTTTTGAGAATTAAAAATATGAAGAAAAATCAGCAGGAATATCTAAGAGTTACTGTGCAATTCGAAACCCTAATTCTATCAAACCGCCGCGGTTCCGCGGCACAAGCATGGCTCGTGCGGCGTTTCCGCGGCAATTTTGTCGTATCTTGCATTGAATTTGGCACAGTAATTCATATTTTGCAGTGCTGGTTTTCCTGGGAATTTTTAATATTTATTCAAGAGTTGAATTTTCTAGGTTGTTTTGGGGACTCGGTGTTTCGATCGGATTGTTTGATTTTGTCTGTGTGCCTTTCCGGATAATTTTAGAATATGTTAAAAAGTTCGACCGGATATAAATACCCATTTTTTCCTCTGCTGGGAAATTTCCAATTGTTGGATTTTTCCGTAGTTTAATGACGTTCTAAGTAGTGCAAGTAACGCGATGGTCCCTCTAGAAGACAACAAACCTTAACTCGATTATATGACCGTCTTGAACTGCCCTTTGAACCTTCGGGTTTGGGGCAGTACGGCGTGCCATATGTGAGGCGTTGGCTTGACCCTTCTACGGCTGGACCGTTGGTACTGAGGCACGAACTGAATGTTTTTAGACTTATTTCATGTGTTGAGCTGTATCGGGAAAACTTGGGTGTTCGATTGTTCGATCGAAAAGTTTAACATTTTCTATTTATCCGGAATGTGATACAATAATTGGAATTCACAAGTAGTTATGAGATAACTGAATGAATGTTATAAATCTAGCGGTTTAGTCTCACTTGATCGGTTGCCACGGAATTTTGATGTGATCAAAAGTCCGTCGCAATCACGTAGCGTACGCGGATACTCGCCGGGTAAACTTAATAGACAACCTCACTCCATAGCCCCGACCAAGTGACTGTAGGAGAACCCCGTCGCCGAAAGCATCCGTTCGGGTGCTCGCGGCAGCGGTGTTCCGCCTTGGTGCACTTTGTCGACGGCGTCGGGGGTGCGGCCGCCTACTAAAGTTTGCGACGAGCATTCGATCAGGATGTCGGGAATCTTGTTGAATTACCCGACTCTATATTGAAAAGTGTTTTCGATTTTGAGACTAAAATGCGGGGTTTATGATTGTTAGGCATGCGATGTCTAAGTATTTCATTTGATTAGGCATGAGATGTCTAAAGCGGTTGTGGATTCCAACTGTTGTAGTTTTACACTTTCTTTTCTGTGACCGTAAGTGTAATATGTGATATCGCCGGTTTCGTTGCTATATGTCAACGAAAATTGGGATGCGCATATTTACTTACGTTGATGACATTTGATGTTATGTGTTGCTGGATATGTTATATTGGATCGTCGTGTTCGAATAGCCGGGGGGGTTTTTATGTGAGATGAGTGTTTTTCATTTTCATTCATGTAAAAACTTGTATGTAATATTCTTTTATTGGGGCACTTCCAGGTAGCGGAAGATGTCACCCTTTGTATATTATTTACTTTTCCGCACTAGGATAGACCCAAGGAGGAGGGCACAAGTAACCGGGTTCTGGAGTCCAGTGGGAGACCAACTCGAGGAGTCGAGTCCGGGTCTCCTAACTCTAGAATTGGTAGGGTTGCTTGCCGCTCTCGTAGGGGTCTAGGGGTGTGGGTTTGGCTATTCATCACGACCGTGGAATCCGTGTTTTATACTGGCTCGTATTTAAAACACGGACGTCCTAGTATATCCAATATTTCATATGAATCTTCTGCTGTGATTTATCTGTGATGTGATCATGTGATGTTCTGTGACAGATATATATAGTATATAGTATATATGATATATTACATAGACGTTGCTTATGTTTTACACCCGCGCCAGCCCTGCCTCGCTCTGGCGTTAGTTACCTAACCTAACGGTGCAGACGGGACATCGAGGCGAATGCGGATGGCATAAGCGTACGTTATATTTATCTGTGATGTTTAGGTGGACTTAATTGATGGGATATTTATTAATGAGATTAATGAAAGAAAATAAACCTAATTGATGTTGTGGAATCGAATTTCGAAATAAAACAGGTAGCTACAGTTCTTGCTTTGCATCGCGGTGTTCATTATAGAACATCCTGCACCTTATTCGATGAGGAAAGGACCGAGATCCCTTCACCGGGAGTGACTCCTTTAGCGATAACTGGCAGATGCTACAACCCTCGGTTTGTCTTTTGATCGCTTCTAAAGTTTCTGCTTTGCACAGTGATATATATGATATATCCCGCACCTCATTCGACGAGGAAAGGGCCGACGATCCCTTCACCGGGAGTGACCCCTTTAGCAAAACTAGAAAAGCCTCAAAAACATTCCACTTAAAAACCATTTGATTCCGCAATGAGATCAAGTTCAAAGCGTTAAAGGTTTTCTTAAAAACCAGCCGCAACCCTCCGTCATTTTAGGAAGTAGAGTACTTAGTATTCGTGCTGTGTTTGTTGACCTTAGTTAAGGCACAGTGTACGGTAGCTAAGTGATGTCTTCCTACACCGCATATGATGTGATTAGTTAGGACAGTCGCGTGACTTTGTTGACCTTAGTTAAGGGTCATGTGGGTGGGTCTAATTAATCATGAAATGACGGGTAGAACTTGACTAGTGCTTATGATTTGTTGACCATAGTTAAGGTCATAAGTGCTAGGGGTAAAAACCTTTATCGGGAGTTTCAAGTGTTGAAATTTGCAATAAGATTGCATACCTTCTATGTGATAGTTGGATCCCGATACCCACTGCGAGTAATTGTTACTCCTGGGAGAGTTTTGCACTTTACAATTAGCCGATCAAGTAGGTGTCTAGAAAGGTGTCAACGGGGTTACGCCTCTGGGAAAACGAGGTTTACTGTAATTAGGTACATGCGAAAGCACGGGGAACCTCCCTCAAAGTACCGACACTGGCCTGGCTGAAAGATTGGCGAACTTGTAGAGTGTAATTAATCCCGGCTAGTCTTTCCTTTTAAGGTTTGAAGGAAGATTTGATAAAAAACAGTGGGAGCCATCCTGATTAGATAAAATATATAACCAATCTAATCTTGCAAGAGCGCACGCAGAGTGTTTTCTTCTCTCTCTCTCCAGGTAGCGACCACATCACGCCTTAATCAAGATAATAATATGGATGTATTGACCGAACCCGCTTGTTATACTGTGCTGGGGAACGTTGGTCCCGCTCCAACTTATAATTGTTATAAGACAGAGCAGGAAATAGGGGAATACCAGAATCCCTATGCCGCCCAAACGAAGAAAGTGCATATGATGCATCTCCTTCGGGTGTGTTCATTATACAGAACTGTTTTCTCAGTATTCTCTGCATCCTGGGTATTTGATACTGGATCAGGATCCCAGATATGTAATCATGTTACATAGGGCTACAAAAAGGTAGAAAACTGAGAACGGGTGATAAGTTTCATGAGACAGAAAACGGGGCAAGTGTTGCAGCCAAGTCTGTTGGTCACTGTCACCCTGTATTACCAATACATTGATTCTGAATAAATGTTATTAGATACCGAACCTGATATACAAAATCATATCTATCTCTTTATTAGTAAAGAAATGATAAAATTTTGTATTGATGGATAATGTTTTGAACATTTCCTATATCAAAAGTTGATCGGTTCAGGCACGTTATCTAAAAGCATTGATGTTCTAAATCAAACTACAGTTTCTAGTATACAGAACACACACGAGAGGAAGAGTTCAGAAATGAACGGATCCTTCTTGAGGCATTGTAGACTAGGTCATATCAATGCGACCCGACTGGCTGAAGTTACATTTTAGATGCATATTTAAATCAGTTTGAATCTACATCTTGTGAAACTTGCCAGTCATGTCACAAAGATTAGATGACCATAGCTCTGTTTATTGGAAACAGAGAAAGAGTTGATGAACTCTTGAGACTGATACATGATGATGTATGTAAGGTCTCCTGTCTACACATGCCAGGACCGGTTCTTTATACTTCATTACGTTCTCTGAAAATCTCTCAAGATTCAGACATATGTTCCTGTTGAAACATAGGCCCGAATCTTTTGAGATATTCACAGAATATAAGTTAGAAGTAGAGAACCAATAACCGGGTATAAGTTTTATGTCCTATGATAAGATCAGGGAGGATAATACTTGTGTATGGAATCCTTGGACTATTCTAAAGGAAAATGAGATTCTCTCTCAGCATCACTCCTCCGAATACACCATAGCACGATGGTATATCGGGGCGGAGCAATTGCACCCTATTCGATATGGTGCGCTCTATGATGAGTAATACTGAGTTACCTGTTTCCTTTTGGGGTTGTGCACTTGAGAAGCTGCATACCTATTGAATTAGGTTCGAATCAAATCAGTGCCTACCACTCCATATGAGATATGGTGTGGGAAAAGCCTATCTCTTAAGTAAGTTAAGATTTAGGATTGTTCGGCCTATGTCTAAAGCAAAATCCGGACAAGATCGAGGCAAGGACAGTTCTGTAGAACTGGAAAGGTTCCAGCTATACAAAACTGCAGCTGATGATTTGACAGAACCAAAGGATTCAATAGTTCCCGACAAACCTCAGCCTCTCCGCCGATCTGGTAGGGTTCCTCATCCGCCTGAAAGATACCTTGGTTTCTCGATGACAGTGGGAGCGAGGAATGCATCATGAGATGATGACCCAACTAGTTTCGAACAGGCCATCGAGAGTTGGGACTCTGTAAGAATGGCTGGATGGTTAACGATCTGAGATGGAATCCATGTACACCAACAAAGTATGGACTTTGGGTGCTATATCTGAAGGATTAAATCCCCATCAGGAGCAAGTATATCTTGAGAAGATTACTTGGTGTAGATGGAAAAGTTAAGACTTTCAAAGCTAGTCTTATTAAAGGTTTTAGTCATCAACCAGGCGTGGATAATGATGATACCTTTTTCAGTGGCTATGCTTAAGTCCATCCGGATCCTACTTGCCACGGCTACATACCATGACTACGATATCTGGTGGTTGGGTGCCATGATTACTTTTCTAAATAATGATTTAGAAGAGAACGTCTATAAGAACACAGCCAGAGGGCTTCGTAAACAGTGGGAGCAGCGGAAACGTGTGCAAGATTGCTTTACAGAATAAAGCAGGCATCGCGGAGTTGGAACGTCTGTTTTGATGTAATAGTCAAAATGTTTGACTTCATCAAAATAGTAGATGAACCTTGTATATACAAAAAGGTAGTAGAGAGTAAGATGGTCATCCTCGTATTGTACGTGGACAACATACTCTTGATAAGAAAAGAGTTTCCTATGCTACGCACGGTCAATCTCCGCTTATCACATGGATTCTCCATATAGGATAAAGATGATACCTCCTAAATCCTGAGATTTGGGTCTATGTAATAGATCTAAATGGATGTTGGGATTCTCACTAGCTATAGTAAGATAGTATCAATCGTTCCTGGGGAGAATCACTGGAAGTGTTCCAGGGTGATAAGGACGACTGAATGTCAGTCACAGGCATTGTCTTCACCCTCAGTGGAGGGACGGTATGTTGGAAGAGTTCCAAGCTAGATACCGTGGCAAACTAGACGATAAAGGCTAGTAACATCGCTATTAAAGATACTACCAAAGAGGCAGTTTGGGTGTATATTGGTTCATATGATGAACTAGGTTCCTACCATTGTATGACAATGGAAGTGTGGCTTTGGCCCAGGAACCCCGGTCCCATCAGCGACCCAGACATATTCTGAGGTAGTATCACCTGATCATGGAGATAGATGTTCTCCACGGTGATCGAGGTTAGGAGAGTAGACTAAGAGGACAACACGGTGGATCCACTCACAAAGGCTTTTTCCCAGAGAGAGACTTATATGGGATGGTTGAGTATGTGATACTGCAACCACTGTTACAGATGGCCCTAGTGCAAGTGGGAGATTATTAGTTATATGTATGCTCTAGAGGCCATTACTGTACATTGGATGTATATTGTAGTGGATGCTGGGACATATATAAGTAGGACTTTCTTGCTCGACATGATAGTACGCTATCTGGTTTCTCTTTATCTTAACATGTATACTTTCTGTCTCTCTGATTACATGTTGATAAAGCCCTTAGGATGTGTACTCGACTTCCAGGACTATGATGCAGATCATACTAGTGGGGCCTGGGTAGTCCATGAGTACATCCTTCAATATTCCTAGTCGTGGGAATATCGAGACGGGACATCGATATTCCAGAGTAGACTAGCGCATATCTTCTTGACCCATATGATGGGCGATGGATGATCCCATATCCATTGGTGTTTGACATCAGAGATGGTATGCGGGTGCTCAGTGGAGACTGGGTATACTGAACGGACTCGCCGAGAACTCCCATATGGTATTATACCTTACGTCAGATGGCAGTTCTCTGGTGACACTGGTGCAGCTTAGTCTGTTGACCCGAGATCGTCATAGAGTCTTGTGTGTCTCCCACTGTGCTTTGATTTCCACCCTACCACGGCTCTAATGAGTCGTGCAAACAGGTGGTTTTTGGGTACAGTCCCGATTCACATGGAGGCAATGAGCGATAGGAGGGGATTCGTCTCTCCCGGTATTGGGGGTTGATTTTGCGCTATGCTCGACTGGCCATAACAGGAAATCCCTGGCCAGGGTTGCAGTGACCTACTGGTAAGTGTTATCAGTAGTTTCACACATGTCATGGACTTCATGTCAGCATGACTTATCAAGCTATTGGGGTCTGACGTTTACCACCCCTAGGCGAGATATGCGACATATCAGACGAACAGACCGGACTGTATGGTAAGTGTTACTGGTTGGATTCATAGGAGTGTGAGCGGGCTTGCTCGTCGATCTTATGATCGTTCAATACCCGGGTGGCCGTTACGTTTAGCAGACCGCTTGCGGCTTGTGGGTGTTTGATATGATCATCACCTGCTGCCGGCGTATTGACGAGTCTTTAGAGTCCTACACAGAGGTTTCCTGGCTCAAGCGGAACGAAATAGGAGTGCATATGAGATATGTGCTGGACCGAGAATAATGCGTGTACGTGATACCGTATTCCATTCTCGCGATGAATGTATCGATTAGGTTATATGCGATATAATCTAGTTGTCGAATCAAGGATTGATTCGATAAGCCGATACATAGGATACTAGTCGGTTATATGCGATATGACCGGATCGTTAAATCAAGTGTTGATTTAATGATTTAATGTATAATTATATATTTGATATATTACTTTGCATTAATTAGTATTGGTTCACTTTGAATGGTTTTTCTCACTTGAATATCACAAGTTGTATATGTGATATACTTTTGTGCACTTGATTGTATCATGTTTGATGATACATGTTTACTTGGTTAAGTGTAAAGAATTAAATCTTGGTTAAGTTAATGATTAGGGTTTTCTTTTTCTTACTTATTTATTTATTTATTTATTTTGGAAAAGATAAGAAATGAAATGGTTGCTAGTTTTGTTTTTCTTTGAAGCTTCTTGAAGCTTTGACTAAAGTGACCATTTTGTCTCATACTTAACCCTAACCATTCCACTTAACCTTAGTACATTCTCTACACCTAACCAAGGTTAGAAAATGATAAGTGTTGATTTTATTTTCTATTTTTAATAACACTTATGATATTCTTTCTTCTTCATCTTCATCTTCATCAAAAAGAAAGCTTGCTTCATCAATGGCAAGTGAAGAAATCAAGTGAGAAATCCAATTCTAAAGTGAACCCACTTCCTATTTCTTCATCCTCTACCTCTTGCCAAGTAGTATAGGGTGTTTTCTTCACAAGTTTCACGACTTGGTGAAGTGGGAGTTTGATCTTGTGATGCCTCGACGTAGATCATCTTCGGCATCGAAGCCGACGACCAAGCCCGCCCATTTCTCCGATGAAGACGATGCTAGAGTCCGGGATCCGATTTGGACAGCGGAGGGACATCATCGCGGAGCTTAGGAAGTGGTGGATCGGATCTACAAAGGTTGTAGCCCCTTTCCTTTTAAGTTAAAGTCGTTAACTTGCATCGCATAGCCTATAAATCTAGTTAACGATCCGTATTAGGGTTTGTAGGCACATGTAAAATTTGAATTAGCCATGTTTGATGCCTTGTGAGACTTCATTAGTGTGCCTAGGAACCCTACACAAGCTAGATCCACTTCTCACTGTAAGCACGCATACTCAGGTCGTCAGAGCGACACGATAGCAATATATATATATAGATACAAGTGGTAACTCGTGCAATAATAATGGATATGAACCAGTAATCATGAAATAATGGCGTGAACATGAAATAGCAAATGCAGGTAGCTAATAGAGCAGGTAAACAGTAGAACAGTAAACAATATGGCAAGTATGTTGAATCAGTAAGTAATGCATGTCAATGTCACTAACCCTATCAGTCTCTAAGTCTCACTGTAAAAGTCACTAAACCTATCGTCAGTCCAAGTGTGAGAGTCTACCACTCGTGAGTATCCCCCATCCAAGGGTAGGACCCAAGGACAAGGGAACACGGGCCCGAAACACGCACGATAATAATCGGTAATATCCCCATATATCTCCATATATCTCCATATGTGCCGACATGGGACTCCCGAGATTCTGTTGAACTCACACTCAAACTACCCCAGACACCGTGGTCTACATCAAACGCTAACCATAAACCCAAATACCCGTCGGTCCATGACAAGTCTACGCGAGAACTGGAGACAGAATCTCCATCAAGCATGTCTCGACTGTTACCCAAGATAAATGGACAGTGTTTGGTGCCTTACCTGTGACACCCATACAAGTGCTTCCATAATTGTCCCATACCAATTATAGTCACACTTATACACGTCCCACAGACGTCGACAATGCAATAAATCAATAAGGTCCACTGATTGTGTACAAGTACGTGTCACTTTCACTTATCCATCCATACTTAAACGCTAACGTATTTGCCACAATCAAACACTAATACCTAACACTGGGTAATGCACATGATCACTAGGTTATCAATGCAATGACAGATATGTAAAATGATGGGAATACAGTAATTGAGGCATGATTAAGATATGTAATTGAGGCATGATTAAGATATCATCAATCGGTGTCCTACCACTTGCATAATTTATCATAAATCATACATGCCAAATTTAGCAAAACAATGTAAAGGGGGTAAGCAGTAGGTTTGATTATATACCCATAAAAATTGGTTTCATGTTAATCGGGTTTCAGGATCACTAGATATAGCCATTTCATTTTAAGCGTTCGCTGCAGGAAATTTAGTTTCTGAACCGAACGTCCGTTTCGCGACACAATTATCACCTTGTTGGGATCAGAATTTAGCGACGCTACAGTTTAATGAAATTTGGGTTTTTCAATAGGGTTTCCAACGCACTAGACAGATTCTCAATCGAATCTCTACGTCAGATGTTATTCACTGTTCCATGATAGGGTATCAGCTCTGTTTCTATTTGGGACTGCCATACGTCCTGTCCGTTTAAATTACATTTTAAATAGTAAACGACGATAAAAAGGGGTGAAATCACTTGTGTTATTTAGCTAACAGTTTCATCTTCAATAAGGTATAGGGTTTCGCAATATAAAAGTTCAGACAGCAAGGTAGTAAGCCTTACGAGATAGAATCAACAGAGCTGCTATGGACTGCAATCCAGGGCCGCTCTCCGAACCAGCTCCAGTCATATTTTCAGTACAGAAACAATTAAAAACTTTTATAGGGTTCCAAGTCGTCGAGTCGAATTCGATTTGTGCCCTCGAACGCATCATTTAAATGTGTACACGATTAATTATGATTTTAACAAGTTTCAGACGCGGGAAATATTCAGTTTTAACGGGTGTAATTGGGGGTGATCGTTCAAGCCAGTAACGATTATATTTTCCAGTCAAATTTCACCATAATGTTCATTGCCACCCGGGCCAGCATATATAATCATGTTCCATCAGTTTAATAGAAGGTTTTCGTTCGGGTTTGCATCAAGCACTTGTGTCATATAGGTTTTCACGAACCGTAAACATGGAATTAATAGTATTTTGAAATATAACGGTATAATCTAGCATGTAGCAAGTAGGGTACTTGCCTGGAAACGTTTTGGAGACGTACGGCAGCGGCAACGGCATGAACGCACGACGAACGGCACGGTTTGGGTTCACGGCCTCGGCTCGCGTTTGGGCTCGTCGTCGAAGTTGCCCGGGGATGGCTCGTGATCACTGGAAGCGGAGTGGGGTGCTGTGAAGTTCCTGGGGACGTGCTGGGGTCGGCGGCGGTCGGCGGTGGTCACTCCGGCGATGGTGCAGCAAGGGGGTGAAGTTTGCAGCGAGGGGTACAGGGGCTGGCTCGTGGCGAGGAGGGGTTCTGGGTTTTGGAGGAGGTGATGCTGACGATGCAGAGGAGTCGACGAGGCAGTGGGGAGCTCGTCGGCGGCGAGGAGGCGTGCAGGGTTCGGAGCTCGGCTGCGGGGTTCGGTGTGCAGGCGAGGGGGTGTTGTGGAGGAAGGTAGCGGAGCTCGGGCTCATGGTGCATGGGGATGGTTCAGGGTGTCGTCAACGGTGTTGGTGATGCCGCGATGGTCGACGGAGTTGCAGGTGGTGATGCGGCACTCAGGTGGTTGATAAGGAGGCTCGATGGTGGGGTTTGTTGGATATATATGCCCTAGAGTCCTACATTGTATAGGATACTTGGGATATGTATGTACATGACAGTCTTGCTTGATACGATAGTACGCTATTTGGTTTGTCTTTATCTTAGCGTATGATATATTTTACTTGGTGTTTATATATATATATATATATATATGTGTGTGTGTGTGTGTGTGTGTGTGTGTGTGTGTGTGTGTGTTGATAAAGCCCATAGGGTGTTTGTCTGACTACCGGCGTTGTGATGGCAGTCATACTAGTGGGAGCTGGATAGTCAATAGGCACACCCTTAGATGTCCCTGGTCGTAGGAGTATCGAGACTGGGCATTGATACTCCGGAGTAGACTAGTGTATATATATCTAGACCCTGAGGAGGGGCGATGGATTGGTCCCGCAGCCATTGGTGGAGTGCACCTAAGATTGTATACAGATGCTCACTGGATGTGAGTACACCAGACAGGACTCGTCGAGAACTGACTGGATGGTATTATACCTAACGTCAGATAGCAGTTCTCAGGTGACATGTGTGCAGATGTCCGTTGACTTAAAGTCATCATTTGTCTCGTATGAGTTCCCACTGTGCTTTGATTATTACCCTACCACGGCTCAAAAGAGTCGTGCAAACAGGTTTTAGTTGGGCACAGTCCCGAGCCATGTGGAGGCAGTGAGTGACTGTTAGGGATTCGTCTCTCCCGGTATAGAGAGTTGATATCGCACGGTGATCGGTTGGTCATTACCATAAGTCCCTGGCCAGGGCTGATTGAGAATTACTGATAGATTGATCAGTGGATTCTCGGAAGGTGATAGAGCCACACCGACACGACTTGTACGGTTATTAGGGGTCTGACGTCCACTACCTCCCTAGACCATACATGCGATACTCTTAGACGAACAGACCGGACTGCGCGGATATTGTCACGGACAGGTTCAGTTGGATTTCGGATGGGTTACCTCATGGGCTTTCTTATCGACAACTACCTGGGGACCGTTACGTACAGCTAGTGCCGCTTGCGGTCTGTGGTTAAACCCACTGCCAGCGTAGTAGTCGAGTCTTTAGAGTCCCACACAGAGATTTCCCAAACCCAGGCGAAAAGATATAGAGGTCGTATGGTTTTACGACAAAGGTTCGGACGCATACGTGTTTAAACGCACGTACGACATTCGGACAGTTTTTACTAGCAGGCTTTGGTTTAAGCCAGATTCTAGTATCGGGTTATTGGATTTATACAGTCTGAAGTTTTTCCGTGTTTTCACGGATGCGAGGGGCGTTCTCGTAATTTCCGAGAAGCTTCTAGAAGGATGTGACATGAGGGGTTAAGGTGGCATTTTCATTAATTGCTTTAGTGACTCATTCATATGAATCATCATATCATTAAATGCATAATTAATGATCTAATGACTCACATGATGAATCACTCTCCTTGAATAAATGAAGCATGGTGAATAATCATTTAATTGATATTATTTGATAATTCATTATGTATCATATATTCAAGTGAGAAGCTTTTCATTCTTATTATCATCTCCACCTTCTCTCTCCTCAAGCTCTCTCTCCTTCACCAAACCCTAATCCTACCACTCATGAGTTGAGAACAAGGATTAGGAAAGAATAAACACTCCATAACCAATCTCTACATCATCTTAGTTCCTTTATTAGCAACTAGAGAAACTAAGTAACCTCAAGTTTAGAGGTTATAGCTTGGATTAGGGTTCTCGGGTGGATCTTCTATCACGGAAAGGAAGCTGAGGAGGACGTGGAGATCCAAGGAGGCCATAGAGATCGTAAAGACGAAGGACTAGAATTGTTTGGTATAATCTTTTAACATAGTAGCTTAGAACTCTATGCCTTTTGTTAAGTATTGTTTAGAAACGATCTTCGGTTAGTTGATGTTCGCTTTATAAACATGATTGTTTTTCAAATTTCCGCCTCCCCGCAACTCGTGGGGTGTTTCACATCAACTTACAGTGGTATCAGAGCCTCACTAAACAATAATTAACTCACTTCCAAAGTCGTATGAATTTCGAACGGAAAACAAACCGGAAAAAACCCCGATATCATGAAGTTTCTGTCGATTTTATAATGAAGTCCAAAATTTTTCAGGGACCTCCAGAATGACCAGCATGAAAATATAAGAACACACAAGAAAAATGGGTTCCTGAATCGGCCAAAGCGCCGGGGAACCGCGGCAGATCCCACCGATATGCCGCGGTTCTGCCGCCGAGTTGGGTCCGATTCAGCCCAGTTTTCTTCTGTGCCTTCTTTGTGATATTTGGGATTTTCTGGTATGATTTTATTTTTGCTCAGGTTTCAGATTTGCAGAGAAGTATTGGAGAAAAATTTAATGTGTTTAATCGATCGAAATTATACGGTGTTTTCCTGTTTGATTATATCTGTGAAATGTTTTATGTGTTCGTAAACCTTCCCTAACTGCTAGTATGTCGGTTGGCAAGGGGTTGTACATATCTGTGATGTTATATATTACTGTTTGTGTATATAAACTGTATTGGACTGTTGTGGTGATTAGCCGGGTTTTGTGATGGGTTATTGTATTAATTCATTCGATGTAATTGTAATAAGTTGTAATATTATTTCGCGGGGCACATCCAAGTTGCGGTTGTAGCCACCGTTGTATTATTTCTTTTTGCTGTTTTTGCTCCTAGAATAGACCCAAGGTGGGGTGCACAAACTACCGGGTATTTTGAAGTGTTGAGGTAGACCGCTTCACTTCTGGTACTTGGCGGGTAGTTTGCCGTACCCGTAGGGGTCTGGGGTGGGGTAAATGGTTATTCATCACAACTGTGTAATCCGTATTTCGTTGCAGGCTCAAAAGAAACGCGGATTGCTTGCAAATCCAATATTGTTTATCTGTGATCTGGAATGCCTATTATTGCGTCTGACGAATGTACAATATCTATATATGATAGCTATTTAGACGTCACTTATGTTTTACACCCGTGCTAGCCCAGCCCCCGCTCTGTCGTTAGTTAAGTAACCTAACGGGTGATGACGGGACCAAGTGGCGAATGCGGATGGCATAAGAGGAGGTTGTATTTTCGTTGTTATCTGTAATGATAGGTTAATTGATGGGACGCATTATTATTAATGCAAAGAAAATAAAACCTAAACTGAATCGTTGGAACAATTTCTAAAACCACTCGGTTTTCTTGAAAAAGCAAATTTTAAATGCGGAGCTTAAACCACTCATTTTAAATAAAAGCTATCTCTGTTCTTTCGATCATATCAAGTTCATTATGTTAACGGTTTTTTGCCAAAAACCAGCCGTAACCCTCCATCGTTTCAGATAGACAGCACATCGTATTCATGCTATGCTTGTTGGCCTACGTCAAGGTATAGTGTATGGTAGCAGTGTGTGTTCCTATTTGTTGCATAGATAGATGCATTAGTTTAATACAGACGTACACCTTGTTGGCCTACGTCAAGGGCTTGTACGATGTACTTAAATTGATCAGGACAACGACAGGTAGAACTTGACTTGCGTCTTATGACTTGTTGGCCTACGTCAAGGTATATAAGAGCTTGGGATAAAAATCACATCGGGAGTTTCAAACATAAAGGAAACTTGCAGATTTAGCATACCTTCTGGAGTGTGGTGACTAGAGTGGTTTCCATCTAGGGCATCATGCAATGATAGTTGGATCCCGATCCCACTGATTAGTAGGATTACTCTCGGGAATTTTTCTCACTTAACAATCAATGCTATAAACCAAGTAGGTGACTAGAAAAGTGTTCGAGGGGCTACGCCTCCAGGGAAAAGAGGTTATTTAATTAAGGAACTTCGCGAAAGCGTTGGAAAACCTCCCTCGAAGTACCAACACCAGCCTGGCTGAAAGGTTAAGCAAGTTACGTGACGTGTGATTAAATCCTGACTAGTTCTTCTTTTAGGTTTTGAAGAAGGATTTGAGGAAACAGTGGGAGCCATCCTGTTTAGATATATTAAAAAACCAATCTAAACTTGCAAGAGCATATGCTGAGTGTTTTCTTTTCTCTCTCTCTGGCAGCTACCATGACTGGATTAAAACTATTACTTGAAAAAAATATGCTGACCGGGCAGAACTATAAAGATTGGCTAAGGAACGTCAATATTGCACTGACTTATGACAAAGTAGCATATGTTACCACCGCTGTTCCTCCCTTTATCCCAGGACCAGATTCCTCAGTTGTGGACAGGGAAGTTCGCAAAACCTGGGATCTAGACTGTGAGCAGGCTAAGTGTATCGTGCTGGCATCCATGAACAATGAACTCCAGAAACAGCACGAGAGTATGGATATTATATCCATCTTTCTCCATGTCAAAGAGTTGTATGGAGAGCACTCACGTATCGCAAGGTACGAAACCTCAAGGAAACTCTTCCAGATGAGGTTAGCTCCAGGATCGCCTGTAGGAGAGCACGTCCTCAAAATGACCAGCCTCATTGAGGAACTCACAAACTTGGGATGCGTGCTAGAGAACGATTTGTATATCGACTTGATTTTGCAGTCCCTTCCCCACACCTTCTCTCAGTTCGTGCTGAACTTCAACATGCACGAAATGGAAGCGGATCTTCCAAAGCTCCTCAATATGTTGAGGGTAGCAGAGACCTCCTTGAAAAAGGAGAAGACCCCCGTTCTGTATGTTGGCCAATCATCTTCTTCTAAATCAAAAGCGAAAGCTAAAGGGAAGAAGAAGATGAAAGCCACCAAACCGAAAGGTGGGGTCAAGAAGGTACAGGGAACGAACAAGGCAGGAAGGGTGAAGACAGAAAAGAACGAATGCTTCTATTGTCACAAACAAGGGCACTGGAAGAAGGATTGTCAGGCCTTCAAAGCCAAGGACATGAAGCAAGCAGTTGCTTCTACTTCAGGTGTGTTTGTTATCGAAAATTGTCTTTTAGTAAACTCTACATCATGGATACTTGATACCGGTTCTGGTTCTCATATCTGTAATTCATTGCAGGATCTGAGAAATAGTAGAGTGCTGGGGACAGGAGATATGACTCTCCGGATGGGCAATGGAATGCATGTAGATGCAATTGCAACAGAGGAATATCACCTAGGGTTGACTAGTGGACACATTTTGCTGTTGTACAGCTGTTTTTGTATTCCCAGTATGTTGTGTAATATTATATCAGTATCTTTGTTATCGAATGAAGGATATAGTTTTGCGCTTGAAAGAAATGTTATGAACATTCACCTAAATCAAGAACTGATTGGGTATGGCACACTGGAAAACGGCATATACATACTTAATCAACCTCAAATTTTCAATATTCAAAACACGCGTAAAAGAAAGGCTCCAGATTCGAATCAAGCCTTCCTATGGCATTGTAGCCTTGGTCATATAAATGAAACAAGCTTGACTAAATTACATAAAGATGGATATTTAGATCCGTTTGAATATTCATCATATCCAACTTGTCAATCATGTATCAAAGGAAAAATGACCAAATCTCCGTTCACCGGACACGGAGAAAGAGCCACTGAACTCTTGGGACTTGTACACAGTGATGTATGTAGTCCGATATCTACGCATGCACGAAGTGGTCACTCCTACTTCATCACTTTTACTGATGACTTCTCTAGGTATGGACATGTGTTCTTAATGAAGCATAAATCCGAGGCTTTTGAGAAGTTTAAGGAGTATAAAAATGAAGTAGAGAAACAAACTGGTAAAAGCATCAAGACACTTCGATCTGATTGAGGCGGAGAATACTTAAGTACCAGTTTCCTTGAATGCTTAAAAGAGAATGGAATTCTCTCTCAGCTTACTCCGCCTTATACACCTCAGCATAATGGTGTATCAGTAAGGAGGAATCGCACTCTGTTAGACATGGTGTGTTCAATGATGAGTAGTGCTGAGTTGCCACTTTCCTTCTGGGGATTTGCTCTAGAATCAGCAGCATACCTATTAAATAGAGTTCCGACTAAGTCTGTGCCTACCACTCCATATGAAATGTGGAGCGGAAAGAGGCCATATCTCAAGTATATCAAGATATGGGGATGTCCGGTATATGTTAAAAAGCATAAACCAGACAAGCTCGAGGCACGATCGGTTTTATGCAAGTTTGTAGGATACCCCAAGCATTCAAGGGGGTATATGGTCTACCACACTGAAGAACAAAAGGTGTTTGTCGCTCGTCACATTGTCTTCTTAGAAAGCGAATTTCTTGCAAAAGAAATTAGTGGGAGCGCGGTAGAGTTGGAAGAAATTCCAGAACCTCAAACTGCTACCGAGGACTTAGTAGAACCTCAGATTTCAATAGAACATGACGAACCGACGCCGCTCCACAGATCTAATAGGCTCTCTCATCCTCCTAAAAGATACTATGGTTTTCTTCTAAATGGGGATCGAGAGGATTGCATCATCAATGATGATGAGCCTACTAGTTTTCAGCAGGATATTACGAGTAGTGACTCGATGAAATGGCTGGATGCTATGAGATCCGAAATGGAATCCATGTACACCAATAAAGTATGGACTTTAGAAGTTGCTCCTCCTGGAGTAAAACCAGTTGGATGCAAATGGATCTTCAAGAAGAAGATTGGTGCATTTGGACAAGTGGAAACCTACAAAACTAGACTCGTAGCAAAAGGTTTTCGTCAAAGACCAGGACTGGACTATGATGAAACCTTTTCACCTGTAGCTATGCTTAAATCCATTCGGATCCTGCTTGCGATTGCTGCCTTCCATGACTATGAAATCTGGCAGATGGACGTAAAAACAGCTTTTCTAAATGGACATTTAGAAAAGAGTGTTTACATGGATCAACCAGAAGGTTTCTTAGACAGTGGGAGCAGCGGAAGAGTCTGCAAGTTGCTTAAATCCATTTATGGATTAAAGCAAGCATCGCGGAGTTGGAACATCTGCTTTGATGAGACAGTCAAAGAGTTTGACTTTATCAAAAATGTAGATGAACCATGTATTTATAGGAAGATTGTAGAAAGAGCAGTAGTCTTCCTCGTTTTGTACGTCGACGATATACTACTAATAGGGAATGATATCCCTATGCTACAATCAGTAAAGCTCTTCTTGTCACAGAAATTCTCTATGAAAGACTTGGGAGATGCATCGTACATTCTGGGCATTAAGATCCATCGTGATAGGTCTAATAGAATGTTGGGACTTTCACAGTCCAGGTATATAGACACTATACTAAAAAGATTTAGTATGAAGATTCCAAGCGCGGCAATATGCCCGCTTGTCACGGAATCACCCTCTCCAAAGAGATGTCTCCAAAGACTGATGAAGAGAGGGCTCGCATGAGCATTATACCCTACGCTTCGGCGGTAGGATCAATAATGTATGCGATGTTATGTACCAGACCGGATGTAGCTTACGCACTTAGTGTGGTAAGCAGGTATCAGTCTGACCCAGGTGAGAAACATTGGATAGCGGTAAAGAACATTCTCAAGTACCTGAGAAGGACTAAGGAGATGTTCTTGATTTACGGTAATGGGGACCTCCAGGTAGAGGCTTTTACCGACTCCGGCTTCCAAAGTGACAAAGATGATTCTAAATCCATTTCGGGTTTTGTGTTTACCCTCAATGGAGGGGCAGTATGTTAGAAGAGTTCCAAACAGAATACCGTCGCAGACTCAACTATGGAAGCTGAGTATATAGCTGCTAGTGAAGCCGCAAAAGAGGCTGTCTGGATGAGGAAGTTCATTTCTGAACTTCAAGTGGTTCCGTCCATTGCCAATCCAATACCTTTGTATTGTGATAACAATGGCGCTGTAGCTTTAGCGAAGGAACCAAGGTCCCATCAGAAATCCAGGCATATCTTAAGGCGGTTTCACCTGATCAGGAAGATCGTGGATCATCGGGAGATCGAGATACGGAGAGTGGACACAAAAGACAACACGGCAGATCCATTCACCAAGGCCATCCCTCAAGTGCAGTTCGAGAGGCTGTTTGAGATGTTGGGCATGCGGTACGCCAGTAACTGGATCTGGTAGAGACAGTGGGTACTCATTGCACCAATTATAGGCCTTAGTGCAAGTGGGAGATTGTTGGATATATATGCCCTAGAGGCCTACATTGTATAAGATACTTAGGATATGTATGTACATGATAGCCTTGCTTGATATGATAGTACGCTATTTGGTTTGTCTTTATCTTAACGTATGATATATTTTACTTGGTGTTTATATATATATATATATGTTGATAAAGCCCATAGGGTGTTTGTCTGACTACCGGCGTTGTGATGGCAGTCATACTAGTGGGAGCTGGATAGTCAATAGGCACACCCTTAGATGTCCCTGGTCATAGGAGTATCGAGACTGGACATTGATACTCCGGAGTAGACTTGTGTATACATATCTAGACCCTGAGGAGGGGCGATGGATTGGTCCCGCAGCCATTGGTGGAGTGCACCTAAGATTGTATACAGATGCTCACTGGATGTGAGTACACCGGACAGGACTCGTCGAGAACTGACTGGATGGTATTATACCTAACGTCAGATAGCAGTTCTCAGGTGACATGTGTGCAGATAGTCCGTTGACTTAAAGTCATCATTTGTCTCGTATGAGTTCCCACTGTGCTTTGATTATTACCCTACCACGGCTCAAAGGAGTCGTGCAAACAGGTTTTAGTTGGGCACAGACCCGAGCCATGTGGAGGCAATGAGTGACTGTTAGGGATTCGTCTCTCCCGGTATAGGGAGTTGATATCGCACGGTGATCGGTTGGTCATTACCATAAGTCCCTGGCCAGGGCTGATTGAGAATTACTGATAGATTGATCAGTGGATTCTCGGAAGGTGATAGAGCCACACTGACATGACTTGTACGGTTATTAGGGGTCTGACGTCCACCACCTCCCTAGACCATACATGCGATACTCTTAGATGAACAGACCGGACTGCGCGGATATTGTCACGGACAGGCTCAGTAGGATTTCGGATGGGTTACCTCATCGGCTTTCTTATCGACAACTACCTGGGGACCGTTACGTACAGCTAGTGCCACTTGCGGTCTGTGGTTAAACCCACTGCCAGCGTAGTAGTCGAGTCTTTAGAGTCCCACACAGAGATTTCCCAAACCCAGGCGAAAAGATATAGATGTCGTATGGTTTTACGACAAAGGTTCGGACGCATACGTGTTTAAACGCACGTACGACATTCGGACAGTTTTTACTAGCAGGCTTTGGTTTAAGCCAGATTCTAGTATCGGGTTATTGGATTTATACAGTCTAAAGTTTTTCCGTGTTTTCACGGATGCGAGGGGCGTTCTCGTAATTTCCGAGAAGCTTCTAGAAGGATGTGACATGAAGGGTTAAGGTGGCATTTTCATTAATTGCTTTAGTAACTCATTCATATGAATCATCATATCATTAAATGCATAATTAATGATCTAATGACTCACATGATGAATCACTCTCCTTGAATAAATGAAGCATGGTGAATAATCATTTAATTGATATTATTTGATAATTCATTATGTATCATATATTCAAGTGAGAAGCTTTTCATTCTTATTATCATCTCCACCTTCTCTCTCCTCAAGCTCTCTCTCCTTCACCAAACCCTAATCCTACCACTCATGAGTTGAGAACAAGGATTAGGAAAGACTAAACACTCCATAACCAATCTCTACATCATCTTAGTTCCTTTATTAGCAACTAGAGAAACTAAGTAACCTCAAGTTTAGAGGTTATAGCTTGGATTAGGATTCTCGGGTGGATCGTCCATCACGGAAAGGAAGCTGAGGAGGACGTGGAGATCCAAGGAGGCCATAGAGATCGTAAAAATGAAGGACTAGAATCATTTGGTATAATCTTTTAACATAGTAGCTTAGAACTCTATGCCTTTTGTTAAGTATTGTTTAGAAACGATCTTCGGTTAGTTGATGTTCGCTTTATAAACATGATTGTTTTTCAAATTTTCGTCTCTCCGCAACTCGTGGGGTGTTGCACATCAACTTACAGGGTTGTGTCCACGGGGTTATAGTGGAGAAGGAGGACGGCGGACGATGTCGTGGTGGCTCGTCATCATGGCTCCTGTAGCTATGAGGGGAGCAGCGGCAGTGGTGATTGTGGTTGGGGTCTCGGCTGTCGATGGGTGTGCTCGGGTGTGAGGGGTCAGCTTTGGGGTCGATGGTTGGTGGAAGTGGATGCGGGTGAAGGAGTGGGAGAATGAGAGTGAGGGGGGAGAGTTAGAGGGAGGCGCGCGCGTCGTGGGTGCGAGAAGCGGGGCATTGGCGAGGCTGGCGGCGATGTGGGGACGACGTGGGGCAGTAGGGGAAATCGAGCGGGAAAAAGAATTACGTTGGGGAGAAGGGATGAGAAAGGGTCGGGTCGGGCGCGAGGGGAGGATTCGTGGGCCGGGGAAGAGTGAAATAATTAAATGGAATTAGAGATCTGGGCCGGGCTTGGGAGTTTTGTTATTTGGTTTAAATAAATTTTGGTAAAGGGGAAAAGGAAGTGGGCTGAGTTTGGAGAATTTATTTAATTTGAAATTTGGTTTGGGCTGAGGTTTGGGTAGGAAATTAAGTAGAAATAGAAAAGAGATATGGAGAAGTGGGCCGGCTAATAAGAGGAAAAGAAAAATGAAAGGGAAAAGGGTTTAGGGTTATAAGGGTTTAGGAAAAGAAAATATGAAAGGGAAAAAGGTTAGGAGAAGAATTTGAAAGAATTGGGAAAGGAGTGGGCTGGGTTTAGGGTTTTTAAAATAATAAATAAATAATAGTTATAAAATAAATAAATTTAAGAGTAACAAAAATACGGATATTGATATATAAAAGGACTGGGTATTATATCATACCACCCTTACAAAAATTTCGTTCTCGAAATTTAAAATAAACGATAAGCTAATAAAATAGTATGCAAAAAGCTACGACATCGAACACTAACATATGGTGATTTAAAAAAAAACATCTAGGTAAAAACCGAAGGTCTGTATATGTATAAGAATGACGCAACTAAAACGATAAGTCTAAGTAAGTACAAGAAGATAAAATAGCAATAACAATCAACAGTGAAGGATTTGCCGATAGGCCAAAATATTTTAGAATAACTGTATCGATCAAACGATTTTAAAATAACTTAGAAACCCACGTGGTGAAACTAAGAGATATAGAGCAGAGGAAAATGCGTGATATATGGTTGCGCTATTGAAAATGTGAGGAATAGTAAAGTACTTAAAATGCATAAAACGGAAATAGTTAATAACACGCACCTTTGGATAAATACAAAATAATGAAAAATAAATATTCGAATAACGATGTCCCTAAAAGTAATTATGGTAAAAGGAGATAGTACAAGAAATGTATAGGGGCTAGCCAGGGTAGGGATTTCAAATGGAGTATGATCCAAAAAGTCGGGGTGCGTTATTTCATTTATTGTGTCAAAGAGACTGGGGTCGAGTCAGCACAGGGTGTAAGGGCGAACAGTAATGAATCTCGGGAGGGAAGAAATTTATGGGGAAGGAAAACAATCGATACGTCATGCGAATCAAAAATCAAAAGATTAGCGAACTCAAAAGTCTTATTATCATTCCAGAAAATTTCAAACAAGGTACACACGAAAGATAAAGAGTGGTCCTAAGCTATACATAGATTTATTTGGCCAGAGGAGACAAAGCTAAATCACGTTAGTCGCGGTTGTGGAAGTTCAGTAGGTTACGGTAGGCTTGCGCGCTCAGATAGGGGCGTCCATTCCCATATCGCCTCGCAGGGATCTCCACTGGAGGTTCTTCTGCCATGGGGTCTTCTTCTTCTGGCCCTTCTTCCTCGGCTGGAGCTTCTTCATCAAGGTCTGATTCTACGTGATTCTTTTCTGCTGGATCTTTCTCTATGGGATTTTCTTCCACTAGGTTCTCCATAGGGTCTTCCCCCCTGTATTTTCTTCTATCGGGTCCTCCTCGGGATCTTCCTCTATCGGGTTCTTTTCGGGTCTTCCTCTATTGGGTCTTCTTCGGGGTCCTCTTCATCGTTGCGAGATTCGCTGATTATGTCGACTTCTGGGGCTGCGAATCTCTCACCCTCGGAATCGCTGTTTCCGAAAATAACCTGTGGGCCGTTGATCTCGTCATCTGAACTTACCAGTATGTAGTTCAAGGAAACGCACGACCGCGTGTCCTCATCTCGAGGCGGCGCTGCTCTAGGGTGGGCCATGGCCTGAAAAGATAGAGTCATGATTATACAATGGGACACATTAAGAAGATAACCAAGGATATGATAGTACACGGAAGACATGTTGTAGGCAAGGACTGAAAAATCAAGATTTAGAATACTGATGCAATGAATAGTATAAGTAAAATGAGTGGGAAGGGGACGATACACACATCACAACTCAGAATTTTATTACATTCAACTAAAAGTTCAGCGGATACAAGATCTCAAACGAAAAGAAAATATTTACAAAGGTGTGACAACATTTTTATTAAAAGCAGAAATCGCGATAACTCTTCTTGGATTTCTTGACCGCTGTATTTTCGTCACGCGAGTTGAATCCTGCGCTGAGTCCGTACTATTCCTTGAAGCTTGAACTACGAAATAACCATCACTTAGCAGGAGTGGAGAATGTGGACGAACCTCCTACTTGTAGCTCCTTCCTTTTAGGGCAACCATTGACAAGGTGTTCGCTGGATCCGCAAATCAGGCACTGCCCTTTGGCACTGCGACAATCTCTCTGAAGGTGTCCTGGCTTCTTACAGTACCCACAACGTTGGGTCTTCCACTGCTTCCGTTGCTGTGGAACAAGTGGGCACTTCATCTTCACCTCTTTTCCTCGTCTAACAGGGATCCCTTTACGATTGGAGACTTCCGCTGGTGCCTGAGTCACCTGCTTTCTTAATCCTTCAGCTAATAGGTCGTTTGTTCGCTCCTGAGCTTCCTTCAGACTTTGCAGTGCATTCAGAATCTCTACGGTCTGATTCTGGGGAGTGGAGATAGAAGAAGAGTCGTTGGAAGACATGATCCTGAAACAACAATTTTGAGGACGATATAAGGCACAAGCTATAAGAATTAAAATACAATATGGATTAGGCAAGGAATCACGAATATCGGGTGCGGTGAAATTCAAACAAGTGGAAATCAACTGTAGAACTCCAAGTCATTCAAACAGAGTACAGTATTGTAACTATGCTGCAGTTCACAATTACAACCACGTAACTCTACTAAGTCACCCAAAATTCTAGTGGATGGATCAAAATGTATAGCAGAACACACTATGTGAATCAAGATTAAGAATAACAAATTTACAATCTAGACCGAAGGATGTCTTAGATTGCCAAGCACTACACGGAAACTGCAATCCCAATTGAAGCAAAACCTGGCTCTGATACTAACAAAACCATGTCACGCCTCATTTCCCAAAATACGGAATACGAGGGGTTGACAAGGCCAGCCATGCTCCTACGGTCAAGGAAATATCCTGCCGTAGTCACACTTTGGCCTCTAGCTTTACATGGTAATCAGTAATCAATGCACAGGTAATGAGAAATGCAGTGACTAAATCAAAACAGATACGAAAGAACTAACCAGATCGAGATCAAGAAAGTGTAGCTCTGGGTAGCTGATCAAGATGTCCGCGATGTCCTCGAGGTACGTCAGGTCCTGGTCCAAGCTAGATCCACTTCTCACTCTGAGCATGCTTACTCAGGTCGTCAAAGCGACACGATAGCAATATATATATATATATACAAGTGGTAACTCGTGCAATAATAATAGATATGAACCAGTAATCATGAAATAATGGCGTGAACATGAAATAGCCAATGCAGGTAGCTAATAGAGCAGGTAAACAGTAGAACAGTAAACAATATGGCAAGTATGTTGAATCAGTAAGTAATGCATGTCAATGTCACTAACCCTATCAGTCTCTAAGTCTCACTGTAAAGGTCACTAAGCCTATCGTCTGTCCAAGTGTGAGAGTCAACCACTCGTGAGTATCCCCCACCCAAGGGTAGGACCCAAGGACAAGAGAACACGGGCCCGAAACACGCACAATAATAATCAGTAATATCCCCATATATCTCCATATATCTCCATATGTGTTGGCATGGGACTCCCGAGATTCTGTTGAACTCACACTCAAACTACCCCACACCCCGTGGTCTACATCAAACGCCAACTATAAACTCAAATACTCGTCGGTCCATGACAAGTCTACGCGAGAACTGGAGACAGAATCTCCATCAAGTATGTCTCGACTGATACCCAAGATAAATGGACAGTGTTTGGTGCCTTACCTGTGACACCCATACAAGTGCTTTCATAATTGTCCCATACCAATTATAGTCACATTTATACACGTCCCACAGACGTCGACAATGCAATAAATCAATAGGGTCCACTGATTGTGTACAAGTACGTGTCACTTTCACTTATCCATTCATACTTAAACGCTAACGTACTTGCCACAATCAAACACTAATACCTAATACTGGGTAATGCACATGATCACTAGGTTATCAATGCAATGACATATATGTAAAATGATGGGAATACAGTAATTGAGGCATGATTAAGATATCATCAATCGGTGTCCTACCACTTGCATAATTTATCATAAATCATACATGCAAAATTTAGCAAAACAATGAAAAGGGGGAAAGCAGTAGGTTTTATTATCTACCCATCAAAATTGGTTTCACGTTAATCGGGTTTCAGGATCACTAGATTTGTCCATTTCATTTTAAGCGTTCGCTACAGAAAATTCAGTTTCTGAACTGAGCGTCCGTTTCGCGACACAATTATCACCCTGTTGGGATCAGAATTTAGCGACGCTAAAGTTGAATGAAATTTAAGTTATGCACTGTTCCATGATAGGGTATCAGTTCTGTTTCTATTTGGGACTGCCATACGTCCTGTCCGTTTAAATTACATTTTAAATAGTAAACGACGATAAAAAGGGGTGACATCACTTGCGTTATTTAGATAACAGTTTCATCTTCAATAAGGTATAGGGTTACGCAATATAAAAGTTCATACAGCAAGGTAGTAAGCCTTACGAGATAGAATCAACAGCCAGAGCCGCTCTGGACTGCAGTCCAGAGCCGCTCTCCGAACCAGCTCCCGTCATATTTTCAGTATAGAAACAAATAAAAACTTTTATAGGGTTCCAGGTCGTCGAGTCGGCTTCGATTTGAGGCCTCGAACGCATCATTTCAATGTGTACACGATTAATTATGATTTTAACAAGTTTCAGACGCGGGAAATATTCAGTTTTAATGGGTGTAATTGGGGGTGATCGTTCAAGCCAGTAACGATTATATTTTCCAGTCAAATTTCACTACAATGTTCATTGCCACCCGGGCCAGCATATATAATCAAGTTCCGTCAGTTTAATGGAATTTTTTCATTCGGGTTTGCATCAAGCACTTGTGTCATATAGGTTTTCACGAATCGTAAACATGGAATTAATAGTATTTTGAAATATAACAGTATAATCTAGCATGTAGCAAGTAGGGTACTTGCCTGGAGACGCATTGGCGATGTACGGCAGCGGCAACGGCACGAACGCGTGATGAACGGTACGGTTTGGGTTCACGGCCTCGGCTCGCGTTTGGGCTCGTCGTCGAAGTTGCCCGGGGATTGCCCGTGATCACTGGAAGCGGAGTGGGGTGCTGTGAAGTTCCTGGGGACATGCTGGGGTCGGCGGTGGTCGCTTCGGCGATAGTGCAGTAAGGGGGTGAAGTTTGCAGCGAGGGGTGCAGGGGCTGGCTCATGGCGAGGAGGGGTTCTGGGTTTTGGAGGAGGTGATGCTGACGATGCAGTGGAGTCAACGAGGCAATGGGGAGCTCGTCGGCGGCGAGGAGGCGTGCAGGGTTCGGAGCTCGACGGTGGGGTTCGGTGTGCAGGCGAGGGGGTGTTGTGGAGGAAGGTAGCAGAGCTCGGGCTCGTGGTGCACGGGGATGGTTCAGGGTGTCGTCAACGATGTTGGCGGTGCCGCAATGGTCGACGGAGTTGCAGGTGGTGATGCGACACTCAGGCGGTTGATGAAGCGGCTCGATGGTGGGGTTGTGGCCATGGAGTTATAGTGGAGAAGGAGGACGGCGGAGGACATCGTGGTGGCTCGTCGGCATGGCTCCTGTAGCTACGAGGGGAGCAGCGGCGGTGGTGATTGTGGTTGGGGTCTCGGCTGTTGATGGGTCTGCTCGGGTGTGAGGGGTCAGCTTTGTGGTCGATGGTTGGTGGAAGTGGAGGAGGGTGAGTGTAATACCCAGTCCTTTTGAATACCAATATCCGTATTTTTGTCACTCTCAAAATTTATTTATTTTATAATTATTATTTGTATTATTCTAAAAACCCAAATCCTAATCTAATCTCATAACTTTTAATTTTCCCTAACCCAAGCCCTCATTCCCTTCCTCTTTTATTATCCCCTTTCTTATTCATTTTTAGCCCAGTCGTTACTTTTCCCAAGCCCAAAGCCGGCCCACTCCTCTAATCCTTTTCTCATTCACTTAAAATTCCAAGCCCGGCCCCTTTCTTTTCCTTACTATCTTATCCCTTGGCCCGAGCCCATTTTCCCTCCCCAGCCCATTAAAATAACAATTATCCCACCTCATTTCTTTTAAATCCCTTCAAATCCAAACCCAAATCTCCTTTATAAATTCCTATTAAACCACCAAGTTAATGCCTCTTTAATCCCAATTAATTCCCCCCATTAATCCCTTTTAAAATCCTATTAATCACCACTTAACTCTCATTCATTCTATTCCCTCTCTCTCATCTTACCCATGTTCTTTCTCTCTAATTCCCCCCCCCCCCCCCTCTCTCTCTCTCAATTTCTCTAATTCTCTCTCTCTCTTTCTAATCCCCCCCCCTCTCTCTCTAATTCTCTCTTCCTCTCTCTCTAAATTTCTCTCCCTTTATCAGCATCTCACCCTCCCTCACATCAAATCAAGGAACATCGTGAAGCAGTGAAGAAAAGGAGGGCACGAAGAGCAGCTAGATCGAGTGAAATTGTCGGATTCCGAAGGACTGAGCCGGTGCTGCGTTCGTGGCGCGATCGTGCTGATACCACTGCAGTATTATTGTCGACACATTTCCAGGCAAGTTCTCTACTTGCTACATGCTACTTTATGATAATTACAAATTACAATCGTGTATACCCCATATTTTACTTTTCTGTTAAATATTATGTCGCAACTGTTCGATGCATGTTCTCAATGGAAATCATCATTTAAATTGGCGGAATTCAATTGTATAATCTGGCCCGTATGGATATGAATCTAGTGTGTGAATTTCGTTGGAAAATATGACCGTTAATGACTAAAACGACTACCCCCAAATTTACCTGTAAAACTGGAAATTCCCCATACCTGAAAACCGTTAAAATCACCATAAATTATATACATACTGGAATGTTCTGTTCAAGGGCTTAAATCGAAGCCGACTCGACGATCTATAACCCTATACAAGTTTCTAATTGTTTCTGTACCTAAACTGTGACAATATTTGGATCGGAGTGCGACTCTGGACTGCAGTCCAGAGCGACTCTGTTTACTGTGTGCTGTCCCGTGATGAGCACCACACTGTTTCCTTAACTCGTAGGTTGCCGAACTCCACTGTTTATAAAAGGTGAAACTGTTAGCTAGGTAACACAAGTGGTTTCATTCTGTTTCGTCATCGTTTACTATTTAATCTGTAATTTAAAAGATCGGGACGCATAACAGTCCCAACAGAATCAGAATTGACATACTAGTATTAAACAGTGTATATCTCCTGACATACAGATGCGATTGAGAATCCGTCTGTTGCGTTGAAAACCTTACTGAAAACCCTAGATTTCATTCAACAGTAGCATTGCTAAAATCTGATCCCAATTGGAATTAAAATGCGTTGCGAAACGGACTTCTGATTCTGAAACCGGATTTCCAGCCGCGAACGCTTAAAATGAAATGGCTATAACTAATGATCCGGGAATCCGATTGGCATGAAACCAAATTCGCTGGATAGATAACTGAACATACTATTTATTCCCCGTTCATCGTTTCACTAAACTGTAACCGTATAATTTATGATATATTATTCAAGTAGTAGATTACTAATTCATGACATCCTAAACATGCTTTATATATCATGTCATACACATGTCACTGCATTGATAACCTAGTGATAACGTGCATTTACCTAGTGTTAGGTATTAGTGATGATTGTGGCAAGTACGTTAGTGTTCGTGTATCAG
This sequence comes from Agapanthus africanus, assembly GCA_030015575.1. Lineage (NCBI taxonomy): Eukaryota > Viridiplantae > Streptophyta > Magnoliopsida > Asparagales > Amaryllidaceae > Agapanthus > Agapanthus africanus. Next base: position 712,651,131 of record CM057342.1, read on the forward strand.
TGAATAAGTGAAAGTGATACGTAGTTGTACACAATCAGTGAACCTTATTATTCTATTGCATTGTCGACGTTTGTGGGACGCGTGTACGTGTGACTATAAGTGGTATGGGACACTTATGGAAACTCATGCACGGGTGTCACAGATAAGGCACCTGACACTGCCATTTATCTTAGGTATTAGTCGGGACGTGCTTAATGGAGGTCCTGCCTCCAGTTCTCGTGCAGACTTGTCACCGACCGATTGGTATTTAGGGTTATGGTCAGTGTTTGATGTAGACCACGGGGTGTGGGGTAGTTTGAGTGTGAGTTCAACAGAATCTCGGTAGTCCCATGCCGGCTTATATATTTAGGGAGATATATGGAGATTTACAGGGTACATGATTATTACCGTGATATACATGTTGGGCCCGTGGTCCCTTGCCCTTGGGTTCTACCCTTGGGTGGAGGACACTCGCGAGTGGTTGACTCTCACACTTGGACTGTCGTTAGGCTTAGTGACCTGTACAGTGAGACTTAGAGACTGATAGGGATACTGGCATTGATATATCTTACTGACTGTGTTGACATACGTGGCATATCATTCCACTGCTTTTACTGTTCCGCTGCATTGATTACTGCATGTTCATACCCATACTGCCATTGATCTACTGTTATATATAACTATTATCACTGCTAGAATTGTCACATGATTTTATATATTATATTGCTATTGTGTCGCTCTGACGACCTGAGTATGCATGCTCATTGTGAGGAGAAGATTTAGCCTGGACCTGGACTAGACGCACATCACGGACATCTTGTTTAGCTATCCAGAGTTATATCTTTTGTTTCTCATCAGGTCAGTTCATTTTACTGTTTTGTTCCAGTTACTGCATTTCTCATTACCTGCGCATTATTTACTGTTTACCATGCAAAACTAGAAGCCGAAGTGTGACTACGGCAGGACACTTCCTTGACCGTAGGAGCATGGCTGGCCTTGTCAACCCCTTGTATTCCGTATTTTGGGAAGCGGGGCGTGACATGGTTTAGTTGGTATCAGAGCCCAGGTTGCTTCGATTGGGATTGCAGTTTTCCGTGTAGAGCTTGACAATCTATGACATCCCTCAGTCTAGATTGTAAACTTGATATCCTTGATCCTTATTCACATTGTGTATCCTGTTATCCATCCGTTAGGGTTTCAGGCGACTTGGCAGAGTGACGAGGTTGTAATTGTGAACTACCTCATAGTTACAATACTGTACCCGGTTTAAGTGACTTAGAGCCCTACAGTTGATTTCCACTTGTAATGAATCTCATCACATCTGATATTCTTGAATCCTTGCCCAATCCGTATTCTATTTTGATTCTTATAGCTTGTGCCTTATATCGTCCTCAAAATTATTGTTTCAAGATCATGTCGTCCAACGACTCTTTATATATCTCCACTCCCCAGAATCAGACCGTTGAAATTCTGAGGGTACTGCAAGGTTTGAAGGGAGCCCAGGAGCGAACGAACGACTTATTAGCGGAAGGACTGAGAAGGCAGGTGAATCAGGCACCAGTGGGAGTCTCCAGTCGTAAATGGATCCCTGTTAAACGAGGAAAAGAGAAGAAGATGAAGCGCCCATTTGTTCCTCGAGACAGAAGCAGAAGAAGACCCAATGTTGTGGGTACTGCAGGAGGCCAGGATATCTTCAGAGGGATTGTCACCGCGCCCAGGGGAAATGCCTGATTTGCGGATCCAACGAACATCTTATCAACGGTTGCCCTAATAGGAAGGAGCTACAAGGAGGCAGTTCACCCACACTCCCCACTCCTGCTAATTGATGGATATTTCGTAGATCGAGCTTCAAGGATAGTGTGGACCCAGCTTAGAATTCAACCCATGTGACGAGATTGCAGTGGTCCAGAAATCAAAGAAGAGTTATTATGTTTTCTGCTTTCTATAATAATGTTGTTACCCCTTTTGTAAAAATTTCCTTTCGTTTGAAATCTCGTATCCGTCGAACTTTTAGTTGAATGCAATAAAACTTCAAATCATGATGTATGTATCATTCACTTACTTTCCCCCTTATTTATACTAATCATTACAGCAGCATTTTTATTTTTGATTTTTCAGTCCTTGCCTACCGCATATTTTTCTTGTACTCTGTATACTGGGTTATTTACTCAGTGTGTCCCACTATCTAATCATGACTCTTTCTTTTCAGGCCATGGCCCACCCTGGAGCAGCGCCGCATCCAGATGAGGATGCGCAGTCATGTGTTTCCTTAGACCGCATGCTGGTGAGCTCGGACGACGAGATCAACGGCCCCCAGGTCATTTTCGGACACAGCGATTCCGAGGACGAAGGAGACGCCGCCCCAGAGGTTGACATGATCGGCGATTCCGACGAGAAGGAAGGAGACCCTGAAGAGAACCCGATAGAGGAAGATCCCGAGGAAGACCCGATAGAAGAAAATCCAGCGGAGGAAAACCCCGTGGAAGAAAATCCAGAAGAAGAAAATCACATGGAATCAGACCTCGATGAAGAAGCTCTATCCGAGGAAGAAGGACCAGAAGATCAAGACCCTGCTGTGGAAGAACTCCCAATGGCGATCCCTGCGAGGCGATATGGGAATGGACGTCCCTATCTGAGCGCGCGAACCTACCGCAATCTGCTGAATCTCCACAACCGCGACTGACGGGATTCCTTTTTGATGTTGTCTTTCTGGCCAAATAAAACTGTGTATAGTTTAGGGACACCTTTCATCTTTAAGAATGCTTTGTTTAGGATTTCCTGGAATGAAATAAATTGCTGAGTTCGCTAATCCTTTGATCTTCTTAATTCCCTTAATGCTTGATTATTTCTTCTATACAATTATTTTCCTACTGAGATCTGTTCACCCCTACTCCTTACATTGTTCTAACCCTCACTGAGATTAACTAGTACCACACCCGATCTTTTAGAGGTCCACCCTCCATCCTCCGTCCGTACCTCGCTTGAGATCCTTCTGAGAGGAGAAAATTTTAGGAAAATTTCCAAGTTCGCTAACCCTTCAAATTTTGATTCGTGTGATGTATCGACTGTTGTTTCCCCCATACTTTTCCTCTTTTATTTCTTTGTTGCTCAACCTTACTTCCTGTGCTGACCTGATCACAGTCTCCTTGATCTTCAGCCTAAAGCCGCCACACACCGACCTTCTGAATGAGCCACACTTCTTTGTAATCACTACCCTAACCAGCCCTAAATCTCTTTGTGTTTTCCTATTACCCTAAATATTTATATGGGCATTATTACTCGAAAATTTGGTTTTCATTATTTTATATTTATCGAAGAGTGTGTGATATCGACTATTCCCGTTTTACGCATTTCAAGTACTCCACTACTAGCTTTCACATTACTTTCAGTAGCGCAACCTTACACCGCGCATATTTTGTTCCATGTTTCTTATTTTCACTATATGAGTTTTCTAAGTTATTTTAAAACTATTTGATCGATACACTATCCTAAAATGTTTTAACCTACCGACAAATTTTTCACTACTTTATCATCGTTACTATATTTTCGGGTGTTGTGGCTATGTTTACTATTATAAATGATTGTGTCTTATACTTATTACTTCTACCTTGATATACTTATATGAGTACACATTTGGGTTTCGATTTTTATTGAACACGCCTTGATTATTTTTGTTCGTTATTGTTATCGATATGCTCGTGTACTTGTAGTTCGTCCTTATAGTTGTTCCTGCAGTATACTTATTTAAATCCACCCTTTTGTATGTTGTTCTTGCATATATACATCTTCAAAAAAAAAAAATTCCACCCGTTTTAAGTAAACCATTATGAGTTAGTTTGTGATATGGTAGCTTTCGCTTTTGATTTTACAACTTATCGTTTAGTTTTAAATTTCGAGGACGAAATTTTTATAAGGGTGGTATGATGTAATACCCAGTCCTTTTGAATACCAATATCCGTATTTTTGTCACTCTCAAAATTTATTTATTTTATAATTATTATTTGTATTATTCTAAAAACCCAAATCCTAATCTAATCTCATATCTTTTAATTTTCCCTAACCCAAACCCTCATTTCCTTCCTCTTTTATTATCCCCTTTCTTGTTCATTTTTAGCCCAGTTGTTACTTTTCCCAAGCCCAAAACCGACCCACTCCTCTAATCCTTTTCTCATTCACTTAAAATCCCAAGTCCGATCCCTTTCTTTTCCCTACTATCTTATCCCTTGGCCCGAGCCCATTTTCCCTCCCCAGCCCATTAAAATAACAATTATCCCACCTCATTTCTTTTAAATCCCTTCAAATCCAAACCCAAATCTCCTCTATAAATTCCTATTAAACCACCAAGTTAATGCCTCTTTAATCCCAATTAATTTCCCCCATTAATCCCTTTTAAAATCCTATTAATCACCACTTAATTCTCATTCATTCTATTCCCTCTCTCTCATCTTACCCATGTTCTTTCTCTCTAATTCCCACCTCTCTCTCTCTCAATTTCTCTAATTCTCTCTCTCTCTCTTTCTAATTCCCCCCCCTCTCTCTAATTCTCTCTTCCTCTCTCTCTAAATTTCTCTCCCTTTATCAGCATCTCACTCTCCCTCACATCAAATCAAGGAACAACGTGAAGCAGTGAAGAAAAGGAGGGCACGAAGAGCAGCTAGATCGAGTGAAATTGTCGGATTCCAAAGGACTGAGCCGGTGCTGCGTTCATGGCGCGATCGTGCTGATACCACTGCAGTATTATTGTCGACACATTTCCAGGCAAGTTCTCTACTTGCTACATGCTACTTTATGATAATTACAAATTACAATCGTGTATACCCCATGTTTTACTTTTCTGTTAAATATTATGTCGCAACTGTTCGATGCATGTTCTCAATGGAAATCATCATTTAAATTGGCGGAATTCAATTGTATAATCTGGCCCGTATGGCTATGAATCTAGTGTGTGAATTTCGTTGGAAAATATGACCGTTAATGACTAAAACGACTACCCCCAAGTTTACCTGTAAAACTGGAAATTCCCCATACCTGAAAACCGTTAAAATCACCATAAATTATATACATACTGGAATGATGCGTTCGAGGGCTTAAATCGAAGACGACTCGAAGAACTATAACCCTATGCAAGTTTCTAATTGTTTCTGTACCTAAACTGTGACAATATTTAGATCGGAGTGCGACTCTGGACTGCAGTCCAGAGCGACTCTGTTTACTGTGTGCTGTCCCGTGATGAGTACCACACTGTTTCCTTAACTCGTAGGTTGCGGAAATCCACTGTTTATAAAATATGAAACTGTTAGCTAGGTAACACAAGTGGTTTCATTCTGTTTCGTCATCGTTTGCTATTTAATCTGTAATTTAAAATATCGGGACGCATAACAGTCCCAACAGAATCAGAATTGACATACTAGTATTAAACAGTGTATATCTCCTGACGTACAGACGCGATTGAGAATCCGTCTGTTGCGTTGAAAATCTTACTGAAAACCCTAGATTTCATTCAACAGTAGCATCGCTAAAATCTGATCCCAATTGGAATTAAAATGCGTTGCGAAACAGACTTCTGATTCTGAAACCGGATTTCCAGCCGCGAACGCTTAAAATGAAATGGCTATAACTAATGATCCGGGAATCCGATTGGCATGAAACCAAATTCTCTGGATAGATAACTGAACATAATATTTATTCCCCATTCATCGTTTCACTAAACTGTAACCGTATGATTTATGATATATTATTCAAGTGGTAGATTACTAATTCATGACATCCTAAACATGCTTTATATATCATGTCATACACATGTCACTGCATTGATAACCTAGTGATAACGTGCATTTACCCAGTGTTAGGTATTAGTGATGATTGTGGCAAGTACGTTAGTGTTCGTGTATCAGTGAATAAGTGAAAGTGATACGTAGTTGTACACAATCAGTGAACCTTATTATTCTATTGCATTGTTGACGTCTGTGGGACGCGTGTACGTGTGACTATAAGTGGTATGGGACACTTATGGAAGCTCGTGCACGGGTGTCACAGATAAGGCACCAGACACTGCCATTTATCTTAGGTATTATTCGGGACATGCTTGATGGAGGTCCTGCCTCCAGTTCTCGTGCAGACTTGTCACCGACCGATTGGTATTTAGGGTTATGGTTAGTGTTTGATGTAGACCACGGGGTATGGGGTAGTTTGAGTGTGAGTTCAACAGAATCTCGGGAGTCCCATGCCGGCTTATATATTTAGGGAGATATATGGAGATTTACAGGGTACATGATTATTACCGTGATATACATGTTGGGCCCGTGGTCTCTTGCCCTTGGGTTCTACCCTTGGGTGGAGGACACTCGCGAGTGGTTGACTCTCACACTTGGACTGTCGTTAGGCTTAGTGACCTGTACAGTGAGACTTAGAGATTGATAGGGATACTGGTATTGATATATCTTACTTACTGTGTTGACATACGTGGCATATCATTCCACTTCTTTTACTGTTCCGCTGCATTGATTACTGCATGTTCATACCCATACTGCCATTGATCTACTGTTATATATAACTATTATCACTGCTAGAATTGTCACATGATTTTATATATTATATTGCTATTGTGTCGCTCTGACGACCTGAGTATGCATGCTCAGTGTGAGGAGAAGATTTAGCCTGGACCTGGACTAGACGCACATCACAGACATCTTGTTTAGCTATCCAGAGTTATATCTTTTGTTTCTCATCAGGTCAGTTCATTTTACTGTTTTGTTCCAGTTACTGCATTTCTCATTACCTGCGCATTATTTACTGTTTACCATGTAAAATTAGAAGCCGAAGTGTGACTACGGCAGGACACTTCCTTGACCGTAGGAGCATGGCTGGCCTTGTCAACCCCTTGTATTCCGTATTTTAGGAAGCGGGGCGTGACAGTGAGGGAGCGGGAGAACGAGAGTGAGGGGGGAGAGTTAGAGGGAGGCACGCGCGCGTCATGGACGCGAGAAGCGGGGCGTTGGCGAGGCGGGCGGCGACGTGGAGGCGACGTGGGGCAATAGGGGAAATCGAGCGGGAAAATAAATTACGTTGGGGAGAAGGGATGAGAACGGGTCGGGTCGGGCGTGAGGGGAGGATTCGTGGGCCGGGGAAGAGTGGAATAATTAAATGGAATTAGAGAACTGGGCCGGGCTTGGGAGTTTTGTTATTTGGTTTAAATAAATTTTGGTAAAGGGTAAAAGAAAGTGGGCTGAGTTTGGAGAATTTATTTAGTTTGAAATTTGGTTTAGGTTGAGGTTTGGGTAGGAAATTAAGTAGAAATAGAACAGAGATATGGAGAAGTGGGCCGGCTAATAAGAGGAAAAGAAAAATAAAAGGGAAAAGGGTTTAGGGTTATAAGGGTTTAGGAAAACAAAATATGAAAGGGAAAAAGGTTAGGAGAAGAATTTGAAAGAATTGGGAAAGGAGTGGGCTGGGTTTAGGGTTTTTAAAATAATAAATAAATAATAGTTATAAAATAAATAAATTTAAGAGTAACAAAAATACGGATATTGATATACAAAAGGACTGGGTATTACGTATATCCTGTTGAGTTTGAAATACTTCAACACTAGCTTGAAGTCCCGTTACTAACACTTGATTCGGGCCCGTGGTTCCTTACCCCTGGATTACAGCCTGTTGGGTTCGAGAACACTCTTGAGATTGGTTGACATTCACCCTTGAATTTACGTTAAATTTGTTTACCCATGGAGGGTCCTTTTAGGACACTTACACGCACTTCATGTTCACTATACCTACACTACACAGCCATGCTATGCTATGCTCATGTTACTTTGCCATGATATATATAGAACTGCATGTTAAATAGAATTTCCATGCTTACGTTAAATGACATGTTTAAACACCATATCTCATAGTCCATTGCTTCATGATATCCATTTTTCTTTGTCATTATACTTTTATCCTTCACACCCTTTTTCTTGGGGACTTACTGAGCGAAAGTTCGCTGACGGTCATTCCACCCATCTTTATTTGTTGGAATGTTCATCAGATACTATGGAGACTGAGGAGGTGGACACCACAGAGGAAGAGCACGATCAGATAGCGACTCAGGTCTAGAGTAGTTATCATTTTCTTTCAGTTTATGTATGCCACCTGTTTAGGCATTTCTGTTCTTGTAGTTTCCTTTTCAGTTGAACTCATGTATTGTAATTGTATCAAGTTTGAATGTAAATAAAGTTGTTGAAATTTAAATCTCATGTTGATTTCTTGTCATTTTATATTGCTTATTTTACGCTTAGTGTATTTACTCCGGAAAGTGACCTTCTCGAAATAAATACGCCGTGGGCTTGCCACGTTACTGTTTCCATCTACTGGGAAGCGGGGCGTGACAGGTTTTGTTGGTGGCCCATGCAGGTCAGTTTTGCATGAAGTCGTAAGCAATATATCACAAGAAATATGAAATTCAACAACTTTACATTCCTTTCATTTCAATTTCCGTTGAATCTATTCTAATCTTTCTTCTCTATCTAAGATGATGGATTCTTCTAACAACACTAGCACAAACGTCAATGGAAGTACACGACCACCACCTACCCTTACCGCTCTACCACATCCCTCTACCGTAGCCGCTCTACTCACAGGACATACAATGCTTCTGGAGGCTATCAAAAGACTACTTGAAGGTCAACAAACTCAAAGCACGATTTTGCAGGAGCAGACTGCTCTCCTTCAACAGAGTTTTAACCGCTCTGAAGCAGAAGCACCGGGAGTGAAACAATTTTGAGCATTGCACCCGAAAAACTTCTCAGGGAAAGAGAAACCGCTTGAAGTCGAGAAATGGGCTCAAAGCATAGAAGATTACCTAGCAGCAGTCCAAGTTTCAGAAGCGGCGTGGGTCAGAATGGCAAAACTCCAACTTATGGACAATGCTAGAGTCTGGTGGAAAGCCGAAGAGAACCGTCTTGAACAGCCGATCGAGTGGAAGATTTTCCGTGATCTCTTCGACTCCAAGTATTTTCCCGAAACCGCACACTTCGAGATGGAACAGAAATTCATACACCTGCAACAAGGATCCATGTGGAATAAGTCGGTGGATGAGTATGATGCCAAATTCACCATGCCTGGCAGATTCGCTGCCATCTAATTCCTACTGCCGAAATCAGAGTCAGGCGCTTCCAGCAAGGATTAGACCCTGAGATCCAGGCTGCCCTAGAAATGGGAGAATACCTAACACATGAAGCAGCTTTGAAATCAGCCCGTCGCTATGAAGCTGTCATTAAGAAGAAGGGAAGGCCACAGTCGGTCGGTATGAAACGTCCCGCTAACCAGATTACTGGAGGAGCCTCTTCTAGGCCAACTCTCTCACGCCATCTATGAGGACAGGAAGATCATTTTCCGAGACTGAACCAAACTTCTGTATCTATTGTAAGGGGATCGAACACCAGGTCAAGGATTGCCGTCGAGCAAATGGTCTTTGTTTGATATATGGATCATCCTCACACACTGTAGGAACTTGCCCACATAAGCGAACTGGCCCAGCCCCCGCAGCTAGACCAGCTATTCAAGCTCCTCCTACCCGATAAGCTCTTCCTGCACCACCTCCGCACGGACCACCTTTATTTCGTCAGCCATCGATGTACCAGCGTGCATAGAGAAATATGCCAAGACGTTAGGCTTTCACTTTGGCGGTCGTAGAGGCTGAACCCATAGGTCAAGATAATACGGGTAAATCCCCTCCCATCTTTTTCAGCCTTTTCAAATTCTTGCATCCTTTTGTTCTTTTATCTACCTAAATTTTTTCACGCACTTTCGGTACGATATTAGTAGTTCTTTCACCACTGCTTTAACCAATTTTTTCTTGAATATGTTATAATATCCCCTTGTATAAATTTCGAGGACGAAATTTTTCTAAGGTGGGTAGGATGTAACGACCCTAAAAGTCCTATACACTTTTATTGATCCAATATTAATAAAAGAATGTATTTCTGTCCTGGTTTTGAATTATAAGTTATTTCCGATAATTTATGTACAAGAAACTCTTTATAGCTCACCGGTTAAGCCTCTACACTGCTGTCCTATACCCTACAAGTTCGAATCCCATCGGTTCCAATTATTTTTAATATTTTCTTTTTAATTTTTTCGGAAGCCCAAGAGTTGCACGTGCATTACACAGAGAAACGAAGAGTTGCAAATAAATCAAATAATAAAAACAAGACGTTAATACCTAGATGAATGCACTGCACGAACCCCGAGACCAACCCCCACTTTTGGACCGTCGGTTTTCCCATTTTGACCGCCACCGGCAGTTGGAGTCACCCCAAATCCCCCCATATTTTTCCTGTGCACCCCTTAAGCTCCCCTCTACTCTATTTTCTTGTTTGATTTCTCTGATTTTATCCATAGACTCTTCAATTCCCCCATTAACACTATTCAATTCTTTTAATTCAATTTTTTAAATTCACACAACTTTATTTTTTCTTCTATAAATACCTAGACCAGTCCTTGCTCTTCCCTTAGGCATACCACTCTCTCATATCTATTTTCTCTCTCAAAATTCTCAAGCACTCAAGTTCCCTCAAGGAGTCGAGAACGTTTCTTCCCTCTCGCGTCGTCGTTCCCTTAAGATCTTTCATCCCTCTCCGTTACTCCACAACTCGCTCAAGTGACGTCTGTAGATCGAGCTCACCCCCTAGTCGCATTCACGGTCTTAGTTCTACAATCCGAGGCCTCTACTTTTCTTCTCGTTCGTACGAGTATGAACACGCAACTGTAAGTTCTCTCATCCTCTTTTCTTTCCCTCTTGTATACTCATTTCAATTTTTACATGTCGCCACTCCGCATCACCTGTAACTACACTAACTCCCCCTCTACTTTTTTCTCCTTTTGCTTCTCCTCATATATCGACGTGAAAGAATACGGTATTATAAATAAGTTTAATAAAAAATAATAATAATATATTCATTGTAATTCAACATGTTCAGCATAAATTTCATGCCATGAAATCAAGAAAATACGAATTTACAACTCTATCCATGTCTCACAATTTTAATATGATGTTTATTATGTTAAATAATATGTAGATTATAAATCACGAATAATAAACATGAACATTAAAATCTACCCTTTTATCGATATCTTGAATTTATACCTATAGAAAATTCACAGGGTAACGACCTACCCCATGTTGGGTTTACCTAGAACCACACAAGGGTTTTTCTTGCATCAAACATGCTTGTAAAGTTTTGGAAATCGTTTAGGCGATTTTACGTTTTTAGGGTAAATTAGTCGGTGTTTTCCGTAAAAAGCTAGAAGCGATTTTTTGCAGTATAGAATGCACTGCACCTAGTCTAGCTAGGAAATTGCTAGTTTATGGGTTTTTGTAGGCCACTGGTAATTTTTGTGTATTTTAATATTTTTCCATAATCAAAATATTATTTTAATGCTTTATTTATGCACTTTATTAGTGGTAATTACATTTTTGCTTGGGTTAATTATTGCTAATGTGAATCTATGCAAATCTAATCACTAGATTTTTTAGTTAATCCATCCATCCAAATATCTAGATATTTTGTGAATTAAAATGAAAATTTAAAGAAAAAGAAATGAGGTGGCTTAGATATTTTTGCATTAATTAGCTTTTTAGCTAGATATTTCTTCACTCTTCACAAAACAACCCTCTTCTTTGAAAGGCCGGCCCCTCTCTTCCCTTGCTGCCCTCTTCAAATTCTCACCCCATTTCATCACTTCAAAGTCCAAATAAATCATCAAAAATCCTAAATAATTCATACAAACTCAAATACAAATTATTTCCCTTCATTCTTCTTCACATATCAAGCTTGGATCTTCTTTAAAGTTAGTATTTTGGAGGCAAAATTGGATTTCTAGTTGCTTGATTTTGATCTTTTGTGGAGGTATAAAACCAAACCCTAAACTCTAATTGTTGCTTAATACTTTAATTGGCTTAATTAGATGTTAATTTAAAACTTTTATGTTCATATTTAGAATTCCTAGTAAGGTTTTTTGTAATCAAATCAGGGTTTTGATTAGTGAAATGGTTAGTTGATAATTTTAGACAAATGAAAACTAAACCTAGTTGCTAGTTTGTTAATTGTTATTTTCCTAATTGTATAATTAAGATAATTAGCAAACTATGCTTTTACTAATCCTATTTAAGTGAGATTAAAATTCTAGTATTGGTATGTATAGTTTAATCTTGCTATATTGTGATATTTGTAAATTCTAGTTTTGGTAAAAAACTTGTAGTTTTGAGCTAAAATGATATATGTTACTAGATTTCGGTAAGTTTTGGCGTGAGTTTCTTTCGACGTTGCGACGTTATTTATATTGATTCCACGCTATATCTTGTGTTGTGAATGCGCGATCGGTACGATCGGGGTCTAGGCTTGGTAGTTGTGTCGCTTTGCGTTCCTAGCTAGGGTCGCGCCGATGTCGTTTGTGTCTTTATGTAGCTTTTGCTCTCGGGTTGGATTCGTAGTGTTGCTACGCGCGTTAGCCACTTGACGAACACTTGAGAGTACGCTTGGAGTTGGTGCGTCGGTCAAACGTAGTTTGTACGTGTTATTGGTCGATTGCTAATATATACTTGTTATAATGTTATTTGCTTTCAGGATCGCAGGCGGGGACTTCGGGCGCTGCGAAGAAGGGAAAGCGAGTTGTTGGATTTACATAGCCAGGATTGTTTGTGAGTATATTTAACATCTACAGGGGAATCGCCTGCATGGCGTTATGCGTCTGGGCTAGATTAAATGATATGACTATTAGTTAGATGTATACGGATATCGATTGTGCATATGTACCTTTGTTGCATATCTCATTTCCTATTACGCATGGACTTAGTATTAATGAGACACAACACCATTATTGACGGTTCATGTTTCACGAGCACTAATTGTATGCTACACACACACCGTCGATAATTGCCATAACACACACAACACCTATACATATGTGATATTGTATTATTTAGGGACATTGAGACATGATCCTTATTTTCTTTCATGCATATAACATATAGCATACGTGTATACCTAATGCTTACACATATGCCTTGACATGCATACATGCTAGTTACCTATATACCTATATGGTATTGTACCATTAGTGATAGGTATATACACATATGAGATATAGCTACATGTACATCCTGCATACTTACTTATGCATATACCTGGAGGGTATTACATCATTACTGATCATAGGTAGATACATATACCTTGCTATACCTACATGTATACACATATATCTGGTTATAGCTATATGTTCACCTTTATTTGATGTTATATGGATTTGGAGAAATTATGAATTGCATGATATATATTAACTTGTTGCAGTTAAATAGCGGCTTTTCCTTTATATGCTCACATTACAGTTTTATGTTGCATATATTATATTCATGGATTTTCGCATCGAGATATGGATTTTTCATGATGTTTTCTGGATTTGAGGATCGTGGTAGTTTCATGAAATGATGCATTATTTCAAAAACCCGGTTTCTCTTGATATGATATTTAAGCAGCCACCATGAGATTTATCGGTTCTGATATATATATACCCCACGCGAGGAATGGAGGGAGCCGTGTGCGGGTACATGGAGGGGCCCGGAGGTACCCGGGGGACGAATTTCGCGGAGTAGACGATGAGTTAGTGGGGGAACCATACCTACCGGTGACAGTACCTATGACTCGGCGGTTATCGTGGGGATACCGACCGGACTCATGTACGTATGGATACGTCGAATTTCGAGTGTCAGAGTTAGGAACTCGAGTTTTCAGGATAGCGTATGATACGTACCTATTAGGAGGGCCAGTCGTAGTAACAGCGCCTGATAGATCAGTATTTATGTGTCGATGTTAGACACGTGTTTTCATGATATTTTTATTCCTAAGTATATATAACAGTGGAATAGGACGTTGTTATATATATATATATATATATATATATATATATATATATATTAGTGGAATGAGACGCTAATATATATGTATACATATCTAATTTATATACATCATCATAATGATCTTGCAAATATACTCACTCACGATATATGAGATTTACTTGATATTGGATACATGATATATGAGATTTACTTGATATTGGATACATGATTTATGAGATTTACTTGATATTGGACACTCATGATATATGAGACTTACAGGATATGAGGGCCAATTTGGGGGCTGATTTGTGGAAATTTGGGATTTAGATTGTCTTGATGGACTTTGGTCCTACCATGAGGTCAGGATTCCGTAAGGATGACATGTTTTATCCCATACTCCGCATTTATTTTATATGCATTGCTTCATGTATTAGCAGTACCTGATAGAGTACCTTACATGACTGTTGCATACATATTGCCATTTATTGTTCATATATTAATAGTACCTGATAGAGTACCTTACATGACTGTTGCATACATATTGCCATTTATTGTTCATGTATTAGTAGTACCTGATAGAGTACCTTACATGACTTTTGCATACATATTGCCATTTATTGTTCACGTATCAGTAGTACGTGATAGAATAACTTACATGACTATTGCATACATATTGCTATTTATTGCTGTCAGCTTGCATGCATTAGTTTCGCGATGTACGTGCATACTTGCGATTACCTGCATATGTTGTTTACTATTCATGAGTTGGCAACTCACCCTCGTTGTGCCACAGTGTTTTGCAGGTAGTCCCTCAGGGCAGTCGCGGCAGGCTTTTCATCTTTCGTATCATCTTTTGCAGCGGATACTGCTTTGGCTGACTGTGCACAGTTTTGCTATAGGTGGATTTTGCGGCTATCCGATGGTGTTTATTGTTATCTTTGTACCTTGTACTCTCCATCTACCATTTTCATGTAAGACTTAGAGACTTGGTGTGAGTACGATATTGTATGTTATTTTGTGACTTGGATGTCTTTTATGCAGTTTTACTTATATCGTCTTTTATTTCTTCCCTACGGCGTCGTATATCTGTTGTGGTGGTTGTTTTCCGCCTTTGGGCATGGATTTTGCTCCCGTTGGGGATACTTTACTTATATTTATGTTGTACCCATTTTTGGGGTTAGTTTTTACAAAGGAGGTGCTGCCAAAATTTTTAAGAAAGTAAAGTTGGACTTTAAAGAATTTGTACTTGAGATTTTCAAAAGTTTTGACAATGTTCTTATCACTTACTAATTTTTATGGTTTAGATTGCTGGGTTTTCGGCTTAATTAAATTGCGTTATGCCTGTAGACGTTGCGTAGTTTAAGGACCGTCACGTGCCAATTTTCGGGTCGTGACAAAGTTGGTATCAGAGCGCTAGGTTTTACCTTTCGGAGTGTAGAATGACCTTGGTATGATGGAGTAGGTAGCTTAAGCAGAGTAACGTAGTGTGTGTATGTCCGCGGCATACTCACGATACGGTACTCCGCCTAAAGTGACCTAAGTACTAATTGCTTGAAATTCGTTCCTTGATGATACATATCCTTATGATTCGATTTCCGTGTTCATATCGAATCCTATTTCCATTTATAACCTTTGCCGCCGACGACCATGAGGACTCAGAGTGATGCAGCGAGAGCCGAGGTCAGAGTTGACTCGTGTGGGACGAGGACTGACCAGGATGGCACGCTCGTTGCACAGGAGCAGATGGATCCGCCTTCGATAGATAATATCGCTAGGCTTGAGGCAGAGATGCAGGACTTGCGCCAGACGATGAGGTCGTTCGTTGAGACCAGTCGAGCGCAGCGACAGGAGGTTGTCGCCCATGTTACCCAGTTATTCCTTTCTATCAGCCCTATTTGACGATGAGCGTCTTTCCGAGACTTTGGGAGTTCGAGGACAGAGGAGGGCTCGAGCAGGTGTACCAGTCCAGATCGCCGTGATAGGTTTCGTTCACGTCGCAGGAGTAGCAGAGGCTTGGGACGAGAGATGTGTTAGCTAGATCAGCCGTTTGTTGTGTTAACTTCTGTCAGTGATTCTTTTGTTGCGCGACACGTATATCGGTCGTATGCCAATTAGATAGGAGATAGAGATTCGTCCGTTGCTTTGATCCTTCTCGAGATGTGGGATTTGACGTTCTCCTGGGCACGGACTGGTTAGCTACGTGCTAGGTGTCTGTGGACTGCCATGAGGAAACAGTCAGGATTTGTTTCCCATCGAGTCAGTTCTTATTGTGCAGGGGGACAGTGGTGCCGCCCATCACAGCTTGAATTCAGCCTTTTTCGCTAGTCGGCTTTAGAGGAGAGGATGTCGAGGATTCTTGGCTTTCATTTGTGATACCGGAGCCACAATGGGTTTGTTGGACCGGGTTCCTATCGTGCGAGGGTTTTCCGACGTTGTTCCAGATGAGCCGGCGAAGCTTAGGGAGCTTAAGGATCAGCTGCAGAGTTGCTAGATAGGAGGACTTGTACGTCCAAGTGTTTCGCTTTGGGGAGCTCCTATTCCGTTCGTCAGGGAGAAAGACGAAAGTTTGAGGTTGTGTGTTGATGGATCGTCAATTGAAATGATTTACGGTGCGGATAGGTATCCTTTACTTCGCATTGACGATTTCTTTGATCAGCTCCAGGGTGCGAAACATTTCTAAGTTTGTTTGTGATCAGGTCATCATTGGTTGCGGGTTCGGAGTGATGACATTCCGAAGACTGCTTTTTGTGCGCGCTACGGGCAGTATGAGTTTTGGTGGTGTCGTTGGACTCGCCGATGCCCTAGCAGCGTTCGTGGATGTAATGAACCAGATTTCTTCAGGCCGTTCCTCGACCAGTTGATTGTAGTGTTATTGATGACATTCTGGTCTTTTCCAAGGGTCGTGAGGAACAGGAGCAGCACTTAAGGATTTGCTTTGCAGACATTGGGAGAGCACCAGCTGTTTGCTAAATTCTCGGAGTGTTCCTTCAGGCTTGATTGTGTTGAACTCCGCGGTCTTGTAGTTACGGGAGACGGTTTTCATATGGACCCGAGGAAGATCGAGGCCGTACAGCTTGGCCTAGACTTGCAACGGGGACAGTTGTCCGCAGATTTGGGCTTAGCAGGTTTTTACCGCCGTTTCGTGCAGGATTGTTTGTGTATCACTGCACCGTTGACTGGACTGACAGGGAAGGAGGTACCTTTTCTTGGACTGAGGCATGCGTGCGGAGTTTTCAGCAGTTGAAGACTCGGTTGACAACTGCACCAGTTCTTTCTTTGCTTTCTGGATCGGACGACTTTGTTGTTTAACTGTGATGTTTCATGAGTGGGGCTCGATTTTGCGTTGATGAGGCATTTTAGAGTTATCGCTTTTGCTTCCCGACAGTTGGAGGAAGTACGAGCAGGATATCCCACTCATGATCTGGAGATGACCGCGGTAGTCGTGCGTTGAAGATTTGGGACACTACTTGTGTGGAGAGTCATGTCAGATTTTCACGGACCACCAGAGTTTAATGTACATCTTCCTGCAGCGGCTTTTGATTGTTGAGACAGCGCCGTTGGATGGAGCTTATAAAGGATTGTGATTGTGAGATCCTTTATTACCCGTGGCAAGGTGATTGTGGTAGCTGATGCTTGAGTCGTAGGCCCGGGGTTAGCTTGTCCCAGTTGTGCGCAGTTCTGAGATAGTCTTCTGCATATTTACAGTTCTTATGCGATCGTGGAGTATAGCTTAAGTTCGCCTCTACTGAGGGGACAGCTTGCTCATGTCCACGTCCGTCCACTTTTACTTAATCGTTTTCGTGAGGCACATCCCATCGATGCTCTTTTTCTGTGATACTTGAGCATGTTCGGCAGGGTAAAGATTCGGAGTCCTTGATTTGTGACTAGGGTGCGCTACGTTTAGGGACGCGTTGTGTGTACTTGATACTGATGGGTAGAGACGCGAGATCTTAGAAAAGGCACACCAGTCAGCTTTCTGTGTTCGTCCAAGTTCCACCAAGATGTGACGTGACTTGTAAGATAGTTACGGGTGGGCAGGGATGAAGAGCGAGGTTTCGGATTTCATTTCGAGGTATCTGTCTTGTTGTGAGCTAAGGTTGAGCATTTGATACCGGCTGGAGAGTTGCAACCTTTAACCGTTCCGGAGTGGGAATGAGAGCAGATCTCCATGAATATCGTTGTGGTGTCTACCCAGGTTTAGACAGGGTGTGACTCCATTTGGGTGTTTGTTGTCCGGTTATGCTCAGTTTGTTCAGTTGTTCTTTGTTAAGTTTGTGCGTTTGCACGGAGTTCCTTCATGCATTGTATCCAATAGAGGCACCCCGTTCGCTAGCCGTCGTTGGCAGAAGCTTCAGGAAGCCTTGGATACTGGTTTAGCTTTGGTTCGACTTTTCCATCTGTAGGCCGATGGTTTGTGAGAGCGGACTATACAGACTCTAGAGGATAGGCTTGTGCGTACGTACTAAGTGTTTGTGGGCAGTTGAGATCGTCACTTGCCATTGTTAGGGTTCTCCTTCGATAGCTGTTATTAGGAGACATTCCAATTGGCAACCTTTGGGCCTTATTTGGTAGGTGGTGTCGATCGCCAGTCTATTTTTCTGACTCTGCGAGAGTAGGATTTTGGACCCCAGCTAGTCATGAGACTACAGAGAAGATCCAGTTGATTCAGGTCAAGATGAGAGCAGCCCAGTGCAAACAGGAGTCTTATGACGACAGTTGTTGTCGCAGACTTGAGTTTGCAATGGGAGATCATGTATTCCTACGGATTTTTCCAATGAAATGGCGTGTTGAGTTTTGGGAAGCTTAGTCCCAGAATTGTAGGTCCTTTTGAGATCCTCGAGCGAGTTAGTTCCATTGTCTATAATTTGGCACTTCTACCCAGATTATTGAGTATTCACCCCGTATTCCTTGTGTCAATACTTCGCAAATACCTTCATGACCTTTCTCACATGATTCAGCACCAGACCATTCTTTTGGACGCGATCTTTCGTTCACCAACAGCCGATAGTTTTAGTGGATCGGCAGGTGGAGGGACTTCGGTCAAGTGTCTTTCTATGTGTGAAGGTTCTTTGGCGTAGCCGTATAGTGAGGTGATCACTTGGGAGGCTGCAAGCGAGATTTGGGAGTTTTGTACTCATCTCTTTGAAGGTACGCTTAGTGAGAATTTTAAATTCAGGGACCGAATTTCTTTAAGGGGGGAAGATTGTAACGTTTTGGAAATCGTTTAGGCGATTTTCCGTTTTTAGGGTAAATTAGTCGGTATTTTCCGTAAAAACATAGAAGCTATCTTTTTGCAGTATAGAATGCACTGCACCTAGTTTAGCTAGGAAATTGCTAGTTTGCGGGTTTTTGTAGGCCACTGGTAATTTTTGTGCATTTTAATATTTTTCCCAAAATATTATTTTAATGCTTTATTTATGCACTTTATTAGTGGTAATTACATTTTTGCTTGGGTTAATTATTGCTAATGTGAATCTATGCTAATCTAATCACTAGATTTTTTAGTTAATCCATCCATCCAAATATCTAGATATTTTGTGAATTAAAATGAAAATTTAAAGAAAAAGAAATGAGGTGGCTTAGATATTTTTGCATTAATTGGCTTTTTAGCTAGATATTTCTTCACTCTTCACAAAACCACCCTCTTCTTTGAATGGCCGGCCCCTCTCTTCCCTTGCTTCCCTCTTCAAATTCTCAACCCATTTCATCACTTCAAAGTCCAAATAAATCATCAAAAATCCTAAATAATTCATACAAACTCAAATACAAATCATTTTCCTTCATTCTTCTTCACATATCAAGCTTGGATCTTCTTTAAAGTTAGCATTTTGGAGGCAAAATTGGATTTCTAGTTGCTTGATTTTGATCTTTTGTGGAGATATAAATCCAAATCCTAAACTCTAATTTTTGCTTAATACTTTAATTATCTTAATTAGATGTTAATTTAAAGCTTTTAATTTCATATTTAGAATTTCTAGTAAAGTTTTTTGTAATCAAATTAGGGTTTTGATTAGTGAAATGGTTAGTTGATAATTTTAGACAAATGAAAACTAAACCTAGTTACTAGTTTGTTAATTGTTATTTTCCTAATTGTATAATTAAGATAATTAGCAAACTAAGTTTTTACTAATCCTATTTAAGTGAGATTAAATTCTAGTATTGGTATGTATGGTTTAATCTTGCTATATTGTGATGTTTGTAAATTCTAGTTTTGGTAAAAAACTTGTAGTTTTGAGCTAAAATGATATATGTTACTTAATAGATTTCGGTAAGTTTTGGCGTGAGTTTCTTTTGACGTTGCGGTGTTATTTATATTGATTCCATGCTATATTTTGTGTTGTGAATGCGTAATTGGTACGATCAGGGTCTAGGCTTGGTAGTTGTGTCGCTTTGCGTTCCTAGCTAGGGTCGTGCCGATGTCGTTTGTGTTTTTGTGTAGCTTTTGCTCTCGAGTTGGTTTCGTAGTGTCGCTACTCGCGTTAGCCACTTGATGAACACTTGAGAGTACGCTTGGAGTTGGTGCGTCGGTCAAACGTAGTTTGTACGTGTTATTGGTCGATTGCTAATATATACTTGTTATAATGTTATTTGCTTTCAGGATCGCAGGTGAGGACTTCGGGCGCTGCGAAGAAGGGAAAGCGAGTTGTTGGCTTTACTTAGCCAGCATTGTTTGTGAGTAGATTTAACATCTATAGCGGAATCGTCCACATGGCGTTATGCTTCTCGGCTAGATTAAATGATATGACTATTAGTTAGATGTATACGGATATCGACTGTGCATGTGTACCTTTGTTGCATATCTTATTTTCTATTGCGCATGAACTTAGTATTAATGAGACACAACACCGTTATTGACGGTTCATGTTTCACGAGCACTAATTGTATGCTACACACACACCGTCGATAATTGCCATGACACGCACAACACTTATACATATGTGATATTGTATTGTTTAGGGACATTGAGATATGATCCTTATTTTCCTTCGTGCATATGACATATAGCATACCTGTATACCTAGATGCTTACACATATGCCTTGACATGCATACATGCTAGTTACCCATATACCTATATGGTATTGTACCATTAGTGATATGTATATACACATATGAGATATAGCTACATGTACATCCTGCATACTTACTTATGCATATACCTGGAGGGTATTATATTATTACTGATAGGTAGATACACATACCTTGCTATACCTACATGTTTACACATATATCTGGCTATAGCTACATGTTCACCTTTATTTGATGTTATATGGATTTGGAGAAATTAGGAACCGTATGATATATATTAACTTGTTGCAGTTAAATAGCGGCTTTTCCTGTATATGCTCACATTACAGTATTATGTTGTATATATTATATTCATGGATTTTCGCATCGAGATATGGATTTTTCATGATGTTTTCTGGATTTGAGGACCGTGGTAGTTTCATGAAATTATGCATTATTTCAAAAACCCGGTTTCTCTTGATATGATATTTCAGCAGTCACCATGAGATTTATCGGTTCTGATATATATATATATATATATATATATATATATATATATATATATATACCCCACGCGAGGAAAGGAGGGAGGCGTGTGCAGGTACATAGTGGGGCCCGGAGGTACCCCAGGACAAGAATTTCGTGGAGTAGACGATGAGTTAGTGGGTAAACCATACCTACCGGTGACAGTACCTATGACTTGGCGGTTATCGTGGGGATACCGACCAGAGTCATGTACGTATGGATACGTCGAATTTCGAGTGTCAGAGCTGGGCACTCGAGTTTTCGGGATAGCGTATGATACGTACCTATTAGGAGAGCCAGTCGTGGTGACAGCGCCTGATAGATCAGTATTTATGTGTCGATGTTAGACACTTGTTTTCATGATATTTTTACTCCTAAGTATATATAACAGTGGAATGGGACGCTGTTATATATATATATATATATATATATATATATATATATATATATATATATATATATATATATATATTAGTGGAATGGGACGCTAATATATATGTATACATATCTAATTTATATGCATCATCATAATGATCTTACAAATATACTCACTCAGGATATATGAGATTTACTTGATATTGGAAACATGATATATGCGATTTACATGATATTGGATACAAGATATATGAGATTTACTTGATATTGGACACTCATGATATATGAGACTTACAGGATATGAGGGCCAATTTGGGGGCTGATTTGTGGAAATTTGGGATTTAGATTGTCTTGATGGAATTTGGTCCTACCACGAGGTCAGGATTCCGTGAGGATGACATGTTTTATCCCATACTCCACATTTATTTTATATGCATTGCTTCATGTATTAGCAGTACCTGATAGAGTACCTTACATGACTGTTGCATACATATTGCCATTTATTGTTCATGTATTAGTAGTACCTGACAGAGTACCTTAAATGACTGTTGCATACATATTGCCATTTATTGTTCATGTATTAGTAGTACCTGATAACGTACCTTACATGACTGTTGTATACATATTGCCATTTATTGTTCATGTATTAGTAGTACCTCATAGAGTACCTTACATGATTGTTGCATACATTTTGCCATTTATTGCAGTCAGCTTGCATGCATTAGATTCGCTGTACGTGCATACTTGCGATTACCTGCATATGTTGTTTACTATTCACGAGTTGGCAACTCACCCCCGTTGTGCCACAATGTTTTGCAGGTAGTCCCTCAAGGCAGTCGCGGCAGGCTTTTCATCTTTCGTATCATCTTTTGCAGCGGATACCGCTTCGGCTGACTGTGCGCAGTTTTGCTATAGGTGGGTTTTGCGGCTATCCGATGTTGTTTATTGTTATCTTTGTACCTTGTACTCTCCATCTACCACTTTTATGTATGACTTAGAGACTTGGTATGAGAACGATATTGTATGTTATTTTGTGACTTGGATGTCTTTTATGCAGTTTTACTTATATCGTCTTTTATTTCTTCGCTACGACGTCGTATATCTGTTGTGGTGGTTGTTTTCCGTCTTTGGGCATGGATTTTGCTCCCGTTGGGGATGCTTTACTTTTATTTATGTTGTACCCATTTTTGGGCTTAGTTTTTACAAAGGAGGTGCTGCCAAAATTTTTAGGAAAGTACAGTTGAACTTTAAAGAATTTGTACTTGAGATTTTCAAAAGTTTTAACAATGTTCTTATCACTTACTACTTTTGATGGTTTAGATTGCTGGGTTTTCGGCTTACTTAAATTTCGTTACGCCTGTAAACGTTACGTAGTTTTAGGGCCGCCACGTGCCAATTTTCGAGTCGTGACAATGCTACAATTAATATTTTAGGGTGCTAAGCAAACTAACCTAAGATCAAACTAGAAATTTAGAGTTACAAAACATAGTATCACATACTAAAAGATAGTCTAACACTAAGAAATGAGAAATACAACCTTTGTAGATCTCCCCTTTGTGACTCCTTGGATCAACTCGGTGTTTGGACGGGTCTGTTTGAGTCCTTCGTTGTCCACGACGATCCACCGTGGAGTACCTTGGCTCAAGCTCCTTGCTTCACTAGAACAAAGTAGAAGTGATACAAACAACCTAAGCTAGTGGGCTAAACTAGTGTAGATTGGTGATGTGGGTTTGGATCTCACTTAAAAATCTTTTCTTTTTATCTCCTTCACTCACTTTTGAAGAGGTAGCATGTTTTGAGGAAGAAGGAGGAAGTTGATAAGCAAGCTCAAGATAATTGTTATGCACAAAATAAAAAGAATGATGAATATATGAGAGAGTCACACTCACTCCAAACCATGGTTTAAAAATATCTTGATATTTTGTTAGTGAGTTAAAGAATGAATTAGAGATTAAACCATGGTTTGAGTCATGGTTGACTCAAGAAGAGTGTAGAAGAAATCCAACCATGATTTAATCCTAATTATCTTTAATCAATAATCAAAATATATAAATATCTAACCATGTGAGTCTTGCATAACCAACTCCAATGTATCATCAAGCATGACACATGTATGCATGCATTTGTGCATTCATATCAACATATGTATGTACATACATTCATGCATACAACAAATAAAGAAAATGTTATAAGTAAAATGGCTAATGGTCATTAATATTAAATCAATAATTGATTTAAAAAATCGGTCATATCACATACGACCTGAACAATAGAAAACGCCAGATTATAATGCGGTACCATATACACGCATTTAATCAAGCACCCGTGCATATCACCATATGCACCCCACATTGTTTCCCCTGAGCTAGGTAACCCCTTTGTGGGACTCTAAGACTCGTCAATACGCCGGCAGTAGGTGATGATCATATCAAACACCCACAAGCGGTCAGCGGTCAGCTAAACATAACGGCCACCCGGGTATTGAGCGAGCAGAAGAAAATCAAGCAAACATGTCAAAACTCCTGTCGAGCCAACCGGTAACACTTACCGTACAGTCCGGTCTCTTCGTCAGATATGCTGTATATCGAGTCTACGGATGGCATCGTCGACCCCAATAACTCAATAAGTCATGCCGATGTATGGCCTATAACAGATCGAGAAATTACTGATAACATTTATCAGTAAATCTCATCAGCCCTGGCCAGGGACTTGCTGATATAGCCAATCGAGCACAGCGCAACATCAACCCCCAATACCGGAAGAGACGAAACCCCTCCTATCGCTCATTACCTCCATGTGTCTCAGGACTGTACCCAAAAGCCACCTGTTTGCATGACTCAGTAGAGCCGTGGTAGGGTGAAAATCAAAGCACAGTGGGAGAACACACAAGACTCTATGACGATCTCGGGTCTACAGACTAACCTGTACCAGTGTCACCTGAGAATTGCTATCTGACGATAGATATAATACCATATAGGAGTTCTCGGCGAGTCCGTCCAGTGTACCCAGTCTCTACTGAGCACCCGTATACAATCTTGGTGTCAAACACCAATGGATATGGGATCATCCATCACTCATCACATAGGGTCAAGAATCGTATACGCTAGTTTACTCTGGAATATCGATGCCCCGTCTCGATACACCTATGAATAGGGATATTTCAGGATATGCTTATAAACTACACATGTCCCACTAGTATGATCTGCATCATAATCAAAGTAGTCAAGCAAATATCCTCAGGGCTTTATCAACATGTACCAAATGAATAAAAGCATGATCAAGTGAACATGTCAAGATAAAGAGTGACCAGATAGCATACTATCATGTCCAGCAAGAATGTCCTCTGAATATATATATATACATGTAAAAATACATCCACTATCTAATAATGGCCTCTAGGGCATACATATATCCAACAATCTCCCACTTGCACTAAGGCCAATTATTGGCGTATCTCATACCCAACATCTCAAAAAATTGCTCATGCTGCGGCTGAGGGAAGGCCTTGGTGAGTGGATCCGATGTGTTATTCTTTGTATCTACTCTCCGAATCTCGATCTCGCGGTGATCAACTATCTCCTGGATCAAATGATATCGCCTCAGGATGTGTCTGGATCGCTGATGGGACCTGGACTCCTTGGCTAACGCCATAGCCCCATTATTATCACAATACAAAGGTATTGGATCAATAATGGTTGGAACTACTCCTAGCTCCGAGAAGAACTTCCTCATCTAGACGGCTTCCTTGGCGGCATCATTTTCAGCAATGTACTCAGCTTCCATCGTAGAGTCTGCAACGGTATCCTGTTTGGAACTCTTCCAACACACCGCCCCTCCATTGAGGGTAAATAGAAACCCAGAGATAGATTTGCTGTCGTCCTTATCACTCTGGAAGCTCAAATCGGTAAAAGCCTCCATTTGGAGATCTCCATTACCATACACCAAGAACAATTCTTTAGTCCTTCGCAAGTACTTAAGAATGTTCTTCACAGCTGTCCAGTGATTCTCCCCTGGGTTGGATTGATACCTGCTTACTACACCTAGTGCATAAGCTACATCAGGGCGTGTACACAACATTGCATACATTATAGATCCTACGGCTGAAGCGTAGGGAATAATGCTCATGCGAGCTCTCTCTTCATCAGTCTTTGGGCAAAAGTCCTTGGAGAGAGTGACTCTATGGCAAGCGGGTAAGGCACCCCGCTTGGAGTCTTCCATACTAAACCTCTTTAGGATGGTGTTGATGTACCTGGTTTGAGACAATCCCAATAACCTTTTGGATCTATCCCTATAGATCCGAATGCCCAATATGTATGTGGCATCACCCAGGTCCTTCATGGAGAACCTTTGTGATAAGAATGATTTGACCGACTGTAGCATAGGAACATCATTTTTTATCAGAAGAATGCCATCTACGTACAATACGAGTAATGCGACAGTTCTCCCTACAATCTTCTTATAAACACAAGGTTCATCTGGATTTTTGATGAAATCAAACTCTTTGATAATATCATCAAAATATATGTTCCAACTTCGTGATACCTGCTTTAATCCATAAATGGATTTAAGAAACCTACATGCTTTCCCGCTGCTCCCACTGTCAACGAAGCCCTCTGGCTGATCCATATAAACGCATTCTTCTAAATCACCATTTAAAAATGCAGTTTTAACGTCCATCTGCCATATTTCATAGTCGTAGTGAGAAGCAACGGCAAGTAGGATCTGGATGGATTTAAGCATGGCTACGGGAGAAAAAGTTTCGTCATAGTCCAGACCTGGTCTTTGACGAAATCCTTTCGCCACAAGTCTTGCCTTATAGGTCTCTACCTGCCCATCTACACCAATCTTTCTTTTAAAGATCTATTTGCACCCTACGGGTTTTATCCCAGAGGGTACAACGTCCAAAGTCCATACTTTGTTGGTGTACATAGACTCCATTTCAGGTCTCATGGCATCCATCCACTTCACAGAGTCACCACTCGTGATAGCTTGCTGAAAACTGGTAGGATCATCATCATCCATGATGCAATCTTCCCTATCACCATCAATGAGAAAACCGTAGTATCTCTCCGGTGGACAAGAAGTCCTACCAGATCTACGGAGTGGCTAAGGTTCATTAGTTTCTGTTGCAACATCAGGCTCAACCAAGTCGTCATTTGTAACTTGTGTCTCTAGAACCTCTTCTAGGTCTACCACATTGCCATCTGTATCATTTGTAAAAATTTCTTTTTCTAAAAATGTGGCATGCTGAGAGACAAACACCTTTTGTTCCTCCTTGTGGTAGAATAGATATCCATATGAATTCTTTGGATATCCCACAAACTTACACATGACTGACCGTGTCTCGAGTTTGTCCGGATTTTTCTTTTTGACATAGGCCGGGCAACCCCTAATCTTAACTCGTTTAAGAGATGGTCTCTTCCCATGCCATATCTCATATGGCATGGTAGACACGGTTTTGGTTGGAATCCTATTCAACAGAAACGCTGCAGTCTCCAATGCATGTCCCCAAAATGAGACAGGTAACTCAGCATCACTCATCATGGAACATACCATATCTAATAGGGTCCGATTCCGTCGTTCTGACACATCGTTGTGCTGTGGTGTGTAAAGAGGAGCGAGTTGATAGAGAATCCCATTCTCTTATATAAAATCTGAAAACTCTGTACTGAGATACTCTCCACCTCGATCCGATCGAAGTATCTTGATGCTCAATCCAGTTTGTTTTCTCTTCAAGTTTGTACTCAGTGAATTTCTCAAAAGCTTCAGACTTATGCTTCAATAAAAACACATGACCGAATCTTGAGAAATCATCAGTAAAAGTTATGAAGTATGAAAAACTGCTTCGAGCCTGTGTAGACATTGGCCCGCATACATCACTATGTATGAGGCCTAAGAGCGTAGTACCTCTTTCTCCGTGTCCTGTAAACGGGGTTTTGATCATTTTACCATTGATGCAAGACTGACAAGTTGCATAAGATTTATATTCAAAGGAATTCAAATATCTATCTTTATGTAGCTTATTTAGTCTTGTTTCGTTAATATGACCAAGTCTACAGTGCCAAAGAAAAGCTTCATTTATTTCTGAAAATTTTCTTTTATTAGTGTGTTGTATGCTGAAAACTGTGTGTTGATTTAGGACGTATATTCCGTTATTAAGTGTACCATACCCAACCAACATTTGATTCAGGTTAATGTTCATAACATTATTCTGCAATACAAAATTATATTCTTCATTGTCTAACAAAGAAACGGATATGATATTACAAAGCATACTAGGTACATAATAACATGGGTTCAAAACCAATATACATCCCGATGGCAACCCCAGGTGATACTCTCCCACTGAAACTGTATGTATATTGGAACCATTTCCAACCTGGAGAGTATGTTCACCTGTCTTCAAAACTCTGCTATTTCTCAGCCCCTACACATAATTGCAGATGTGAGAACCTGAACCGGTATCTAATACCCAGGAAGTAGAGTTTATAGAAAAACAGTTTTCTGTCACAAACACACCTGAAGCGGAAGCATCACCATGCTTCTTCTTCTTGAGATCCAGGTACTCAGCACAGTTGCGCTTCCAGTGTCCCGCTTTGTGGAAGTAATAACACTCCCCTTTCCCCGATTCCCCAGCCGTGGACTTGTCTTTCCCTTTAACCTTTTTAACTCCACCTCTAGGTTTGGTGGGTTTTTTCTTCATCTTTCCCTTGGCCTTGGCCTTTGGGCGAGAGGAGGAAGATGGCCCAGCAATCAAAGAGGGAGTCTTCACTACTTTGAGTGTGCTCTCTGCACTTCTCAACATATTGAGAAGTTCAGGTAGTGACTTCTCCATGTTGTGCATGTTGAAGTTTACTACAAATTGAGCAAAGGCAGGGGGAGAGACTGTAGAATAATATCAACATATTGTTCGTTCTCCATTGTCCATCCGAGGTCCTCAAGCTCTTCAATAAGAGCTATCATCTTCAAAACATAGGCACCTACTGGTGTGCCAGGAGCCATCCGCATCTGAAACAGCTTTTGAGGAGCTTCATATCGAAGGACACGAGATTGCTCCCCATACAACTCTTTTGTATGGAGAAAGATGGATTGAACATTCATCTGCTCGTGCTGCTTTTGATATGTGTTTTCCATCGATACAAGCACGAGGTATTTGGCCGTGGCACAGTCAATATCCTATGTCTTGCGGATTTCCCTATCCGCAACTAAAGATTTAGGTCCTGGGATGGGTGGGGCTGGAGCTGTGCGGACATATGATACCTTATCATAAGTCAGGGCAATGTTAATGTTCCTCAGCCAGTATTTATAATTGGTCCCATTTAGTGTATTTTTCTCTAGTAGAAGCTTAAGTCCTGTCATTGGTATCTGCCATTAAGAGAGAGAAAAGAATACACTCAGCGAAAGCTCTTGCCAAGATCTGATTGGTTATTATCTTATCTAATCGATGTCTCCCACTTCTTTTATCAAATTTTCCTTCAAACCTTAGAAAGAAAAATAGCCAGGATTAATTGCATTCTACAACTTCGCTAACCATTCAGCCAGGCCAGTGTCGGTACTTTGAGGGAGGTTCCCTGTGCTTTCACACGGACCTAATTAAAATAAACCTCATTTTCCCAGAGGCGTAGCCCCGTAAACACCTTTCTAGAAACCTAATTAGTTAGCTAATTGTAAAGTGCAAAACTCTCCTGGGAGCAACTATTGCTCACAGTGGGATCGGGATCCAACCATCATATGGAAGGTATGCAATCTTATTGCAAATTTCAACACTTGAAACTCCCGATTTGGTTTTTACCCCTAGCACTCATGATCTTGGCTATGGTCAACAAATCATAAGTACCAGTCAAGTTCTACCCGTCATTTCGTGATTAATTAGACCCATTCACATGACCCTTGGCTATGGTCAACAAAGTCACATGCCTGTCCTAATTTAATCGCATCATATGCTGTTTAGGAAGACATCACTTAGCTACCGTACACTACGCCTTGGCTAAGGTCAACAAACGTAGCACGAATACTAAGTACTCTACTTCCTAAAATGACGGAGGGTCGCGGATGGTTTTTAAGAAAACCTTTAACTCTTTGAACTTGATATCGTTGTAGATTCAAATGGTTTTCAAAAGGAGTGGCTTAATCTCCGCAATTTTGAAATATAGCTTTTTCGTAAAAATACGAGTGGGTTTCAAATTTGATTCTACAACATCTTTTAGGTTTATTTTCCTTTACATTAATCATATTAATGTAGTCCCATCATTTAAGTCCTTAAGCCATCACAGAAAAGAAACGAAAATAGAACGTATGCTTATGCCATTCGCATTCGCCACAGTGTCCCGTTATACACCGTTAGGTTACTTAACTAACGGCATAGCGGGGCGGGACTAGCGCGGATGTAAAACATAAGCAAGGCTTATTATATATCATATATATAATAATAATACCATTCTTCTCATCATACAAAGTGATCACATCACAGAATATCAACAGCAGAAGCACATATATGAAAATATAGGATATACTAGGAGTTCCGTATTTTGTATTTAGCCAACGATAGAAAATACGGATTCCACGGTCGTGATGAATAGCAAATCCCACATCCTAGACCCCTACGAGAGCGGCAAGTGACCCTACCAATTCTATAGTTGGGAGACCCGGTCTTGACTCCTCGAGATGGCCTCCCACTGGACTCTAGAACCCGGTCACTTGTGCTCCCCACCTTGGGTCCATCCTAATGCGGAAAAGTAAATAATATACATCAAAGGTAACATCATCATCAACCCGGATGTGCCCCAATAAAAGAATATTACATACAATGAATTTTACATGAATAAAAAAGAAAACTCTCATCTCACATAAAAGCCCCCGGCCATTCAATCACGACGATCCTATAAATCATATCAAAGCAACACATAACATCGCATGTCATCAACGTAAGCAAGTATGCGTAGCCCAATTGTCGTTGACATATAGCAACGAAACCGGCGATACACCACATACTACACTTACGGTCGCAGAATAGAATGTCAATATACAATATTTGGAATCGTCACTATCCTTAGACATCATAAACCCGGAATATCTCATATTCTGGATTTCATGCCTAGCACTGCAAATCTTTCATTTGGGTCGCAATGATGAAAACACCTTTTCAAAAAAAAACCGGGTAATTCAACAAGATTCCCGATTCCATCCATGACCGAAATGATAAATTTACCAGCGATAATTAATTTTCACAAAATCAATAAGTGTAGATTCCAATTATTGCATTACATTCAAATAAACTAGGCGATGTTAAACAGTTTGATCGATCGATCAATTACCCAAAAATCCACAGAGAAGCTCAACACCTGAGCAGTATTAAAATTACCCAGAAGTATGCTACAGTATCTATGGACCATCCGTAGAAGGGCCGACCCGAGCCTCACAAATGGCGCCGTGGAACCGCCGCCAAAGGCATGCTTCTGCCGCGGTTCCATGGTCATTTGATCGAGTTAGGGTATCGTTCTTCTAGAGGGTCCATAGAATTACCTGCATGATTTTCTGAATATTTTTAATGTGAAAAATTCCAACATTTTGAAAAATTTCCAGAGAAGAAATTTTTGGGGTAATCGATGTTCGTTCGAAGTTGTTTAACATCGTCTAGGTTACTCTAAAACTCTAGCTTAGCTCTGATACCACTGTTGGATTTACCTAGCACCACACAAGGGTTTGTCTTGCATCAAACATGCTACAATTAAAAATTTAGGATGCTAAGCAAACTAACCTAGGATCAAACTAGAAATTTAGAGTAACAAAACATAGTATCACATACTAAAAGAGAGTCTAACACTAAGAGATGAGAAATACAACCTTTGTAGATCTCCCCTTTGTGACTCCTTGGATCAACTCGGTGTTTGGACGGGTCCGCTTGAATCCTTTGTTGTCCACGACGATCCATCGCGGAGTATCTTGGCTCAAGCTCCTTGCTTCACTAGAACAAAGTAGAAGTGATGCAAACAACCTAAACTAGTGGGCTAAACTAGTGTAGATTGGTGATGTGGGTTTGGATCTCACTTAAAAATCTTTTCTTTTTATCTCCTTCACTCACTTTTGAAGAGGTATTAAGCTTTGAGGAATAAGAAGGAGGAAATGGCTAAGCAAGCTCAAGATAATTGTTATGCAAAAAATAAAAAGAATAATGAATATATGAGAGAGTCACGCTCACTCCAAACCATGGTTCAAAAATATCTAGATATTTTGTTAGTGAGTTAAAGAATGAATTAGAGATTAAACCATGGTTTGAGTCATGGTTGACTTAAGAAGAGTGTAGAAGAAATCCAACCATGATTCAATCCTAATTATCTTTAATCAATAATCAAAATATATAAATATCTAACCATGTGAGTCTTGCATAGCCAACTCCAATGTATCATCAACCATGACACATGTATGCATGCATGTGTGCATTCATATCAACATATGTATGTATATACATTCATGCATACAACAAATAAAGAAAATGTTATAAGTAAAATGGCTAATGGTCATTAATATTAAATCAACAATTGATTTAATAAACCGGTCATATCACATACGACCCGACCAATAGAAAACGCCAGATTATAATGCGGTATCATATACACGCATTTAATCAAGCACCCGCGCATATCACCATATGCACCCCACATCGTTTCGCCTGAGCTAGGTAACCCCTTTGTGGGACTCTAAGACTTGTCAATACGCCGACAGTAGGTGATGATCATATCAAACTCCCATAAGCCGCAAGCGGTCAGCTAAACATAACGGCCACCCGGGTATTGAGTGAGCAGAAGAAAAACAAGCGAACCTGTCAAAACTCCAGTCGAGCCAACCGGTAACACTTACCGTACAGTCCGGTCTCTTCGTCAGATATGCTGCATATCGAGTCTAGGGATGGCATCGTCGACCCCAATAACTCAATAAGTCATGCCGATGTATGACCTATAACAGATCAAGAAACTACTGATAACACTTATCAGTAAATCTCATCATCCCTGGCCAGGGACTTGCTGATATAGCCAATCGAGCACAGCGCAACATCAACCCCCAATACCAGGAGAGATGAAACCCCTCCTATCGCTCATTGCCTCCGTGTGTCTCGGGACTGTACCCAAAAGCCATCTTTTTGCACGGCTCAGTAGAGCCGTGGCAGGTGTAGGGTGTTTTTCGTCACCCCATTGAGATGGGAATACGCGCGTGCTTGTCAGGCGCATTACAGATTCCCCCTGCCTAGGGTAGGCAGGGGGTTATTGATTGTGGTGATCCGAATCTCCGGCAACCGCGGACTAAGCTGCCGCTAATTACCCCTCGCTTTTAGAGCGAGGGAACCTCCGATTAACGGGTTAAACTGGTCATGCGAACTCAATGTGCAGTGTGCGTGAGTTGTTTTTTAGAAGGGGTTTTGGATATATCGGGGACCCCGCAGAGTTTTTACAGTGGTCCCGCTACTCGGATAGAGGGATGGGGGTTAAGGGGGCTAGTAGCCCCCTTGCGGGGTGCGGGGCAGCGCCCCGTTAGAAATTTTTTCTAACGGGGGAGGTGTTTTTAGTGTGGAGTATGTGTGTGTGTATGTATATATACATATATATATATATAAAAGGGAAAAAGCATCCAAAGGATGCGTGGGAAAAAGCTCCAGCGCTTTGGGTGCTAGCGCTTTGAGGTAAGGGCAGTAGCGCCCCACGTGCCAAGCACATGGGCCCTCGGGCGCTAGCGCTTTGGGCGCTAGCACTCTGAGCGCAAGAGCGCTAGCGCCCCATATGCCAGGCACGTGGGCGCTCGGGCACTAGCGCTTTGGGCGCTAGCGCTCTGAGCGCAAGAGCGCTAGCGCCCTACGTGCCAGGCACGTGGACGCTCGGGCGCTAGCGCTCTGGGCGCTAGCGCCCCACGTGCCAGGCACGTGGGTGCTCGGGCGCTAGCGCTTTGGACGCTGGTGCCTCACGTGCCAGGCACGTAGGCGCTCGGGAGGCAAAAGGAGACTTGGTCCCTGCAATGGGAGTTGTACTCCCAGAAAGGAACACTTATTATTATTATTATTATTATTATATATATATATATATATATATATATATATATATAAGGAGTTAAACTCCTAAGATATTTTGAAGCTGATGAAGGTGCTTCTCCCCTTGAGCCCTAGATCTTTACCAAAGTGGGGTTTCTGGAGATGGGTCTCCTTCTTCTTCCTGTCGTTTAGCCGGATCTTGGAGAAAGGGGGTGAGACTTAAAAATCTCCCCTTTTTGAGATCTAATGGCAGATCCAAGTTCCCCTTTATGGGTTTTGTGGTGAAAACTATTTAGTTTTGGAAAAGGAAGAGTAAAACTCTTGATTTAATTCAAAAGAAAGAAGAAGGTTTTAGAACCTTGGGGAAGGAGAAAGAGGCACACGCCCTAATTTTTGGGGAATGAAAAGTATCTCTTTTATTTATCATCATGTTGCCTTATATAGGCTTACATATTTACATATAGCCCCTTGGGCTTTACAAAATGGCATTTTGCCCATCCCATGTCTCATGTGCTATTTCTGTTTGCACATAAGCCATGGGGGAGGGCCGGCCCCTTAGGCTTTATATATTTACATATAGCCCCTTGGGCTTACAAAAATTTGGCTTTATTCCCATTTTGTTTACATTCATGCATAAAAAAAATACATAAAAATTATTTATTACATGATTTCATTTTGCCATGGGGGAGGGCCGGCCGCTTCATGTTCGGACTCGACCTGGGCATGGGCCCACTTGGCTTGGGGTTGACTTTGACTTTGACTTTGACTTGGTCAACCGGGGTGCAATTTTCGACTTCAATAGTATGGTGGAAATCAATGCACAGTGGGAGAACACACAAGACTCTATAACGATCTCGGGTCTACAGACTAACCTGTACCAGTGTCACCTGAGAACTGCTATCCGACGATAGATATAATACCATATAGGAGTTCTCGGCTAGTCCGTCCAGTGTACCCAGTCTCCACTGAGCACCCGTATACAATCTTGGTGTCAAACACCAATGGATATGGGATCATCCATCGCCCATCACATGGGTCAAGAATCGTATACGCTAGTCTACTCTGGAATATCGATGCCCCGTCTCGATACACCTACGACTAGGGATATTTCAGGATATGTTTATAAACTACACATGTCCCACTAGTATGATCTGCATCATAATCAAAGTAGTCAAGCAAATATCCTCAGGGCTTTATCAACATGTACCAAATGAATAAAAACATAATCAAGTGAACATGTCAAGATAAAGAGTAACCAGATAGCATACTATCATGTCGAGCAAGAATGTCCTCTGAATATAGACACACACACACACACACACACACACGTAAAATACATCCACTATCTAATAATAGCCTCTAGGGCATACATATATCCAACACCCCACTCACAACACTATGGTTTCATAGTACGATATTTTGATTAAGTTTTATTTAAAAGAAACAATTTACATTAAAATACCATCACTTTTATAAAATGTTTTATCGCTTATTTTAAATCCTTGGTAGCGCCTCTACAACCCTTTTAGGGGAACCCATCTACGGATGATGCGGGTTATTACACGTCCTTGGGATAGTAGAGTGAGATACGGAACTCCTCACGGAGAATTCGGTCTCGAAAGAAAATAAAAAATACGGTTTTTAAGAAATACGATCTTTTCTAAACAAAACAATCTTTGAAAAATTTATATAAAACCACCAATCCGTATTTTCAGTAAAAACAACTTGTGAAAAAATATTTTTAAATGGAAGGTTAAAATTTTTAATAAAATACCATCATGTTTCCAAAAGAGCTAGTTTTCATAAAAATACCATAAACTTTTAAAAGTTAGGTATTTTCACTAAAATACCAAAAAAATTAAAATACAAGTTCATGAAAACCCTAAATATTATAAATCCCCATCGAGGTTTATTTCTAAACGATATTAAAATATTTTTCATAAAACCCCCCTCGAGAAATGCAAACAATATACATACAATGTAAACAATCTACAATAAATATTTAAGAACTCTAGATTAATATAGGTTTAAACGGTATCATTTCTTTTGAGCCTCGGGAAGCCGGAGAAAGTGAGTGCTTGCCTATGCAGGTTAGACAACTTAACCGAATTATCAAGTGGCAATTGTCTTGGAAAAAGACACAAACCCTACCGTCCATTTGCAACAGTTGCCCGATTACTCCCGAACTTAAGAGATTCAAGAGCTAAATCTTTTCATAAGATATTTACTCTAATCTGAATACAAACTCAATCAGGATCCAAACTTTAACATAAACTTGAACTCTTGAACATGAATCAAAATACTTGACTCGACTTGACCGAACCATGGTTATAACTTGACATGAACTTAACATGAATACCAGAACACAATGTCTGGTATTGAAACTGACTTGATGTTCAGTTGATAAAACTGCACATTTGTTATTACATTTTTCCTACCATTTCCATATTTAAAAAGGTCTTTATTATGATATATCATACATATGAGGGTTTATGTGTAAAAATACTACTTTCCATGTGTTGATATATTATAATTAGCATTTGGTAGGAAAATGTATATAATATTATTGACCCAATCCTAGTAGAACTAAGTCTACTAAATATTATTTGTTGAGTTGTTGTGGAGAATTTTCAGGCCTTAAATCAAGGAAATCAAGTTGTTAAAACTAACCTGCCTAATTAAGGAATCAAAAGTAAGAAATCAATTCTTGCAGAAGAAAAGAAAAGATTTCCAAATTATGAAGGTTCCAAGGATCGCCACATGTCACAAGGAGCAACCCCAAAATTTTGATCAAGTGATCTTGACCCTTGACCGTGGATCCGCGGCCAAACCCCCCTTGGGCCGCGGATCCGCCGCATGTTAGATGAGTTAGGGTTTGCAATTTTTGTTTCCAATTTTAGAAGCTGACTTTATGGCTTTGGGACTATAAATAAAGACCGAGAGCCTCTTGGAAAAATTATCAAGTCGACGCGATCACGAAGTCCAAGACGGCTCACGCATCCAGACTGATCATCAACTGTTCGTCTACCTCCTTGGAAGAGATCGAGAAGCAAACTAGTCTTTGTAATCATTTTCTAAGGAATCAAAGTGTAATGAATATTGTTGATTAATAAAGGTAGCTTTCTTTTTCTTATTCTATTTCTTCATAGTTTAATTATGCATTTTCTCTCCATCTCTTTTTCTCCCAACATGCGCGAGTAATTCTCCGCTTGTTAGGGTTCGTAGGATTAGGGTAGGCTAATGGATGATGAACATCTCTAAACCCTTTTTAAATCCTATAAAGTTTATAAACTTTATTAAAAGAATCATTAACATCCTAATCGGGCGCGCTAACAATTCTTTGTTAGTTCCGACCGCGATTAGAGATTAGATTAATGATTGTTTTGGTAAAGGCTAGATATGAACGGAGTTCCGTGTCGAGATAAGGGTTAAGAGTGGGATTCCTTTTTCCTTCAGAAACACTAATCTACACGCATCACCGTCGTTCTAGTTTTAAATCTATTAAAGGATAAAAAGGATAACTTTTAATTAATCATCCATAACTACTAAATCCTAACGAACCCTGCAAGCCCTCTTATTATATTAGCTACATCCCTAAAATAATCTAGATCTATATATTTTGCATTCTTTCTTAACTTAGATCTAGAAACCATTCTCCAACATTCTTATCCCTCCTCCTTTTTTCAACACATCTAAAGTAAAAGTAAAAGGTTCCACGTTTCCCAGAGGACGACCCGTACTCATCTCGGTCTAGCTACGTGCGACACCGTTATTGATTGCGGTTAACTACTACACACTCTTTCCTATCAATCACTTGACTCGAACCATGAATACAACTTGACATGAATACATGAACACTCGACACGAATGCTTGACATTGACATGAACTCAATCTTGCAACATGATGTATTCCTGGATTTGAGTACGGTTGGTAATTTTAACTGTAACCTAGAATACACGGGGTGTTGGAGTAGTCCAAGTTTGAATCCAATGAAATCTCAGGAGTCCCCCTAAATCATGAATCCATGTATACTAACACAAGCAAACTATCATGAGGGCCCGTGTTTCCTTGCTCCTGGA
Source organism: Agapanthus africanus (assembly GCA_030015575.1). Lineage (NCBI taxonomy): Eukaryota > Viridiplantae > Streptophyta > Magnoliopsida > Asparagales > Amaryllidaceae > Agapanthus > Agapanthus africanus. Next base: position 712,688,986 of record CM057342.1, read on the forward strand.
TTATAGCCTGTTGAGTTTGGAATATTTCAATACTAGGTTGAAGTCCCATTACTAACACTTAATTCTGGCTCATGGTTCCTTACCTCTATATTACAGCCTGTTGGGTTCGAGAACACTCTTGAGATTGGTTGACATTCACCCTTGAACCTACGTTAGATTAGTTTACCCATGTAGAGATCTTTTAGGACATTTACATGCACTTCATGTTCACTATACCTACACTAGACGGCCATGCTATATTATGCTCATGTTAGTTTGCCATGATATATAGAACTGCAAGTTAAATAGAATTGCCATACATACATTAAATGACATGTTTAAACACCATATCTCATAGTCTATTACTTCATGTGAAAGTGTTTACTAGCACCACGATAGGGTTTAAATGGGCATCAGACATGCAATTTTAAAATTTTCTAGGTGCTAATCAACACTAACCAAGGATCAATGATGATATCACAAGATTTAGACTAAGAGAAAGAGGCTACACAGCCTTTGTAGACCATGTCCTTCTTTTCTAAAGCTCCAGGTTGTAGTCCACGTGACTCCACTAGGCTCCACTTGAAGGTTGAACGAACTTGCTTCGATGAGATTCGTACCGAAGATGATCCATCCGAAATCCGCTAATCCAAGCTAGCTCTTCACTAAACTCTTTAATAAAGTAAACACACTACACCAAAGTGCTAATCTAGTGTAGGATGGTGAAGTAGGGTTTTGTTTCCCTACCAGGGTTCTCACAAGCTCAAGGTTTCACAACTCATGTGAGGGATTGAGCTTGGAGGTGGAGGTGAGGAAAATGGAGAGAGCTAGAGAGAAACTCATCACATGAGCTCTCAAGTGAAGAAAATAACTCTTGTGTTTTTAAAATATCAAGTGAAGAATGGCTTTTAAAAAACACACATTATTGAAGCAACTCAATTGAATCAATATTCAATTGTAACCATGCTTCAATAGTGTAGTGAGATGAATAAAATATTCATCAAGCCATGCTTCACTCTATGCTCTCATTTTCCACCTCTTTTTCTATTTTCCAAAAATAGAAAAAGCCATGCTTTATTTTAATATATACATACATACATACGTCAAATATATATATATATATATATATATATATATATATATATATATAAAGTAAATAATTAGTGAGCAATAATATTAGTTAATATATAATTATTTCAAATATAATATATATCAAATTATTAAATCAACACTTGATTTAATAATCCGGTTATATCACATATAACCGACTAATATCATTTATCTTTATATTACATTATCAAATCAACACTTGATTCAATAATCCGGTTATATCACATATAACCTAACTGATAATAAATAGCCGCCAGATTATAATACGGTATCTCATACTCGTATTTAATTAGGCCCCCGCACATATCAGCATATGTGCCCTACTTCGTTTCGTTTGAACCAGGAAACTTCTATGTGGGACTCTAAAGACTCGTCAATACGTCAAGAATAGGTGATGATCACATCAGTCGCCCACAAGGCGTCAGCGGTACTAGCTGGACTTAACGGCTACCCAGGTATTGAGCGAATAGAAGATCAACAAACAAACTTGTCCAAACTCCCATGAAGCCTATAAGTAACACTTACCGTATAGTCCGGTCTCTTCGTCTGATATGTCGCATATCGAGTCTGGGGGTGGTATCGTCAGACCCTAATAACTTGATAAGTTATGCCGATGTGTGGCCTATAATGATAGGAGAAACTACTGATAACACTTACCAGTAAATCTCATCAACATCCCTGGCCAGGGACTTCCTGTGTTAGCCAATCTGTAACAACTCCAATTTCAATATACATAAAATTGTTTAAAAGTTAATGTACAATTGGGGTATTTACAATTCCTGTGAATACTATAAAAATTTGATTTACTTTAGAACAACAAGAAAGAGCTTGTAGCTCATTGGTAAAACCCTGCACTGCTGAGACATAGCACCGAGTTCAAATCCCATCAGCCACACATTCTTTTTTTTTTTAAATTTCTTTTAATCTTTTTAGAAGTCCAAGAGTCTACACGTGCACAACACGTAAATTGAAAAGTCACTGACTATTTAAACATGTGCACTGAAGAAGACCAATCGACTCCGACACGTGGCACCAAGACCAACCCCAACCGACGGTAATAGCCCAGCGAAAAGCTCCAAATAATCGGTACCGCCGGTCGAACCGTAGGTAAAGGCCCCCATTCTTTTCCCCTGTAACTCTTGGCCTACCCCACTCCCTCTCACACTGTTTGTTTCTCTGCATTCATACAGAGAACAATAAAATGCCCATTGTTGGAGATAGTGCCCTCATAGTCAATTATTGGATCGCAGGTATGTGATTGCAATGATTGCGGAGGACCTATACCGGTAGGAAAGTCTTACTCGAGATGATAGTATGCTATCTGGTTTGCCTTTATCAGTCGTATACATGTTCAGGTGACTGATTACATGTTACACTTTGATAGAGCCCTTAGGATCTTGCTTTACTACCAACTGTATGATGGCGATCATATACGTGAGAGTTGGGTAGTTTATACGCATATCCTTAATTATGGTCCCTAGTCATGGGAGTTTCGAGATAGGGCATTGATACTCCGGAGTAGACTAGTGTATACAGTCGAGACCCCGACGAGGGGCGGTGGCCGGTCTCACAAGCCACTGGTATCAGTTGGATCACCTAAGATGTATACAGGTGCTCATTGGGTTATGAGTACACCGGACAGGACTCGCCGGGAATCTGCTAGTTGGTATTATACATATCGTCAGATAGCGGTTCCCTGGTGACATGTGTACAGGTTAGTTCATCGACCTGAGGTCGTCATTTGTCTCGTGTGAGTTCCCACTATGCTTTGATTTCTACCCTACCATGGCTCAAAGGAGTCGTGCAAACAGGTAGTTTTTGGGTACAGTCCCGAGCCACATGGAGGCATGTGAGCGGATCGGCAGGGGATTCGTCTCTCCCGGTATTGGGGGCAAGATCGTGCTGTGTCTAGGAGAGCCATTACACAAAGCCTACGGCCGTGGCAGGAGATTTACTGGTAGGTACTCCAGTAGTATCTCAGGGTGTTATTGGGCTACACTCCGACACGACTTATACTGCTATTGGGGGTCTGACGTTACTAGCCCCCTAGGCAGATATGCAATACTCATAGACGAACGGACCGGACTTTATATACATTGTCACTGTTAGGCTCAGTAGGGTTTCCGGGTGAGTTCGCTCATCGGCCTCCCTTAAGGTCAGTCCATGGGCAGCCGTTACGCATAGCTAGTGCCGCTGACGGTTTGTGGTTAAACCCACTGCCAGGGTACTGACGAGTCATTAGAGTCCCCCACAGACAGTTTCCCAAGTTCGGGCGAAACGTTGTAGAGGCCGTATGGTTTTATGGCAGGGTTCGGAGAATGCACGTGCGTTTACGCACGTTTCGGTTTTCGGACAGATGATACTGGTCGGATTTGGTTTAAGCCGGATCCGAGTATTGTATTGAGTAGATATAATATCTTTGTCTCAGTTGCATTTATATTCGGTCGTAATACAAATGCGGGTATATTTATACAGTTACGGGGTTGTCCTGAAATTCGTTTCAGGATCACTTTTGGAAGTTGCCAGTTTCCAGTTTTCTATCAGCCGTATTTAATATTTGGTTAAATACGGATTTATCTTTTCTTGAGATGAGTGTGGAAGCTTCTAGAAGGTTCTAGAAATGGTGATGTGTTTAGTGAGTCATGGTTGCATTTAATGATTCCATTAATGCTTGATGACTAGGTTAATGATTCATCATTTCATTAAGTGTGTTCACACTAGAGATATTTTCTTATTGTCTCCTCCCCCTCTCCTACACTCACCCCCCCACCTCTATATATTGTGGCCGGCCCCCTTCTTGGTGCCTATGAGATTTTTCACTCTCACTTGATGTTTCATTTGGTAAAAAGATTATGATAGATTTTGGGGTGTATGGAATTTCACAGCTCATTTCATTCCATCACCCGATTCCCATGGCAACTTCATTAACCGATCGTCCACGGCTTTGGACGAAGTGAGACAAAGTCTTCTACTCATTCTCTACATCATTCTTGGTCGTCTCTTTTAGCAAACTTGACGACCGAGTTGCCTCGAGTCAGAGGCGGGAGCCCGTTTAAAGAATCGTTGACGTGGTGCCACCTGGACGAGGAGATCGGAGATCGACGAGATCGGAGCAGCCGCAACGGAGCGTGGGATGATGGTTAAAGAACGAAGGACTCGGATCGTTCGGTATAACCTTTCTACACTCTTTAAACATGTTAGTTTAGCAATAATGGAAGATCCGGGTTAAAGTATACGATAGCGCCAGTTAAAAAGTTTTTGTTCCGCATTTGGCGTTTATAGACGGCCGGGGCGCTACCGTAGACTTACAGTGGTATCAGAGCCTCACCATTTTGCTTTACTAACTTATGCTAACGCGTTTAAAATATCGATCGAACCGGATATCGAAAACCACAAAATTCTAGTTCTGAGTTTCTGTTGATTTTTAAAGGGTTCTAAAAATAATTTTACATATCACAGAAAATTCAGCAGGGTTTTCTAAGAACACCGTACAAATTTTCGCACGTGATTCGACAAGACCGCCGTGGAATCGCGGTCAAACCTATGGTTTAACCGCGCTTCCGCGGCCATTTAGTGAGATCATGGCCCCAAATTTGCACAGTGGGTTCTTGTCTGAAATTTGGGGTTTTTGGTATATATCTTTTGGGCCCAGATTTTGTTACTGTTCAACAGATGTTTGTGGGGCCCGCTTCATGATATTTAGTCGATCGAAATTTAAACATGTTAGTTTACAGTGCTTACATTATATCTCCGACCGGGAATGTCATTTGATCGGTAAACCGCGTCTGATTGCTATAGTTCTTTTAGACGGGTTTGCGAACGTGACATTCGCGTTGATGTTCTGTGTTATGCTGTGATGTTGCGGATTTGTCGTGGTGGATAGCAGTGTGCAATGGTAGTGCAGTTTGGATTTATTTGTACATTTGATATTGCGGGGCGAGCGTCCAACATGTGGACTGCCGTCACTGCCTGTTGTATAATATTCTTTTGGGGCACGACCAGGTTGCGGCCGATGTACTTGTTGTACTATTATTTATTACTGTACTAGGTTTTGCCCCGCGACGGAGTGCACGGATAGCCGGGTTCTGGGGGGCAACGGGTCCGCATCTCATGGCTTTGAGAGGCAGAAGGGCCTCACTCTAGAATTGGCAGACTATTCGCCGCACTCGTAGGGGGTACAGGTTGACCCAAGGAGGGGTGCCCAAGATTACCGGATTCCGTGAAGTGCTGGGTGGTCCATTCACTTTGCTGTAGGGGGCTGCCTCGCTTCAGGTTTTGGCGGGTAACTTGCCGCACCCGTAGGGGTCTAGGTTTCATTGCACAGGCTATCCACACGACCAGGGGAACGTCGGGTTTCAGCAGCGGCTCTGTGAAACTCGGGGATCCCAGATTATCTGTATTGTTCTGTGATGCTTATTACTTTTCTGTAATGTTGCATATTATCACGCCTGGAGCGATTATTGTATATTGGTATATATACTATTAGATGTTGTATATGTTTTATACCCGCGCTAGTCCAGTCCCCGCTCTGTCGTTAGTTAAGTAACCTAACGGGTGATGACGGGACCCAGTGACGAATGCGGATGGCATATACGTACATTTTATTTTCGTTCTTTTCTGGTGTGATTGATTGATGGGACTGCGTTGATTCTGATCAATGCAAAGTAAAACAAACCTATTTGGCAGTTGTTGGAACAATTTAAAAAGTGTTATTACAAAGATGTTTCCTTTTGTTTTGCATAGCGGTATTCAGTGGAATATCCTGCACCTCATTCGACGGGGCAAGGGCCGATATCCCTTCACCGGGACTGACCCCTTGGGCAGAAGTTTGCGTCAGGGTAATAACTTCACTATAGTCGATTACAAGTTGCTTTGCATCGTGGTATTCAGTGGAATATCCTGCACCTCATTCCACGAGGAAAGAGCCGAGATCCCTTCACCGGGAATGGCCTCTTTAGAAAAAAGTTTTCGCCACTATATTTTAAAAAGCTATCGGGTTCCTTCAGCGATATCAAGTTCGTTACGTTAAAGGTTTTTCGCCAAAAACCAGCCGTAGCCCTCCGTCACATCTTTTGGGTATTCGGTAGTATTCAAGCTATGCATTTTAGCCAAAGTTAAGGCATAGTGTTTGGTAGCTGCTGGGTATTCACTTGTTGCATAGATAGATGAGTTGGTTTGGGACAGTCGTTCTGCCATTTGGCCAAAGCCAGGGGCATGTGCGGGTGGGTTCAAATTGACAAGATAGTGACGGGTAGAACTTGGCATGTGACTTATGACATTTTGACCAAAGCCAAGGTTATAAGAGCATGGGGCAAAAATCTTATCGGGAGTTTCTAAAGAAACTGAAACTTGCCAAGTATGCGCATACCTTCTGGAGTATGAGTAACGTGGATGCATTCCATCACGTTATCATGCGATGAGAGTTGGATCCCGATTCCCACTGATGAGTTGGTTTACTCTTCGGATGATCCCGATTGATTCTTCTTTCAGGTTTGGAGGAGAATTTGAGAGGACAGTGGGAGGTTTCCGGATTAGATAAAGTGATAACCATTCTGATCTTGGTTAGAGTGCACGCAGAGTGTTTCTTTTCTTTCTCTCTTTGGCAGCGACCTTTGACCGACCCTAGACTATGACTCAGTGACCAAGTTGACCGAACCTTCTTAAAATACTGGCTTTTGGATTGTCCGAGTTGCATAAGTCATTGCCACTCCTTCTTCTACCCTTTGAATTTCTCAGAACACCCGTATTACTACGGACATCCACTTCCATTGGATAGATCCATCGTATGGTTATATACGAACTCGAAGGGACTTCTTCGAGGATGGATCCAGGTTCAGGAGAAATAGAATTGCTTTATTCAGTTGTCTTTTATTATCACCTTCTCTCAGGTTGCGAGGGCTCCTTGGTTTAGGAGAGTACACCTATTACGCTTATTGGATAGTCTTATTCCAAACCATAGGCAGGTGTCGAAAGGTAGGGAATGAAGAAAACCAAATAGCCTAAATAGGGTGTACAGAAGGTAATATATAAAGACAAAATAAAGGGATTAGAAAGAGGGCAAAGTAAATTGCGACTGATATCATTCACGACCAAACCGCGTGCTTCATCGCCACTCCTATTTCACCTTTAATAGAATAAGGTATTATTCAGTTGTCTTTTATCATCACATTCTCTCAAGATGTGAGTACTCCTTGGTTTAGGAGGGTACACCTATTATGCTTACTGGATAGTCTTCTTCCAAACCATAGGCTGGTGCCGAACGGTAGGGAAGGAAGAAAACCATTTAGCCTAACGATGGTGTACAGAAGATAACGACTAAAGACAAATAAAGGGATTTGGAGAGAAGGAAAAGAAATATACGGTTAAAGTCATGAATTGGATTATGGAAGAGGCATTACTAGGAATACCAGGATACCCCTACGAAACATTTTCATGTTTCAGTGCATTGTTAAACGAAAACTGTTTTCCCGATTAGATACTTACTCCAAGGGTATGTATTTACCAGGTTTCATTCTCATATCTGTATGGTTTTACGGATGATGAGTGGGAGTAAGTTATTGGGAATTAGGTAATTATCCTCATTATATCGGAATTCGTTGTAATTGGTGATATTTGAGGAAATCGCCAGGGTACAGTTTTCAACCTACGAAGCATAGGTTTTGAGTTATTCAACTCAGCGGACTTATACAGAGTATTTTATGTTGTCCAGTGTCCATCAGGACAAAGGGGTAGGTCCTCATACTTTGTTCTATTTACTTATGACTTCTCTAGTTTTTAGACAAGTGTTTCGTAGAAATACAAGGTCTAAGTTTTGAGAAGTTGTGGGTATAAGAATAAAGTAGAGAACCAAGTGTCACAAGTATCGGGATTCTTTAAATAGATCGAAGATGTAGATTCTTGTGATTGGTATTCAGATGATAGTAATGGTTTTGAGAAACTTGTTTCTCTTTCAGGTTACTCATAATTGGATGGATTCCTAAGTTGAGTAATGCTGATTAGTCTCTTTCCATTAAGTTGATATGCACTGGAGACAGCTGCATGAATGAATATGGTTCCAATTAAATAAGTGCCAAAGCTTCTATATTGGATATAGAATAGTTCGTACCTTAAAAGATGTTAAGGTACGGGGAGTTGTCCAGCTTATGCTTAAAACCAGACACTGGATAACTCAGGTCACGTTTCTGTAATGGCTGTTTGTGGGTTGACCCTGGCTATGACGAGGGTTGATATTCTACCATTTGGAAGATCAATAGTGATATTGTTCTTGACTCGCCACAGTTTTAGTAAAATGGTTTTTTTTCAGAAAACAGTAGTGGGAGTATGGTAGAACTGGAAGTGATTCCAGAACCGCGAACGATTACGGAAAATTTAATAGGACCTATATATTCAATCAGGTTTGACATTCCATTAGCCACTCCGCAGATATGGTGGGTAACCTCAGACACCCGAGAGGTACTTCGGTAGCCTCAAGGACGGTGACAGGGAGGTTCTTATCTACCCAGACTTGACACTACTGTTGTTCCAGACTATGAGACCAGGCAGGAGGATAAGTATAGCGTCGTTCTAAACTAGCTTTAGAAGTGCACGTGTATATTATTCTGCCAGAGGGTTGTTGTAGTCCGTGGGAGCAGCGGAAGCATAGTGGGCAAGTAGCTTATGTCTATTTATAAACTAGAGCAGTTATAGCGGAGATAGATCATCTAATTTTGATGTGACAGTCATGGGTTTGACTTCATCAGAATAGGGGATGGATCTGTTAAGAAGGTAGTAGGGTGTGATGTAATGGTATCTGAATGACATACACAGAGTAGGAAGTAAAATTCCTATACTACGATCGGTTGTACTGTGGTCGTCACACAGTTGTTTCTCCAGACAAGATATGGATATAATATTTGACATTCTGGTTTCTGGATCTATGGTTTTAGATCTAGATTTGGGTAGTTTCCCAATGTGGGTACTTTGACAGATATTCTAATGGTTTTTAGAATAGTTGACTCCTAGCATAGTGGTGTACCTGCAGGTGATGGAGTCACCCTCTCTAAAGGTGTCGTATAGACTAAAGGGGAGAGGGCTGTGCATGATTGGCAGATCACTTGCTTAGGCAATTGAGTCAATCGTGAGGTGTCAAGTACCACACCAGATGTTGTTTTTGCACTAGATGCGATAAGTTTGTATTAATCCAATCCTGGAGAGACATAAGGAAGCAGTTTTAGAACATAAGTGGATGTTCTACGGATTTGATGACGGCAGCTTCCTTCGGGAGACGATTATCATTCCAGGCTTCAAAGGTGACATGGATGACAGAGTGATTGTCAGAGTTTTAGTTTTCCCTCTGACGAGGGACAGTATTATGGACAGGTAGTCCAAGAGGATACTGTGGGTGGCATGGTGCCGGATACTGATTAGGTTCAGTGATCGATACAGTCTAAGAAGTTTGGATATGGAGTTCATTTATGAACTAGGTCCCATCAGATATCCAGACATATTCTAAAACAGGTATTACTCAATTCGGGAGATGGTTTTCTCCGCGAACTTGAGATTAAGAGAGATATAGAAAGAAACATCTAGGCGGATCCACTCACTGAGGCTATTTCTCAAACACAATAGTTTTACAAACGAGCTTTGTGAAACTGATTAGTAGAGGAGTTGGATGTTCGGTTTCACACGGGCTGTGAGTAGTCGACATCGCAATAATTAGCCTTGAGTGCAAGTGGGAGATTGTTGGAGATAGTGCCCTCATAGTCAATTATTGGATCGCAGGTACGTGATTGCAATGATTGCGGAGGACCTATACCGGTAGGACAGTCTTACTCGAGATGATAGTATGCTATCTGGTTTGTCTTTATCAGTCGTGTACATGTTCAGGTGACTGATTACATGTTACACTTTGATAGAGCCCTTAAGATCTTGCTTTACTGTAGGGTTCCTAGGCACTCTAGTGAGGTCTCCCAAGCCATCAACCATGGCAATTTCAAAAATTATGGTGCCTACAAACCCTAAACTACGGATCGATAACTAGATGTCTAGGCGAACAATAACTAGTTAACAATTAACTAAGGGAATACGGAAATACAACCTTTGTAGATCCGGTCCTCCACCTCCACGGCTCCGCAACGAGGTCGTCTCCGCTGTCCAAATCAAATCCGGGCTCTAGGATCGGCTTCGTCGGAGAATGGGCAAGCTAGGTCGTCGATGTCCATGCCGAAGATGATCTACGTCGAAGCATCGCTAGATCAAGCTCACAACTTCACCAAGTCAAGAAACTTGTGAAGTAAACACACTCTACTACTTGGCAAGAGGTAGAGGATGAAGAAATAGGAAGTGGGTAGACTTTAGAATTGGATTTCTCACTCATATGCATCAATCACCATTGATGGAGGTGAAGCTTTTCTTCTTGAAGTCAAGGAAGAAGAAGAAGAAGCTTTTCTTAAGTTAATTCTAAAAAGAAAAGAATAATACATTCTTATCATCTTAGAACCATGGTTTAGTGTAGAGAATTAATCATGGTTGAGTGGTATGGTTAGGGTTAAGGATGAGATAAGAATAGTGGACTAAGTCAAAGCTTCATGAAGCTTTAACAAAACAACAAAAGAAGCCACCATCCTTTTCTCTTTCTTTTATTCATTTATCAAAAATAAATGGATAACTAAATAAGATAAATGAATAACTAAATTATAAACCCTAACCATTTCATTAACCAAGGTTTAATACTTTACACTTAACCAAAAAGCATGCATCATCAAACATGATACAAGCAAGTGCACAAAATCATATCGCATATGTAATGCGCACATCCGAGCGAGAAAATCCATTTTAAAGTGAACCGATACTAGTTAATGCAAAGTAATATATCAAATATATTATTATACATTAAATCATTAAATCAACACTTGATTCAATGATCCGGTCATGTCGCACACAACCGACTAGTATACAATGTATCGGCTTATCGAATCAACGCTTGAATTGATAACTAGGTTATATCGCATACAACCATTCGATACATTCATCGCGAGAATAGAATACGGTATCACATACACGCATTATTCTCGGTCCCGCACATATCTCATATGCGCTCCTATTTCGTTTCGCTTGAGCCAGGAAACCTCTGTGTAGGACTCTAAAGACTCGTCAATACGCCGGCAGCGGATGATGATCATATCAAACACCCACAAGCCGCAAGCGGTCTGCTAAACGTAACGGCCACCCGGGTATTGAGCTATCTGAAGATCGACGAGCAAGCCCGCTCACACTCCAGTGAATCCGACCAGTAACACTACCGTACAGTCCGGTCTGATCGTCTGATATGTCGCATATCTCGCCTAGGGGTGGTAAACGTCAGACCCCAATAGCTCAATAAGTCGTGTCGATATGAGGTCTATAACTGTTCGAGAAACTACTGGTAACACTTACCAGTAAATCTCAGCAACCCTGGCCAGGGATTTCCTGTTATAGCCAATCGAACACAGCGCAACATCAACCCTCATATACCGGGAGAGACGAATCCCCTCCTATCGCTCATTGCCTCCATGTGACTCGGGACTGTACCTAAAAACCACCGTTTTGCACGCCCTCTTGGACGTGGTAAGATGGAAATCAAAGCACAGTGGGAACCACACAAGACTCTATGACGATCTCGGGTCAACAGACTACTCTGTACCAGTGTCACCAGAGAACTGCCATCTGACGTGAGGTATAATACCATCTGGGAGTTCTCGGCGAGTCCGTCCAGTATACCCAGTCTCTACTGAGCACCCGTATATCTCCTCTGATGTCAAACACCGATGGATATGGGATCATCCATCGCCCATCTGTATGGATCGAGAAGGTATACGCTAGTCTACTCTGGTATATCGATGCCCCGTCTCGATACACCCACGACTAGGGACTTTGAAGGATGTACTTATGGACTACCATGTCCCCACTAGTATGATCCGCATCATAGTCCAGGTAGTCAAGTACAGATCCTAAGGGCTTTACCAACATGTAACAGAGAGACAATCAGTATACACGTTAAGGTAAAGATCAACCAGATAGCATACTATCATGTCGAGCAAGAAAGTCCTCCCTATATATGTCCCAGCATCCACTACAATATACATCCTATGTATAGTAATGGCCTCTAGGGCATACATATAACTAACAATCTCCCACTTGCACTAGGGCCATCTGTAGCAGTGGTTTGAAGTATCTCATACTCAACCATCCCATAAAAGTGTCTCTCTCTGGGAACAGGCCTTTGTGAGTGGATCCGCTGTGTTGTCCTCTGAGTCTACTCTCCTAACCTCGATCTCCCTGGAGATCAACCATCTCCATGATCAAGTGATACTGCCTTAGAATATGTCTGGATCACTGATGGGACGGACGTTCCTTGGCATAAGCCACAACTCCATTGTCACACAATGGGAGGAACATGGTTCATCTTATGAACCAATATATCGCCAAACAGCCTCTTTGGTAGCATTTTAAGTAGCGATGTATCCTGCCTTTATCGTCTAGTATGTCACGGTATCTAGTTTGGAACTCTTCCAACATACAGTCCCTTTACTGAAGGTATAGACAATGCCTGTGACTGACATTCAGTCGTCTTTATCACCCTGGAACCCTTCCAGTGATTATCCCTTGGATCGATTGATACCATCTCACTACTACTAGTGAGATACCTAACATCCAATTAGATCTATCTCATAGACCCAAAATCCAGGATTTAGTAGGTATCATTTTGATCCTATATGGAGAATCATTGTGATAAGCGAAGATTGATCGAGCGTAGCATAGGAAACTCCTTTCATATCAAGAGTATGTCATCCACGTACTCTACGAGGATCGTCACCATACTCCCTACTACCTTTTTGTTTATACAAGGTTCATCTACCATTTTGATGATGTCAACTTCTTTGACTAATTCATCAAAACAGATGTTCCAACTCCGCAATGCCTGCTTTATCATATAAAACATCTTGCACACGTTTCCGCTGCTCCCACTGTCTACGAGGCCCTCTGGCTGTGTACTTATAGACGCTCTCTTCTAAATCATCATTTAGAAAAGCAGTCAAGACACCCAACCACCAGATATCGCAGTCATGGTATGTAGCCGTGGCAAGTAGGATCTGGATGGACTTAAGCATAGTCACTTGAAAAGGTTTCATCATGATCCACGCCTGGTCGATGACGAAAACCTTTAACAAGTCTAGCTTTGAAAGTCTCAACCTTTCCATGTACACCAAGTAATCTTCTCAAGATATACTTGCTCCTGATGGGGATTTAACCCTTCAGATCTAGCAGCTAAAGTCCATACTTTGCTGGTGTATAAGGATTCCATCTCAGATCACTAAGCATCCAGCCATTCTTATAGAGTCTTACTCTTGATGGCCAGCTCGAAACTAGTTGGGTCATCATCTCATGATGCAATCCTCGCTCCCACTGTCATAGAGAAACCGAAGTATCTCTCAAGTGGGTGAGGAACCCTACTAGATCGGCGGAGAGGCTGAGGTTCGTTGGAATCTACTGAATCCTTTGGTTCTATCAAATCATCTGCTGTAGTTTGTATAGCTGGAACCTTTCCAGTTGTACATAACTGACCTTGCCTCGAGCTTGTCCGGATTTTGCTTTTAGACATAGGCCGGACAACCCCAAATCTTAACTAGCTTAAGACATGGGCTCTTCCCATACCATATCATATATGAGGTGGTAGGCAACTGATTTGATTCGAATCCTATTCAATAGGTATGCAGCTTCTTAAGTGCATAACTCCCAAAAAGGAAATAGGTAACTCAGTAGTACTCATCATAGAGCACACCTTATCACATAGGGTGTGATTGCTCCGCCCCGATATACCATCGTGCTATGGTATATACAGAGGAGTAATGCTGAGAGAGAATCTCATTCTCCTTTAGAATGGTCCAGTATTTCCGTGCTCAAGTATTCTCCTCCTTGATCTCATCACAGGACATAATACTTATACCCGTATTGGTTCTCTACTTCTAACTTATATTCTGTGAATATCTCAAAAGGTTCGGACTTGTGTTTCAACAGGAACATATGTCTGAATCTCGAGAGATTATCAGAGAACGTAATGAAGTATAAAGAACCAGTCCTGGCATGTGTAGACAGGGGACCTGCATACATCAACATGTATCATCCCAAGAGTTCACTAACTCTTTCTCTGTTTCCAGTAAACGGAGCTATGGTCATCTTATCTTTGTGACATGACTGGCGAGTTTCACAAGATGTAAATTCAAACTGATTTAAATATGCATCTAAATGTAACTCCAGCCAGTCGGGTTACATTGATATGACCTAGTCTACAATGCCTCAAGAAGGATTCGTTCATTTCTGAACTCTTCCTCTTGTGTGTGTTCTGTATACAAAAAACTGTGGTTTGATTTAGAACATTAATGCTTTTAGATAACGTGCCTGAACCGATCAACTTTTGATATAGGACATGTTCAAAACATTATCCAACAACACAAAATTATATCCTTTCTTTTCTAACAAAGAGAGTGATATGATTTGGTATATCAGGTTCGGTATCTAACAACATTCGTTCAGAATCAATGTATTGTTAATACAGGGTGACAGTGACCGACAGACTTGGCTGCAACACTTGCCCCATTTTCTGCCTCATGAAACTTATCACCCGTTCTCAGTTCTCTACCTTTCTGTAGCCCTATGTAACAGATTACATATCTGGGATCCTGATCTGGTATCACATACCCAGGACGTAAAGGATACTGAGAAACAGTTCTCTGTAATGAACACACCCGAAGATGATGCATCAGCATCCACTCTCTTCGTTTGGGCGGCACGGGAATTCTGGTAATCCCCAATTTCCTGCTCTGTCTTATAACATTTATAAGTTGGAGCGGGATCAACGTTCCCCAGCTCAGTATAACAAGCGGGTTCGGTCAATAATCCGTTTTATTATCTTGATTAAGGCGTGATATGGTCGCTACCTGGAGAGAGAGAGAAGAAAACACTCAGCGTGCGCTCTGTCAAGAATAGATTGGTTATTATTTTATCTAATCAGGATGGCTCCCACTGCTTTTTATCAAATCTTCCTTCAAACCCTAAAAGGAAAGACTAGCCGGGATTAATTACACACTACAAGTTCGCCAATCTTTCAGCCAGGCCAGTGTCGGTACTTTGAGGGAGGTCCCCCGTGCTTTCGCACGAACCTAATTAGTGTAAACCTCGTTTTCCCAGAGGCGTAACCCCGTTGACACCTTTCTAGACACCTACTTGATCGGCTAATTGTAATGTATAAAACTCTCCCAGGAGTAACTCTTACTCGCAGCGGGTATCGGGATCCAACTATCTCATAGAAGGTATGCAATCTCATTGCAAATTTCAACACTTGAAATTCCCGATAATATTTTGCCCCTAGCACCCTATGACCTTGACGGAGGCCAACAAACCATAGGCTACTAGTCAAGTTCAACCCGTCATTTCTTGATCGAATCAAACCCACCCGCACGACCCTTGATGGAGGCCAACAAGGTCGCACGACTACCCTAACTCAATCTGCATCATATGCATAAGCAGATAAATACTGGTTAGCTACCGCACACTGCGTCTTGACGGAGGCCAACAAACGCAGCACGAATACTAAACAGCATTTATCTGAAATGACGGAAGGCTACGACAGGTTTTTCTGAAAACCTATTGCGTAATGAACTTGATATCGTTGTAGAATCAAATGATTTTAAAAATGGAGTGCTTTTGAGGCTTTTGTAGTTTTGCTAAAGGAGTCACTCCCGGTGAAGGGATCGTCGGTCCTTTCCTCGTCGAATGAGGTGCGGGATATATCATATATATCACTGTGCAAAGCAAAAACACTTAAAAGCAATCAAAAGACAAACCGAGGGTGTAGCATCTGCCAGTTATTGCTAAAGGAGTCACTCCCGGTGAAGGGATCTCGGTCCTTTCCTCATCGAATAAGGTGCAGGATATATCATATATACCGCTGTGCAAAGCAAAAACTGTAGCTACCTGTTTTATTTTGAAATTCGATTCTACAACATCTTAGGTTTCTTTTATTTCATTAATCATATTAATGAAGTCCCATCATTTAAGTACCTAAACATCACAGATAAATACGACGTACACTTATGCCATCCGCATTCGCCTCGATGTCCCCTCGTGCACCGTTAGGTTAGGTAACTAACGGCAGAGCGGGGCAGGGCTAGCGCGGGTGTAAAACATAAGTAACGTCTATATAATATATCATATATACTATATACTGTATCTATCATAGAACATCACATGATCACATCACAGATATCGCAGCAGAAGAAACATATGAAATATTGGATATACTAGGACGTCCGTGTTTTCAATACGAGCCAGTATAAAACACGGATTCCACGGTCGTGATGAATAGCCAAACCCACACCCCTAGACCCCTATGACAGCGGCAAGCAACCCTACCAATTCTGGAGTTAGGAGACCCGGACTCGACTCCTCGAGTTGGTCTCCCACTGGACTCCAGAACCCGGTTACTTGTGCTCCCCTTCTTGGGTCTATCCTAGTGCGGAAAAGTAAATAATATACAACAGGTGACAACTCCCGCAACCTGGAAGCGCCCCAATAAAAGAATATTACATACAGATTTTTACATGAATGAAAATGAAAAACACTCATCTCACATAAAAACCCCCGGCTATTCAAACACGACGATCCAATATAACATATCCAGCAACACATAACATCACATGTCATCAACGTAAGTAAATATGCGCATCCCAATTGTCGTTGACGTATAGCAACGAAACCGGCGATATCACATATTACACTTACGGTCACAGAAAAGAAAGTGTAAAACTACAACAGTTGGAATCCGCAATCTCTTCAGACATCACATGCCTGACCAAATGAATTCTTTAGACATCGCATGCCTAACAATTATAAACCCCGCATTTTAGTCTCAAAATCGAAAACACTTTTCAATATCAAGTCGGGCAATTCAACAAGATTCCCGACATCCTGATCGAATACTCGTCGCAAACTTCAGTAGACGGCTGCACCCCCGATACCGTCGACTAAGTGCACCAAGGCGGAACACCGCTACCGCGAGCACCCGGACGGATGCTTTCGGCGACGGGGTTCTCCTACAGTCACTTGGTCGGGGCTATGGAGTGAAGCTGTCTATTAAGTTTACCCGGCGAGTATCCGCGTACGCTACGTGATTGCGACGGACTTTTGATCACATCAAAATTCCGTGGCAACCGATCAAGTGAGACTAAACCGCTAGATTTATAACATTCATTCAGTTATCTCATAACTTCTTGTGAATTCCAATTATTGTATCCCATTCCAGATAAATAGAAAATGCTAAACTTTTCGATCGAACAATCGAACACCCAAGTTTTCCCGATACAGATCAACACATGAAATAAGTCTAACAACATTCAGTTCGTGCCTCAGTACCGACGGTCCAGCCGTAGAAGGGTCAAGCCAACGCCTCACATGTGGCATGCCGTACTGCCCCAAACCCGAAGGTTCAAAGGGCAGTTCAAGACGGTCACATAATCGAGTTAAGGTTTGTGTCTTCTAGAGGGACCATCGCGTTACTTGCACTACTTAGAACGTCGTTAAACTTCGGAAAATCCAACACTTGGAATTTTCCCGACAGGGGAAAAATTGGGTATTTATATCTGGTCGAACTTTTTAACATATTCTAAAATTTATCCGGAAAGCCACATAGACAAAATTTGATACCCCGATCGAAACACCGAATCCCCAAAACAACTGCAGAAAATTCAACTCTTGAATAAAATTTCAAAACATCCAGAGAACTCAGAACCAGAAACAATGAATTACAGTGTAAAAATTTGGGGCTGACGTCATCAATGTGTGGCTAATCCGCCGCAGAATTCAGGTATCTGCCGCTCTTCCGCGCTATGATGAACAGTTCATGACCCCAATTTTCCACCGTAATTCTTATATTTTTCTACTGAGTTCTCTGCATATTTTTAATTTGGAAAAATCACTGTTTTTGAAAAAAGTACAGAGAGCAATTTCCCGGGTGAGGTTTCGGTTCGATCGGACTTCAAATCGCGTCTAGACTTCGCCTAAGGCTCTAGCTAGTCTCTGATACCACTGTAGGGTTCCTAGGCACTCTAGTGAGGTCTCCCAAGCCATCAACCATGGCAATTTCAAAAATTATGGTGCCTACAAACCCTAAACTACGGATCGATAACTAGATGTCTAGGCGAACAATAACTAGTTAACAATTAACTAAGGGAATACGGAAATACAACCTTTGTAGATCCGGTCCTCCACCTCCACGGCTCCGCAACGAGGTCGTCTCCGCTGTCCAAATCAAATCCGGGCTCTAGGATCGGCTTCGTCGGAGAATGGGCAAGCTAGGTCGTCGATGTCCATGCCGAAGATGATCTACGTCGAAGCATCGCTAGATCAAGCTCACAACTTCACCAAGTCAAGAAACTTGTGAAGTAAACACACTCTACTACTTGGCAAGAGGTAGAGGATGAAGAAATAGGAAGTGGGTAGACTTTAGAATTGGATTTCTCACTCATATGCATCAATCACCATTGATGGAGGTGAAGCTTTTCTTCTTGAAGTCAAGGAAGAAGAAGAAGAAGCTTTTCTTAAGTTAATTCTAAAAAGAAAAGAATAATACATTCTTATCATCTTAGAACCATGGTTTAGTGTAGAGAATTAATCATGGTTGAGTGGTATGGTTAGGGTTAAGGATGAGATAAGAATAGTGGACTAAGTCAAAGCTTCATGAAGCTTTAACAAAACAACAAAAGAAGCCACCATCCTTTTCTCTTTCTTTTATTCATTTATCAAAAATAAATGGATAACTAAATAAGATAAATGAATAACTAAATTATAAACCCTAACCATTTCATTAACCAAGGTTTAATACTTTACACTTAACCAAAAAGCATGCATCATCAAACATGATACAAGCAAGTGCACAAAATCATATCGCATATGTAATGCGCACATCCGAGCGAGAAAATCCATTTTAAAGTGAACCGATACTAGTTAATGCAAAGTAATATATCAAATATATTATTATACATTAAATCATTAAATCAACACTTGATTCAATGATCCGGTCATGTCGCACACAACCGACTAGTATACAATGTATCGGCTTATCGAATCAACGCTTGAATTGATAACTAGGTTATATCGCATACAACCATTCGATACATTCATCGCGAGAATAGAATACGGTATCACATACACGCATTATTCTCGGTCCCGCACATATCTCATATGCGCTCCTATTTCGTTTCGCTTGAGCCAGGAAACCTCTGTGTAGGACTCTAAAGACTCGTCAATACGCCGGCAGCGGATGATGATCATATCAAACACCCACAAGCCGCAAGCGGTCTGCTAAACGTAACGGCCATCCGGGTATTGAGCGATCTGAAGATCGACGAGCAAGCCCGCTCACACTCCAGTGAATCCGACCAGTAACACTACCGTACAGTCCGGTCTGATCGTCTGATATGTCGCATATCTCGCCTAGGGGTGGTAAACGTCAGACCCCAATAGCTCAATAAGTCGTGTCGATATGAGGTCTATAATTGTTCGAGAAACTACTGGTAACACTTACCAGTAAATCTCAGCAACCCTGGCCAGGGATTTCCTGTTATAGCCAATCGAACACAGCGTAACATCAACCCCCATATACCGGGAGAGACGAATCCCCTCCTATCGCTCATTGCCTCCATGTGACTCGGGACTGTACCCAAAAACCACCGTTTTGCACGCCCTCTTGGACGTGGTAAGATGGAAATCAAAGCACAGTGGGAACCACACAAGACTCTATGACGATCTCGGGTCAACAGACTACTCTGTACCAGTGTCACCAGAGAACTGCCATCTGACGTGAGGTATAATACCATCTGGGAGTTCTCGGCGAGTCCGTCCAGTGTACCCAGTCTCTACTGAGCACCCGTATATCTCCTCTGATGTCAAACACCGATGGATATGGGATCATCCATCGCCCATCTGTATGGATCGAGAAGGTATACACTAGTCTACTCTGGTATATCGATGCCCCGTCTCGATACACCCACGACTAGGGACTTTGAAGGATGTACTTATGGACTACCATGTCCCCACTAGTATGATCCGCATCATAGTCCAGGTAGTCAAGTACAGATCCTAAGGGCTTTACCAACATGTAACAGAGAGACAATCAGTATACACGTTAAGGTAAAGATCAACCAGATAGCATACTATCATGTCGAGCAAGAAAGTCCTCCCTATATATGTCCCAGCATCCACTACAATATACATCCTATGTATAGTAATGGCCTCTAAGGCATACATATAACTAACATTTACTACCAACTGTATGATGGCGATCATATACGTGAGAGTTGGGTAGTTTATACGCATATCCTTAATTGTGGTCCCTAGTCGTGGGAGTTTCGAGACAGGGCATCGATACTCCGGAGTAGACTAGTGTATACAGTCGAGACCCCGACGAGGGGCGGTAGCCGGTCTCACAAGCCACTGGTATCAGTTGGATCACCTAAGATGTATACAGGTGCTCATTGGGTTATGAGTACACCGGACAGGACTTGCCGGGAATCTGCTAGTTGGTATTATACATATCGTCAGATAGCAGTTCCCTGGTGACATGTGTACAGGTTAGTTCATCGACCTGAGGTCGTCATTTGTCTCGTGTGAGTTCCCACTGTGCTTTGATTTCTACCCTACCACGGCTCAAAGGAGTCGTGCAAACAGGTAGTTTTTGGGTACAGTCCCGAGCCACATGGAGGCACGTGAGCGGATCGGCAGGGGATTCGTCTCTCCCGGTATTGGGGGCGAGATCGTGCTGTGTCTAGGAGAGCCATTACACAAAGCCCACGGCCGTGGCAGGAGACTTACTGGTAGGTACTCCAGTAGTATATTAGGGTGTTATTGGGCTACACTCCGACACGACTTATACTGCTATCGGGGGTCTGACGTTACTAGCCCCCTAGGCAGATATGCGATACTCATAGACGAACGGACCGGACTGTATATACATTGTCACTGTTAGGCTCAGTAGGATTTCCGGGTGAGTTCGCTCATCGGCCTCCCTTGAGGTCAGTCCATGGGCAGCCGTTACGCATAGCTAGTGCCGCTGACGGTTTGTGGTTAAACCCACTGCCAGGGTACTGACGAGTCATTAGAGTCCCCCACAGACAGTTTCCCAAGTTCGGGCGAAACGTTGTAGAGGCCGTATGGTTTTATGGCAGGGTTCGGAGAATGCACGTGCGTTTACGCACGTGTCGGTTTTCGGACAGATGATACTGGTCGGCTTTGGTTTAAGCCGGATCCGAGTATTGTATTGAGTAAATATAATATCTTTGTCTCAGTTGCATTTGTATTCGGTCGTAATACAAATGCGGGTATATTTATACAGTTACGGGGTTGTCCTGAAATTCGTTTCAGGATCACTTTTGGAAGTTGCCAGTTTCCAGTTTTCTATCAGCCGTATTTAACATTTGGTTAAATACGGATTTATCTTTTCTTGAGATGAGTGTGGAAGCTTCTAAAAAGTTCTAGAAGTGGTGAGGTGTTTAGTGAGTCATGGTTGCATTTAATGATTCCATTAATGCTTGATGACTAGGTTAATGATTCATCATTTCATTAAGTGTGTTCACATTAGAGATATTTTCTTATTGTCACCTCCCCCTCTCCTACACTCACCCCCCCACCTCTATATATTGTGGTCGGCCCCCTTCTTGGTGCCTATGAGATTTTTCACTCTCACTTGATGTTTCATTTGGTAAAAAGATTATGATAGATTTTGGGGTGTATGGAATTTCACAGCTCATTTCATTCCATCACCCGATTCCCATGGCTACTTCATTAACCGATCGTCCACGGCTTTGGACGAAGTGAGACAAAGTCTTCTACTCATTCTCTACATCATTTTTGGTCGTCTCTTTTAGCAAACTTGACGACCGAGTTGCCTCGAGTCAGAGGCGGGAGCCCGTTTAAAGAATCGTTGACGTGGTGCCACCTGGACGAGGAGATCGGAGATCGACGAGATCGGAGCAGCCGCAACGGAGCGTGGGATGATGGTTAAAGAACGAAGGACTCGGATCGTTCGGTATAACCTTTCTACACTCTTTAAACATGTTAGTTTAGCAATAATGGAAGATCCGGGTTAAAGTATACGATAGCGCCAGTTAAAAAGTTTTTGTTCCGCATTTGGCGTCTATAGACGGCCGGGGCGCTACCGTAGACTTACACCCATTTAATCCAATTTTAATGCATCTCTTTCACCTCCTAAACCCTAATTTTTCCTATAAATACCATACCCAAATTCACACATCCTCACTCAGAATTCTCTGCCAAAACTCTCAATAACTTTCAAGCCTCTTTTGTGTACAAGTGGAGTTAGAAAAAGAATGAAGTTTCGGCAACGATACAAGGAGATTCCGGCGACGAAACGACGTCCCAAAGCCTTATTTATCTCCCCCTCTCCCTTCTCTTATCCTAAAGCCAGTAAGTCCCCTCTTCCCCTCTCTTTCTCTATTCTAAAAATCATAAACACTAAAACCCGACGGAAGCGAAGATAATCCGACTTCCGATTCTGTTTTTCTTTAAAAATCCTATTTTTCTTAAACAAGAAAATACCAAACTTTCATATCATGTTCAATAAACATTAACAAACATATTAAACAAGTTTCACATCAAAAGAATTTATATTGCAATTTTTATCGCATTTTTACAGTAAAATACCACATATTTTAGTTTACCGACATAAAAAAAATATAAATTTGTATTACCATTAGATAGTTCATGAGGTAATGACCTACCTCATCACAACACACATCTCTAACGGAAAATTTTGGAACATAGTATGGGATAATACGACCTTGTAAATAAATACCTTCAACTTATAAAACCATTTCTATAAAAAGATATATTAAACATTTCCATGCAATTGCGCCTCTACAACCCACTTTTAGGGACCCCGTTCGGGATGGTGCGGTTTATCGCACATCCTCGGGCCTAGTAGAGCGAGATGCAGACCTCCGAAAGGAGCATTCGATCTCGATCGAATTTTTAAGCATTTTTCTTTAGAAAATGAGATTTCTACAAGAAAATAAATAAATTATTTTCATTAAATATATATATATATATATCTATTATCAAAATATCTATTTTAATTATATTATATAAATATTCCAACTTTTAATAAAGGAATCACCATTACATGAAAATACCATCCAAATACAAAACAATTCCAATATTTCAAGAAAATACCATATACTATTAAAATTAGGTTCTACTCACTAGAAATTTCACAATTATAAAATATACATCTATGAAAACCCTAAAGACGATAATTAAATACTTGAGGTGTATTTTGAAAATTATATTAAACTATTTTTACATAAACCCCCCTCAAGTTATACTAAATTACAATAAGGACCCTAGTAAACATAGGTTTAAGCGGGACTGGTCTCTTGAGCCTCAGGGAGCCGGAGATATGGGTGCTTACCTATTTAAGGTAGACAATCTAATAAACGGTGTTATAAACACGGTAATTGTCTTGGAAAAAGACACAAATCCTGCCGTCCATGTGCAGCAGTTACCGATAACATCAAAAATAATTCAGGATTTCAAATTCTTTTTAAAGTATCTGACTCAGACTGAGTCTTAACCTAATCAATCTGACTTGAATGTGATTCAAGTATAAACTACAATACAACATGAATCCATGAATCCGTCTATTCAATCTATATCAATCTATATTGACTGAACCGAACCATGAATATTCTCCATCTACATGTACATCCATTATATCCATTCCATTACTGATATCATGGTTCCGGCAAGTCATCCATATACAATTTACAACACAAGACAATACAATACAAATAATACAATCAAGATATCGCGGGGTTTATAAGGGGTAGATTGGTACGGAAGGTGTTAAAAGTGGCACGAGACTATAACCATAATACACCTAACCTGAATATCCATTGCCGTTGTACCGTGGCTGAACGGTTCCTTGTTCTCCGTATACCTTAGTCTTAGGAATAGTGGGACTCCTTTCGTATACACTGGCATTTTCTGTACCATGCTACAAACAACAGCGTTAACAATATAATACAACTTTAAAAGTTACATTCGCCTTCTGTCTATTCTTTCTATACCTATTCTTTTGGACTTACCGAGCGATTGTTCGCTGACGACATTCCTTTCTTCTTTCTTTGGAATGTTGTTAGGTGGATCGGAACTTCTGGAGACAGAGCCCAGCAGCGAGGACTTGGATTAGATAGCCTTCGACCCAGAGCTCTAGATTACTTGTACATATTTTCATTTCTGTTATGCCATTGTTTAGGCATTGTTTTCATTCCATGTATTTACATTTCAGCTATATTGTAAAAAGAATGTTTAATAAATAAAGTTGTTGTTCATTTACATCTTGTCTCATGTGTATTTTACTTTATATTGCTTAGATACGCTTAACATGTTTACTTCTGAGTAAATGCATCGTGTGACCCATCGCGTCCAATGCCCGTACACTGGGAAGTGGGGCGTGACACAATCGAGCATAGCGCAACATCAACTCCCTATATCGGGAGAGACGAAACCCCTCCTATCGCTCATTGCCTCCATGTGACTCGGGACTGTACCTAAAATCCACCTGTTTGCACGACTCCTTTGAGCCGTGGTAGGGAGGAAATCAAAGCACAGTAAGAACCACACAAGACTCTATGACGATCTCGGCTTTACAGACTAACCTGTACCAGTGTCACCAGAGAACTTCTATCTGACGATAGGTATATTACCATATAGGAGTTCTCGGCGAGTCCTGTTCAGTGTACCCATTCTCTAATGAGCACCTGTGTACAATCTTTGATGTCGAATACCAATGGATATGGGATCAACCATCGCCCTATACAGGGTCAAGAAACGTACACACTAGTCTACTCTGGAATATCGATGCGCTGTCTCGATATTCCTTCGATTAGGAACAATTGAAGGATGTGCTTATGGACTACCCAGGTCCCAGTAGTATGATCTGCATCATAGTCGTGGTAGTCAAGCCAACATCCTAAGGGTTTTATCAACATGTATATGAGAGACAATATAATAATACTAGTGAACATGTTAAGATAAAGGCAACCAGATAGCATACTATCATGTCGAGCAAGAAAGTCCTCCATATATATGTCCAAGCATCCACCATATCATGCAATAATGGCCTCTAGGGCATACATATCACTAACAATCTCCCACTTGCATAAGGCCAGTTGTTGTAGTATCTCATACCCAACATCCCAAAAAGTCTCTCGAATAGCATCTGGGGAGGGCCTTGGTGAGTGGATCGGCTGTGTTATCCTTCATGTCAACTCTCCTGACCTCGATCTCCCGGAGATCAACTATCTCCCTGATCAGGTGATACCGCATAAGAATATGTCTGGATCACTGATGGGACCGGGGTTCCATG
The DNA here is from genome assembly GCA_030015575.1 of Agapanthus africanus. NCBI lineage: Eukaryota > Viridiplantae > Streptophyta > Magnoliopsida > Asparagales > Amaryllidaceae > Agapanthus > Agapanthus africanus. Next base: position 712,714,532 of record CM057342.1, read on the forward strand.
GCCAAAGCCACAGCTCCATTGTTATCATAATACATAAGTATTGGATGCTCAATAGAAGGAACCACACCAAGTTCAGCTATGAACTTGTTCATCCAGATAGCCTCTTTGGCAGCGATGTATTCAGCCTTCATCGTCGAGTCTGCTACGGTATCTTTCTTGGAACTCTTCCAACATATCGCCCCTCCATTGAGGGTGAAGACAAAAACCAGAGACCGACTTACTGTCGTCCTTATCACTCTGGAAGCTCGAATCAGTAAAGGACTCCACCTGGAGTTCACCTTTACCATAAACCAAGAACATCTCTTTAGTCCTTCTCAAATACTTAAGAATGTTCTTCACAGCTGTCCAGTATTTCTTCCCTGGATCTGATTAATACCTACTCACTACGCCTAGTGAGTAAGCTGTAAGTCTACGATAGCGCCCCGGCCGTCATTCTGACGCTAAACGCGGAACAAAAACTTTTATAACTGGCGCTATCGCATACTATAACCCGGATCTTGCCATTAACGCTAAACTAACATACTGTAAAGAGGTAGAAAGGCTATACCGATCGATCCGAGTCCTTCGGTTTTTAGCCATCATCCTACGCTCCTTTGCGGCATCTGCGATCTCGCTCGATCTCCGGTCTCCTCGTCCAGGTGGCACCACGTCAACGGATCTTTATACGGGCTCCCACCTCTGAACCGAGGCAACTCGGACATGAAGTTTGCTAGCCGACATGTCCAAGATTGATGTAGAGAATGAGTAGAATACTGTCTCGTTTCATCCAAAACCATGGATGAACGGTTAATGAAGTTGCCTTTTAATGGAGTAATGAGAAATGAGCTATATCTTTTGCAAATGAATCATCATCTCACAAAATGAGAGAGTGAAAAAAATCTTAGGCTTCCATAAGAATGGCCGGCCACTTATAGGAGAGGAGGGGGTGAGTGTAGGAGCAAAGAGGTGACCACAAGGAATAATATCCTAAGCATTACTAAAAGACATTAATGCAAAACAATGAGTCACTTAAAACACCTCATCAACCATTAATGCAATGAATGAGTCACTAAACCTAGTCACCAATCTAGAAGCTTCCACTCATGACTCACCGTGATGACTCACCCAAAAGAAAAAGATAATTCCGCATTAAACCGAATGTTTAAGACGGGTGATAGAAAACTGGCAACTTCGAAAAGCAATCCCGAAACGAATTTCAGGATAACCCCGTAACTGTACATACATACCCGCATTTGTATTATGACCGAATACAAATGCAACTGAGACAAAGATATTATATCTACACAGTATAATACATGGATCCGGCTTAAACCAAAGCCCACCAGTATTATCTGTCCGAAATATGACATGTGCATAAATGCACGTGCATTTTCCGAACCCTGCCATAAAACCATACGGCCTCTACAACGTTTCGCCCGAACTTGGGAAACTATCTGTGGGGGACTCTAATGACTCATCAGTACCCTGGCAGTGGGTTTAACCATAAGCACGTCAGCGGCACCAGCAGTGCGTAACGGCTGCCCATGTACTGACCTCAAGGGAAGCCGACGAGCGAACTCATCCTGGAACCCTACTGAGCCTAACAGTGACAATATACATACAGTCCGGTCCGTTCGTCTATGAGTATCTTATATCGGGCCTAGGGGGCTGGTAACGTCAGACCCCCAATAGCGGTATAAGTCGTGTCGGAGTGTAGCCCAGAACACCCTGAGATACTACTGGAGTACCTACCAGTAAATCTCCTGCCTCGGCCGAGGGCTTTGTGTAATGGCTCTCCTAGACACAGCGCGATCTCACCCCCAATACCGGGAGAGACGAATCCCCTGCCGATCCGCTCACTTGCCTCCATGTGGCTCATGACTGTACCTAAAAAAGACATGTTTGCACGACTCCTTTGAGCCGTGGTAGGGTAGAAATCAAAGCACAGTGGGAACTCACACGAGACAAATGACGACCTCAGGTCGATGAACTAACCTGTACACATGTCACCAGGGAACTGCTATCTGACGCTAGGTATAAATACCAACTAGCAGGTTCCCGGCGAGTCCTGTCCGGTGTACTCATAACCCAATGAGCACCTGTATACATCTTAGGTGAAACAACTGACACCAGTGGCTTGTGAGACCGGCCACCGCCCTTCATCGGGGTCTTGACTGTATACACTAGTCTACTCCGGAGTATTGATGCCCTGTCTCGAAACTCCCATGACTAGGGACCACTTTTAAGGATGTGCTTATAGACTACTCAACTCTCACGTATATGATCGCCATCATACTGTTGGTAGTCAAGCAAGATCCTAAGGGCTCTATCAACGTGTAAAATTGATCAGTCACCTGAACCTGTACACGACTGATAAAGGCAAACCAGATAGCATACTATCATATTGAGTAAGACTGTGCTACTGGTATAGGTCCTCCTCAATCATTGCAATCATGTACCTGCGATCCAATAATTGACTTTGAGGGCACTATATCCAACAATCTCCCACTTGCACTTAAGGCTAATTATTGCGATGTCGCATACTCACAGCCCGTGTGATACCGAACACCCAACTCCTCTACTAATCAGTTTCACAAAACCCGTTTGTAAAACTCTTGTGTTCGAGAAATAGCCTCAATGAGTGGATCCGCCCTGATGTTCCTTTCTATATCTCTCTTAATATCAAGTTCGCGGAGAAAGCCATCTCCCGAATTGAGTAATACCTATCTTAAAATATGTCTGGATATCTGATGGAACCTAGTTCATAAATGAACTCCAAATCCAAACTTCTTAGACTGTATCGATAACTGAAACTAATCAGTGTCCAGCACCATGCCTCCCACAGTATCCTCTTGGACCACCTGTCCATAATACTGTCCCTCGTCAGAGGGAAAACCATAACTCTAACAATCACTCTGTCATCCATGTCACCTTTGAAACCTGGAATGATAATCGTCTCCCGAAGGAGGCTGCCTCATCAAATCCGTAGAACATGCACTTATGTTCTAAAACTGCTTCCTTATGTTTCTTCAGGATTGGATTAATATAAACTTATCGCATCTAGTGAAAAACAACATCTGGTGTGGTACTTGATATCTCACGATTGACTCAATTGCCTAAGCAAGTGATATGCCAATCATGCACATCCCTCTCTCCTTTAGTCTATAAGACATCTTTAGAGATGGTGACTCCATCATCTGCAGATACACCATCATGCCAGGAGTCATCTATTCTAAAATACTATTAGAATACTGTCATAGTACCCATATTGGGAAACTACCCAAATCTAGATCTAGAAACCAGAATGTCTGATATTATATCCATATCCTCTGTGGAGAAAAAACTGTGTGATAACCACAGTACAACTGATCGTAGTTTAGGAATTTTACTTCCTACTCTGTGTATGTCATCCAAATACCAGGACATCATACCCTACTACCTTCTTAACAGATCCATCCCCTATTCTGATGAAGTCAAAGCCATGACTGTCACATCAAAATTAGATGATCCATCTCCGCTATATCTGCTCAAGTCTATAAATAGACATAAGCTACTTGCCCACTATGCTTCCGCTGCTCCCACTAACCATAAGAACCCTCTGGCAGAATAATATATACGTGCACTTCTAAGGTGAGTTTAGAACGACGCTATACTTAACCTCCTGCCGGGTCTCATAGCCTGGAACAACAGTAGTGTCAAGCCTGGGTAAACTAGAATCTCCCTCTCACCGTCCTTGAGGCTACCGGAGTATCTCTCAGGTGCCTGAGGTTACCCACCATATCTGCGGAGTGGCTAATGGAATGTCAAACCTGATTGAATCTTTAGGTCCGATTAAATTTTCCGTAATCGTTTGCGGTTCTGGAATCACTTCCAGTTCTACCATACTCCCAATACTGTTTTCTGAAAAAATCCATTTTACTAAAACTGTGGCGAGTCAAGAACAATATCACTATTGATCTTCCAGATGGTAGAAAGTCAACCCTCGACATAGCCTGGGCCAACCCACAAACAGCCATTACAGAAACGTGCCCTGAGTTATCCAGAGTCTGGTTTTAAGTATAAGCCGGACAACTCCCCATACCTTAACATCATTAAGATATGGACTATTCTATATCCAATATAGAAACTTTGGCACTTATTTAATTGGAACCAGATTCAAATCATGCAGCTGTCTCCAGTGCATATCATCTTAATGGAGAGAGGCTAATCAGCATTACTCAACTTAGGAATACATCCAATTATGAGTAAGCTGAAAGAGAAACAAGTTTCTCAAAACCATTACTATCAGCTGAATACCAATCACAAGAATCTACATCTTCGATCTCTTTGAAGAATCCAGATACTTGCGACATCTGGTTCTCTACTTTATTCCTATACCCACAACTTCTCAAAACTTAGACCTTGTATTTCTACGAAACACTTGTCTAAAACCTAGAGAAGTCATAATTAAACAGAACATAGTACGAGGAACAACCCCTTTGTCCTTATGGACACTGGACAACATACAATATTCTGTATAAGTCCGCTGAGTTGAATAACTCAAAACCTGTGCATCGTAGGTTGAAAACTGTACCCAGGCGATTTCCTCAAATATCACCAATTACAACGAAGTCCGATATAATGAGGATGATCACCTAATTCCCAATAACTCACTCCCACTCATCATCTGTAAAACCATACAGATGTGAGAATCATACCTGGTAAATATATACCCTGGAGTAAGTATCTAATCGGGAAATCAGTTTTCCTTTAACAATGCACTGAAACATGAAAATGTTTCGTAGGGGTATCCTGGTATTCCTAGTAATGCCTCTTCCATAATCCAATTCATGACTTTAACCGTATATTTCTTTGCCATCTCTCCAAATCTCTTTATTTGTCTTTAGTCGTTACCTTCTGTACACCATCGTTAGGCTAAATGGTTTTCTTCCTTCCCTACCGTTCGGCACCAGCCTATGGTTTGGAAGAAGACTATCCAGTAAGCATAATAGGTGTACTCTCCTAAACCAAGGAGTACTCGCAACTTGAGAGAAGGTGATGATAAAAGACAACTGAATAATACCTTATTCTATTTCTCCCGAACTGGGGAAAAAAGCAAAGGTGAAATAGGAGTGGCGATGAAGTACGCGGTTTGGTCGTGAATGATAGCAGTCACAATTTACTTTGCCCTCTTTCTAATCCCTTTATTTTGTCTTTAGTTATTACCTTCTGTATACCCTACTTAGGCTAATTGGTTTTCTTCATTCCCTACCTTTCGGCACCAGCCTATGGTTTGGAATAAGACTATCCAATAAGCGTAATAGGTGTACTCTCCTAAACTAAGGAGCCCTCGCAACCTGAGAGAAGGTGATAATAAAAGACAACTGAATAATCCAATCCTATTTCTCCTGAACCTGGATCCATCCTCGAAGAAGTCCCTTCGAGTTCGTATATAACCATACGATGGATCTATCCAATGGAATTGGATGTTCGTAGTGATATGAGGTGTTCTGAGAAATGCAAAGGGTAAAAGAAGGAGCGGCAATGACTTATGCAACTTGGACAATCCAAAAACCAGTATTTTAAGAAGGTTCGGTCAACATGGTCACTGAGTCATAGTCTAGGGTCGGTCAAAGGTCGCTGCCAAAGAGAGAGAGAAAAGAAACACTCTGCGTGCACTCTAACCTAGATCAGAATGGTTATCACTTTATCTAATCAGGAAACCTCCCACTGTACTGTCAAATTCTCCTCCAAACCTGAAAGAAGAATCAATCGGGATCACCCGAAGAGTAAACTAACTCATCAGTGGGAATCGGGATCCTACTCTCATCGCATGATAACGTGAAGGAATCCACTCATGTTATCACACTCTAGAAGGTATGCACATACTATTGGCAAGTTTCAGTTTCTTTAGAAACTCCCGATATGATTTTTGCCCCATGCTCTTATGACCTTGACTTTGGCCAAAATGCCATAAGTCACATGCCAAGTTCTACCTGTCATTATCTTGCCAATTTGAACCCATCTGCACATGCCCCTGACTTTGGCCAAATGGCAGAACGACTGCCCCAAACTAACTCATCTATCTATGCAACAGATGAATACCCAGCAGCTACCAAACACTATGCCTTGGCGTAGGTCAAAATACATAGCTTGAATACTACTGAATACCCAAATGAAATGACGGAGGGCTACGTCTGGTTTTTGGTGAAAAACCTTTAACGTAATGAACTTGATCTCACTGAAGGAACCTGATAGCTTTTTATAAAAATATAGTGGCGAAAACCTTTGCTAAAGAGGTCACTCCCGGTGAAGGGATCTCGGCTCTTTCCTCGTGGAATGAGGTGCAAAGCAACATGTAATCGACTATAGTGAAGTTATTACCCTGACGCAAACTTCTGCCCAAGGGGTCACTCCCGGTGAAGGGATCTCGGCCTTTGCCTCGTCGAATGAGGTGCAGGATATTCCAACCGAATACCACTATGCAAAACAAAAGGAAACGTCATTGTAATAACACTTTTTAAAACTGTTCCAACAACGTCCAAACAGGTTTGTTTTCCTTTGCATTGATCAAAATCAACGTAGTCCCATCAATTAATCATACCAGAAATGAACGAAAATAAAATGTACGTATATGCCATTCGCATTCGTCACTGGGTCCCGTCATCACCCGTTAGGTTACTTAACTAACGACAGAGCGGGGACTGTACTAGCGCGGGTGTAAAACATATATAACATCTACTAGTATATATACCAACATACAATAATTGCTCCAGGCGTGATAAATGCAACATTACAGAAAAGTAATAAGCATCACAGAACAATACAGATAATCTGGGATCCCCGGGTTTCACAGAGCCGCTACTGAAACCCGACGTTTCCCTGGTCGTGTGGATAGCCTGTGCAATGAAACCTAGACCCCTACGAGTGCGGCAAGTTACCCGCCAAAACCTGAAGTGAGGCAGCCCCCTACAGCATAATGAATGGACCACCCGACACCTCACGGAATCCGTTAACTTGAGCACCCCTCCTTGGGTCAACCTGTACCCCCTACGAGTGCGACGAATAGTCTTCCAATTCTAGAGTGAGCCCCCTCTGCCTCTCAAAACCATGAGATGCGTACCCGTTGCCCTCCAGAACCCGGCTATCCGTGCATTCCGTCACGGGGTAAACCTAGTACAGAAATGAAAAATATGTACAACGGGTACATCGACCTCACCCCGGTCGTGCCCCAAAAGAATATTATACAAACAAGCAGTGACGGCTGTCCACATGTTGGACGCTCGCCCCGCAATATCAAATGTATAAATAAATCCAAACTGCACTACCATTGCACACTGCTATCCACTACGACAAATCCGCAACATCACAGCACAACACAGAACATCAACGCGAATGTCACGTTCGCAAATCCGTCTAAAAGAGCTATAGCAATTAGACGCAATTTACCGCTCGAATGACATTCACGGTCGGAGATATAATGTAAGTACTGTAAACTAACAAGTTTAAAATTTCGATCGACAAAACTTCGCGAAGTGGACCCCACGTACATCTGCAGTACAATAATAAAATCTGGGCCCAAAAGAAAAATTCCAGAAACCCCAATTTCCCATGCAAGATCCCCAGAAGAATTTTGGTGCACTGTAGCCACTAACTGACCGCGGAACCGCGGCCAAACCATGGTTTGTGCGGCGGTTCCGCGGCAGCACAGTGGATTCAGTCAACCCAATTTCTTCAGTACTCTTAAAAAAGCCTGCACGATTTTCTGTAATGCTCAAAATAATTTTTAGACCTTAAATAAAATTCGACAGAAACTTTATACTGAAAATCGCGGTTTCGGAAATGTCGTTCGATCGATGTTTTAAACGTGTTAGAACAAGTTAATAAAGCTTAATGGCGTGGCTCTGATACCATGTAAGTCTACGGTAGCGCCCCGGCCGTCATTCTGACGCCAAACGCGGAACACAAACTTTTATAACTGGCGTTATCACATAATATAACCCGGATCTTGCCATTAACGCTAAACTAACATACTGTAAAGAGGTAGAAAGGCTATACCGATCGATCCGAGTCCTTCGGTTTTTAGCCATCATCCCACGCTCTTTTGCGGCATCTACGATCTCGCTCGGTCTCCGGTCTCCTCGTCCAGGTGGCACCACGTCAACGGATCTTTATACGGGCTCCCGCCTCTGAACCGAGGCAATTCGGACATGAAGTTTGCTAGCCGACATGTCCAAAATTGATGTAGAGAATGAATAGAATACTTTGTCTCGTTTCATCTAAAACCATGGATGAACGGTTAATGAAGTTGCCTTTTAATGGAGTAATGAGAAATAAGCTATATGTTTTTCAAATGAATCATCATCTCACAAAATGAGAGTGAAAAAAATCTTAGGCTTCCATAAGAATGGCCGGCCACTTATAGGAGAGGAGGGGGTGAGTGTAGGAGAAAAGGGGTGACCACAAGGAATAATATCCTAAGCATTACCAAAAGACATTAATGCAAAGCAATGAGTCACTTAAAACACCTCATCAACTATTAATGCAATGAATGAGTCACTAAACCTAGTCACCAATTTAGAAGCTTTCACTCATGACTCACCCTGATGACTCACCCAAAAGAAAAAGATAATTCCGCATTAAACCGAATGTTTAAGACGGGTGATAGAAAACTGGCAACTTCGAAAAGCAATCCCGAAACGAATTTCAGGATAACCCCGTAACTGTACATACATACCCGCATTTTTATTACGACCGAATACAAATGCAACTGAGACAAAGATATTATATCTACACAGTATAATACATGGATCCGGCTTAAACCAAATCCCACCAGTATTATCTGCCCGAAATATAACACGTGCATAAATGCACGTGCATTTTCCGAACCCTTCCATAAAACCATACGGCCTCTACAACGTTTCGCCCGAACTTGGGAAACTATCTGTGGGGGACTCTAATGACTCATCAGTATCCTGGCAGTGGGTTTAACCATAAGCACGTCAGCGGCACCAGCAGTGCGTAACGGCTGCCCATGTACTGACCTCAAGGGAAGCCGACGAGCGAACTCATCCTGGAACCCTACTGAGCCTAACAGTGACAATATACATACAGTCCGGTCCGTTCGTCTATGAGTATCGCATATCGGGCCTAGGGGGCTGGTAACGTCAGACCCCCAATAGCGGTATAAGTCGTGTCGGAGTGTAGCCCAGAACACCCTGAGATACTACTGGAGTACCTACCAGTAAATCTCCTGCCTCGGCCAAGGGCTTTGTGTAATGGCTCTCCTAGACACAGCGCGATCTCACCCCCAATAACGGGAGAGACGAATCCCCTGCGATCCGCTCACTTGCCTCCATGTGGCTCATGACTGTACCCAAAAAATACCTGTTTGCACGACTCCTTTGAGCCGTGGTAGGGTAGAAATCAAAGCACAGTGGGAACTCACACGAGACAAATGACGACCTCAGGTCGATGAACTAACCTGTACACATGTCACCAGGGAACTGCTATCTGACGCTAGGTATAAATACCAACTAGCAGGTTCCCGGCGAGTCCTGTCCGGTGTACTCATAACCCAATGAGCACCTGTATACATCTTAGGTGAACCAACTGACACCAGTGGCTTGTGAGACCGGCCACCGCCCCTCGTCGGGGTCTCGACTGTATACACTAGTCTACTCCGGAGTATCGATGCCCTTTCTCGAAACTCCCACGACTAGGGACCACTTTTAAGGATGTGCTTATAGACTACCCAACTCTCACGTATATGATCACCATCATACTGTTGGCAGTCAAGCAAGATCCTAAGGGCTCTATCAACGTGTAATAGTGATCAGTCACCTGAACCTGTACACGACTGATAAAGGCAAACCAGATAGCATACTATCATCTCGAGTAAGACTGTGCTACTGGTATAAGTCCTCGTCAATCATTGCAATCACGTACCTGCGATCCAATAATTGACTTTGAGGGCACTATATCCAACATAAGCTACATCCGGTCTTGTACATAACATCGCATACATGATTGACCCGACTGCCGAAGTATAGGGTATCCCTTGCATGCGAGCCCTCTCCAAATCAGTCTTGGGAGACATCTCTTTGGAGAGAGTGATTCCTGAGCAAGTGGGTAAATTACCACGCTTAGAATCTTCCATACTAAACCTCTTTAGTATGGTGTCAATGTACCTGGATTGGGACAATCCCAACATCCGTCTAGATCTATCTCTATAGATATTTATCCCCAGGATGTAGGAGGCATCACTTAGATCTTTCATGAAGAACTTATTTGATAAGAAGAGCTTGACCGAGTGTAGCATAGGAACATCATTTCCTATCAAGAGTATGTCATCCACGTACAATATGGGGAAGAAAACCTTACTCTCTACTACCTTCTTAAATATACATGGTTCATCTATATTTTTTATGAAGTAAAACTCTTTGATAGCTTCATTAAAACAGATGTTCCATCTCCGCGATGCCTGCTTTAATTCATAGATGGATTTAAGCAGCTTGCACACGCTTCCGCTGCTCCCACTATCTACGAAGCCCTCTGGCTGTGTCATGTACACGCTCTCTTCTAAATCACCATTAAGAAAAGTGGTCTTGACGTCCAGCTGCCAGATTTCGAAGTCATGGTATGCAGCAATTGCAAATAGGATCCTGATGGACTTAAGCATACCCACTGGAGAAAAGGTTTCATCATAGTCGACACCTGATCGTTGACGAAAACCTTTTGCTACAAGTCTAGATTTGAAGGTCTCAACCTTTCCATCTACACCAAATATCTTCTCAAGATCCACTTGCTCCCGATGGGTTTTACCCTTTCAGGAGCAACTTTCAAAGTCCATACTTTGTTGGTGTACATGGATTTCATCTCAGATCACATAGCATCCAGTCTTTTCACATATTCTCCACTTGTGATTGCCTGCTCGAATCTAGTTGGGTCATTATCTTCCATGTTGCAATCCTCACTTCCACCGTCTATGAGAAAACCGTAGTATCTCTCAGGTGGATGAGGAACCCTACTAGATATGTGAAGTGGCTGAGGTTCGTCAGGGACTATTGAATCCTCCGGTTCTACCAAATTGTCAGTTATAGTTTGTGTAGCTGGAACTTCTTCCAGTTCTACCTCATTACCACTTTTTTTTTCACAAGAAATTCCTTTTCTAAAAAAGGTGACATGTTGAGAAACAAACATTTTTTGTTCCTCAGTATGGTAGAAGATATATCCATAAGAATCTTTTGGATATCCTACAAACGTGCACAAAACTGACCTTGCCTTGAGCTTGTCCGGATTTTTCTTTTTAACATAGGCCGGACTAACCCATATCATAACTCGTTTAAGAGATGGTCTCTTCCCATTCCATATCTCATATGGAGTGGTAGGCACGAATTTGGTCGGAACTCTATTCAATAGGTATGCAGCCATCGCAAGTGCGTAACTCCAAAAGGAAATAGATAACTCAGCAACATTCATCATAGAGCGCACCATATCTAATAGGGTGCGGTTCCTCCGCTCCGAAACTCCATTGTGCTGTGGTGTATACGGAGGAGTAAGCTAAGAGAGAATCCCATTCTCTTTTAAGTAGTCTCCGAATTCCGTGCTCAAGTATTCTCCTCCCCGATCAGATCGAAAGATTTTAATACTTTTACCCGTCTGGTTCTCAACTTTGTACTTATATTCCTTGAATTTCTCAAAAGCTTCAGACTTGTGTTTCAACAAGAACACATGTACGAATCTAGAAAGATCATCGATGAATGTATTAAAGTACGAGGAGCCATTCCTGGCATGTGTAGACATAGGACATCATACATCACTATGTATCAGTCCCAAGAGTTCAGTAGCTTTTTCTCCGTGTCCAGTAAACGGAGTTTTGGTCATCTGCCTTTGATACATGACTGGAAAGTTTCATAAGATGTAAATTCGAACAGTTTCAAATATCCATCCTTATGTAACTTAGCCAGTCTTGTATGACCTAGTCTACAATGCCACAAGAAGGCTTCGTTCATTTCTGAACTGTTCCTCTTGTGTGTATTCTGTATACTTAGAACTGTTTTGTGATTTAGAACGTATATACCGTTATACAAAGTACCATACCCAATCAATACTTGATTTAGGAAAACATTCACAATATTTTTGGTGCGAAATAACATTCGCTCAGAATCATTGTGTTACCACTTGGTAAGACAAGGTGATATTTGCCAACTGTTTTGGCTGCAAAAATCGCACCATTCCCTTCTCTGAGGGACATATCACCTATTTCCCAGTTCTCTACCTCTACTTAGCCCATGTAACAAATTACATACGTCGGATCCTAAGCCGGTATCCAATACCCAGGACGTAGAGCAAACTGAGAAACGGTTCTCGGTTACGAACACACCCGAAGACGATGCATCAACATGCTTATTCTTTGTTTGGGTGGCGTGGGAATCCTGATATTCCCCTATTCCTTACTCAGACTTATGACAATCATAAGATAGAGTGGAACTTAGCCCAGTATAATAAGTGGGTTCGGTCAATACATCCATATTATTATCTTGATTAAGGCGTGTCATTGGTCACTATTAGGAGAGAGACAAGGATAATCACTTTTTCGTGTGCTCTTTGCAAGATTAGATTGGTTATTATTTTATCTAATCAGGATGGCTCCCACCGTTTTTATCAAATCTTCCTTCAAACCCTAAAAGGTAAGATTAGCTGGGATTAATTACACCCTACAAGTTCGTCAATCGTTCGGAGTCTCCCCATGCTTTCTCATGGAACTAATTAAATAATCTCGTTTCCGCAGGGGCATAACCCCGTTAACACCTTTCTTAGACACCTAATGGATCGGCTAATTGTAAAGTGGAAAACTCTCCCAGGAGCAACACTTACTCGCAGTGGGTATTAGGATCCAAATATCATATAGAAAGTATGCAATCTCATTGCAAAATTTCAACGAAATTCCCAATATTGTTTTTACCCTATGCGATTTATAACCTTGACAAGGTCAACAAACCATAAACCGCAAGTCAAGTTCAACTCGTTCATTTCTTGATTGAATTAAACCCGCCCACACGACGCTTGACAAGGTCAACAAGGCCGCACGACTACCCTAATCCAATTGCATCACATGCGGCAGATAAGCACTAATCAACTACCACACACTACGCCTTGACAAGGTCAACAAACGCAGTACGAATACTAAATAGCACTTATCTGAAATGACTGAGGGCTACATTGGTTTCTAAGAAAACATTTAGCGTAATGAACTTGATATCGTTGTAGAATCTAGTGATATTGAAAAGGGGTGGTTTAAGCTCCGCTTTTAAAATCGAGTAGCTTTCAAAAACAAACCGAATAGCTTTTACTAGCTTTTGCTAAAGAGGTCACTCCCGGTGAAGGGATCTCGGGTCTTTCCTCATCGAATGAGGTGCTGGATATCAATCAAGGAATACCAGTATGCAAAGCAAGAACTACAGAAGCTATGATGATAAACCGAGTGGGTTATAGCATTTGCTAGTTTGGCTAAAGAGGTCACTCCCGGTGAAGGGATCTCGGCTGTTTCCTCATCGAATGAGGTGCTGGATATTCATCAAAGAATACCACTATGCAAAGTAAGAACTAGAGCTACCTTTTTAAAAACTTTTGATTCTACAACATCTTTTGGTTTCTTTTCTTTTCATTAATCTCATTAATGAAGTCCTGTCACGACCCGAAAAGTACGGAACATGACCGGCACTTAAAATTACGAAACGTCTCGAGGCGTACGTAATCTAAGTAAGCCAAAACCCAGAAATCGAAACCAAAGAAGCAGTAGAGTGAAGGAAAAACCAATTTAAAACAAGTAGTTTTAACAAAATATGCCGAAGTATGTATTTTTAAAATCTCAAGTATTTTCTGAAAATTTCGGCAGAGTCTCCCTTGTAAATACTGACCCCAAACGGGATACAACATGAATAGTATACGAAATGAAAAAAGGGCATCTCCAAGCGGGAGCTAGCTCTTCGTCAATCGACGGTCACAACCACGCAAGCAATATAATATACAACGCCGAAGGGCGAGAATCAAAACTCAAAAGAAAACCCAAAATCAACATGAAAACCATAATAATACAACGCGCGACTCTAAGGTCGAAAGAATAACAAGTCTGGTCTTCTATCTCTATAAAATATACAATCTGGTTGATGGAGTTTTACTAGATACAACTGAAATAACAAATATACAATGGTGGTCCTGATGCAAAGAACCCACCTGTCAAAGAAATCACCCGGAAGGAACAGTGTGTCAGCAAAGCCGCAATGAACCTGTACGGCAAAACCTGCAAGAAAATGTGGCACAACGGGGGTGAGTTGCCAACTCGTGAGTAGAAAATATCTATGAGTAGAAATCGTATGCATGACTCTATCCTAGGTCATATCAAGTAATATCTTCAAAAATATCCTGATCCATCTACATATACGTGCAATACCACGTGCTCGTGTCAGTGCCTCAGATAGCAACATATAAGATATATGATGTATGAATGCATTATGAATGGAAACAGAATATATCATGAGTGAGACAATTGTTTTCTTTGATCAATGAGATTTCTATATGTATATCAATCAAGTATCATCAATGAATGCAACAGAGAAATCAGTGTCAAGCATCAACACAAAACATACGTCTCAGCATCTCAATATCAAATCTCAATATCTCAAATATCAAATCTCAAATATCAATATCTCAGGCATCCGTATCATCTGCAGGATCGGCCCGCGGGCTCCGGTAGAACGGATCAGCCTATAACCATCTCATGACTCCGGCCGGTATCCTCCGGATAACTGACGAGTCCAAATAATATCACCGGTAGGTAGTGCTCTCCTGCCAGGCTCATCGAATACAACTCGAGCTTCTTGCCCCGGGGTACCATACCGGGCCCACCATGTACCCGAGACGGTTCATCCAACTTCTCGAATCGAGTCTCGAAATCCAACAGCAATCCTGAAAACTCACGGTGGACGACTCATACATCACGAGAAAACCGCAATTTGTATTTTAAAATGATGATACTAAGATTTTATTAAATTCTTGCGGTTTTTCCCCAAATCCAGAAATCTCATGTAAATCCGAAATCATCAAAATCATGATACCAATAAACAGAGAATACCGGCATAAATCTCCATAATAATGCATAACCAATGAATATATGAATGCACCTAATATCATGCAATGAATGCAATATTTAAACTAGCATATGGAAGCTATAACATATTGCGACTATCAGCTATCAAGCTATGTCAATGAAAAGGTATTTTCTAAAGTATACGTGGCATGGCAATTACCGATGATGATGTGTGTGAGCCGGCAAGTAAGTGTATATGGAACATACGCATCATCGGTAATGGTGCTGGTGTCCTGACAGCATGGTTCATAGTCACTAAGTACACAATAAACATGCAATGAGACGATAATAACATGATAAATGACAATGAATAGTAATTGCAACAATAATATGCGGAACATGAATGATAACGTAACAATAAGAATCTACATCGCTACACCTGTGTTATACTATTGTGCCGTTTGAAATAGTACGAATCGTGGTGTTTTGAAAATAAGGGCTATGGTGTTTTTATGAAAAGGTACGTCTTTTGAAATATCCGTAGTATCCCTTGACATGTCTTTAAAATCCTCACGATTCGTTAGTTTTGGAAATAGGTATGACTCGGGTCCGGTCTAACATTTACTAGGTAACTACAGGTCTAACTAACAACTAATCGGAAGGGGTATGGAAACTACCTAAATCTGAGTCGATATATATATATGTGTATAATAGTCGGTGATCCCGCCTCAATAGTATCCCATACAATACCCTATATAATATAACATCCTTGAGTCAAGAGTGCGGATCTATCATCAATATATAGCCCGTACGGTAAATCCGTCGTACGGCCTCCCAAATCTGGCTACGGGTCAAATGTCACATCTATCACATTATTCATCTGGTATCCTCTTTATCAAATATCATGATCGGGGTACTGATCTACGTCTAGTACAAAACTGATACCATCTATGTAAATGCATGCGTGTATATGAAAACACCATGTCGAAAGGACCCGCTAAAACATCGTCGAATCTCGAATATGAACCCTGTCACATCACCGATCTCACGGCCTCGGGCCCAATCTCATCGACTCATCTCCAATCCCAAGCACTATCCTCATAATCCATGTATATGTGTGTGTGTGTGTGTGTGTGTGTGTGTGTATGTGTATACGCACATGTAAATAGATGTATGCAAATGCGTGTGTGCGTGTGGGTGTGAACCTATTCTAGGGCTCCCGACTAAGAAGCTATGCTAGTTTACTTCTAATTACCCTAAACTAAACTATGAACATAATAATCATCTCTTTATAAACACCCACGTATCATGAATCACATATATAACATATATATATATATATATATATATATATATATATATATATATATCTCATAACTATACTACGAACTGCGGGGGTGCTATACGCTATCCACCCGACTTCCCCCGTAAATATATATCTACTCACCTGATCTTCGCTTGCCCGTGCCGACGTCGCCACGCGCTTACTTGTCGTCTCTAAGTCCACATGGGGGTACCTACATGTCACAACGTATCGTATCGCATACGAAAACTAAATCGGCACGCGTATCACGCATAGGTTAAAAACTATAGCCTACGCATGCAAGAATAGCCAAACCAACTCACGATGTTGATGTACAAACGTCAACCCATCGAGAAAAACTCAAACACACCAATCGTGGTTTCACAACTCACTAAATGCTATAAGAAATATGGTGCAATTCATCAAACCTTAAAATTAACCAAATCGAATTTTTTCCAAACAAGCAATTAAACCTAATTAAACACCTAATTAGCTTCAATTGAAGTATGATAGCAACAATTAAGTAACTAATCAATAATCAAACCATGGGACAAAGATTTATATCTCTCAAAACTTGAAATCTAGCCTCTCAAATTGCCATCTTGTTCCCTAGATCCATACTAGAATAGCCAAGTAAAAATGGGTAGGGATTATATTTTGATTTTGTAGGATTTTTGGTGGATTTTTGATGCATTTTGTGAGGGTTTTTGATGAGGAAATGAGAGGGGAAAATGAGGGGCTGCTGTTGAGAGGGAAAGGGGAGGGCTTGGCCAGAAATGGAGGGGTGAGGAGAGAGAGTGAGGTGTTGAAAAATGAGAAGAAAAGATAAAGCCCATTCATCCTTTGACTTTCTTATTCTTTTCTTTTCATTTCTTTGTCTTCTTTTCTTTTCTTTCCAAATCCTTAAGTGGGGAAAAGTGGGAGTGGGGGCAGCCCATGGCCAGCCAAGCCCATGGGGAGAAGGGTGAGAGGGTGTAGGTGAGTATGGGTGAGTGTGGGTGAGGAAAGAAAATGATAAATATTATACCCCAATTTCTATTTACACTAATTTCACTATTTAAGCCTTTTTCTTCGATATTTTCTAACACAGTTTGACAGTTTTATTTCATTTCAAAAACAATATTTTACATGTTAGTTTAGTGTGTCATGATGCACAAAATTTGTATTTACCCATTCCAATTTGTAATTTTCCCTAATTAAATGTATTAGTGACGGCTTAAAATAATATTATAATAATTAATTTCGGAAAAATTTTCAGTAAACTAGAAATTTTACAAGTGGCTCAATAAATACCAAATACTAGCAATTACATAGCTAGAATATGTATATTTAATTTTATATTAAAATATATTTATATCTCGATTTTTACTGAAAACACCCGTTATTTTACCGATTTTCCGAAATTTCACCTGAACGATTTTCAAAACGTTACAAGTCCCATCATTTAATGTTTCCCTAAACATCACAAAAAATGAAACGAAAATAGAACGTACGCTTATGCCATCCACATTCGCCACGGGGCCCCGTCATGCACCGTTAGGTTACTTAACTAACGGCAGAGCAGGGGCTGGACTAGCGCGGGTGCAAAACATAAGCAATGTTAATTTTATATATATATATATATATATATATATATATATATATATATAGCATTCGTCTCACGCAGTTATATGATCACATCACAGAACCAAGCAGCAGAAGTCAACATATGAAATATTGGATATACTATGAGGCCCGTGTTTTAAATTAAGCCAATAATGAAAACACGGATTCCACGGTCGTGATGAATAGCCAAACCCACATACCTAGACCCCTACGAGAGCGGCAAGAAACCCTACCAATTATAGAGTTAGGAGACCCGGTCTCGACTCCTCGAGATGGTCTCCCACTGGACTCCAGAACCCGGTTACTTGTGCTCCCCGCCTTGGGTCTATCCTAATGCGGAAAAGTAAATAATATATATCAATGGTGACATCATCCTCAACCCGGAAGTGTCCCAATAAAAGAATATTACATACAAATTTTATATGAATGAAAATTGAAAAACTCTCATCTCATGCAAGAACCCCCGGCTATTCATTCACGACGATCCAATATAACATATCACAGCAACACATAATATCACATGTCATCAACGTAAGTAAATATGCATGTCCCAAATCTCGTTGACATATAGTAACGAGATCGGGGATACAGCACATATTACACTTACGGTTGCAGAAAAGAAATGAAAACTACAATAATTAGAATCTGCATTTCCTTAGACATCATAAACCCGGAATATCTTATATTCCGAATTTCATGCCTAACCCTATAAACCTTGCATTTTAGTCTCATATCGAAAACACTTTTCAATAATTTAGTCGGATAATTCAACAAGATTCCCGACTACCCGATCGAATACTCGTCGGAAACTTTAGTAGATGGCCGCACCCTCGATACCGTCGAACAAGTGCACTTAGGCGGAACACCATAGCCGCAAGCACCCGAGTGGATGCTTTTAGCAACGGGGTTCTCCTAAATTCACTTGGTCGGGGCTATGGGGCGTGGCTACCCAGTAAAGTTATGTAGCGAGTATTCGCGTACAATACGCGATTGCGACGGAGTTTCGATCCGAATCGAAACTTCGTGGCAATCGATCAATAGAGACTAACATGCTAGATTTACAAACAAACTAGTTTTCACAAAACTAATTTAATGTGGATTCCAACTACTGTATCACATATCAAACTTAAACCCGAAACGACGTTAAAACACGACTACGAAACACTCCGAATAGCCCTAATAGGAAAGTTAATATCACATGAAAACTGAGCTAATCAAACATAACCATGAAACCCTAAACCCAAGATCACAGAACAACAAAAAAATTCGAGTCCAAAACTTTGATGGGGGACCGGCGACGCCGGCCATATTGGCAATCTCGCCGGGTCAAGTATAGAATTTTGGTCTTGAATTTCTATAGTGTTCTAGTGACATCACATGTAACATTCTGCACATGTTTAAAAAAATTTCATAGTTCATTTTAAAATCAACAGAAACTTGATGTTTGGGTTTCCGGTTTCGGAGTTGTTTCGGTTTCACGATTCTATAAACATCGTCTAATCTTCTAGCTTTGGCTTTGATACCATGAAAGTGTTTGCTAGCACCACGATAGGGTTTAAACGGGCATCACATATGCAATTTCAAAATTTTCTACATGCTAATCAACACTAACCAAGGATCAAACTAGATTATTAGGGTTTCTATGATGATATTACAAGATTTAGACTAAGAGAAAGAGGCTACAACTTTTGTAGACCGTGTTCTTCTCTTCTAAAGCTCTGAGTTGTAGTCCACGCGACTCCACTAGGCTCCACTTGAAGGTTGAACGAACTTGCTTCGATGACCTTCGTGCCGAAGATGATCCATCCGAAGTTCGCTAATCCAATCTACCTCTTCACTAAACTCTTTAGTGAAGTAAACTCACTACACCAAAGTGTTAATTTAGTGTAGAATGGTGAAGTAGGGGTTTTGTTTATTCACTAGGGTTCTCACAAGCTCAAGGTTTCACGACTCATGTGAGGGATTGAGCTTGGAGATGGAGGTGAGGAAAAGGGAGAGAGCTAGAGAGAAACTCATCACATGAGCTCTCAAGTGAAGAAAATAACTCTTGTGTTTTTAAAATATCAAGTGAATAATGGCTTTTGAAAAACACACATTATTGAAGCAACTCAATTGAATAAATATTCAATTGTAACCGTGCTTCAATAGTGTAGTGAGATGAATAAAATATTCATCAAGCCATGCTTCACTCCATACTCTCATTTTCCACCTCTTTTTCTATTTTCCAATAGAAAAAGCCATGCTTCATTTTAATACACACACACACACATATCAAATATATACATATAGATATATATTAATATATATTAAGTAAATAATTAGTGAGCAATAATATTAGTTAATATATAATTATATCAAATATAATATATATCAAATTATTAAATCAACACTTGATTTAATAATCCGGTTATATCATATATAACCGACTAATATCATTTATCTGTATATCATATTATCAAATCAACACTTGATTCAATAATCCGGTTATATCACATATAACCAAACTGATAACAAATAGCCGCCAGATTACAATACGGTATCTCATACTCGTATTTAATCAGGCCCCCGCACATATCAGCATATGTGCCCTACTTCGTTTCGCTTGAACCAGGAAACTTCTATGCGGGACTCTAAAGACTCGTCAATACGCCAGCAGTAGGTGATGATCACATCAGTCACCAACAAGCTGTTAGCGGTACTAGCTGGACGTAACGGCTACCCAGGTATTGAGAGAATATAAGATCAACAAGCAAGCTTTTCCAAACTCCCATGAAGCCTATAAGTAACACTTACCATACAGTCCAGTCTCTTCGTCTGATATGTCGCATATCGAGTCTGGGGGTGGTATCATCAGACCCCCAATAACTTGATAAGTCATGCTGATGTGTGACCTATAACGGTACGAGAAACTACTGATAACACTTACCAGTAAATCTCATCAACAGCCCTGGCCAGGGACTTTCTGTTATAGCCAATCGAGTATAGCGCAATATCAACTTCCTATACCGGGAGAGACGAAACCCCTCCTATCGCTCATTGCCACCATGTGACTCGGGACTGTACCCAAAATCCACCTGTTTGCACGACTCCTTTGAGCCGTGGTAGGGAGGAAATCAAAGCACATTGGGAACCACACAAGACTCTATGACGATCTCGGGTCTACAGACTAACCTATACCAGTGTCACCAGAGAACCTCTATCTGACGGTAGGTATATTACCATCTAGGAGTTCTCGGCGAGTCCTGTTCAGTGTACCCATTCTCTAATGAGCACCTGTGTACAATCTTTGATGTCAAACACCAATGGATATATGATCAACCATCGCCCTATACAGGGTTAAGAAACGTACACACTTGTCTACTCTGGAATATCGATGCCCTGTCTCGATATTCTCTCGACTAGGAACAATTAAAGGATGTGCTTATGGACTACCCAGGTCCCAGTAGTATGATCTGCATCATAGTCGTGGTAGTCAAGCCAACATTCTAAGGGCTTTATCAACATGTATATGAGAGACAGTATAATAATACCAGTGAAAAATGTTAAGATAAAGGCAACCATATAACATACTATCATGTCGAGCAAGAAAGTCCTCCATATATATGTCCAAGCATCCATTATATCATACAATAATGGCCTCTAGGGCTTACATATCACTAACATCATGATATCCATTTTTCTTTGTCATTATACTTTTATCCTTCACACTCTTTTTCTTGGGGACTTACCGAGCGAAAGTTCGCAGACGGGCATCCCACCCATCTTTGTTTCTTGGAATGATCGTAAGATACTATGGAGACTGAGGAGGTGGACACTACAGAGGAGGAGCATGATCAGATCGTGACTCATGCCTAGACTAGTTATCCTTTTCTTTCAGTTTATGTATACCACCTGTTTAGGCATTTCTGTTCTTGTAGTTTCCTTTTCAGTTGAACTCATGTATTGTAATTGTATCAAGTTTGAATGTAAATAAAGTTGTTGAAATTTAAATCTCATGTTAATTTCTTATCATTTTATATTTCTTATTTTACGCTTAGCTTATTTACTCTGGGAAGTGACATTCTCGAAATAAATACATCGCGGGCTTGCCACGTCACTGTTTCCGTCTACTGGGAAGCGGGGCATGACAGATGTATTCGAGGACATATCGTGTTTATCGCCAAAACGAGATGCGAAGTTTGTGTTTATTCCAGGAGCAGCACAAAATTCAAAAGCTTATTATTCGATGGCACCGGTGGAACTGGAAGAGGTAAAGAGACAAGTTTCTGAGTTACTAGAGAAGGGCTGGATTCGCAGCAACGGTTCACCGTGGGGAGCTCCAGTTTCTCTAGTCAAGAAGAAATATGGCATGCGGAGGATGTGCATCGACTATCGAGAGTAAAATTGGGCGACTATTAAGAATAAGTACCCCATCCTTCGCATAGGCGAATTATTCGATCAACTCAGAAGTGCGAAAGTATTCTCAAAGTTGGATTTACGATCAGGGTATCATCAAGTTTGGGTGAAAGAAGAAGACATTTGCAAGACGGCATTCAGAACTCGATATGGGCACTACGAGTATTTAGTTATGCCATTTGGACTATCGCACCGGCGATATTTATGGACTTAATGAACCGAATATTTTCACCATTTCTAGACCAGTTTGTGGTAGTATTTATTGATGATATTCTGATCTATTCGAGGAGAAAAGAAGAGCATGAAGAACACTTAAGAATCGCGCTGCAGATATTGAGACAATAAAAGTTATATGCTAAGATGAGCAAGTGCGAGTTTTGGCTCGAAGAAGTCAAGTTCTTAGGTCATGTGGTATCCGGAGATAGATTTGCTGTTGACCCCGGAAAGATTGCAGCTGTTCATGGTTGGCCAATTCCAAATAATGTAGGGGAGATCAGAAGTTATTTTGGACTTGCTGGGTATTATAGAAGGTTTGTGGAGAACTTCGCTCAGATAGCAGAACCTTAACCAAGCTAACACGAAAGGAGATACCGTTTGTTTTGACCGACAAGTGTGCGTCGGCTTTTGAAGTGCTAAAGCAAATATTGACAACCACTCCTATTTTAACAGTTCCAAATGGTTTTGGAGGATTAGTTATTCACAGCGATGCATCTGGGAAAGGCTTGGAATGTGTTTTGACAGCATGGAAAGGTTGTAGCTTATGCGTCGAGGCAATTGAAGACTCATAAGAAGAATTATCCAACTCATGACTTGGAGCAAGCAACAGTTATTTTTGTGTTGAAGATTTGGAGACACTACTTATTGGGAGAAAGTGTTGAAGTGTTTACTGATCACAAGAGCCTAAAATACGTATTCACATAGAAAGAGCTCAACATGAGGCAGCGTAGATGGTTGGAGCTGATGGATGACTATGATCTTGTTCTAAAGTACCATCTGGGAAAAGTTAATGTAGTACCGGATGCTTTAAGTCAGTTGCCAGCGGTACGGATGTTGACTACAAAGAAGGAGATTATAACAGATTTTCAGATATTCGAGTTAGAGCTTGTACTACCAGATTCTTCGGGACAGATGATGCAGTTGCAAGTACAGTTATCCTTGATTGATAGCATTAAGGCAGGACAGTCGCATGATCCTAGATTACAGAAATTTTGAGGACAAGTGAAAGCGGGACTTCGAACAGATTTATTGGTTCATGAAGATGGTTCACTAAGATATGGAAGCCGTTTGTGTGTGTCTAAAGGAGATGTTCATAAAGAAGTCATGAAGAAAGCTCATAACTCCGCATATTCAGTGCATTCGGGAGGCATGAAAATGTATAGAGATTTGCGACAACACTTTTTGTGGGAAGGCATGAAAAGAGAGATTGCTTATTATGTGTCGAGGTGCTTGGTGTGTCAGCAAGTCAAGGTTGAACATCAAAGGGTAGCTGGTTTGTTGCAACCACTTCCGATTTCACAGTGGAAGTGAGAACATATAACCATGGATTTCGTGACAGCCTTACCATGAAGTCCAAAGGGCAATAACTCAGTTTGGGTGATTGTCGATCGACTGACAAAAGCAGCTTATTTCATACCATTTCGAGTTGGCCAGTCGATGGAGGCTTTGGCAGAGCGGTACATGCAGGAGATTGTGAGATTATTGTTTCTGATTGTGACACCCAGTTCCTATCACATTTTTGGAGGAGTCTACAAGAAAATTTGGGAACTCGCTTGAAATTTAGTATAGCCTATCATCCTCAGACAGACAGACAATCCGAGAGAACAATCCAAACTCTTGAAGATATGTTGTGAGCTTGCATGTTGGACTTCAAGGGCTCATAGGAGGATCATTTACATTTAGTGGAGTTTTCATTCAATAACAGTTTTCAGGTGACTATACAGATGGCTCCATTCGAAGTGTTGTACGGTCGTAAGCGTCGCTCCTTAGTATGTTAGGACGATGTTGGAAAAAGAAGATTGTTGGGACCGGAACTCATTATGCAAACTGCGAAAAAAGATAACTTGATTCGTGATCATATGAAGATCTCACAAAATCGACAGAAAAGTTGGGCTGATACTGGAAGAAGACCTTTGGATTTTTCTGCTGGTGATCTTGTGTTCTTGAAGATATCACCGACTAGGGGAGTAATCCGATTTGGTAGTCGAGGCAAGCTCGTCCTCGATTCGTGGGGCCTTCCGATATTATTGAGTGTGTTGGAGAGGTAGCTTATCGATTGGCTTTACCACCATTTTTGGCGGGTGTTCATGACGTGTTTCATGTATCTCAACTCCACAAGTATGTTTGAGATGAGACGCACGTCCTTGATCAGTCGGAACTGACAGTGAGAGAAGATTTAACTTATGAAGAGAAACTGATGGCTATTGTATATTGACGAGAAAAGGTTTTGAAGAATAAAGTAATCCTTTTGGTACTTGTTTTATGAGGAAAATGTTTGCATAGAGAATCTACTTGGGAACGTGAAGACAAGATTCGACAAAATTTTCCACACCTCTTTCCTTAGATCCGTATCTTCATTGTTCTTATCTTTTCCAGTTTCATGAATTTCGAGAACGAAATTCTTTTGTAGTTGGATATAATTTAACACCCTAGTATGGTTATACCATAGTAATTGGTATTTAAATTGTGTTTTATATTTTATCTGTTTGGGTTGCGATCGATTCAAATAGTAGAGGTAGTTATTCGACCCGACCCGCATATCTGAAACCCATTATGGTGATAGATTGTATCTAATATTTACAGATAAACTGAATCCATGAGAATTTAGTATAAGCATACATATATGTAATATCTAGTTTATATGCACATATCTTTTGGTAGCCACAAGTTAAGGATAATTTATATTTGTTAAACTGCCATCATATGGTTAAACATTCCATATCATATTTTTGCTTTTATCTATTATGTTTAAATCTCAAGATATCTAACATCAAATATTTATTAAATCTAGATATATATTTTAGGATCCTTTTAAATCTTAAATTAGGGGTATGAGTTATTTAAAATATATTCTTGCATTATGATTAAGAAGTTTACGTATGTGAATTGTTTTCCAAAATATATTTTTGATGAGATTTTGGTGGAAATTGGTTGTAATTTGATATTATCTATATACTTTAAACTATACTATATATGTAATATATATAATTTTTATATTAAAAACACCTATCTCTCTCTCTCTCTTCCCATCCCTCTAGCTCACTCTTTATTTCTCTGTTCTCCCTCTCTCTCGCCTCCCTCGTCATTCCCGAGCCCAAATCCATGCCGCCGCCGCTTGCACCCATTCCGTCACCCCCTTCATCATCTCCTCATCCTCGCCGTCAACTCCTTCTCTGTCCTCCCTATACAACCTTCACCCTCGACCAACAATCCATCCTTCCAACCTCACCATCGTTCCCGAGCCCAAGCACCTCGTCGTTGCCTCGCTGTCTTCATCTCACCTCGTCACCATCATAACTCCCTCACCCTCGTCTTCCTCCCCTTATCGTCGTTGCCGTTCTCTTCCTCTTCATCTTCCCTCGCACCCATCCACGACTTCATCCCCGATCTCTCGCCATCCTCGTCAGCTTCATCTCGCCCATCACTGCACCTCTTTCCTTGTCCTCGCCTGTAACATTTCAGAAAAAAAGAAAATATTATTTTGGAATTTAAATAATAAAATAATAAATTTCATGGATATTATACGAATATGGATTTGAGTTTTAGTAGAATAGTATAATTATATACCTATATTTTTGGAATATAATTGGAATTTAAAAATGAAATATCATTTATGAAAGCATTTATTTAATTTGGGCTTTTTATAAATTAATATATAATTATTTCCATACGAGTTTAATGCTAAACTTAATTAGTGTTTTCCTAGTTGTGCCTTAAACCATGTTTATTGTGTTAGCCATGTTTTAAAATGTCATGACATGTTAAGTGCATGGTAACATTTTCATTTTGTTTTAACAATGGTTTTTAATTATTTTATAGAGAAAAGAAACAGGAAGAAAAAGAAAATGAGTGGGGGGACAAGGGAGACATAGAAGTATGGTCTTGAGAGAGAATGAGAAAGAGAGAGGGGATGGTTGTATCACCCATTTGTCTTCCTTCTCCATTTCATTTTCCTCCTCTTCATCTTCTCCTTCTTCACCTCCACCTCCCACCTATACCACTATACACCACCCCCAAAACCCCATCAAAATATCGCATAATTTTTATAAAAAATCTCCATAACCTCATCCTAAACCTCACGGCAAAATCAAGTTTGGGTTTTGAGTTCTTTTGGCCATCTAGGAATTTTCTTGAGTTGCTTTTACAAGGTAAAACTCTCACTTTTTGATAAGTTTCTTGAGTTCTTGCATTCATATCTAGTTTAGAGTTGATATATACACGATTTATGAACTCGGAAAATTCTAGGGTGAGATTTAGTGTGCTTTGGTGGGTGATATGAGTAGTGGTGGTGTGTAAAGGCCTAATTAGTGACTATAATCTCTTTGAGTGATAGATAAAGATCTGTTAGTGCAAGTAACCTTGGTCAAGACGGGTTTAGAATTTTCCGATATCGGTTTTTCTTTGATTATTGATGTTCAAATGAAATCTGGAGCTACTCAGAGACTCTAAAAATTTAATAGAGGATACAGAGAGATGTATAGACTAGTATACAGCCACCGTAGAATCCCGAGCCCCCACTTCCCTTCCCTGGCCGCAAATAAAAGTATTTCGACTGCAATTTGCGGGTCCACTTTGGAGTTAGGGTTTTGATTTTGTCCTTTATCTCACTCACTCCATAACTAACACTACCCTATACGCTAAAAGTCCTAGATCACCTTAAGAAAAATTTAGGACCATTTTACTAGGTTTTAGGCAATGTTTTATGATATTTGAAACTTGGTTTTTTGGTTTTCTTGATGTGACTTGGTTGTTAGACGTTCGTACGTCGACGTCGGAAAATATTTTATTGTTTAAGCATGCGTTGACCATAGGTTCTAATTTATATGCCCTTCGCTTGTCATATCGGTTTTTGGACACAGATTTCTATGCAATTCGATTCGGGTTTTTATTAGATTTTGGTTATGGACTCGATTGTAGGTACATTCGCGTGGACTTTCGAGACGATAAAAGAGAGCAAGGCGTTCATCGACTTCGGCTAGAGCGAGAATATTAGATGAGTAGATGTATATTTACAAGGGAAGTCGGCTGGATGGAGGATACCATATTAGTATATTTCTCTACTTAGAAGAAGATATATCCCTAGTTCTATTTTCCTTAGCCGTTGAGCTATACATATATATACACATATATAAATACAAGGATAATTATGATATGATGATACAAGTCAATACGATACGATATGATGATACGGGGCGACGTGATATGATATGAATACGAGATGACATGAGATGAGATGATGTACGTGACTATAGATCTGTACTATTGACTTGATGATATCGTACGATAGATATTCCATACGTGATATGATGAGGATAGATCGCCGGTATTTATTTCGACTCGAGAAAATCTTATTTAAAATCACGAAGTAGATATTATGATATGTGCGGAGCCATACCTACATTCAAAACTAACGAATCGTTACGCACTTTTAAATGATAATTTTAAGAGGATGCTACGACTTTTCAAATGGCATCTTTTTCAAAAACATTGTAGCCCCCTATTTTCTAAAAACAACGATTCGTACTATTTTGAACTATAACTATATGGCTTATACGTAGTTGCGTATTTTTATACTGTTCGCGTTACGATTTCTTTATTCTGTTTACGCTCGCATTACGACTTCTTATTTCTGCATGCGCTCACATTTCTTTCATTTACGATATATATATACATACATATACACACACACACACACACATACATACATACATATATATATATATATATATATATATATATATATTGCGTTTCAAACCCTTATTTTTACATGATTTCGTTTGATAGGACACACGCACTATTACAGATGATGCACATGTTGCACGCACACTTAATCGCATGCTCACATACACATCATCCGTAATTGCCATGCCACATACACAAATAGAACTCGCTATGTTACCGAATCACCTTACAACCTGTTAGCATTTTAGTTACTGTTTAATACCCAGTACCACATATTATTTTAGATATTGTACTTTCATTATATTGCTATACGACACGCTCATATGAATACACTTGCTATGCATTATAGTATTATTCTATGCCTGTACATATTTTTTCATTATTGCTATATTCTTATGAGATCCTATTTTCATGAGATTTCTGGATTTGAGAAACCACGGATATTATTTAAAAACTTGTGAAAGTTTTAAAAACGCGGTTTTCTCTTGATATGATATTTCGACGTCCACCATGAGATTTCTCGGTGCTGAACTATGATGATTATCCGAATTGAGGCAGGGGGAGAAACCGATTGCGGATACATGGTGGACCCGGTACAGTATCCCGGGGCAAGAAAATCGTATAGAAAGGCGTTGGGCCTGGTAGGAGAACACTATCTACCGGTGAAAGTATTGGACTCGGCGTATGTCTGGAGAATACCGACCAGAGTGATATGAGACAGATGGATATGAGGATTGATCTGATGAGATGGTGCCTGAGATATGAGGGCCGATCCAATAAGACGATGCCTGAGATATGAGGATTTATGTATCGATGATGGACATGGGATTTATGATGATTTCGAGTGCCGATGCTGGGTACTCAGGATTTTATGATGATTTCGAGTGTCGTTGATGGACAGTCCTTGTATGATATTTATATATATACATGATATGGACGACATGGTATCACATATTGACACAGACACGATATTATATTCATATACTTATGTATACGCGATCACCTTCGATACCACACGATATGATATTACTATTATGATATGACCTAGGTAGATCGTTATACATTTTATTTCTACCTGATGATGTCTTCTACTCACGAGTGGGCAACTCACTCCCGTTGTGCCATAGTTTTCTTGCAGGACCGACCGCTCGGTTCAGTAGCGGCTTGCTGGCACATTGCTTCTTTTGGGTGAGTGTTTAGTAGGTGGGTTACACTACAGATCGTAACCACCATTGTATATATATTAATATTCATTGTATCTAGTCAAAATCTCCATCAACCAGACTACGTATATTTGGTAGACCTAGAGACCAGTTTGTATATTCTTTCAGACTTAGTGTCGAGACTTGTATTATTCTTTATACTTGAGTTCGATGATGTTTTGGTTTTCTTTATTTTCTTTCCTGTGATTGATTTTCTCCTTGAGCATCGTATACTTACTTGCGCGGTTATGTTTTTGCCGATTGGCGAAGAGCTAGCTCCCGCTTGGGGATGCCTATATTATTATCGTTTATGTGCTGTTTTGATCAAAATTTATAAAGGAGGTGCTGCCCAAATTTCTAATGATGAAAACGTTTTCAAATTATAGTATATAATCCACTTGCATTTCAAATGAACTTTATTCATACTTTAAAGAGAAAGAACTTGATTTCATTTATACCCCTTTCAAAACTCCACCTCTACTATTTTACTTAAAAAGGTTTAGATTCCTGGTTTTCATCTTACTTGGGTTACAGTGAGGTCCTATAGACTTCATATGATTCAAGTGCCGGTCATATGCCATTTCAAGGTCGTGACAAAGTTGGTATCAGAGCGTTAGGTTTAACCTTTGTTTGAGTCTAAGTTTGACTATGCGGAGTCTAGGGCGTATATTTCGGAGCCTAGACTTGACCTTACAGAATTTAGACGTGATTGGGGGGTATTAGACCCGAACTTTCGTTATGTAGGTTGACCTTGATTGATGGAGTAGGTAACTCAAGTAGAGTAACGTACCGTGGGTATATTCCGCAGCATACTTACGATACGATGCTCCGCTTAAATAACCTTAGGTTGTGCATATCTTGGGATCCGTTATTCTATTCATTCTTATGATCTATCCTCATCGATACTTGTTGTGGTTCCTATCACCTGGGCTATGCGAGCTGAGAGAGCTGCGGCCAGGGATGCGGTCAGAGCGAGCTCGTAAGGGATGAGGACTGACCAGGGTGTTATCCCGGTGACACAGGAACAAATCGTTATCCTTTTATGTTAGGATTTCTCGTTTCAGACAAGCTTTCTGGATCTGCACCAGATGATCGGGCCATTGCTTGAGGTCAGCCAAAATGAGAGGACTGTTGACATAAAGCCTACTCCGGAGATCGTTGTGTTGTCTACCGTGCAGACAGATATACCGGTTGTTGCTGAGATTGATGAGATGTCGCTTCTAGAGCTCACGAAGCTGAAGCCATATGAATTACAGTCAGGGATGTGACGGAGGATCCCTAGTCATTCTTGGATAAAGTGACTAGTATATTTCATTCATTTGGATGCCCTAATGCGAGATTAGTTGAGTTGTCTAGTTTCAGTTCGAAGGGTCTTTCTCAAACCTGGTGTAAGTCGATCGAGAGAGGACGAGCATTGAGTATTCCTCCGATGGCTTGGATGAGTTCCCGAGGACTTATTTAGCCAGATTTCTTCCACAGAGTGTTGGAGATACCAAATTCTTAGTTTCGAGTCTTTGCAATAGACTCCGGATATGACCGTAAAGGAGGATGAATAGCAGTCTACGCAGCTGTCGAGATATGATTCCAATTCAGTTGATATTGAAGAAAAGTGGATTATGAGATTCGTGCGAGATTTCAATGAGTCGTTCCTCTTCGTTGATGCTAGAGATTTGATATGGACACAGAGGCATTAGATACAACCACCTTTCCCGAGAAAAGTCGTGGTGAGATTACAGCTACTCCGAAAAGGAACCGGATTAATTTAAGAGTGTCGGTTTCTGGGTAGTTCGACAGAAATGAGATCGGCAGAGGCCAAGATGGGTTCTTTCCAGGATACTACGGTGATAGAGGTTTGGACCTAGGATCGTTTGTATGGAATGTATTCAGAGGGACAGAGACTGCCGTTGTGGAATTGGTGATCCACAGAGCAAACAAGGACCTAAAGACAGAGGACGCTAGACTGTGGGCAGAAAGCAAGTAGAAATTCTTGCTCCGCCAGCTCCGGACGCACCAGCACCTTTCGACATTGAAGGAGGCGTACCTCAATGTCATTTGTTTTTGATTTGTGTCTTGATGATCCAAGTATCATGTTTTCGTCGTTTTGACTTTTGTGTTTTGGTGATTGATATTTCGTGCATCGTAGCTGCACTTGATAGATATTTTCCTTGTGCACAGCAGTTGCACTTGATTTATGTTTTCATAAATCCATTGCACTTAGTTTACGTTTTCGTGCATATCCATTGCACTCGATATTGTTTTGTGCAAGCCGTTGTACATATTGATGATTTCGTGTACTTCGATATACTTGATTTTGATTTCGTGCATGCACCTGATTTTAACATGTGCACTCGATGTTGTTTTATGCACCAAGTTTCATATATTTATGATTTCGTGAATCCCGATACACTCGATTTTGATTTCGTGCATGTTGTGTACTCCTGATTTTGATTCATGCACTCGATGTTGATTACCTACACTTTCGATGCATTGATATGGTTTTCATGCATGCCAGTTGCACCAGATTCATGTTTTTGTGTAGCTAGTTGCACTTGATATTAATTTTCGTCCACCTTATCGCACTAGATACTTTTGTGCAGACCTGATGCACTTTATTTAGATTTTTTCACCCACACTTGGCGCACTTGATGTGGTTTTGTGCACATATGATGCACTTGAGAATTTTCGTGCACACCAGTTGCACTCGATTGAGATTTGTATGCACTCTAGATGCACTGGATGCTGTTTTCGTGCACACATGATGCACTTGATAGATGCTTTCATGCACACATGTTACACTTGACAGATACTTTCGTGCACACCCGTTGTACTCAGCTTTTGCTTTCGTGCACATTCGTGGCACTTGGATTTGACTTCGATTTCCGTGCGCACCAGACGCACGTGGGTTGGTTTTCATGTACATCTATCGAGGGTATTTCTTCTTTCGAGCATCATGATTTTATGATATATACTATATTATGTAGCAGCAGAGCAGGAATGGTCTTAGGATAGTGTTCCCTTATAAAAAGACGGGGAGAAAAGAAAGAAGAAAAGAATTCCTACAGTTTGGGCCTCACGTGTTAAACACGTGAGCGCTTATATGCAAAGCATATAAGCGCTGAGAATAAACAACCAAAAGAGGGCTAAACTGACCTCACGTGTTAAACACGTGAGCGCTTATATGCAAAACATATATGCGCTGAGAATAAATAACCAAAATAGGGCAAACCAGCCTCACGTGTTAAACACGTGAGCGCTCATATGTAAAGCATATATGTGCTAAATATAAGCAGATGAAAACCTACACTGGGGTCACATGTTAAACACGTGAAAATATACTTTTTAGCTTCTCATAGAATTAAATTCTATATAGAGAACCGTCAGATCAAAAGTCCAATGGTGATTAAAAATCATCGAATATAGAATTAAATTCTATTGGGGGAAAATATCTCCCTGATCTTTCTAAATGAGAAAGATATTTTCTGTTAAACAGAAAGTTTTCTGATCAAAGATCTAATGAGATGGGAAAATATTTCCCTATATCTTTCTAAATAAAGAAAGATGTGCTCTATTTAACAGAGAACCCTTGGATTAAAAATCCAATAGTGATTAAAAAATCATCGTATGACAGAATTAAATTTTGTATATGGGAAAATATATCCCTAATCTTCTTAAAAACAAGAATATATATTCTGTAAAACAGAAATTCTCTGGATCAAAGATTCAACGGTGGATAAAATCCCCCGAACAATTTTTGAGGCTAATTAAATCAATTGGTATCTCTTAAATGAGAGATTTTCTCAAACTAATTAACAATTTGCTACTCCTATATAAAGGATCTGAGACTTCAAGTCTCGGGGAGAGAATCGACCCCATAAGCTTCTCTAAAAGGAACTGAGAATTTAATTCTCTGAAAAAAGAAGAAGATCTCCTCGCTCTCTTCGATACTAGGTAAAGAAAAGCAGAGATAAACATATCTCCTTTGCCTAGCATAGATAAAAAAGGAAAACAAGAGTTTAACCCTTCGTAAAAAAACTTAGTTCTTTCTCTGATCTGAGATCTGAAAAGAAAATCTCCCCATAAGTTGAGAATTTAATTCTCATCGGGGAGGTTCTGTTTTTAAGACTCAAAATTTAGGGAAAAGAACTAGATCAAAAGAAAAGACACATTGTCTAAAAATTTAATTCCTCCGAAAACAGGGTTTAACCTTACATAAAGAACTTAGTTCTTACAAAAAGAACAGAAGAATTTAGTTCTCCAATAAAACCTATCCCAGATCTTTAAAACAGAGTTCTTGGTGATCATTAATGGTCAAAATGCCATTAACAAAAGTTAAAACTTCTTTAGAAAACATCAACAAAGATTAAATCTCTAAAAAGAAAAGAACTTGGCGCCTCAAGTGAAACACACGTGAGTGCCAGAGAAAAAATAGTGCTTAGCACTATTATAGTGCCTTACGTGTATCCCATGTGAGCGCCCAAAACTGAAGGCTCAACGCCTCACGTGCTTCCCTCGTGAGCGCCATACAAAGTGCTTAACACTATATATACCTAGTCAAAATGATTAAGCGTTGGCACCGATTGGCAGCACTCATGTCTGTACGCCTTACATGCTTTCCATATGAGTGCCCGACCCATAAACAAGTGCTTGGCACTTCTGAATAAAGAGAGAAAGCCCAAGACTGAGCAAACAAAGCCACAAACATGTGCTTAGCACTTCTGAATAAAAAGAAAAAGACTGAGCAGACCAAGCCTAAATTGGCCAAGTCACTCTGAAGTTCTTATGCAACTGAGCCCAAATGCTTTGTTGTAGGATCTTAATAAAATTTAATGATCCTGAAAATATTGCTAAGTTGATCTTAGTCTCAAATAAGACTAATGTAATCTTAGTTAAAATAAATTGGGGCTAAATGCTCATATATATATATATATTTAAGTTGATCTTAATCATAAACCAGATTAACGATCCTTAAATAAAACAAAATATCTCTTGAACTAAGGGAATACATCCAACCCAAGTTCAATTCCTAAATCTAAAATATACGGATTTAGACTAATCCGCGACCTACGGGCGACGACATAAACTAGTCTCTATATACAATCCACGGGCAACTAAAATAAACCAAACATAACACGACACGAAGTGACCTACTGGAGCAGGAGAAAGTGGTTATTGCAATGCGATAACATAATTAACTGCAGGGGCTTGCGTCTTCGGGGAAGAGCATCCCCACAAACGAGAGGGAATCTGATGAATTCTGCTACAACGGTCGCATCTATCCAAACCTTCGATATACGGTGCCATAAACCAACTTGGTATCTTCGAAGTGGTGGATGGATATGTCCAAATAGCATCTGCCCCCCAAATTCAGGCTATACGTCCTCAGCATCTCAGTCCGGTCTTCGGCGGTAAACAGATTCTGGCATGCCCGGTGTGACCTTTTCTTCTTTCCACTCCACACTTCATGTGTCGTGATTGAGAATAAATCACGGTTCGCTATGGTTTCCCCTGGACTCAAGGTACTAAAACATAGTGTCTTGCTCATGTGCAGAAATCAATAGCTTCTCACTGCACCTCATGAAACAGTGACACCACTCCGTCCCAACTAAAGGAGTGATGTACAGCCCCAATGCGGCCTCCATCTTCACCATGCCAGTAGGACAGGTCACACAAGCTACTACCAGACTCTTCTTCGGGACCATGCTCCCGCCTGTAATCTTCGGTGCTTCAACATCGTAAGAAGAAGCTCTTAGAAGGTCGGTCTTTGATCGGCTGACAACCAAGACGGCTCCTATCAGCAAGCTGTCAAATTCTGGAGTCTCGGCCTTCAGTAGGCTAAGGAAGAACTCAAGTGGGCCCATAAAGAAGCTCGTGATACCTAACGGAGCCACCCCAAAACGGCTAGCCTTCCCTGCTTCTGCTACAAGTGAAGTTAGAAAAAGTGCTTCCCTTCCTAGGCAGTCGGTCTTCCAAAGATTGACCAACCCTACTTCAACTCAGTCAACGACGTCGGTTTTCAACAGGTTGACGCCAACCGAAACTCCCCGACAAGGGAGCCGCCGAATACACCAGCTATGCCTAACATGTGAAATGGATGCATTAGGATGTTGTGCTCTGCTTGGAATACAATCATGAATTTGAAAGTACCAGATATTCCTAAAGGCATACCATCAGAGAAACTTCCTTAGGGGGAATGATGAAGCCGCTTCTGATATTGAGGCGGTCCCTGCAGCAAAGCACGCTCGACGTCGCCACTGGCACCGAGTAAGACAGGCTGGAGACAACTCCCCCTCTCGGCTTACTCCACCAGCTCCTATAATAGATGTCGATGCTGCTTGTCACGAACCGAAAAGTACGGAACATGACCGGCACTTAAATTACGAAACGTCTCGAGGCGTACATAATCTAAGTAAGCCAAAACCCAGAAATCAAAACCAAAGAAGCAGTAGAGTGAAGGAAAAACCAATTTAAAGCAAGTAGTTTTAATCAACATAGGCCGAAGTATGTATTTTTAAAATCTCAAGTATTTTCTGAAAATTTCGGCAGAGTCTCCTTTGTAAATATTGGCCCCAAACGGGATACAACATGAATAGTATACGAAATAAATAAAAAGGCATTCCCAAGCAGGAGCTAGCTCTTCGTCAAACGACGGCCACAACCACGCAAGCAATATAGTATACAACGCCGAAGGGCGAGGATCAAAACTCAAAAGAAAACCCAAAATCAGCATGCAAACCATAATAATACAACGCGCGACTTTAAGGTCAAAAAATAACAAGTCTGATTTTCTAACTCTCTCAAATATACAATCTGGTTGATGGAGTTTTTAGATACAACTGAAATAATGAATAAGTAAAGGTGGTCCTGATGCAAAGAACCCACCTACCAAAGCAATCACCCGGAAGGAACAGTGAGCCAGTAAGCCGCAACGAAACCTGTACGGCAAAACCTGCAAGGAACTGTGGCACTACGAGGGTGAGTTGCCAACTCGTGAGTAGAAAACATCTATGAGTAGAAATCGCATGTATGACTCAATCCCAGGTCATACGATCATAATATATCCTCAAAATATATAACCTGAAGCATATAGTAATGGCTTGGTTATACATCTAAACAATTGTAATACCAAGTGCTCGTGTCAGTGCCTCAGGTAGCAGCATATCCTGTGTATGATGTATGAATGCATGAAAACAGAACGCATCAAATGAGAAAACTGTTTTTCTTATCTCTGTGAGATATATGTATAATAATT
The DNA here is from genome assembly GCA_030015575.1 of Agapanthus africanus. Classification (NCBI taxonomy): domain Eukaryota; kingdom Viridiplantae; phylum Streptophyta; class Magnoliopsida; order Asparagales; family Amaryllidaceae; genus Agapanthus; species Agapanthus africanus. Next base: position 712,751,233 of record CM057342.1, read on the forward strand.
GAAATATCATCAGTGAAATCAACAGGAAATCAGTGTCCAGCATCAATACAATATCTCAAATCTCAAGTCTCAATATCTCAATATCTCAATATCTGGGGCTCCGGCTATCCGGACTCCCAACTCTGATCGGTATCCTCCGGATATCCGTCGAGTCACAATGAAGTCACCGGTCGGTAGTGCTCCCCTGCCAGGCTCAACGCCATCATCTGCGACCTTCTCGCCCCGGGGTGCCGCACCGGGTCCACCATGCACCCACAGACGGTTCCTCCCCCTCCTCGAATCGGGTGTATCATATCTCTCAAGAGCCAAGAAAACTCATGGTGGACTCCTCTCAAATCATACCATGAGAAAACCACAACTTTCCTTTTAAATGATAATAAGTTTATAAAATCCTTATGGTCTCTCCAAATCCAGAAATCTCATAGAATCCAAAATCTCAAAATCAAAGATCAATAACAATAAATACTTGGCTCCGGCAATCTGGACTGGCCCTAAATAATAATGCATAACAATGAATAAATAATTATACATGAAGTATCACAGTAATGAATACAATATCGAAACTAGCGCAGTAATGAATGCAATATCGAAACTGTCAGCTAACAAGCGATATCAATAAAGTAACATTCTCTAAAGTGCGCGTGATATGGCAATTACCGATGATGATGTGTGTGAGCCGGCAAGTAAGTGTACGTGGAACATACGCATCATCGGTAATGGTGCTGGTGTCCTGGCAGCATGGTTTTCATAATAATACGGAAACACAAATAACATGCAATGCGATGCGAATAGTAAGAACATGCGGAAAAATGAATAGTAAACGCAGCAATAAGGAATATACATTCATATAAACGAGTCATACAGTTTTGACATTTGAAATAGTACGAATCGTGGTGTTTACAAAAATAGGGCTACGGTGTTTTTAAGAAAAATGTACGTCCTTTGAAATATCCGTAGTATCTCTTGGCCTGTCTTTAAAATACTCACGATTCGTTAGTATTGGAAATAGGTATGACTCGGGTCCAGTCTAACATCTACTAGGTAACTACAGGTCTAACTAACAACCAATCGGAAGGGGTACGGAAACCACCTAAACCTGAGTCGATATATATATCTACACACACACACACACACAGTGGGTAATCCCGCCTCAATAATATCTCATATGATACATCATCTAATATGACATCCTCGAGTCAAGAGTGCGGATCTATCATCAATATATAGCTCGTACAGTAAATCCGTCGTACGGCCTCCCAAATCTGGGTACGGGGCAAAAGTCACATCTTTCACATTATTCATCTGGTATCCACTTTATCAAAAAATCATGATCGGGGTACTGATCTACGTCTAGTACAAAACTGATACCATCTCTGTATGCATGCGTGTGTATGAAAACTCCACGCCTAAACAACCCGCTAAGATATCATATCGTATCTCAATTACGGACAATATCACCTCACCGATCTCACGGCCTCGAGCCCAATCTCATCGACTCATCTCCAATCCCATATACTATCCTCATAATCCGTGTATATGTATACGTATATATATATATATATACATAGTCACATACCCATGTGTGTGTGTGTGTGTGTGTATACATATCCCTATATACGCACAGGTAAAATAATGAATGTATGCAAGTGTGTGTGCGTGTATAGGTGCAACAACTACTCTAGGGTTTCGCAAGTAACACTACTAATCCATGAACATGTAACCCTATCATTAACATCCATGTCCCACAAGATAGATATCATAAATATATATTATATATGTATAACATATTATACATTGAACCGCGGGGGTGCTATACGCCATCCACCCGACTTCTCCCCGTAGATATAAATCTACTCATCTGGTTCTCGCTAGCCGGTTCCGACGTCACCATGCACTTGCTTGTCATCTTGAAGTCCACATGGGGGTACCTACATGTCACAACTTATCGTATCGCATAAAAATCCAATTTGAAACCAAAACGACACATGGATCTCACGTAGGTCAAAGCCTATGGTTGCTCTCTCAAATCAACCCAAAAACCCTCGACATCGGCGTACAAACGCCGGGTGATCGAGAAAAACTCAAACGCACCATTCGTGGTTTCACATCACACTAAACATATATATGAAATATGGTGAAATCATCAAAACCAATAAATTGATTAAATCAATTTATTACAAGAAACCTAGTAAGCATCAATTAGCCGTTTTAAAACAAAACTTGATGTTTTTACAATTCTAATGGCCATAATACTCATTAAACATCTTAAATAAGTCATACAAACCATTTCCATAATTTAATCTCATCACTTTCCATTAATCCCAAAAACCTAGTTTGCAAAATTTATCCAATTTTAACAATTTCATAGTAAAAATGCACAGACAACAATTTAGGTTGGTTTTGCATGAACTAAAGTATTAAACTACAATTTATAATGTTAATAATGTCATGAAACCTTAATTATATTTTTAATCTCACATTTGCAATTAAATTCCAAAACCTAGTTTGCATAAAATTCCAATTTTAACAATTTACAAGTATCAATTAGTAAACTAGCAACTAGGTTAGTTTTAGCATATCATTAACATGTTAAACTACACATTATTCCCATGCTCAATTTATAAAAACCCCAACTTGAATTCACAAACCCTATTCTTCAATTTTCCAATTTGCAAAATAGAACCATATTAACACTTAATTACATTAGATTAAGGAAATTAAGCAACAAGGTAAGTATTGTGTTAAGATTTATACCTCCACAAATTTAGAGATCCCACTTGAAATATAGCCTCCCAAACTTGCTTCTTTTCACCAAGATCCATACAAGAATAGCTAATGAAAAAATGGGTAGGAGTTGGATTTGAGTTTTAGCTTGATTTTTGATGGAAATTTGATGGATTTTGAAGACTTTTTGATGAGGAAAAGAGAGGAGAAGAAGGAGGGGCTGCTGTTTGAGGGAGAGGGGAGCTCGGCCAGATGTGTGAGGGAGGATAGAGGGAGTGTGGTGTGGGGTATGGGTAAGGAAAAAAGTCCAAGTCAACATTCAACTAACTCTTTCTTCTTCTCATTATATTAACTATTTCCTTTCCTTTTCTTTTCTTCTTGAAGTGGGGAAATGAGTGGGAGTGGGGGAAGCCCATGGCCGGCCAAGCCCATAGGGGAGGGGATGAGAGGGTGTGGATGTGTGTGGGTGAGGAAAGAAAATGATAAATATTATACCCCAATTTCTATTTACACTAATTTCACTATTTAAGCCTTTTTCTTCGATATTTTCTAAAACCGTTTTGACAATTTTTTTTGCATTTCAAAAACAACATGTTAAAATTTTGTTTAATGTGTTATGATGCAAAAAATTTGTTTCAACTCATTCCAATTTCTAATTTTCCCTAATTAAATGTATTAGTGACGGCTTAAAATAATATTAAAATAATTATTTTCGGAAAAAATTTCAGAAATTTAGAAATTTTACCAGTGGCTCAATAAACACCAAATACTAGCAATTTCATAGCTAGAATATGTATATTTAATTTTATATTAAAAGATATTTCTATTTTGATTTTTACGGAAAACCACCCTTATTTTACCGATTTTCCGAAATTTCACCGAAACGATTTTCAAAACGTTACAATCTTCCCTGCTTAAAGAAATTCGGTTCCCGAATTTACATTAAAACTCCCCCAAATACTAAAACATTTCAGCAAACCATCAAGTCGTCGGGGCTCCGAAATCATAAATACATAAAACACATCATAGCGCAATGCGTGCGCATGAAAATCGGATATATAAACAAAAATCAAAACTCCGTCAAGCATCCCGCAATCATCGGAGTTATGGGGAAGACATAAATGTCAAGATCCAATACGAAAACCAACATGATATACATCATTAAAACATCTGAAAGCAATGCATGCCAAACCCTTTTCAAATTGTCGTGCGATATTCGCAACACTGCACAGTGGCGGACGTCTATTGTAAGAAAATAACTATATATATATCCTTTGTTTAATATGCACGTCCCGCTGTTTTGAAAGCAACTTTAGAAGGGTTTCTTTTATAAAATGTTTCGTGTCATCTCGGACACGTAGGTAAATACTGAGACTATAGCTCCTCTTTGGAAATCCCTTCGATAACTATCAATGCATGCAAAAATATACCCAGGTACTGTCCTTTGACTAGTCCTGCTCAGTACTAAACCAAATAGTAAGTATCATAAAATATACTTCTCCAAAAGAAATCACTCCCAAATATATATATATGGATGCCACGTGCGTCTGGTGCGCACGGAAATCGAAATCCATGAATGTGCCATACATGTGCACATAAACAAAATCTGAGTGCAACGGGTGTGCACGAAAACACCTGTCAAAGGCAACGTGTGTGCCTGATAGCAAAACCTGGTGCATCTGATATGCACGAAGAATCTCGATTTAGTGCATCGGGTGTGCACCTAAATCGCATCAAGCGCGTCAAGTATGCGCAAAATCCAAATCAAGTGCACTATGTGCATGAAAACGAATATCGAATATCACAATAGAAATCGACGGTATACAAAACATTTCAATCAAAATCCCAATCAGGTATACCGTGGTATAAAACCTCACCATCCTGTGCATCGGCGTGCACAAAAGCAAATCAAATACTAAAAGTGCATGAAAACTATGCCGAAAGCATAAGTCAAATAATATGCATGCCCTAGGCATGAAATCAAATATCATGAAACTCGGTCATCAAAACTCAATCATGAAATAAATCACCCAAAAATACTGAAATCCAAAGTGATGGATACGTGATAGTCAATCACAAAATCACAAGTCATAAATACTGTCGTCGATATGTCCGTCCTTCAAAGTCGAGAAGGTGTCGGTGCATCCAATGCTAGCAGAGCAAGATATCTACTTGCCTTCTGATCATGGCCTGTCTCCTAGTGCCCTTAGGCTCTTGTCTCTCACTGCAGATTACTAAGTACATAGCTCCTCGGCTCAACGGTCCAATATAGAAACGATAACGGAGCAGTCCGCTCTGACCCATCCTCTAAAGATCTCTGGACAACTATCATGGTTACTCATAACATGTCTCGTCGACGATGGTGAACTTGGCCTGCTGGGTGTGTGCAATATGACTGATCCTGGTGTTAGTTATATGTATGCCCTAGAGGCCATTACTATACATAGGATGTATATTGTAGTGGATGCTTGGACATATATAGGGAGGACTTTCTTGCTCGACATGATAGTATGCTATCTGGTTGCTCTTTACCTTAACGTGTACACTGATTGTCTCTCTGTTACATGTTGGTAAAGCCCTTAGGATGTGTACTTGACTACCTGGACTGTGATGCGGATCATACTAGTAGGGACATGGTAGTCCATAAATACATCCTTCAAGGTCCCTAGTCGTGGGTGTATCGAGACAGGGTATCGATATACCAGTGTAGACTAGCGTATACCTTCTCGACCCATACAGATGGGCGATGGATGATCCCATATCCATTGGTGTTTGACATCAGAGATGATATACGGGTGCTCAGTGGAGACTGAGTACACTAGACGGACTCGCCGAGCACTCCCAGATGGTATTATACCTTACGTCAGATGGCAGTTCTCTGGTGACACTGGTACAGGTTAGTCTGTAGACCCGAGATCGTCATAGAGTCTTGTGTGATTCCCACTATGCTTTGATTTCCACCTTACCACATCCAAGAGGGCGTGCAAAACGGTGGTTTTTGGGTACAGTCCCGAATCACATGGAGGCAATGAGCGATAGGAGGGGATTCGTCTCTCCCGGTATAGGGAGTTGATGTTGCACTGTGTTCGATTGGCTATAACCGGAAATCCCTGGCCAGGGTTGCTGAGATTTACTGGTAAGTGTTACCAGTAGTTTCTCGAACTGTTATAGACCTCATATCGACACGACTTATCGAGCTATTGGGGTCTGACGTTTACCATCCCTAGGCAAGATATGCGACATATCAGACGATCAGACCGGACTGTACGGTAAGTGTTACTGGTTGGATTCACAGGAGTGTGAGCGGGCTTGCTCGTTGATCTTCTGATCACTCAATACCCGGGTGGCCGTTACGTTTAGCAGACCGCTTGCGGCTTGTGGGTGTTTGATATGATCATCACCTACTGCCGGCGTATTGACGAGTCTTTAGAGTCCTACACAGAGGTTTCCTGGCTCAAGCGAAACGAAATAGGAGCGCATATGAGATATGTGCGGGACCGAGAATAATGCTTGTATGTGATACCGTATTCTATTCTCGCGATGAATGTATCGATTGGTTGTATGCGATATAACCTAGTTATCGAATCGAGGATTGATTCGATAAGTCGATACATTGGATATTAGTCTGTCATATGCGATATGACCGGATCGTTAAGTCAAGTGTTGATTTAATGATTTAATGTATAATTATATATTTGATATATTACTTTACATTAACTAGTAATGGTTCGCTTAAGATTATTTTCTCACTTGAATGTGCACATTGTATATGTGATATATTTTTGTGCACTTGTTTGTATCATGTTTGATGATACATGCAAACTTGGGTGTATGTTTGACTTAAACCATGTTTAGTAAATGGTTAGGGTTTCTTTTGACTTATTTACTTATTCATTTATTTTTTGCAAAAATAGAAATGGTGGCTTTCTTTATTGCTATGCTTGAAGCTTCATGAAGCTTTTCTAGCATCCTTGAAAAGTCTACCATTTTTGTTTTGTCTTTAACCCTAACCCTTTAACTAAACCCTAGTTTATTCTCTACATGAGTAAACTTCACCCATAGTTGCATTATGATAAGTTTTCACTTGAATTATTTTTTGGAAAATAATTGATTTTTCATTCTCTTCTTCTTCTTCTTCATGGAGAAAAAGAAAACCATTCTTGAAAATTCTTAAGTGATGAAATCAAGTGAGAAATCCAAATCCAAAGTGAACCCACTTCCTATTTCTTCATCCTCTACCACTTACCATGTTGTATTGGGTGTTTTCTTCACAAGTTTCATGACTTAGTGAAGGTGGAGCTTGAGTTTGAGTTGCCTCGACGTAGATCATCTTCGGCATCGAAGTCAACGACCTAGCCCGATCATTTCTCCGACGAAACCATCGCTAGGGTCCGGGATCGTGGTGATCGCAGTGAAGGGACGTCAACACGGAGCTTAGGAAGTGGAGGACCGGATCTATAAAGGTTGTATTTCCATTCACTTTAGAGTAAAGCAGTTTATTAGCTTGCATGTTTCGCCTAAACTCTAGTTAACGATCGCATTAGGGTTTCTCGGCACCGGAATTTTTTGAATTTGGTATGGTTGATGCCTTGTGGAACCTCATTAGTGTGCCTAGGAACCCTACACCTGGGTCCAAGTCTTCTCGTATAGTATCCCAGAAAGGTCCTGTCAAGGTCTTTCCCCAAATCTCGTTTCTGCCGAACTTCCCGGAAGTCATCATCATTACTGAATCTATTTCTTGTTCCGGAACGGCTGGATACTCATCACGACTCTTCCCGGAAGATATATCCATAATCAATGCCTCTGCTTGCGTATCACATTTCTGATGTCAGCGGAGTGGAACGTCATCTTATCAAGATCTCGTTCGAACCTCTTACTCCACTTTTTTCTAATGTTGACTGATTCGGACTCGTCTCCTCGTGGCTGCATGGACTGCGCTCCAACGGTTATACTCGTATCTGGAGTCTTCCAAGCAATGTATCCTATCATATGATATCCGAATGATGTCGAACTTTTCGATTGATTCGTCGAGGTTCCATAATCCCCCAAGAGCTCAACATCTTGGGTACAGTTTAATAGTATCGAATATATGCCACAACACCTATGGACCAACCGTAGAAGGCCAAACCCAAGCCTCATTAATGGCACCGCTGAACTGCCGCAAACCCTAAGGTTCACCGGCGTTCCATGGTCATTAAGTCGAGTTAGGGTTTCATTCTTCTAGAGGGTCCGTAGGATTACTTGCATTGTTTTCCGAATACTTTAAACTTGGAAAATGGGTTCCTGATATTCGATCGTCTATATCGACTCTCAACGTATCAGCATGAAGCCGTCTCTAGCTGGATCCAATCAATCTGATGACCTCGCATCTGGGTAGGCAACGAATCACATGTCCTAGTCTTTCATCCTTGGTGACTAGCGACCTTCTATCATATCTCTAAGTATAACTCGTGCGGAAATAGCTCCAAACATCTTGGGCGATATCTTTTCATTCGCCAAAATCACTGGTTCATTCGTCCGCATGCTGAACAGTGCCTCAATCATCAAAATAATCTGTGCTCTGACGGTCATCACAATCTGGCTGGCCTCTTGAAGGGGCCCAATCCTCTGGTGCTGATCTGCACGTCTGAGAAATCTCGTAAAAGAGATCCATCAAACTCTCGTGGCGCGAAAACACAATAAAATGGTGCCTCTATGCAATCGTATGTCCCTGGAATCACGCCATGGTCAGTCCTCGTTCGGGACGAGCTCGTGCTGACCGCAACTCTAGCAGTAGCTCTCTCTGCCCATACCACCGTGATAACAAAACCATAAAGTGGTACTGATGAGGCTAGATCGTAGGAACGAATATAATGTTGTGCAAAGAAATGTACATCCTAAGGCTTCTTAAGTGGAGTATCGTATTATAAATATGCCGCGGAACATACGTACGGTACGCCACTCTACTCAAACTACCTACTCCATCAACCAAGGGTCATCCTACACTCCGAAGGTAAAACCTAACGCTCTGATACCAACTTTGTCACGACCCGAAAAGTGCGGAACATGACCGGCACTTAAATTACGAAACGTCTCAAGGCGTACGTAATCTAAGTAAGCCAAAACCCAGAAATCAAAACCAAAGAAGTAGTAGAGTGAAGGGAAAACCAATTTAAAGCAAGTAGTTTTAATCAACATAGGCCGAAGTATGTATTTTTAAAATCTTAAGTATTTTCTGAAAATTTCGGCAGAGTCTCCTTTGTAAATACTGGCCCCAAACAGGATACAACATGAATAGTATACGAAATAAATAAAAAGGCATCCCCAAGCCGGAGCTAGCTCTTCGTCAAACGATAGTCATGTTCCCCTCCGAATCATGGAGGCGCGATAAACGTCTAGCCTGAAATTCGGGGCAGATGCTAATTGGAGCTATCCGTCCACCTCTCCGAGGATGCCAAGTTGATTTATGGCACCATGTATTGAAGGTTTAAACAGATGCGGCCGATATAGCAGACTTCGTTAGATTCCCCCTCATTCGAGGGGTTTTTTGATTGTGGGGATGCTCTTCCCTGCAGGCGCAAGCCCCTGCAGTTAATTACGCTACTGCATCGCGGTAACAACTTTATCCTTCTCCAGATGGTCATTTCGTGTCGTGGGTGTTTGTTTTATGTTTGGTTGCCCGCGGATTGTATACGGAGACTAATTTATGTTGTCGACGTGGATTAGTCCAAATCCGTATTTTCTTAGATTTAGGTTTGGGGTTTTGGTTTAAGAATACGTTAGTCTCATTTTGGACTAAGATCAACTTAAACGTTTGTTAAGGATACGTTAGTCTAATTTCCAGACCAAGATCAACTTAACAGGATCATTTAGATCCAACATAAGAGCATTTGGGCTCTGTTGTTTAGTTTAGAGACATTGCGGTCGATTTCCAGTTTAGGGACATGGTGGTTCATTGCCAGTTTAGGGACATAGTGGTCCAACATTCTCATTTTGGGGACGAATATCAGTTTAAGGACGCATTAGTCCATGAGTTTAAGGACCCCACAATCCATATTACCAATTTAAGGACTTGGTGGTCCAACATTCCTATTTTGGGGATGGATATTGGTTTAAGGACGCATTAGTCCATGAGTTTAAGGACCTCACAGTCCGTATTATGTGTGGTTGTCGGGACCCGTCACCTCTCTGACGACGTTGAAGGATTACAACGACAAATATCAGAGGAATTCAGAGATGTACCCTTGAACCGGGTGTAAATTGATTTGAGAGAGCAGTTGTGCTCAGTTTAATTTAATTTGAGGACCTATGGCCAGTATTGGGCTAAGTCAAGTTGAGAATATTCAACATTTTATTTAGGTCTGGCCTGTTAGGCCTTTATTTGGGCTCTGCCCTTTGTTTAATAATGCATTGTATTGGGCTTTTTATTTAAATGCATGGCATTTATTTTGGCCTTTTAGGCCTTTTTAATTGGGCTCTGTCCCTTTTCTTTAATAATGCAGAGCATTAAATATTCTGACAGCGCCCCACGTGGCTTGTCAGGCGCTTTGCGCCAATTGAGGAGCGCAAGGCGCAAATTTATGTGGAGGTGACATGTGTCACACGCTGGGGAGCGCAAGTCTGTTAGCGCAGTGCGCTGCTGACATGTGGCGCGCTCTGGTGACTTGTGCCAAACCAAGAGAGCAGTGCTCTGTTTTTAGAAGCGCAGGGCGCAATTATTCTGTGATTGACACGTGGCGCTCCCTGGTGGCTTGCGCCAATCCAAGGAGCGCAACAGTGCAAACTTCGAAAGTGCAAGGCACTGTTTAATATTTGGATCAAAGAAAACAAGTTTTTCTTGTTTCCAGAGAGGTTTTACCTCAAATTTCAAGAACCAGTGGTTCATCAAAAGGCAATGCCTTTATATAGATCAAAAGATCTAGTAAAGAAGTAAATTACATCTTTTTTATTATTATTTTTTTTATTAAAGATCTTGATCTTGTTTTTAGATCATCGATCTTTTTAGAAGAAATTCTTCTTTTTTCCAAAGGTTTTTACCTTCTTTTTTTTATCTCTCTGAGTTTCTTCTCAAAGTTTTCTTTTTAAGAGCTCTGTATCTCTCTCTCTTGATGTCAATCTGTTTTAGACTTGGAGTCTAGGGGCCTTTATATAGGGCCAATTAGTTTGTTAGGTTGGTTACAGAGATCTTTCTCTGGTTGATTTGGGGATATTTTTCCACCGTTGGATCTTTGATCCTAGGGCTTCTGTTTTACAGAAGATAATCTTCTTATTTTTAACAAGATTGGAAAGATCTTTCTGGAATTTTAATTCTGTTTTAGTGCTGGCACAGTTGGCGCAAGCGCACCTGCGCTTGATACGTGTCGCGCAGCGCAGAGCGCAGCGCAACTGCGCTGACACGTGTCACGCAGCGCAACTGTGCTGACGCAACTGTGCTGACACGTGTCGCGCAGCGCAGAGCAACTGCGCTAGCGTACCTGCGCCGACACGTGTCGCGCAGCGCAGAGCGCAAGTCAGCTGAAGCGTTGCTTCCTTTATTAAAATTTGAATTTTAAACAGAGCCTTGCTCTGATTGGGTGCGCTGCCTTGGGCGCTGCGCTCCTTGCGCTGGCGTGTCTGATTTTGACATGTGGCGCTCTGCGCGCAGCGCAAGGGATCTGAAGCGTTGCTTCAATTTTTGAATTTTTGAAATTCGAACAGAGCTTTGCTCTGATTGGGGGAAACAAATACCCCCCCACCGTTGCGCTCACATGGTGCACACGTGAGTGCAGCGGTGGCAAGATCCTAGCCATTGGATCAACTCAGGAGTTGAAGGGGCGCACAAGCGCTTATAAATAGGACCCTTGGTCCTCAACAGATGATTATCATCTTCAAGATTTTTAGTTTTCAGAGCCTTGCTCTTGCTTTTAAGAACTTCAGAGCCTTGCTTTTGTTTTTCAAGAACTTCAGAGTTAAAACTCTAGAAAAATCTTAGGTAAAATTTAAATTAAATTAAATTAAATTAATTTTAATTAATAGAGCCTTGCTCTCATAGATCTTTTGATCTAAAGAAAACCCCTTTGGGGTTTCACCAACAGAGCCTTGCTCTCAAGAATCCATAGATCTAAAGAGATCTTGTTTCAGGGATTTTAACCCATGAACAGAGCTTTGCTCATGGACAAAATATAGATCTTTTTGATCTAAAAATGAAGAACTCTTAAGAGTTTTCATGGATCTCTAAGATCCCAAATTTTTTAATTTCTAGGAATTAATTTAATTTTTTTCTTTAATGGATTTTCTCATCATTATTACAGAGCTAGGCTCTTTTAAGGAATTTTATTCTCTTAAGACCAGAGTTTGACAAGTGTCACTCTGTGACAGAGCTTTGCTCTGAAAGGGGAGATTTTCTCCTTGTCTCTAGGGATTTCTCATTTAATGAGAGTATTCTTTTGGGGATCTACTCATTAATTGACATTCCAATCCAATGATGGGGCTGTCTTATTAACTGATGCATTATCATCCAGATTTTGTGGGTCCACTTTTGGTCCCCTTTCCATTGCATTGCAGTGTGGTACAAATTTTAAAGTACCAAGCGTTGGGCTTTTAAAATTAAATTATGATACTGATGGCTAAATCTCGTTTTTCTTTGCTAGCAATCATGTCTGCCGATCTGTCTTTCCCATTTGTTCGCTCAGAGGGAGGATTTCCTGAGGCGCCGGTGGACCGGGAGGTGCTTGCTCTCATTAAGAATCATGACCCCGAGTATAAGAACCTTCACCTGTGGGGTAGGTGGTACAGTGAAATCATCAAGGGTCGCTGAAGCTTCGGTTGCGCGACGTCGTCAGAGCCGATCTCGTCGATCCCATATGCGGATGCACCCCCGGTGAAGTATGCCGTGGAGGTCGTGAACTGGAATTCGGAGGATCTTCTCCAGCCTTTGATCGCTGCTATTCCCGTGCAGCCGTGGATGTTTTGGGGCGGCGCATATGCCAGGGTTAGGCGCGCCGTTGGGGACAACCTTATAATATCGGATTGACCCCTCGACAACCGGCCGGATATTTGCAGTGGGCCAGGTACATCCTATCGGCAAAGAGGACGCATTTGATGAAGATTGGTCTGTACTCCGCATTCTATGTCTCACTGTTCGATTACCCCGCTCCTTTCGGGTTTTCATCCGTGCCCATTTTGCTTATGGACATACCGTCTTTTTTTTATATTCTTTTTTCTCTTCTTTTATTTTTATTCTTTTTCTTTTTCTAACGAGGTTGCGCCCTTTCGGGTTTTCACAAGACTCGCCGGTAGCCCTGCTATTTTTAATCACGGAGCCCTTTCGGGTTTTCATCCGTATCCATTTTGATTATGGACATACCGTTTTTATTATTATTTATTATTATTATTATTTTATTCTTTTATATATTTTTTTTCTTTTTCGGGATGCTGCTATCTGCCGTAGCTTCTTGACATCTCGGGCAACAGCTAGTTTTAGGACATAGTGGTCCGTTGTTAGTTTAGGGACGTTTCGGTCCGTTAACCAGCTACTACTTATAGAGTTTTGGGCTTAGGAAAATAGCAAGCGGACATAGTCGTCGTCATCTATCATTGACCTAGGCCGTAACTCATTAGGCGTAGTATTTCTTCAGGAAGCGATCGTTTATTGGCCTGAAAGGTCTTTCACCATGCATATCCATGTGTAGATAGGCTCCACCCTGGTAGACCTTGTCTATGATATACGGGCCTTCATAGTTCGGCTCGAATTTTCCCCGCTTGGCGCGATTGGGGATCATATGTCTTTTGACCACTAGCACGAGTTCGCCTTGGCGGAATGTCCTCAGCCTGGTCAATCTTTCATATGAGCGTGTCATCTTTGCTTTATAAGCTTTTAGATTTTGTTGCGCTATGAGCCGGGTTTCATCAAGGGCATCAAGATCCTCCAGCCGAAGGTGAACATTTTCTTCGTCCGTCAGCTCGTAGTAGACTGCCACTCGTAGAGAGGGTAATTCTATTTCGAGGGGGAGTACTACTTCTGTACCGAATACCAACGCGTACGGCGTTGTGTTTGTGGCCGTCTTGAACGTAGTTCGATACGCCCAGAGAGCTTCTTGCAGTCTCTCATGCCAGTCCTTCTTATTTCGGGACACTGTCTTCTTCACGATCTTCGTCAAGGTCTTGTTGAAAGCCTCAGCTAAACCGTTATCTCGGGGATTATAAAACGAGGAATATCTCCATTCTATGTTGTGTTGTTGCGCGAAACGACTGATTTTGTGACTTCTGTAGGCTGGCCCGTTATCGGAGATGATCCGTCTCGGAGTTCCAAACCGATAAATGACGTGCGTCTTGAAGAAATGGAGAATATTCTCCGTCTTCACTTCCCTCAGCGGTACTGCTTCTGCCCATTTGGAGAAGTAGTCAGTCGTCGCCAAGATGAATCGATGTCCCCTGGATGATGCTGGTTCGATGGGGCCGATTACGTCAGCCCCCCACATTTCGAACGACCAGCTAGCTATTGCTGGATGTAGAGGATTTGGGTGCTGATGGATAAAGTCCCCATGAATCTGGCATGAGTGGCATTGCTTCGCATATTCGAGGCAGTCCTGAATCATCGTGGGCCAATAGTAGCCCATCCGTTTAATCTTCAACTTCATCTTCGGGCCTGCTTGGTGAGAACCGCAGAGTCCGTCGTGAACTTCCTGAATGACTCTTTTCGCCTGTTCAGGTCCCAGACATCTCAACCACAGGGAATCAAATGATCTCTTATACAAAGTATCGTTGACGAAGGCAAAAGACAGAGCTCGTTTCATAAGCTGATGTCTTGAGGACGCATCTTCAGGTGTTCGACGGGATTTGAAGTAGTCTATAAAGACTTCTCTCCAATCCTCGGCCTTTTCCTGGTCTTTTACTTGCAGGGCCGTCTTCTCGGTCACTTCCTTTTCCTCGGATGATTCCGGAGATATTTCCGCCGGTGCGAGGACTCGACGGCTTTGTATCACGATCCTTACGTCATCGAGGTTCTCGTCGGCTAGCTCTTTAGCGAGCTTGGCTAACGCGTCCGCTTTGCTATTTTCCCCACGCGGTATGCTTTCCAAAGTGTAGGAACGAATTCGGGTCAACAGTTGTTGCACTTTTTCGCCGTATTTCACCAACTCTTGTTTGCACGTTTGGTAGTCGCCGTTTACTTGACTAACGACTAATTGGGAGTCTCCGTATATAAGGAGGTTTTCAATTCCTATGTCGATGGCGATCTCAAGGCCTGCTATCAAAGCCTCGTATTCGGCTTCATTGTTTGTCCTCGGCTCTGTTAAGGAGAAGGCAAAGCGCATTATCCCTCCTTGTAGAGTTACGAAGATGAGGCCTACCCCCGATTTAATTATAGGGGTGCTTTGCTTGCGCTCCTTTATGGAAGACGCTCCATCAAAATAAAGTTCCCATCGGTTACCACCACCGTTGATTGCATTGAATGCGTGCTCGTCTGGCAGTTCGCAATTCAAAGGGGAGTCGGCCGGTATCGGATGCTCGGTGAGGAAATCAGCGATGGCCTGGCCTTTCACTGCCTTAAGAGGCTGATAAGTTATTGAAAACTCCATCAAGAGAAGGGTCCATTTAGCGAGTCTCCCTGTCAATATAGCCTTCGACATTAAATATTTAAGGGGGTCCACCTTCGAAATGAGACGGACTTCATGCGCCAATGCATAATGCCGGAGTTTCGTTATTGCGAAGATCAACGCCAGGCAATGTTTTTCGGTGGGGGAGTAGTTGCTTTCTGCCCTCAGAAGAACTCGACTTAAGTAGTAAAGAGCTCTTTCTTTCCCTTGGTCGTTCTCTTGTGCCCATAATGCGCCTAAGGAACCTTCGAGTGCGGTTGTATAAAGAATGAGAGGCTTTCCCTTGACCGGAGCAGCCAACACTGGCGGATTCTGTAGGTATTGCTTGATTTCGTCCAGTGCGCTCTGGCATTTGTGATCCCAAACGAAAGGGGTTCCCTTCTTCATCAGGTGACTGTAAGGGCGGCATTTCCCTGAAAGGTTGGCTATAAATCACCGGATGTACGCGAGCTTCCCTTGGAGAGACCGCAATTGCTTGAGAGTCATTGGAGGAGGCATTTCCATGATCGCCTTGATCTTTGACGGATCTATCTCGATACCTCGGTGTCGGACGATGAATCCTAAGAATTTGCCCGAGGAAACTCCAAATGCACACTTGAGAGGGTTCATCTTCAAATTGTATTGTCGAAGGCGTTGAAATACGGTCTTCAGATGCTCTGAATGCTCCTCGTATGATTTGCTCTTAACCACGAGGTCGTCGATATAGCATTCGACGACTTCATGTATAAGGTCATCGAAGATCTTTGTCATGGCCCTTTGATAGGTGGCACCGGCGTTCTTTAGACCGAAGGGCATCACCTTGTAGCAGAATATACCCAAAGGGGTCTGGAAAGCGGTGTGCTTCTGGTCTTCGGGATGCATCTTTATCTGATTATATCCTGATGAGCCGTCCATGAAGGAGAAAACCTCGTGAGTGGACGTGTTATCTATCATCAGCTCGATGACTGGCACTGGGAAATCGTCCTTCGGGCAGGCTTTATTGAGATCCCGAAAGTCTACACATATGTGCACCGTCCCAATTTTCTTCATAACTGGGACGATGTTAGCGATCCAATCAGGGTACTGAACCTCTTGGATGAAGCCGGAGTCAATTAGCTTCTTGACCTCGGCGTTGATGCTCATTTCAAGCTCGAGCCGCATTCTTCTCGGCACTTGTTTGATTGGCTTAACGTCCGGGGATATCGCTAATTTACGCACAGCAATTTCTGGATCTAGTCCTGGCATTTCGGAATAGTTCCATGCGAAGCAATCTTTATGCTGCATAAGCAAGTCTTTTAATGAAGCCACCCTTCCTTCAGATAACAGCTCGCTAACGAATGTCGGTCGCGGGTCGTTCGTCGTCCCCAACTCAATTTTCTTGAGGTTATCCGCAGTGGTGTGTATTCCATCTTCCAGCTCTTTCGGCGCTGGTAGAAATCCTGAGATCACCTCGTCATCGCTGTTTTCGAAGCACCAGGGAAGGTCATCCATATTCTCGGGCTCTTCTTTAGATATCGTTATCATATGACAAGTACGAGCTCGCTTCCAAGACCGATGTGGATTTGGTTCTGCTCTCATGGTTTTGGGTTATGCTTCTGTGGCGGCGTTACCGTCCAGCTGTCAGATAGAGCGAACTTGCCGAGTTGATACCGATCTTTGACCCAATTCTTGAAGGTGAAGCAATCTTCGAGAGGGTGTCCTATTACCCTGTGATAAGAGCAATAGTTCGGGTGTG
Source organism: Agapanthus africanus (assembly GCA_030015575.1). Classification (NCBI taxonomy): domain Eukaryota; kingdom Viridiplantae; phylum Streptophyta; class Magnoliopsida; order Asparagales; family Amaryllidaceae; genus Agapanthus; species Agapanthus africanus. Next base: position 712,768,225 of record CM057342.1, read on the forward strand.
AGAATTTGCCTGCTTGTTCGGGGTGCTTGGACTCCGGAAGCTTAATCATTCGGTGTTTTATAGCTAGGTCAAGTATCTTCTTTGTCTTGTCTTGAGGAAAAGAGTATGCTCGACTCATCTTCTTTATAAGGGAAAAATCCGGACCACTTGATTCCCGACTGTGTGGCTTCTTGGTCCCGCTTTGTCATTGCTGAATGCCTTTTTCGCTTTTTGACTTGTTTCTGCCTCTGCGTCGGGCCTTTTTTACAACAGGTTGACAGGGAGCGGCATTTTCGTCTTTCATAGCCTGTTGGAGGAGGCGTTGCGTCCTGGCTTTCTCATAGATTGCCATTTCGCTGTTGTGGTCGTCTCGAACTTTTTGACCAGCTTCCCTTATAGGCTTGTTCATTTGTTCTTCGAACGATAGACTGGGCATTTTTGCATCAGGAACTCTTTCTGGTTCAGGGTTAGCATCCTCCCATTGAGCATCTCCCTCTTCATTGAAGTCATATATGACGCAGCAGTCGCGGAGTAGCTCCCGTTTCTTGGACCGAACATATCCAAGCCCGATTGCTTCCATTCTCCCGTTAAGCAATTTGTGCTGAGTTCCGGGAATGTTCCAGATCCTATCATAGAACTTAGCTTTTCGAGCGGTCTGTTTGAAGGGTATCCCTTGGCGCTTTAACAACCTTTTCAAGCCTTCTGTATAATACCTAGGCAGACGGATGGGCTGAAGCCTGTCAAGCGTATGGTCCGCACCGTGCCAGATTTCTTTCTCCACTTTGGTTTCCCCGGAGCGGTAGAATAGAATCGCCTTTTCGCCTTTTTGCCTGGGAGGGACATAGAACGTCTGCAGCTCTTCTACACTGTAGATATCGAGCGCATCTAATTCTTTATGATATTTAAGTGGAACCTTGGCGACTTGCAGACTTTGCTCTTCATCAACGAATGTTCGTATTGGAGGCCGAGCAGAGAATATAGCATGGACCTCATCTTCTGAGTCGCTGCCGAAGATCAACATGGGAGCGGACGGTCCTGGCTTATTGTGCAGGGGTAGACCCGAATAAACCATTTCTTCCTCTTCCTCAGTATCACTCCCGAAGACAGGGATGGTGGCGATAGCTTTGTTTTCCGGCTTGTGACACCTCTTTGTGTCCTCAAAATCCGGTAAGAAGTATTTTGCATCTTCGTATTTGCGGACTTCGTTCACGGAGAATGGGTTCAGCTTTCCTGTTACGGTATACTCGAGACCATCCTTAAAGTATTTCATACACTGGTGTTGTGTAGAAGGGATGATGTTGTACTCGTGTAACCAAGGCCGGCCGAGCAAAGCATTATAGCATGTCTTGGCGTCTATGACGTGGAATTTAATGTCGGTGACAAGTAGTCCAAAGCACAACGTCAATATCACTGACCCGAGAGTCCGTGATGATTGAGAGTCGAACCCGGAGATGGTGATCTTATCCCGGACGAGGTGCTGTACGCTTATGCAGATTTCTTTCAATACCCGTACATTGAGGAGATTGACGGAGGACCCATTATCAACCAAGATTTTGCCTATCTTTATATCATGGCGGTATCCTGAGTCATAGAGGGGCCGATTGAGTTCGCATGTCCCCAGGAGGAGGTTTTCATCACCGAAAGTGACATCGGATGTGTGTCTTCCAACCCGTCTTTCATCTTTTCTTCGGCGAGAAAAGCTTGGAATTGCTCTACCTCCTGTAGCGCTTTGATCAATGAATCCCTTGCTTCTTTTGATAGTAAAAGGGCGTCAAGAATACTGAGTTGTGAGGGCAGCTTCCTCAAGTGTGCCAGAATGTTGTAGTCCACCTTATTTCTCTTTGGCGGGTCCTTGGCAGTCAACTCTTTCATGACTTATTCATCCAGGGCAATATCTTCGGGGACCTTTTCTTTTCCCTTATCTTTCCTGTTCGAAGATCCGAGATTCTTTTCGGGTAGCGTACGATTACGCAGCTGGATATTCTTGCAGGCCTTCGGCTCTTCCTCTTTTCCCGAGGTGGACTCTTTAAAGAGAGGGCTATGAGCCATTTCCTTGTCAGAGTCACTCCCGAATGTGAGAATTTGCGCTCCCCCGGCGTTAACCATGCGACAATCCCCGGTAGTTCTTGTAAGCTCCTTGGTTGTACTTTTCCGCTCCCGAAGAGTTTTGCGCTTCTCCTGCTTAAAATGTTGCCGGTGGGCGACATACCCCTGCCACCATTTATTGAAAGCTTTGCACTCTTCGGTGGGGTATGAAATCTTTCGATGATACAAGCAGTAGGAAGGGTGCATCTCTGCTTCACTGGAAGTATTTCCTTCAGAGGGTGGTAGCTTCATCCCCATTGATATGGCTTTAGCAAACCTTTTCCTCGTCTTGAATTTGTTTTTATCCGCCACGAATGTCTTGTGATTTGACGGGGCTGCTCGACTCTTTCGTCTAGTCGCCGGCGCTTGGCCCTTTCAAATATGACCGTCTCGCGTTCCCGATCAGCTTTACTTTTCAAAAGAGCTTCGTTGAGGAATGCATCAATTGTTTCATCTGATGGCCCCAGAAGTTCCGGTTTAGGATCTGCCCCCAGCTTCTCAGTGCAAGGAGTTTTCTCATCATTTGTAAACGAGTGGGAGATCATATAACAACTCGCCACGTAACCCTCAGATTCATCCGACGAGCTTTCCCCATCATCTTCCTCCTAAAAGACGTGGCTGAGGAACTCTTGGAGCGTGATGGGAGTCCGTGCCTTCTGATTATATTCCTCCAGCGCGTCAATCTGTTTTTGTAAGTCCGTGCGCTTGTCGCCAGGCTTCACGGGATTTTTGGATCTCTTCTTCTTCTTCTTTGAAGATTTTGATGGCTGGGTGTGAGTGCTTGGGCCATCACCACCGATCTTTGGAGTTGGGTGCGGCTTCAGCATCCCTTCGATGATCTGGGGTTCTAGCGGGTTCTTCCACCTGATCGTCGGGCATGTCTTGAGATCATTCAACATCCTTTTGGTTTTGGCTGATAGCACAACCTCCCACGGAGCTTCTTCAACAAGGGAGCACGTTGCCCCCGGCGTATTCACCTTTTTAGGGGTATGAGGTTGCGGCGGGTTCACCTTCCATCTTTCGGACAACGCGAACTTGCTCTGTTGGTATTGGTCTTCAATCCAATTTTTGAAGACGTAGCAATCTTCGATCGGATGACCCAATACTCAGTGATAGGGACAGTAATTGGGATCATTGACGTCATTTGGCTGCAACGGACGCCTTGAATCTGGCAGATTAATGAGCCTGTTGCGCAGCGCCAGCTCGAACAGTCTTCTCGTTTTATCTTAAGGAAACGAGTAAGGACGTCCTAGCCTCTCTTCGAGGGGTATGCATGGACGCATATTGTTTTGACGGACAACCGGCTTCAAGTTGCTCGGCTGTTGTTGAGCATTGGCAGCGACGATCGCTTTTCCTTTACCTTCTCATTTCGAGAGTCCGGCTTTGGAGGAGATGGTCTATGGCCCATCTGATCCATTTGAGCTAGCTTGTCGATTAGGGCTTGGAACGTGGTTGGTTTAAAGAACATCATGAACTGTGAAATAGTTGCATGAGGGTCTAAGGTGCCTACGAACATGCCCACCGCTGGCGCTTCTTCGATGCGTTGTTCGCACTTCGACCACAAGTTCCGCCATCGGTTTGCATATTGAACCCAGGTTTCGCCCGGCTTTACTCTTGCATTGATCAAAGCTGTTATTGGAGTACGCTCGCTGGCACTTGCGAAGCGCTGGGTAAACAACAACTCCATTTCAGCGAAAGTTTTGACGGAGTCGTTTGGAAGCTCGGAGTACCATTCGAACGCCGTCTCCGACAAGCTGCCGATGAACTGGCGAAGCAAGAGCTTATCGTCGCCGCCGGTGTTACCGCAAAGAGCCCTGAACTGGGCTACATGTTGATGGGGATTGCCTGTCCTCTTGTAGACATGAAATTTTGGGATCGTGTAGCCCGGCGGGTATTTGATCTGATCATACCAGCTTGGATATGGTCGTCCCGTCTTAACGACTTGACCAGCCGCCTCAGTTGCCTGGTGAACCCGTATCTGCTGAGCTATATATTCATCCAGGGCAGCTTTGGAAATTGTCTCCTCCTTGGCTGTTGAAAGAGCCGGTGGTGGATTCGAAGTTTCTCTTCTGTCATCTTCAAGGATAATCGGAGGATCTTCGGCTGGGGGATCCTGCTGGATCATCATACCCACCATGTCCTGAAACAGAAGGGCCATTCGTTTTATATTGGCTGCTTGTTCCGCAGCCTCTTTGTCCTTATTTTCCAGTATCCTGCGAAGGAATTCGGCGTCGGTTTCTTGCTCCAGGCGCTGATCCGAGGATGCTTCTGGGCTCTCTTTCGGCCCAGTGAGTGCGGCAATCGCATTCATCATTTCTTGGAGCTTCTGCTGTTGCTCCTGAGCTTTAGTCACCGATCGCGTAAGCGGTCTATGACCTGTGGATATACGGCTGTCCTCTTTCCCGGACGCCATGTAAACGGTGTGCACCACAATGCCCCCGGACTTAGGGCGTTTAGGCTCACTGCCTTTGATGTTTGCCGTAGGTGTGGGGACTTTCTCTGGCCTTCTTCTCTTGTGGGCCGTCGAAGTCGAGGGGGCCGTTGCTGTGGGCACCCAGGTGGTCGTCGTCTTCCGTTGCTTAACAGGACGGTCTTCTTCCCGCCGGACTTTCGACTTCTTATGCTGATAAGAGAAATTCGGATCAATCACCGATTCTCGGACTCGTCGCCAAGTCTTGTAGACCCTGGAAGACGGCCGTTGAGAAAACTGCTTCGGCTTTTCTGATTTTGCTTCCACGATGGTCTCTACTGGTGGAGGAGATCTTTTGAGGACCGCAGTTGGAGAATTTCCGCGTACCCTGTTTAGCAGCTCAAAGCTGTTCCCGGTTGGAACAGCAGCATTAATTTCCACCGTTGGAGCTGGTGGAGTTAGCCCAGAGGGGGAGTTGACCCCGGTCTTCCTTATCCGGCGCCAGTGGCGACATCGGGCGTGAAGAGTTTTCAGTATTGGCTCAGCGACGGCTTTATCTTACCCCCTGTTCAGGTGAGGGGCTGTTGCCGGTGTCAGCCTCTTGAAGACTGACATCCGGTGAGAAGCCGTGTCCAACCGGTCAAACACAGATTTCTGAGCTGGAGCGGGAGCCGGAATAGTCAGTCTTGTAAAGACTGACTCTTTGGTAGGAAAAGCCGCCTTGCCGACTTCAGGAGCAGAGATGGCTATCTCCCTCGGGATAGCCACTTCAGGGGTCATGGGCTTCTTGGCAGGCCCATCGGAGTTCAGGCTCAGTCCGGTGAAGACCGAGGAGTTGGAATTGGACGACCCATTGAGAGGGGCCGTGGTAGTAGTGAGCCGATCGAAGACCGACTTCTTTTGCGCTTCCTTCGGCAGTGGGATGTTAATGTTCACTGGCGGGAGTATGGTCCCAAAGAACAGACCGGTGGTAGCCTGAGTCACTTGTTCCACGGGCATAGTGAACAGGGAAGCAGCCTGCGATCCATAAGCCACACCTCCAGGTGAGGCGGAGCGTCGGTTGCATTTGCATTTGGAGTAGTTCGAGCAGTTGGATGCCATTGCTGTTTGATTTCTGCGCCAAGCAAGAGACCAAATCTTAGTAACTTGAAACCCGAGGGCAACCATTAACAAACCGTGATTCGTTCGCGAATACGACGCACGAAGTGTGGAGTGGAAAGAGGAAAAGGTCCCACCGGGCGTGCCAGAATCTGTTCCCCTCCGAATCACGGAGACGCGATAAACGTCTAGCCTGAAATTCGGGGCATATGCTAATTGGAGCTATCCGTCCACCTCTCCGAGGATGCCAAGTTGATTTATGGCACCATGTATCGAAGGTTTAAACGGATGCGGCCGATGTAGCAGACTTCGTCAGATTCGCCCTCATTCGAGGGGTTTTTTGATTGTGGGGACGCTCTTCCCAGCAGGCGCAAGCCCCTGCAGTTAATTACGCTACCGCATCGCGGTAACAACTTTCTCCATTTCCAGATGGTCACTTCGTGTCATGGGTGTTTGTTTTATGTTCGGTTGCCTATGGATTGTATACGGAGACTAATTTATGTTGCCGCCCGTAGGACGTGGATTAGTCCAAATCCGTATTTTCTTAGATTTGGGTTTGGGGTTTTGGTTTAAGGATACGTTAGTCTCATTTTGGACTAAGATCAATTTAAACGTTTGTTAAGGATACGTTAGTCTAATTTCCAGACTAAGATCAACTTAACAGGATCATTTAGATCCAACAAAAGAGCATTTGGTGTCACGACCCGAAAGAGCACGTGACTGGCCCTTGAACCATATGAAGCCTATAGGACCCCATCTGATCCAAGTAAGCCAAAAGCCCAGAAATCTAAAACCATTTTAAGAAGTAAATAAAGAAAACATGTTTGAAATTCAAGTTTTTAAATAACTAAGCCGAATATGCATTTTTAAAATGTGTAATCTTTCCTGAAAATTTCGGCAGAGTTTCCTTTGTAAAAACTGGCCCCGAACGGGGTACAACAAGAATAATATATATATGAAATGATAAAAAGGCATCCCCAAGCGGGAGCTAGCTCTCCGTCAAACGACGGTCACAACCACGCATGTAATAATAATATACAACGCCAAAGGGCGAGGATCAAAACCGAAAAAAAGAAACTCAAAACAGCCAGAAAACCGTAATACTACAAGCGCGACTCTAAGGTCGAAATAATACAACACTGTTTTCTAAGTCTGAAACAATATACAAGTTTTGGTTGATGGAATTCTAGATACAATAAACAATACAGGAACAATGGCGGTTCTGATACAAAAGAACCCACCTACCAACGCAAGTCACCCATATGGAAGCAGCGTGCCAGAAATGCCGCTATGGAATCTGTACGGCAAAAACCTGCAAGGACTGTGGCACAACGGGGGTGAGTTGCCAACTCGTGAATAGAAAATATCTACAAGCAGAGATCGAATGCATGACCCAACCTAGGTCAATACGATCAGATATAAATAAACCTCAATATGAATAAAGCTGAAACATGCTAAACTGGCAAGGTAATCTCTATACATGAGTGTAGTGCCAAGTGCTCATGCTAGTGCCTCAGGTAATAGCATGTCATGAATATGAGGTATGATCAAGTAATCAAATCTGCACACACGTGGATCCCGTCCACTCGTCACCCACTGACAATAACCACCATGCATGTAAATATCATAAATCATGTGCATGGGAATAATATGAGGATATAAACCATCTGTGTCCCTCGCGACACGTCAAAATCATGGAACCGGAGTGCCCAGCATCGACACTCGAAAACATCATGAAAACTGTACCCAGCATCGGCACGTAAATCCTCATATATCAGGCTCCGTCAGTCCGGATCGGCCCGCGGGCTCTGTCTGCGGTATCGGCCCTCGGCCCCGGCAGTATGCCCATATCCATCTATCGACACTGGTCAGTATCCTCCGGATAACCGCCGGGTCCAACCAATCACCGGTAGGTACTCGGCCGCCTCCAGGCTCAATCGGCAAAGCTCATCGATCATCTTGCCGAGGGGAACCATACCGGGTCCACCATGTACCCGCACTTGGCTCGTCCACTCCTTGAATCGGGTTTCACATGTCGCTCTCAGCACCGAGAAAACACATGGTGGACGCACTGAAATATCATATCACGGGTAACCGGGTTTTTTAAAACAATTACATATCCTCTTTGAAACACCCACGGTTCCCAAAACCAGAAATATCATGGAAACAGCATATCTCAATGCGCATAATCAGAAAACAGCATGTATGCGGCATATAGCGGAAAGGTAAGCATATCAATATGTCGTGCAAGGGTCATATCCTGAATGCAACAGTACTACAGTGTAGTGACATGGCAATTATCGATGATGAAGTGTGTGAGCCGGCAAACAAGTGTACGTGGAACATACGCATCATCGATAATTGTGCTGGTGTCCTAGCAGCATGACTGAAATATATCCACAATATAAGCGATGCAATGCAAACAGCATGAATATGCGGAATCGAGTAATCACGCAACAGTAAAGAACCTGCCTCAATAAATATATCATGCAACCTTGCCTTTTGAAATAAGACGAATCAGGGCTTTTGGGTAAAATAAGGGCTACGGTGTTTTAAGAAAAGATGCGTCGTTTGAAAATATCCGTATAAACCCTTTTTGCCTATCTTTAAAATATCCCCGATTCGTTACTTTTGAAATAGGTATGACTCGGGTCTAGCCTAACGCCTACTATGCGAACTACGAACCCAACAATCAAACCAATCGAGAGGGGTATGAAAACCACCTAAATCTGAGTCGATATCACACTATCTCAATCGCATCTCATCGACTCATCTCAATCCCACGTATCATCCTCAAAACTCGTATATAAACACATAGTCCCATACCCATGTGTAGATGTACCCACCATCATATGCGCAGATAATGAAAGAATGTATGCAAGTATGTGTGTATGTGTGAGTGCACCCACTACTCTAGGGTTTCGCACTACTAAACCAATACATCCTTTATTACCATCAATAATCCTAAACAACGCATAATAAATATATGTGTGTATACGTATTCATATACATCACCACGGACTTCGGGGGTGCTATACGCCATCCACCCGACTTCTCCCCGTAGATATAATCTACTCACCTTGCTTCTCATGTGTCGGTGCCGATGTCGCCATCTTCATCTTCTTTGCCTCACATCTCGTAGGGTACCTACAAGGATATCACAAACGCTAAAGCACATGAAAATCACATCGGAAACCAAAACGGCACACGCTACGCCTATAGGTAAAAACCTATAACCTCGCATGCAAACACGATCAATATCCACTTGTCGTTGACGTCCAAACGCCACCCGACGGGAACGAAACACCAAATACCAAAACCCATACTAACACAAGTCGTAAACCATGCACCAACATAGGAAAAATCAACCCAGATTTCACCCTAGATGGAATCAGTCAAAACTAGACATACCCAGGGTCAAAACTAGAGGAAATAGGGCCATGCACAAAAATCGAGACAGATCCCTCCTTCTCTGGCCGCAATTTGCGGCTAGATGGAATTAATTGGCGGCCACAAGTTTGAGTTGGGGGCTAGGGTTTGGTGTGGTGGTTCCATGGTGCCTGCACATCTCACTGTCAACTCAGTTTTATTTTTGGGGTCCCGGGGTGATAGCAGATTACACAAAACAGTGACAGATTTCCAGTTTTTCCGATATCGGTTCCGTAATTCCGTATTTTGGTTTCAATTCCAGGTTTGGGTCCAAATTTGCATTACACCAGGGGTTCTAAGGTCACAATAAGCCTCAATCTCATCTTGATTTCAGTTTTACCCTAAACCCTCACTTGAATTCTCCAAAGTCCACAAACAACACAATATCGATATGAAACTAGAATAGATGCACAAGGAAATGAAATACTACTCTAATAGGTGCAGAAATTACCTCCTTTGGCAATTCAAGAAAATTCTTGAGTTGCTCAAAGTCCTTCAAATACAATCTTGCTAGGTTCTATGTGTAGCTAGTGAGCTTGGAAGTAAGTTTTGTGAAGTGGGAATGGGGTTTTGGCTTTGTTTTCATGGTAGATCTAGGGTTTTAGTGAAGAGGGTGAGAGAGAGAAAGGGGGTTGCAGCAGCAAGGGAAAGAGAGGAGAGAGAATGAGAAAGGAAAAATGATGAGGGATGGTTCAAAAAGTGGCGTGTTTGACTTGGTCTCTCTCTCTCTCACTCATTACCTACCCTTTTTCCTTTTCTTTTCTTTTCTTTTATCTTTTCCTTCTCACTCCAATAGTGAATCCAAATGAACCATGGCAACAAAAATGTAACACAAGTGTAACAAGTGTAAAAATGATATGTGCACATTTTTGCACAAAAATGCTAAAAATCCAATTAGCGATTCTTAATCGCGATTAGCACTAAATTAGCATATAACTAATCTTAAAAACTTTAAAATGGCATAATTCCATAAAATACCTTATTTTAGAATTTTCCAAAAAATTTTCCCCATTTATTTGTATTTAATTCCACCCGAACATTAAAATATTCATTAAAATAATATTAAATTATAAAAATTCCCGAAAATAATATTTTATTATTTTGGAAACGTTACAATCTACCCCCCTTAAAGAAATTCGGTCCCCGAATTTAAATTTAAAACCCCCAAGTACTAAAACATTTCGATACAAATTCCAAGTCGTCGGGGCTCCGAAATCATCAATACATAAAACGTCACAGCGCATTGCATGCGCATGAGTAATGAGCAGATAACTCAAAATCGAAACTCCGTCAAGCATCTCGCAATCATCGGAGTCAAGGTAAAGACACAATGTCAAATCCAATACAAAACCGATATGATATGGATCAGAACTACACATGTAGACATCCAATCTATACATGTGAATAGCTGATGCAAATGCATGCCAAATCTTTTTAAGTCGCTGTGCGATGCGCCCAACACTGCACAGTGGCGGACGTTTTTCATAAGAAAATAACTATATATGTATATATATATCCTTTGTTTAATAAGCACGTTCCGCCGTTTTGAAAACAATCAGAAGGGTTTTCCTTGTTTTTAAAACGTTTCGTGTCATATCGGACACGTAGGTATATACTGAGACTATAGCTCGCTTTTTGGAAATCCCTTCGATAACTATCGATGCATGCAAAATATATCCAGGTACTGTCCACTGACTAGTCCTGCTCGGTACAAAACGAATATCAGATATCATAGAAATGTACTGCTCCAAAAGGAATAAATCCCAAAAATGCACATAACACCACCCTGTGCGTCTGGTGCGCACGGAAATCAAAATCCATATTTGTGCTAAACAGGTGCACAAAAACAACATCTAGGTGCAACGGGTGTGCACCAAAATCGTATCTCAACACATGCGCCCAACATGCGCGAAAATCCAAATCGGTGCATCCATCGTGCACGAATGAAAATCTAGACCCTGCGCACTCAACATGCACGGAATCACAAAATCCAATAGCAACGCCAAACATGCGTAAATCCAGTCAAAAGCACGGAGTGCAAGGATCCACATCAATATCACAATCAAATCGACATATCGAAAGACATCAAATCGAAGTCAGGTGCAACCGTAATGCACAAAATGTAAATCCGGTGCAACAAAGGCACAAAATATAAATCTGATGCGATAAACGCAAGAAACATAAAACTGGTGCATCCCATGCACAAATATCAAGCAATAACTCAAATACGTAAGCAGCAACACCAAGTGTACCCAGGTATAAAGGAAATCATAAACGTGTGCAACTGCGTGCATAAAACACATATCAATGCACTACAAGCACATATAAGCTATACCGAGTGCAAAAATCAAATCGTGTGCGTAACATATGCACAACATCAAATCAACCGTATGAAACCCATAAAGTCATAAGCAGGTGCAGCCAAGGCACGAAACGATATACAACGCGGCTCAATCAAAATCAGGTGTACCGCGATGGAAAAACTCACAACCGTGTGCATCAGCGTGCACAAACCAAAACACTAAGAGTACATGAAACTATGCTGGAAGCGTAAATCAAATCACCGGCATAAAATAGGCATGAAATCATAATCAATACCTCAAAAGTAATAACTATGTGCAAGGTATAAATATCCAGTAGGTGCAACCATAGTGCACAAAATCAAATATCATAGAACTCGGTCACCCAAAACCAATCATGCAAATAGATCGCCCAAAATACCGAAATCCCAAAGTGACGGATACGTGATAGTCGAATCACAAAATCATAAATCATAAATACCGTCGTCGGTATATCCTCCTTCAAAGTCGAGAAGGTGCCGGTACATCCAATGCTAGCGGCGCAAGATATCTACTTGCCTCTTTCTCGCGGATGGCATCCTCTGCCTCTGGTTCCTGATCTTTCCTGTAGATTACCAACCTCGCAATCCACCGGCTCATCGGCCCGGTCAGGAGCGCTGACAGGAACGATTCCATTCTGGCACTTCCTTGGTAATCTCTCGGTCAATCCTCACGACTGCTCGTAAAGCAATATGTCACTGGCGTCGGCCTCCGGCTCTCTAAATGCACATCGCACATCTGATCCTGGGTGCAAACACCATTGCAGCGGTGTCCTGGAAGGAATCCTGCTCAAGGTCTCAGCCGATCTTGCTTATGTCGATCTGTATGGAGGCTGGTACTCTTGCTTAGTCTTTTCTCGTTCCATGGACATCTGTGTCCTCAGCACGGCATTTCCTCGGAAATTGGTCGCATCCCAACGCCTCTGTAAGCATATCAGGCCTCTGGTCTCGACGGGGAGTAATGACAGCTCATCAGCGTCTCGTACGAACCTCTTGCCCCGCTTGTCTGTATCATCGTCCATTTCGACATCGCGTCTCTATCTGCGCACCGCAATGCCTTCGGCTACGGTCCATCCGAAGTCCCTCATACGGACTTAAAATCACAAACACGGTATCTTCCTTACTCAGTAGAAGATATCTAGCCGAACACGTCCTCAGCGTGTATGTCACATCTCTGATGTCAGCGGAGTGGAACGTCATCTCGTCAAAATCTTGTGCAAACTCTTTACTCCACCTTGCTCCAATGTCGACTGATTCGGACTCATCTCATTGTGGCTACACGGACTGCGCTCCGACGGCTATGCTCGTATCTGGAGTCTCCCAAGCAGTGTCCCATCACATGATATCCGAATGATGTCGACTCATCCGATCGACTCGTCAGAACCTCACAATCCCCCAAGAGCTCAACATCTCGGGTACAGTTTAATAGTATCGAGTACATGCCACAGCGTCGGTGGTCCAGCCGTAGAAGGGCAAACCCAAGCCTCACTAATGGCGCCGCGGAACCGCCGCAAACCCTAAGGTTCAAAGGCTTTCACACGGTCATTAAGTCGAGTTAGGGTTTCATTCTTCTAGAGGGTCCATAGAGTCACCTGCATGTCTTTCCGTATACTTTAAACTTGGAAAAGGGGTTCCTGACATTCGATCGTCTCAATCGACTCTCAACGAATTTGCGTGAAGTCGCCTCTAGCTGGAATCAATCTACCTGATGACCTCGCATCGGGGTAAGCGAACGAACCACATGTCCTAGTCATTCATCCTTGGTGACTAGCGACTCACTATCATATCTCTAAGAATATGCTCATGCTGCAGTAGCTGCAATCATCTGGGCGATATCTCATCATTAGCAGCAACGACTGGCTCATTCGTCGGTACGCTAAGCAGCGCCTCAACCATCCTGGATAAGCGATAATATCGACGGTCGTCACAACCTGGCTGACCTCTATCAGTGGCTCAATCCTCTGGTACCAACCGGTACATCCGAAAAATCTCGCAACAGCGATCTGTCAAACGCTCATAGTGCGGAAACACAAAATATGAGGCCTCAATGCAACCGTATGCCTCTGGAATCACGCCCTGGTCAGCCCTCGTCCCTGACGAGCTCATGCTGACATGACTCGAGCCGTAGCTCACTCTGCCCGTGCAATCGCGGCAGCAAAACCATAACCAGTATCGATGAAGGTAGATCATAGGAAGGAATATAATACGGTGCAAGGAAATGTACAACCTAAGGTTTCTTAAGCGGAGTGGCGTGTCGTAAGTATGCCGCGGAACATACCCACGGTACGTCACTCTACTTTAGTCACCTATTCCATCAACCAAGGGTCATCCTACACGGCGAAAGTTCGGGTCTAATACCCCCTCGACTAAGTCTAAGTTCCGTAAGGTCAAGCCTAAGTTCCGTATATAAATAACGCCCTAGGCTCCACATAGTCAAACTTAGACTTGAACCAAGGTCAACCTAGCGCTCTGATACCAACTTTATCACAACCCGAAAGAGCACGTGACTGGCCCTTGAACCATATGACGCCTATAGGACCCCATCTGATCCAAGTAAGCCAAAAGCCCAGAAATCTAAAACCATTTTAAGAAGTAAATAAAGAAAACATGTTTGAAATTCAAGTTTTTAAATAACTAAGTCGAATATGCATTTTTAAAATGTGTAATCTTTCCTGAAAATTTCGGCAGAATTTCCTTTGTAAAAACTGGCCCCGAACGGGGTACAACAAGAATAATATATATAGGAAATGATAAAAAGGCATCCCCAAGCGGGAGCTAGCTCTCCGTCAAACGACGGTCACAACCACGCATGTAATAATAATATACAACGCCAAAGGGCGAGGATCAAAACCGAAAAAAAGAAACTCAAAACAGCCAGAAAACCATAATACTACAAGCGCGACTCTAAGGTCGAAATAATACAACACTGTTTTCTAAGTCTGAAACAATATACAAGTTTTGGTTGATGGAATTCTAGATACAATAAACAATACAGGAACAATGGCGGTTCTGATACAAAAGAACCCACCTACCAACGCAAGTCACCCATATGGAAGCAGCGTGCCAGAAATGCCGCTATGGAATCTGTACGGCAAAAACCTGCAAGGACTGTGGCACAACGGGGGTGAGTTGCCAACTCGTGAATAGAAAATATCTACAAGCAGAGATCGAATGCATGACCCAACCTAGGTCAATACGATCAGATATAAATAAACCTCAATATGAATAAAGCTGAAACATGCTAAACTGGCAAGGTAATCTCTATACATGAGTGTAGTGCCAAGTGCTCGTGCTAGTGCCTCAGGTAATAGCATGTCATGAATATGAGGTATGATCAAGTAATCAAATCTGCACACACGTGGATCCCGTCCACTCGTCACCCACTGACAATAACCACCATGCATGTAAATATCATAAATCATGTGCATGGGAATAATATGAGGATATAAACCATCTGTGTCCCTCGCGACACGTCAAAATCATGGAACCGGAGTGCCCAGCATCGACACTCGAAAATATCATGAAAACTGTACCCAGCATCGGCACGTAAATCCTCATATATCGGGCTCCGTCAGTCCGGATCGGCCCGCGGGCTCTGTCTGCGGTATCGGCCCTCGGCCCCGGCAGTATGCCCATATCCATCTATCGACACTGGTCAGTATCCTCCGGATAACCGCCAGGTCCAACCAATCACCGGTAGGTACTCGCCCGCCTCCAGGCTCAATCGGCAAAGCTCATCGATCATCTTGCCGAGGGGAACCATACCGGGTCCACCATGTACCCGCACTCGGCTCGTCCACTCCTCGAATCGGTTTCACATGTCGCTCTCAGCACCGAGAAAACACATGGTGGACGCACTGAAATATCATATCACGGGTAACCGGGTTTTTTAAAACAATTACATATCCTCTTTGAAACACCCACGGTTCCCAAAACCAGAAATATCATGGAAACAGCATATCTCAATGCGCATAATCAGAAAACAGCATGTATGCGGCATATAGCGGAAAGGTAAGCATATCAATATGTCGTGCAAGGGTCATATCCTGAATGCAACAGTACTACAGTGTAGTGACATGGCAATTATCGATGATAAAGTGTGTGAGCCGGCAAACAAGTGTACGTGGAACATACGCATCATCGATAATTGTGCTGGTGTCCTAGCAGCATGACTGAAATATATCCACAATATAAGCGATGCAATGCAAACAGCATGAATATGCGGAATCGAGTAATCACGCAACAGTAAAGAACCTGCCTCAATTAATATATCATGCAACCTTGCCTTTTGAAATAAGACGAATCAGGGCTTTTGGGTAAAATAAGGGCTACGGTGTTTTAAGAAAAGATGCGTCGTTTGAAAATATCCGTATAAACCCTTTTTGCCTATCTTTAAAATATCCCCGATTCGTTACTTTTGAAATAGGTATGACTCGGGTCTAGCCTAACGCCTACTATGCGAACTACGAACCCAACAATCAAACCAATCGAGAGGGGTATGAAAACCACCTAAATCTGAGTCGATATCACACTATCTCAATCGCATCTCATCGACTCATCTCAATCCCACGTATCATCCTCAAAACTCGTATATGAACACATAGTCCCATACCCATGTGTAGATATACCCACCATCATATGCGCACAGATAATGAAAGAATGTATGCAAGTATGTGTGTATGTGTGAGTGCACCCACTACTCTAGGGTTTCGCACTACTAAACCAATACATCCTTTATTACCATCAATAATCCTAAACAACGCATAATAAATATATGTGTGTATACGTATTCATATACATCACCACGGACTGCGGGGGTGCTATACGCCATCCACCCGACTTCTCCCCGTAGATATAATCTACTCACCTTGCTTCTCATGTGTCGGTGCCGATGTCGCCATCTTCATCTTCTTTGCCTCACATCTCGTAGGGTACCTACAAGGATATCAAAAACGCTAAAGCACATGAAAATCACATCGGAAACCAAAACGGCACACGCTACGCCTATAGGTAAAAACCTATAACCTCGCATGCAAACACGATCAATATCCACTTGTCGTTGACGTCCAAACGCCACCCGACAGGAACGAAACACCAAATACCAAAATCCATACTAACACAAGTCGTAAACCATGCACCAACATAGGAAAAATCAACCCAGATTTCACCCTAGATGGAATTAGTCAAAACTAGACATACCCAGGGTCAAAACTAGAGGAAATAGGGCCATGCATAAAAATCGAGACAGATCCCTCCTTCTCTGGCCGCAATTTGCGGCCAGATGGAATTAATTGGCGGCTACAAGTTTGAGTTGGGGGCTAGGGTTTGGTGTGGTGGTTCCATGGTGCCTGCATATTTCACTGTCAACTCAGTTTTATTTTTGGGGTCCCGGGGTGATAGCAGATTACACAAAACAGTGACAGATTTCCAGTTTTTCCGATATCGGTTCCGTAATTCCGTATTTTGGTTTCAATTCCAGGTTTGGGTCCAAATTTGCATTACACCAGGGGTTCTAAGGTCACAATAAGCCTCAATCTCATCTTGATTTCAGTTTTACCCTAAACCCTCACTTGAATTCTCCAAAGTCCACAAACAACACAATATCGATATGAAACTAGAATAGATGCACAAGGAAATGAAATACTACTCTAATAGGTGCAGAAATTACCTCCTTTGGCAACTCAAGAAAATTCTTGAGTTGCTCAAAGTCCTCCAAATCCAATCTTGCTAGGTTCAATGTGTAGCTAGTGAGCTTGGGAGTAAGTTTTGTGATGTGGGAATGGGGTTTTGGCTTTGTTTTCATGGTAGATCTAGGGTTTTAGTGAAGAGGGTGAGAGAGAGAAAGGGAGCTGCAGCAGCAAGGGAAAGAGAGGAGAGAGAATGAGAAGGGAAAAATGATGAGGAATGGTTCAAAAAGTGGGGTGTTTGACTTGGTCTCTCTCTCTCTCTCTCACTCATTACCTACCCTTTTTCCTTTTCTTTTCTTTTCTTTAATCTTTTCCTTCTCACTCCAATAGTGAATCCAAATGAACCATGGCAACAAAAATGTAACACAAGTGTAACAAGTGTAAAAATGATATGTGCACATTTTTGCACAAAAATGCTAAAAATCCAATTAGCGATTCTTAATCGCGATTAGCACTGAATTAGCATATTACTAATCTTAAAAACTTTAAAATGGCATAATTCCATAAAATACCTTATTTTAGAATTTTCCAAAATTTTCCAAAATTTTTTCCCCATTTTGTATTTAATTCCACCCGAACATTAAAATATTCATTAAAATAATATTAAATTATAAAAATTCCCGAAAATAATATTTTATTATTTTAGAAACGTTACATTTGGGCTCTGTTGTTTTGTTTAGAGACATTGCGGTCGATTTCCAGTTTAGGGACATGGTGGTCCATTGCTAGTTTAGGGACATGGTGGTCCAACGTTCCCATTTTGGGGATGAATATCGGTTTAAGGACGCATTAGTCCATGAGTTTAAGGACCCCACAGTCCATATTACCAGTTTAGGGACATGGTGGTCCAACATTCCCATTTTGGGGACGGATATTGGTTTAAGGACGCATTAGTCAATGAGTTTAAGGACCTCACAGTCCGTATTATGTGTGGTTGTCGGGACCCGTCACCTCTCTGACGACGTTGAAGGATTACAACGACAAATATCAGAGGAGTTCAGAGATGTACCCTTGAACCGAGTGTAAATTGATTTGAGAGAGCAGTTGTACTCAGTTCAATTTAATTTGAGGACCTATGGCCAGTATTGGGCTAAGTCCAGTTGAGAATATTCAACATTTTAATTAGGTCTGGCCTGTTAGGCCTTTATTTCGGCTCTGCCCTTTGTTTAATAATGCATAGCATTAGGATTTTTATTTAAATGCATGGCATTTATTTTGGACTTTTAGGCCTTTTTAATTGGGCTATGTCCCTTTTCTTTAATAATGCAGAGCATTAAATATTCTGACAGCGCCCCACGTGGCTTGTCAGGCGCATTGCGCCAATTGAGGAGCGCAAGGCGCAAATTTATGTGGAGGTGACATGTGTCACGCGCTGGCGAGCGCAAGTCTGTTAGCACAGTGCGCTGCGCCAGTGCACTGCGCTAGTGCGCTGCTGACACGTGGCGCGCTCTGGTGACTTGCGCCAAACCAAGAGAGCAGTGCTCTGTTTTTAGAAGCGCAGGGTGCAGTTATTCTGTGATTGACACGTGGCGCTCCCTGGTGGCTTGCGCCAATCCAAGGAGCGCAATAGTGCAAACTTCGAAAGTGCAAGGCACTGTTTAATATTTGGATCAAAGAAAACAAGTTTTTCTTGTTTCCAGAGAGGTTTTATCTCAAATTTCAAGAACCAGTGGTTCATCAAAAGGCAATGCCTTTATATAGATCAAAAGATCTAGTAAAGAAGTAAATTACTTCTTTTTTTTATTATTTTTTCTATTAAAGATCTTGATCTTGTTCTTAGATCATCGATCTTTTTAGAAGAAATTCTTCTTTTTTCAAAAGGTTTTTACCTTTTTTTTTATCTCTCTGAGTTTCTTCTCAAAGTTTTCTTTTTAAGAGCTCTGTATCTCTCTCTCTTGATGTCAATCTGTTTTAGACTTGGAGTCTAGGGGCCTTTATATAGGGCTAATTAGTTTGTTAGGTTGGTTACAGAGATCTCTCTCTGGTTGATTTGGGGATATTTTCCCACCGTTGGATCTTTGATCCTAGGGCTTCTGTTTTACAGAAAATAATCTTCTTGTTTTTAACAAGATTGGAAATATATTTCTGAAATTTTAATTCTGTTTTAGGGCTGGCACAGTTGGCACAAGCGCACCTGCGCTTGACACGTATCGCGCAGCGCAACTGCGCCGACACGTGTCGCGCAGCGCAGAGCGCAGCGCAACTGCGCCGAAGGGTTGCTTCCTTTATTAAAATTTGAATTTTAAATAGAGTCTTGCTCTGATTGGGTGCGCTGCCTTGGGCGCTGCGCTCCTTGCGCTGGCGTGTCTGATTTTGAAACGTGGCGCTCTGCGCGCAGCGCAAGGGATCTGAAGCGTTGCTTCAATTTTTGAATTTTTAAAATTCAAACAGAGCTTTGCTCAGATTGGGGGAAATAGGTCACAACCACGCAAGCAATATAGTATACAACGCCGAAGGGCGAGGATCAAAACTCTAAAGAAAACCCAAAATCAGTATGAAAACCATAATAATACAACGCGCGACTCTAAGGTCAAAGAATAATAAGTCTAATTTTCTAACTCTCTCAAATATACAATCTGGTTGATGGAGTTTCCAGATACAACTGAAATAATGAATAACTAAAGGTGGTTCTGATGCAAAGAACCCACTTACAAAAGCAATCACCAGGAAGGAACAGTGCGCCAGTAAGCCGTAACGAAACCTGTACGGCAAAACCTGTAAGGAACTGTGGCACAACGGGGGTGAGTTGCCAACTCGTGAGTAGAAAACATTTACAAGTAGAAATCACATGTATGACTCAATCCTAGGTCATACGATCATAATATATCCTCAAAATATATAACCTGAAGCATATAGTAATGGCTTGGGTATACATCTAAACAATTGTAGTACCAAGCGCTCATGTCAGTGCCTCAGGTAGCAGCATATCCTGTGTATGACGTATGAATGCATGAAAAAAGAATGCATCAAATGAGAAAACTGTTTTTCTTATCTATGTGAGATATATGTATAATAATTGAAATATCATCAGTGAAATCAACAGGAAATCACTGTCCAGCATCGACACAATATCTCAAATCTCAAGTCTCAATATCTCAATGTCTCAATATCTGGGGCTCCGGCTATCCGGACTCCCAACTCCGATCGGTATCCTCCGGATATCCGTCGAGTCACAATGAAGTCACTGGTCGGTAGTGCTCCCTTGCCAGGCTCAACGCCATCATCTGTGACCTTCTCGCCGCGGGGTACCGCACCGGGTCCACCATGCACCCATAGACGGTTCCTCCCCCTACTCGAATCGGGTGTATTCGGGTGTATCATATCGCTCAAGAGCCGAGAAAACTCATGGTGGACTCCTCTCAAATCATACCATGAGAAAACCGCAACTTTCCTTTTAAATGATAATAAGTTTATAAAATCCTTGTGGTCTCTCCAAATCCAGAAATCTCAAGGAATCCAAAATCTCAAAATCAAAGATCAATAACAATAAATACTGGGCTCCGGCAATCCGGACTGGCCCTAAATAATAATGCATAACAATGAATAAATAATTATTCACGAAGTATCACAGTAATGAATGCAATATCGAAACTAGCACAGTAATGAATGCAATATCTAAACTGTCAGCTAACAAGCGATATCAATAAGGTAACATTCTTTAAAGTGCGAGTGACATGAAAATTACCGATGATGATGTGTAAGCGCGGAAAGTAAGTGTACGTGGAACGTACGCATCATCGGTAATGGTGCTGGTATCCTGGCAGCATGGTTTTCATAATAATACGGAAACACAAATAACATGCAATGCGATGCGAATTGTAAGAACATGCGGAAAAATGAATAGTAAACGTAGCAATAAGGAATATACATTCATATAAACGAGTCATACAGTTTTGACATTTGAAATAGTACGAATCGTGGTGTTTACAAAAATGGGGCTACGGTGTTTTAAAGAAAAAGGTACGTCCTTTGAAATATCCATAGTATCCCTTTCCTTAAAATACCCACGATTCGTTAGTTTTGGAAATATGTATGACTCGGGTCCAGTCTAACATCTACTAGGTAACTACAGGTCTAATTAACAACCAATCGGAAGCGGTACGGAAACCACCTAAACCTGAGTCGATATATATATATATATATATATACATATATATAGTCGGTGATCCCGCCTCAATAATATCTCATATGATACATCATCTAATATGACATGCTCGAGTCAAGAGTGCGGATCTATCATCAATATATAGCTCGTACGGTCAATCCGTCGTACGGCCTCCCAAATCTGGGTACGGGGCAAAAGTCACATCTTTCACATTATTCATCTGGTATCCTCTTTATCAAAAATCATGATCGGGGTACTGATCTACGTCTAGTACAAAACAGATACCATCTCTGTATGCATGCGTGTGTATGAAAACACCACGCCTAAACAACCTGCTAAGATATCATATCGTATCTCAATTACGGACCATATCACCTCACCGATCTCACGGCCTCGAGCCCAATCTCATCGACTCATCTCCAATCCCAAGTACTATCCTCATAATCCGTGTATATGTATATGTATATATATATACATAGTCCCATACCCGTGTGTGTGTGTGTATACATATCCCCATATACGCACAGGTAAAATAATGAATGTATGCAAGTGTGTGTGCGTGTATAGGTGCAACAACTACTCTAGGGTTTAACAAGTAACACTACTAATCCATGAACATGTAACCCTATCATTAACATCCATGTCCCACAAGATAGATATCATAAATATATATTATATATGTATAACATACTATAAATCGAACTGCGGGGGTGCTATACGCAATCCACCCGACTTCTCCCAGTAGATATAAATCTACTCACCTGGTCCTCGCTCGCCGGTGCCGACGTCACCACGCGCTTGCTTGTCATCTCGAAGTCCACATGGGGGCACCTACATGTCACAACATATCGTATCCCATAAAAATCCAATTTGAAACCAAAACGACACATGAATCTCACGTAGGTCAAAGCCTATGGTTGCTCTCTCAAATCAACCCAAAAACCCTCGACATCGGCATACAAACGCCGGGTGATCGAGAAAAACTCAAACGCACCATTCGTGGTTTCACATCACACTAAACATATATATGAAATAGGGTGAAATCATCAAAACCAATAAATTGATTAAATCAATTTATTACAAGAAACCTAGTAAGCATCAATTAGCCGTTTTAAAACAAAACTTGATGATTTTACAATTTTAATGGCCATAATACTTATTAAACATCTTAAATAAGTCATACAAACAATTTCCATAATTTAATCTCATCACTTTCCATTAATCCCAAAAACCTAGTTTGCAAAATTTATCCAATTTTAACAATTTCATAGTAAAAATGCACAAACAACAATTTAGGTTGGTTTTGCATGAACTAAAGTATTAAACTACAATTTATAATGTTAATAATGTCATGAAACCTTAATTAGATTTTTAATCTCACATTTGCAATTAAATTCCAAAACCTAGTTTGCATAAAATTCCAATTTTAACAATTTACAAGCATCAATTAGTAAACTAGCAACTAGGTTAGTTTTAGCATATCATTAACATGTTAAACTACACATTATTCCCATGATCAATTTATAAAAACCCCAACTTGAATTCACAAACCCTATTCTTCAATTTTCCAATTTGCAAAATAGAACCATATTAACACTTAATTACATTAGATTAAGGAAATTAAGCAACAAGGTAAGTATTGTGTTAAGATTTATACCTCCACAAATTTAGAGATCCCACTTGAAATATAGCCTCCCAAACTTGCTTCTTTTTACCAAGATCCATACAAGAATAGCTAATGAGAAAATGGGTAGGAGTTAGATTTGAGTTTTAGCTTGATTTTTGATGGAAATTTGATGGATTTTGAAGACTTTTTTATGAGGAAAAGAGAGGAGAAGAAGGAGGGGCTGCTGTTTGAGGGAGAGGGGAACTTGGACAGATTTGTGCGGGAGGAGAGAGGGAGTGTGGTGTGGGGTATGGGTATGGGAAAAAGTCCAAGTCAACATTCAACTAACTCTTTCTTCTTCTCATTATATTAACTATTTCCTTTTCTTTTATTTTCTTCTTGAAGTGGGGAAATGAGTGGGAGTGGGGGCAGCCCATGGCCAGCTAAGCCCATGGGGGAGGGGGTGAGAGGGTGTGGGTGAGGAAAGAAAATGATAAATATTATACCCCAATTTCTATTTACACTAATTTCACTATTTAAGCCTTTTTCTTCGATATTTTCTAAAACCGTTTTGACAATTTTTTTTTCCATTTCAAAAACAACATGTTAAAATTTTGTTTAATGTGTTATGATGCAAAAAATTTGTTTCAACTCATTCCAATTTCTAATTTTCCCTAATTAAATGTATTTGTGACGGCTTAAAATAATATTAAAATAATTATTTTCGGAAAAATTTTCAGAAATTTAGAAATTTTACCAGTGGCTCAATAAACACCAAATACTAGCAATTTCATAGCTAGAATATGTATATTTAATTTTATATTAAAAGATATTTCTATTTTGATTTTTACGGAAACCCCCCCTTATTTTACCGATTTTCCGAAATTTCACCGAAACGATTTTCAAAACGTTACACTGCTGTTCCAACCGGGAGCAGCTTTGACCCGCTCAGGAGGGTACGTCGAACTTCTTGACGTCGGTATTGAAAAAATCACCTCCGCCTACAGAGGTCCCCGTGAAGCGACAGCCAGAGCAGCTTCGCCAATGGTTTTCTTCACAGATAGATATGTTCTGGTGAAAATTCGAAGACTCTGTGCTTGACGAAAATTACTCTGGTTAACCGAAGAATTCTAATGGTCAAAAAGAGAAGGACCGCTCCTCTGCCATACAACGGAGGACTTTTCCTAAACAGGCGCCTATCACAATGGCTCCTTCAGCTCCGACCTCTCATAAAAAAACAAGGCCGAAGAAAATTCTATTGTCCGCGGCAAATTCCAATGACAAAAGATCTAAACGCCCCAAGTACAGAGGCATAACAATACATACAGTCTACATGGCCTCAGGAAAAGAAGAAAGCCGTGCCTCGGTGAGTCACCGACCGCAAACTCGGTCGTTGATGAAGGCTCAGAAGCAGCAACAAAACCTCTAAGAAATGCTGGCCAAAATGGCAGCGCTTACCGGACAAAAAGAAGGTCTGGACAAAGAAGTCGAGCAGCATCAAGAGTAAGAGACCGACACAGAGTTCTTACAAAGAGTGCTGGAAAGAAAAGATAAGGAAGCTGCAAAGCAAGTTGCTAACATCAAGCAGATGGCTCTTCTATTCGAAGACATGGTGGGAATGATGATCCAGCCGGAACCCCTGTTTACAGATCCGCCAAAAGTTATTGAGGATGACAGAGGGGAAATATCAAACCCTCTTCCGGCTTTATCATAAGTCAAGGAAGAAACCATCTCCAGGGCAGCCCTGGATGACTACATCGCTCAGCAAATAAGAGCTCACCAGGCCAGTGAAGCCCCCATCCAACTCGTCAGAACCGGGCGACCATATGCGGCCTGGTATGGCCAAATCAAGTATCCGCCGGGATATACAATCCCCAAGTTCCATGTCTACAAAGGAACGGGCAATCCTCACAAGCATGTCGCACAATTTATAGCACTATGCGGCAATACTGGAGGCGAAGACAAACTGTTGCTTCACCAAATTGTCGGAAGCTTGTTAGAGACAGCCTTTGAATGGTACTTGGAGCTCCCAAATGATTCTGTGAAAACCTCTGTAGAAATGGAACTGCTGTTCACGCAACGGTTCTCCAGCGCGAGCGAACGCACTCCGATCACGGTATTAATCAATGCCAAGGTAAAGCCGGGAGAAACCTGGGTCCAATACGCGATCCAGTGGCGGAACCTGTGGTCTAAGTGCGAACAACGCATTGAAGAGTCTCCTGTCGTACACATGTTCATCGGGACCCTCGATCCTCAATCTACTGTGTCCCAGTTCATGACATTCTTCAAACCTACAACCTTCCAGGCGCTAATAGACAAGTTAGCCTAAATGGATCAGATGGGCCATGGGCCTTCCTCCTCAAATAAGGACCCTCGAAATAATAAGGGTAAAGAGAAAGCGTCCTTCGTTGCCAATACGCAACAACAACCGAGAAGTCCAAAACCGGCTCCTTGCCAAAACAACGTGCGTCCGCGCCTGTCCTTGGAAGAAAGGCTAGGACGTGCCTACTCGTTCTCTCGCGACAAGATAAGAAGACTGTTTGAACGGGAAATACATAATAATCTCATCACATTGCAAGACCCGCGGTGTCCAACGCAACTCGGTGACGTCAACAACCCCAATTACTGCTCCTATCACTGAATAGTGAGCCACCCAATTGAGAATTGTTATATCTTCAAAAATTGGGTTGAAGCCCATTACCAGCAGGGAAAGTTCGCGTTGTCTGATAACTGGAGGGTAAACCCGCCCAAAAGCACACTCCCAAAATGGTGGCCACACAGAGGGCATCATCCTCACTCATAGAAGAAGCTCCATGGGAAGTAGTCCTTTCAGCGAATACTAAAAGAATGCAGGCATGCCCGGCGATCAGGTGGAAAAGCCCACTCGAACCAGAAATAATCGAAGGGACGCTAAAACCCCGTCCTGCGCCAAAAACCACCGACAAGGGGAAAAAACCTAAAGTCAAGTCTTCAAAGTTTTCTAAGAAATATAAGAAGGCCAAGAAACCCGTGCAGCCTGCCGAGTATGACGACAAGCACATAGAACTTCAGAAATACATAGACATGCTGGAAGAATATAATCAGAAGGCGCGGACACCAGTCACGCTCGAAGAATTCCTCAAGTATATTGTTGAGGACGGAAACAGTGACAATGATGAGGGAAATGGCTCATCAGAAAAAGCGGAAATACTATGTAGCAAGTTGCGATATGATCTCCCATTCGTCGTTAAATAGTGAAGAAGCTCCTTCAGCGTCAGAAAACAACGTGGAGGAACTGGGGGTAGAATCGGAGCTAAATTCCCCGAATCTGCCAAAAGAAGACCCGATTGAGAGATTTTTAAACAAAACTTTTCAACAAAGCAAAGACGGCCGAGAACGTGAAACGACCATATACAAAAAGGCTAAGCGTCAGTGTCTGAGTAAAGAAGCAGTGGCGAGAATGAGTCATAAAACGCTCCGACCAAACCAAAGCACGCCTGTAACAAATAAGAGCAGGATCAAAACTGAGAAGCGGTTCGCCAAAGCCCTATCACTGGGGATGAAGCTACCACCTCTCACAAGGTACACTCTTGGAGTCCCATGCTTTTACAGAGAAGAATCACATCCAAAGTATTGCATCTATCATCAAAGGGTCGCTCACCATATCGAGGAGTGCAACACCTTCAAGAAGTGATGGCAAGGATATATTGTCCATCGAAAACACTTCAAGAAGGAGAAGAGCGAAACTCGCGTTCGTCAAAAAAAAAGTGGACAGAAGAAAACGTATAACGAAATAACTGGCAACTGGCATATGGTTGGTACCAATTTGGAAAGGGAAAAAGCTCAAGTTCTCACCTTCGGGAGCGATTCCGAGGATGAAACACCCCTCAACCCTCTTTTCGAAGACTCCGCCTGCAAAAAAGAAGAGGAGGAGAAGAACTGCGAGAATATTTAGATGTGTAACCATAGGCTACGTGAAAAGAACCTCGGACCCGCAAACAAAGGTTTGAACAAAAAAGACAAAGGGAAAGGGAAAATGCCTGAAAAAATCGCTTTTGATGAAGAAGTGGTAAAAGAGCTCGCCGCAAGGGACCCGCCCAAGAAAAACAAGGTGGATTACAACGTCCTAGCACATCTAAGAAAAATGTGCTCGTAGTTAAGCATATTGGATGCTCTCCTCCCGTCTAAAGAGGCACGAAATTCCGTGATCAAGGCATTATAAGAGCCTGATCAGTTCTAAGCTTTCCTCGCGGAAGAGAAGATGAAAAATGAACTGGCAGAGGTCCACACGGCTGTATTACATTCAGCGATGAAGATCTACTCTTCGGTACGTGCGAACATAATCTCCTGTTATACGTCACCGGGTACTGCCACGACATCAAGATAGGGAAAATTCTTGTCGACAACGGATTCTCCGTTAATCTTTTTCAACGTGAGAGTGTTGAAAGAAATTTGCATAAATGTTCAGCACCTTACTCGAGATAAAATTACCATCTCCGGATTTGACTCACAGTCGTCACAGACACTTGGGTCCGTAATACTGACGCTACGATTCGGTCTACTCGTCACTGACATCAAATTTCATGTCATTGATGCCAAAACTTGCGATAACGTTTTGCTTGGCAGGTCTTGGTTATACGAGTACAATATCATCCTTTCTACACAATATCAGTATATGAAGTATTTCAAGGATGACTCGGAGTACACCGTCATGGGAGAGCTAAATCCGTTCTCCGTAAACGAAGTATGGAAATATGAATACGCAAAGTACTTTCTGCTGGACTTCGAGGATACTGAAAGGCGCCACAGGCCGGAGAGTAAACAAAAGTCCGTCGCCACTATCCCGATCTTTGGGAGCGATACCGAGGAAGACAAAGAAATAGTCTACTCGGGGTAACCCCAAAAAGAAAACAATAAGCCCGGACCATCTACCCTGATCCTGGTCTTTGGCAGCGATTTCGAGGATGAAACTAATGCAGTGTTCTCCATTCGCCCGTCAAAACAGACTCTTGCCGAAACGGATCAAAGTCTAAAAGTTACAATGGCTCCGTCTCGACACTACAAGAAACTTGATGCGCTCGATACATACAACGTATAAGAACTACGAACTTTCTACATACTTCCTAGGCGAAGAGGTGAAAAGGCGATCCTCTTCTATAAATCGACGGAGACCAAAGTAGAAAAAGAAGTCTGGCATGGTGCCAATTTTGCACTTGAAAAGCTTCAACCCATCCGTCTGCCAAGATACTACGCGGAAGGATTGAAAAATCTGTTAAGGCGCCAAGGCGTACCTCTCGAACAAACTGTTTGACAAGCCCAATTCTAAAAAAAGATTTGGGATACTCCCGGGACTCAGTAAAAGAAGCCCAACGGGAAGACGGAGACGGCTGGGCTGGGATACGTTCAGTCTAAGAAGCGGGAGAAAATCTACAGTTGCCATATTGTAAACAGCTCGAGTGAAGAGGAAAACGCTATTCCAAGTACCCATGACGTCGAATCGGAGCGAGATCTTGCTTTGAAAACGTTAAGTCCGTCGCTCGAAGAATAAATCGACAAGCTAATAAAAGAAGCTTGTCAAACGAGCTGAGACAATCATAGCCGCAAACTGACCATATATGAAAGGGCCAAGATGCAGCGTCTCAGTTAGCAATCCGCGTAGAAAGTAGACCGTAATGCTCTTCATCCCCAGCCAGCTATGTGTTCTCACGAAAAGGGAAAATCCAGAAATGGAGGTAAAAACAGGGCAAAGAACGCAATAGTGTTCGAAGACAACAAAGCGGGTCCAAGACGCCATTCAAACGAGAAATGCTCGATTGGAGCCCGTCCTTTATAAAGAAGATGGGTCGGGAATACTCCTTCCCGCAGGACAAGACAGGGAAAATATTCAACCTTGTCATGAAGCACCAAATGATCATGCTTCCTGAGTCTCGGCACCCCAAACAAATAAACGAGGTATGTCACCCGGATTATTACTCCTACCACTGAGCAGTAGGTCACCCCCTTGAAGATTTCTTCACGTTCAAGGACTGGGTAGAGGACCAGTATAAACAAGGAAGGTTTATATTATTCAACAGTTGGAAGATAACCCCGCCACAAAAGCATCAGCCAAAGAGGACCTATATTGTCAGGGTAGCACCATCTCGACCGTAAGAATGGAAACGAACTCGTACCTACCATATGATAACACTATCAAATGAGGGAGGGCATGAGAGTATGAGTGACCTCTGTTCACCGCTGAAAGACAAAGATCGAGACGTTGGGATGTCTGGCCTGAATTTGGGGGCAGATGTTATTTCCACCTCTCCATCCACCTCTCCGAAGATACCAAGTTGATTTATAGCACCGTATATCGGAGGTTTGGACAGATGCGACCGTTGTAGCAGATTTTATCAGACCCCTCTCGTTTGTGAGGGGTTTTTGATTGTGGGGACGCTCTTCCCTGCAGGCGCAAGCCCCTGCAGTTAATTACGTTACCGCATTGCGATAACCACTTTCTCCTGCTCCAGCAGTTCACTTCGTGTCGTGTGAATTTTTGTTTATATTGGTTACCCATGGATTGTATACGAAGACTAGTTTATGTCGTCGTCCTAGAGCGCGGATCAGTCCAAATTCATATATTTTAGATCTGTGTTTGGTTTTTGAACTTAGGTTATATATTCTTCTAGTTCAAAAAGGTTTGGTTTTATTTAAGGACCGTTAATCTAGTTTAAGATTAAGATCAACTTAAATATATGAGCATTTGGGCCCAATTTATTTTAACTAAGGAGACATTAATCTTATTTGAGACTAAGATCAACTTAGCAATATTTTCAGGATTACTAAATTTTTTTAAGATCCAATCAACAGAGCATTTAGGCTCAACTGTAAGAAAACTTTTCAGAGAGACTTAGCCAATTTGGGCTTAGTCTACTTAGTCTTTTCTTCTTTCTTTTTCTTTTGTTCAAAAGTGTTAAGCACTTATTTGAGCTCTGTTTGTTCAGCCCCCCTTTATTATGCAAAAGTGCTAAGCACTGATTTAAGCTCTGGCGCTCACATGGGTATCATATGAAGCCTTCAGTTATGGGCGCTGCCCAATCAGTGCTAAGCATTCAGTTGTTTTTGGCTGTATATGAAGTTCTAAGCACTTTTGCATGGCGTCCACGTGAGGCGCTCGGCGCTGCCCAATTAATGCTAAGCACTCAGCCGTTTTGGCTGTATATGAAGTGCTAAGCACTTTTGTATGGTATCCATGTGAGGAGCACGTGAGGCGCTGGGTGCTGCCCAATCAGTTCTAAGCACTCAGCCGTTTTCGCTGTATATGAAGTGCTAAGCACTTTTGTTCAGCGCTCACGTGTATTTCATGTGAGGCGCTAGCCTTCTGCTTTAGACGCCCGCGTGTTTTCATGTGAGGCGCTGGGCGCTGTTGGGAGAGCACCCATGTGGGAAGCACGTGAGGCGCTAAGTTCTTTTCTTTTTTAAAGATTGAATCTTTATTAATGGAATTTTGACCATTAATGACCACCAAGACCTTTGTTTTGAAGATCTGGGATCAGGTTTTCTTTAAGAACTAAGTTCTTTTATAAGAACTAATTTTCTTTTAGGGTTAAACCCTATTTTCTGAGGAATTAAATTCCCATACGATATGTTCTTTTCCTTTTTTCTTTCTTTTTAACCTAGTTCTTTTCTGAATCTTTGATTCTCAAGAACAAGATCTTCCCGATGAGAATTAAATTATCAACTTGTGGGAGACTTGTCTTGTGGATCTCAGATACAGAGAAAGAACTAAGTTCTTGAGAAGGGTTAAACCCTTGGATATACTATGATAGGTAAAGGAGATGTTTTGATCTCTGTGGTTTCTTTACCTAGGGTTTGAGAGGAGGAAGATCTTCTTCTCTATTGAGAATTAAATTCTCTGTTGTTTTTGGAGAGCCTTCTGTATTTTTGCAGAAGCTTATGGGGGGTTCCCTCTATGTGAGCCTTGAAGTCTCGGATCCTTTATATAGTGTAGGCAAATTGTTAATTAGTTTTGAGAAAATATCTTATTAAGAGATTCCAATTGATTTAAATGGTCTCAAAATTTGTTTGGGGAATTTTAACTATCGTTGGATCTTTGATCCAAGAATTTCTGTTTTACAAAATATGTTTTCTTATGTTTTTAACAAGATTGGGGAAATATTTTCCTAAAAACATAATTTTATTCTATCATTGGATCTTTGATCCAACCGAGGATATCTTTCTCACTTAGAAAGATTTGGGAGATATTTTCTCTTAATAGAATTTAATTCTATATTTTGATGATTTGTCATCTCCATTAGATCTTTAATCCAACGGCTCTGTTTAACAGAGAGAGTATCCCAGTTTTTAGGGAAATATCCCTATATAGAATCTAATTCTACTTAATTTTAACTTGGACGCCGGCGTTCACGTATTGTGCACGTGTGCGCCATTAAAGAATTTAATTCTTACATATGATAGGCGCTCTTATGCTTTGCACATTGGTGCCCACATGAGCTTCACGTGTGGCGCCATAATAAGATTCAACCCTAAGGGATTGGCACTGGCATCGGCACCCTCGTGGGGAGCACGTGAGGCGCTGCCTCATTATAATTTAACAGAGCTTAGCTCTTTTATTATGTTTAAATATTGGGGGAACAAATGCCTCCCACCGTTGTTCTCATGTGGCTCACACGTGAATGCAACAGTGTCACTTTTACCACCGTTTGATCTTCTAGGGAGTTGAACCGTCCATTCACATCCTATAAATAGGGCCTTTGGCCCTTAAAATGACTGCCGTCATTGGTTTTTGGTACCGGCATGCAAAGGTTCGAATCCTTTTAAGTTTTCTTCTTCCTTGAGAATTTAATTCTCATCCCAGAGCATAGATCTCTGCCCACAGAACTCCTTCAGAGTTAAACTCTGCTAAAAAAATTGGTAAGGATTATGACCAAAGTTCAACTCTTAAAAAAAACCTACCTCTTTTGGATCTTTAAACCATTAATAGAGCTTGGCTCTTTATTTTTGAAATGATCTCTCAGAGATCTTAAAAAGAACTTTTCACCCTTTTTTGAGTAGAACGTGGGTCTCAAATTAATGGGCTTTCCTGAGAATCGTTAGTTGTCTTCTTAGGCTTTTACCCTATCATTTATCTTGATCTTTGAGGGTTTCTGGAATTCAATTCCATTATATTTCCCATCTTTCTCCCAACATGGGGGATTTCTGGGATTTAATCCCATTATCTAAGGAATTTAGTTCCATTTTGTCTTACATGGCTTAGCTCTAAGAAATTTTGGAACTTTTTGGGAATTTTATTCCTCTTCCTATTCCCCCATTTTTATAGGGTTTTAATACCCTTTTTTTACAGATTTGAATCTGTTGCAGAGCTCGTTTTTCGAGAACATTTAGAGTTTTTAACTCCACTACTCAATAGGATTATTCATTTAATGAGAATCCTTTTGGATTCTCACAATGGGCGTATGTCTCATCATTGATGAGCCATCACCTTGATTTTGTGGGGCCTACTGTTATTTTCTTTTAGACTGTAGTGATTTTAATATACCATAATAGAGTACAGATTTTGGTGTACTGAAAATGCTAAGGCCCTTAACTGCAGTTAATTACATTATGCCAATCACTAACTCTTTACGGGTTTTTGTTTTCAAGTACTATGACTTTCGGATCCTTTTTTCCTTATGTTCATTCGGAGAGCGCTTTTGCCGACGCGCCTACAGATCGTGAATTCTTTGCTTTAATCCGGGACTACGATCCAGAGCAGAAATTTCTTCATCTATGGGATTGTGGTATAGCTATATTATCCGGGGTCGGCGCAGCTTCACTTGTGCGGTGCCATCGGAACCGATCCCATCAATTCATTATGCCGACCTTCCGCGGGTCGCTTATGCAGTGGAAGAGGTCAATTGGACCACGGAAGGTCATCTCCAACCTTCCATGGCGTCGATACCAGTCCAGCCGCCGATGGCCCAAGATATTTTGGGGCGTCGCATGTGTCAAGGTGAAGCGCGTCCTTGGGGTCAGGTTTATATAAAAGGGGTGACCCCTCGACATCCGGCTGGTTATCTCCAGTGGGCCCGTTACATTTTATCGGCCAAGAAAACATTATTGCTGAAGACCAGGTTATATCCAGCGGTCTACGCGTCTCTCTTCTATTAGCACACTCCTTATGTGTGGTGGGTTAAATACTTCTTGGAACAGTGGAATATTCCAACCCACACATTTCTTTTATCGAACCGTGAGGTATCTATCTCGCTAAAAGAATTCGCAGAAATTTTTGGGTTACCCGTCAGAGGGGAGCATTATGAGGAGATACTTCCTCCTAACGAGTATGTTTTGCCACCGAATCGGTAGTCATGGGCCTTATCTCGGAAAACGCTATTCAACACAAGTTCCCTATTTTGATCAAAGTGCTGAATATCTATGAGAGCTTGTTTTTTGGAGTCTGGGGGGGCATGAGGTTAGCTTTACTGACTTTGTCGCCCGTTTCCTTCGTCTGGAGGTTTTATCGAAGAAGGCTGCAAAGTTTGCCAAGCTCGATGATCCTTTTTGATTTGGCTCGGACAAATTGCCAACCGCAGAGGCGGATTTAAAGCAGTTTTTTAATTCCGGATATCTCCATCATCCCTTTTGTAGAGATTGCCACTTTGTATATTGATGAGGAGAGGTTTTTCGTGGGATTTATTGGTTTGTGGCTGAGCTGGTTTGCACTCCCAATGCACCCTCGCTACATGAGACCGTCTGTTTTCTAGCCGGCTCATCGTATTGCGGCGAGAACACGTATGGCTGTTGGGGTTGCAGGATTGGCCCACCTGTATCATGGTCTAAGTATAGCGATCGACACCGCTCAGCCGGGCTTGAAGCCCGTAAATTTCCCCTTGCACTACTTCACCTCATGGATCGAGATGCACCTATTGGGTGCCTTTGGTGTACATAAAAGGCCTAGATTTTATAAAGGGTACAACTTCTCTCGGTTCATGCAATTGGTTGATGCTTCTTCTCCAGACCCAACACAGCGAGAGACTCGGCGATTGCTTCTACGTCCGCGCATAGTTGGGGATAGCATGACCTTCGTTGATAGGGTTTTGACCATTGGTAAGGAACCCTCCAAAGTGATCCAGCCGCTTCACGATGTCTTTATGGATGGAGTTTATGCTTTGAGGGACTGGGAGATTGCGCTTTTGTATTCGATCAGCCTGGGTTTCCTTGTATTCAGGTAAAATGCCTCGGTTTTATTCATGAGATATAACCCGCATCACTTTGCTCATCAATTTGGTTATAACCAAGGTGTTCCCCTTGAAACGTTTCTCGTTGATCCGGCTGCAACAGAGAAAAATGTTCGCAACGCGGCGCACCATTTTATGCGACTGAATACGAGGTCTCATTTCCTGATCGCCGAGCCGAGTCAAATCCCGATGGCCTCCAATGCTTACATTGCCTGATATCATCATGCAACGGGTACCATTATCAAGGAGGAAAAGCGGATGCTTCTTGACCATAGGGATTCTGCCCCGACCAATAATCCTGCGGTTCCGCTGATGTGACGGCCTGTTGTCCGTTCTTCTTTGAGAGAGAGCAACGCAGTTGTAGTTCCGCAAGCCTTTCCGGCTAAGCCATAACCAGACGTAAGTGCTCCTGGGAATGTGGTGGTTGCGGCATCTCCTGAGTCGGGTATTGGCTCGGAAATCGGGACTCACCGTCCCAAGAAGGCTGTAAAGCGAAAGCTTCTATCGTCGGGTGTTGTTCCCGGCTCGCAGAAGAAGAAGAAATCTTTATTTTCGGCTGATGTTGTATTCGGTCAGGAGCCTCATGCTCTCTACAGCGAAGGCTTGTCCGAATATGGCACCAATGACAGTCTGTTCGGGGCTTCTACTAATGAGAATGTCGCTACTGATCTTCAAGCCGCTATTGAGTCTTCTGAGAGATTATCCCGCGAGCAAGCAGCGCTTTCTTCTCTTGCAACGCCAGGTATATCTCATTTATATTCTTTCGTATATTTTTTTATAGAATTTATTTTGTTTTATTAAGGCTCTTTTCTTAATAAGCATCTCCACTGAAGAAGCTCTTTTGGCGTCTCTCAAATCATTCGAGGAAGAGGAGAGGTTTCGCGCTTCTATGGGTCTCGGTATGATTTTTTTTGTGATGCCTTTGAATACATATATTTAGCTCATTTCGTTCACACCCCGACTCTCTTTTTTTTACAGGAACCACTGCAACTTGTGTTATTCCGAGTGCGATGCCGTCTTTGGGTAGTGGTGCGGAGGATATTCTTCCTTCAATGGCACCTACGGAGCCTGCAGAGCTACCGACTACAGTTGAGTTCTCTTCAGGGCCGCTACGAGAAGCATCGTTAAAGCAGCCGATGAAGGACATTGCAACAGATCCGGAGGTTGAGCCTGATTTAGATAAAGACATTCCTTTGTTTGAGGTTATGATGAGATCTCTTCGTACGGCTAAAGCCGAGAAGAAGCACCGGAAGCACGTAGCGAGGGAGCGTCAGGATAACTTGTCTACAGGCGTGGGTTCGAGTGATGTACAACCCCCTGATGTTCCTATGGAGGACATTCCTTCTGCCTTGTCAACTGCTCATAGGCAGATTGCACGTGCAGCTCGTGAAGAAGCTGAGAGGTTACTTCAAGGTTAGACAGCGCACAATATCCTGATGAAACCTAATAAGACTTAGCAGTTTTTTTTGAATTATTACACGCTTTTCCTTGAATGATATAGCAGGGCCCAGTTTAGGTGTTAGCATAGCAGGTGAAGTGCCGGTGTTTGAAGATTCTGGGGGCGTCGGGCCTTCATTTCGAATCTGGGACTGTTCTAACTGCCGCTTCCTCCCTTTATGGATCCTCGACATCGGCGGGTAATGCTAGCATGATGATGGCCCTTATTGATTCGGGAGACGAAGGTGCAGACGTTGTGTCTGTCTTCCTGGTAATGATGGGAATCGAGGAATCTGTCACGGCTAGTGGCGCTCCAGATACCGCTATGGTTTCTGCACCGTCAGGTATTCCTCATATTATTACTTTTGGGTTCTCATTCCAGCTAGACACATTCGCTAATATCTCTTTTATTTCGAATATAGGTGGGTAAACCCTGGTGCTGTGCTGATTGAAGAATCACTGTCAGCCGTCGCCATGACTGTCGCTGCTCCACCTATCTCTTTTGCACTCCCTGAGTTCTCTCGGGTTCAGTGACGGAAGGTAAAGATCATTTATTTCCTTATTTCAGTATTGATATTATTTCTTAGATTAATTTCTTTACCGTATATTGTAGGAGTGCTTTTCGACCGCTTATGCCAAATGTTAAACTCGCACTTCGCCTTCCAATCAGAATCCGTCCCTCATTCAAGCGTTGGTTAGTATATTCTTCATTTCTTATTTCATTTTTCTACGAGTAATCTTTCTATTGCTAAGCTTTTCTTGTATTGACCACAGTCTTATGGCTCGAAGGAGAGGATGAAGGAATACTTGAGCCTCCCATGCTCCTTGATTTGCCACTTTCGACTATTGGTATGTTAGATCTCATTCATAATCATTCTTTTTTATTTTTAGGTCGAAAACTGACCCTTCTTTGTGCGTGTCTTACTCTCAGCTACACCTGCTTTGGCTCCTCTCGAGTCTCGTATTTCTATACCCGCGGGGCCCTTCGCTAAGCGTCAGTCTTCCAGGGGTACGGCTAATAGCAGGCGGATGATAAGTGAATTTATTGAAGACCTTAATGTCGAAGCTCTCACTTCTGCTGCGGACTATGTAGACGAAGTCAACCCCATACTGGCGACTCTTATGACTTTCTACAATGAAGATTTTGTTGGCATCTGGGTTGACTACTGTAAGCGAATTGAGGCTTTCCTCCATGAGATCGAGCACAAACGTCTTGCGCCTGAGGTATTATCCTCGAAGGCTCAACTGGTTGCATAGATCGAGCAAAGTGCCGCTTCCATTCAATACTTCAAGTAGAAGTTGGTCCTGAAGCAGAGGGAGCATGAGACGGTTTTCAGCGAATCAAACCAATTGCGTGGCCAGGTCGAAGCGAATGCTGCGCAACTCCAAGTTATCTTTGAAAAACTTCAACAATGCATTTCTGAAGGAGTGTCGCTGAGGCAGAACCTTGACTCTAATGAGCGAGGAATGCGGGACTGCAAAGTTGCTAAGCAGGAAATCTCTGAGAAGCTTTCTTCATGCTTGAAACAACGGGCTCAAGTCGAAGCAATGATGGCCGCAATAGTGGAGCGTGAGGAGGAGCTGCGGAAAGAGAGTGAACGGGTCGCTACTTTATTGAAAGCCCCGCCCTCTTAGAGGCTAGAATTGTATCCTTATATATATATATATATATATATATATATATATATATATATATATTGTATCTTTCAAACATTTTGATCCATAAATAAAGAATATATATTTTTTTGCATGCACTCCTCTATGTTTGATGTCTTGATTCGGCGCTAATTAGTTTATTTACTCACTTCGGAGTTTGTAGTTTATTCACTCATTTCGGAGTCTCTAGTTTACATACTCATTTCGGAGTTTGTAGTTTATTCACTCATTTTGGAGTGTTTTTTTAGTTTATGTACTCATTTCGGAGTGTTTTTTTAGTTTATGTACTCATTTTGGAGTGTTTTTTTAGTTTACCTCTCTTGGGTTTACATGCAAACTTTTCCTAACGTTGTATGTAGATTGTAGGGATTCCATAGCACCATACCTAGGGTTTGTCTTGCATCAAACACGCCACAATAAAAATTTTAAGGGTGCTAAGCAAAACCAACCATGAATCGAACTAGAAATTTAGGGTAACATGGCAAGTATCACAGACAAATAATAGTCTAACACTAAGAGGAGAGTAATAAAACCTTTGTAGACCTCCTCTTTGTGACTCCTTGGATCAACTTTGTGTTTGAACCGGTTCGGTTGAGTCCCTCGAAGTCCACGACGATCCACCACGGAGTCCCTTTGCACAAGCTCCAAGCTTCACTTGATCAAGATGGAAGTGAAGCAAACAATCTACACTAGTGGGCTAAACTAACATAGATTGGTGATGTGGGTTGTGTTCTCACTTAAAAACCTTGTCTTTTTCTTTTCTTCACTCACTTTCTAAAACCTAGAGAGCTTGAAGGAGGAAGAAGAAGGAGGAGATGGATAAGCTTAACTCTTGTGTTAAAATGAGAATAATGATAATTATCAAGAGAGAGAGAGGGTCATCTCACTTACAACCAAGGTTACAAAATATCTAGATATTTTGATATTGAGTTAACTAAAACCATGGTTTTGACTTTGGTTAACAAAGGAAGAGTGTAGAAACTCAACCATGATTTTATTCCCATTTTCTTTTTCTCAATAATCAAAATATATAAATATTTCTCCATGTGAGTCTTGCATTGCCATCTCCAATGTATCATCAACCATGACACATGTATGCATGCATGTGTGCATTCATATCAATATATACATGAATGCACTCATGCATACAACATAAAGAAATAGGTTTTAATAAATGAGCTAATGGTCATTAATATTAAATCAACACTTGATTTAATAATCCGGTCATATCACATACGACCCGACCAATAGTAAACGCTAGATTCAAATGCGGTATCATATACTCACATTTAATCAAGCTCCCGTGCATATCCCCATATGCACCCAACATCGTTTCGCCTGAGCCAGGAAACCCCTTTGTGGGACTCTAAGACTCGTCAATACGCTAGCAATAGGCAGTGATCGTATCACATACCCACAAACCGTCAGCGGCACTAGCTGTACGTAATGGCTCCCAGGTATTGAAAGATCAG
The DNA here is from genome assembly GCA_030015575.1 of Agapanthus africanus. Classification (NCBI taxonomy): domain Eukaryota; kingdom Viridiplantae; phylum Streptophyta; class Magnoliopsida; order Asparagales; family Amaryllidaceae; genus Agapanthus; species Agapanthus africanus. Next base: position 712,806,719 of record CM057342.1, read on the forward strand.
AAAAAGAACAAGCGAACCTGTCAAAACTTCCGTCGAGCCAACTGGCAACACTTACCGTACAGTCCGGTCTCTTCGTCAGATATGCTGCATATTGAGTCTATGGATGGTATCGTCGACCTCAATAACTCAATAAGTCATGCCGGTATAAGGCCTATAATAGATCGAGAAACTACCGATAACACTTATCAGTAAATCTCATCAGCCCTGGCCAGGGACTTCCTGTTATAGCCAATCGAGTATAGCGCAACATCAACTCCCAATACCGGGAGAGAAGAAACCCTTCCTATCGCTCATTGCCTCCATGTGCCTCAGGATTGTACCCAAAATCCACCTGTTTTCACGACTCAGTAGAGCCGTAGTAGGGTGGAGATCAAAGTACAGTGGGAGCACACACATGTCTCTATGACGATCTCGGGTCTACAGACTAACTTGTACCAGTGTCACCTGAGAACTGCTATCCGACGATAGATATAATACCACATAGGAGTTCTCGGCGAGTCCGTTCAGTATACCCAGTCTCCACTGAGCACCCGTATACAATCTTTGGTGTCACCACACCAATGGATATGGGATCATCCATCTCCCATCATATGGGTCAAGAAACGTATACGCTAGTCTACTATGGAATATCGATGCCCCGTCTCGATACACCCACGACTAGGAACATTTTTAGGATATGCTTATAAACTACACATGTTCCACTAGTATGATCTGCATCATAATCCCAGTAGTCAAGAAAATATCCTAAGGGCTTTATCAACATGTACCAAATGAGTAATATGCATGATCAAGTGAACATGTCAAGATAAAGAACAACCAGATAGCATACTATCATGTCGAGAAAGAATGTCCTCTGAATATATACACACACATACCGATACATCCAGTATCAAATAATGGCCTCTGAGGCATACATATATCCAAAAATCTCCCGCTTGCACTAAGGTCAATTATTGGCGTATCTCATACCCAACATCTCAAAAAGTCGCTCATGCTGCGGCTGAGGGAGAGCCTTGGTGAGTGGATCCACGTGTTATTCTTTGTATCTACTCTCCGAATCTCGATCTCGTGGCGATCAACTATCTCCCAGATCAAATGATATTGCCTCGGGATGTGTCTGGACCTCTGATGGGACTTGGGCTCTTTGGCCAACGCCATAGCCCCATTATTATCACAATACAATGGTATTGGATCAATAATGGTTGGAACTACTCCTAGCTCCGAGATGAACTTCCTCATCCATACGGCTTCCTTGGCAGCATCATTTGTAGCAATATACTCAACTTCCATCGTGGAGTTTGCAATGGTATCCTGTTTGGAACTCTTCCAACATACCGCCCCTCCATTGAGGGTAAATACAAACCCTGAGATAGATTTGTTGTCATCCTTATCACTCTGGAAGCTTGAATCGGTAAAGGCCTCCATTTGGAGATCCCCGTTACCATACACCAAGAACATTTCTTTAGTCCTTCGCAAGTACTTAAGAATGTTCTTCACAGCTGTCCAGTGATTCTCCCTTGGGTTGGATTGATACATGCTTACTACACCCAGTGCATAAGCTACATCAGGGCGAGTACATAACATCGCATACATTATAGATCCTACGGCTGAAGCGTAGGGTATAATGCTCATGCGAGCTCTCTCTTCATCAGTCTTTGGGCAAAAGTCCTTGGAGAAAGTGACTCTATGACAAGCGGGTAAGGCACCCCGCTTGGAGTCTTCCATACTAAACTTCTTTAGGATGGTGTTAATGTACCTGGTTTGGGACAATCCCAAAAACCTTTTAGATCTATCCCTATAGATCTTCATGCCCAATATGTACGAGTCATCACCCAGGTCCTTCATGGAGAACCTTTGTGATAAGAATAGTTTGACCGATTGTAGCATAGGAACATCGTTTCCTATCAGAAGAATGTCATCCATGTACAATACGAGGAATGTGACAGTATTCCCTACAATCTTCTTATAAACACAAGGTTCATCTGGATTTTTGACGAAATCAAACTCTTTGATGACATCATCAAAACAGATGTTCCAACTCCGTGATGCCTTCTTCAATCCATAAATGGATTTAATCAACATACATGCTTTCCCACTGCTCCCACTATCAATGAAGCCCTCTGGATGATCCATATAAATGCAGTCTTCTAAATCACCATTTGGAAAAGCAGTTTTAACGTCCATCTGCCAGATTTCATAGTCGTAGTGAACAGAAATAGCAAGTAGGATCCGAATGGATTTAAGCATGACTACAGGAGATAAAGTTTCGTCATAGTCCAGTTCTGGTCTTTGACGAAATCCTTTCGCCACAAGCCTTACCTTATAGGTCTCCACTTGCCCATCTACATCGATCTTTCTCTTAAAGATCCATTTGCACCATACGAGTTTTACCCCAGAGGGTACAACATCCAAAGTCCATACTTTGTTGGTGTACATAGACTCCATTTCGGATCTCATGGCATCCAGCCACTTCAAAGAGTCACCACTCGTGATAGCTTGCTGAAAACTGGTAGGGTCATCATCATCTATGATGCAATCTTCTCCTTCACCATCAATGAGAAAACCGTAGTATCTCTCCGGTGGGCAAGAAGTCCTACCATATTTACGGAGTAGCCGAGGTTCATAAAATTCTGTTGCAACATCAGGTTCAACCAAGTCATTATTTGTAACTTGTATCTCTAGAACCTCTTCTAGATCTACCAAATTGCCATCAATATCATTTGGAAAAATTTCATTTTCTCGAAATGTGGCATACTGAGAAACAAACACCTTTTATTCCTCCTTATGGTAGAATAGATATCCAAACGAATGTTTTGGATATCCCACAAATATACACTTAACTTATCGTGTCTCGAGTTTGTCTGGATTCTGCTTTTTAACAAAAGCCGGACAACCCCAAATCTTAACTCATTTAAGAGATGGTCTCTTCCCATACCATATCTCATATGGGGTGGTAGACACGATCTTGGTTGGAATCCTGTTCAACAGAAATGCTGCAGTCTTCTATGCATGCCCCTAAAAAGAAGAGAGGTAACTCAGCATCACCCATCATGGATCTCACCATATCCAATAGGGTGCGATTCCTCCGTTCTGACACACCGTTGTGCTGTGGTGTATAAGGGGGAGTAAGCTGAGAGAGAATCTCATTCTCTTTTAGGAAGTTCGAAAACTCTGTACTAACATACTCTCCACCTCGATATGATCGAAGTATCTTGATGCTCATTCCTGTTTGTTTTTCTACTTTAAGTTTGTACTCCTTGAATTTCTCGAAAGCTTCAGACTTATGCTTTAATAAAATCACATGACCGAATCTTGAGAAATCATCAGTAAAAGTTATGAAGTAAGAAAAACCGTTTCTCGCATGTGTAGACATTGGCCCACATACATCACTATGTGTGAGGCCCAAGAGCTCTGTAGCTCTTTCTCCGTGTCCAGTAAACGGAGTTTTGGTCATTTTCCCTTTGATACAAGACTGACAAGTTGCATAAGATTTATATTCAAAAGGATTTAAATATCCATCTTTATGAAGCTTTTTTAGTTTTGTTTCATTAATATAACCAAGTCTACAATGCCAAAGAAAAGGTTCATTTATATCTGAAAATTTTCTTTTATTTGTGTGTTGTATGTTGAAAACTGTGTATTGATTTAGGACGTATATCCCGTTATTAAGTGTACCATAACCAATCAACTTTTGATTCAGTTTAATGCTCATAACATTATGCTGCAATACAAAATAGTATCCATCATTGTCTAACAAAGAAACGTATATTATATTACAAAGCATCTTAGGTACATAATAACATGGGTTCAAAACCAATATACAACCCGATGGTAACCCCAGGTGATACTCTCCCACTGAAACTGCATGTACATTGGAACCATTTCCAACTCAGAGAGTGTGATCACCTGTCTTCAAAACTCTGCTATTTCTCAAGCCCTGCACAGAATTGTAGATATGAGAACCCGAACCGGTATCCAATACCCAGGAAGCAGAGTTTATAAAAAACAGTTTTCAGTCACAAACACACCTGAAGCGGAAGCATCACCATGCTTCTTTTTGTTGAGATCAGCAATATACACGAAACAATTTCGCTTCCAATGTCTCGACTTCTTGCAATAGAAACATTCTCCTTTTCCTGACTTCTCATCCTTGGATTTGTCTCTTCCTTATGCCTTTTTGATTCCACCTCTCGGTTTGGTGGGTTTCTTCTTATTCCTTCCCTTGGCCTTGACTTTTGGGATGGAAGAAGAAGATTGCTCAACAATCAGAGAGAGAATCTTTGCCTTGAGCGTGCTCTCCGCACTTCTCAACATATTGAGAAGTTCGGGTAGTGGCTTCTCCATGTTATGCATGTTGAAGTTCACTATGAATGGAGCAAAGGCAGGGGGAAGAGACTGTAGAACAATATCAATATGTTGTTCGTTCTCCATTGTCCATCCGAGGCCCTCGAGCTCTTCAATAAGAGCTATCATCTTCAAAACGTGATCACCTACTGGTGTGCCAGGAGCCATCCGCATCTGAAACAACTTTCGAGACACCTCGTATCGTAGGGTACGAGATTGCTCCCCATACAACTCCTTTGTATGGAAAAAGATGGATTGAACATCCATATGCTCATGCTGCTTTTGATGTGTATTGTCCATCGATGCAAGCGTGAGGCATTTGGCAGTGGCACGGTCAATATCCCATGTTTTGCGGATCTCCTTATCTGCAACAGAAGATTCAGGGCCTGGGCTGGGAGGGGCTGAGGCAGTGAGGACATATGATACCTTATCATATGTGAAAGCAATGTTAATGTTCCTCAGCCAGTCTTTATAGTTCGGTCCGTTTATCTTATTTTTCTCTAACAAAAGCTTAAGTCTAGTCATGGGTATCTGCCATTAGGAGAGAGAAAAAAGAATACACTCAGCGAAAGCTCTTGCAAAGATTAGATTGGTTATTATCTTATCTAATCAATGTCTCCCACTGTTTTCATCAAATTTTCCTTCAAACCTTAAAAAGAAAATTAGCCAGTATTAATTACATTCTATAACTTTGCTAACCGTTCAGCCAGTCCAGTGTCGGTACTTTGAGGAAGGTTCCCCGTGCTTTCGCACAGACCTAATTAAAATAAACCTCGTTTTCCCAGAGGCGTAGCTCGTTGATACCTTTCTAGACACCTAATAGGTTAGCTAATTGTAAAGTGCAAAAACTGTTGGGATGCCTAGGACGGCAGCAAGGTTTCGGGTAGCATCATCCATGCCAAGTTCAAATTTTTGTCGTTCTAGATAACTCTAACCATGAATCTTTAACTAGAGAATCAAACTAAACTACATGTTAACAACTTAACATCTAAGTGATAAGGATTACAACCTTTGTAGTCAGTTCCTTCGCTTCATAAGCTTCGAGTTGAGGTCCCTTCGCTGCGATCATCAAGCTCCCAGACTCTTGAGAGGCTCCATGAGGTGAATGATCCATGCTAGCTTAAAGTCTTCACAATCCAAGATGATCTACCTTGAGGAAACACAAACCCAAGGTATCACTTCACTAATTAGAAATTAGTGAAGCTAACACACTAATCTATATGGCTAGTATAGAAGAGGATGATGAAGTAGGAATTTTGCTCTCTTTTGTTTTCTTTTTCTCACTTCATTTCATCATTTGGAAAAATCTAGCAAGCTTTTGCAATGAGGAAGAAGAAGAAGCAAGTGATGAATGAATTGTGATGAGGTTAGAAAATGTAACCAAGGGTTAAAAGTATCATGGCTAACTCATGTAGAGAATAAACCATGAGCTAGGGTTAGAGATTAGGTTAATAAATATCTTAGAAATTTCAAGAAGGGTGGACTAAGTCAACACAAGAAAATATCTCAAGATTAATCCACTCAATTAGAATTAACTAAGATAATTAAAAACCTAACCATAAACCAAGCCAAGGTATTAATCTCATAAACCCCAGTTGCATTTATAACCTAGCATGTTACAATATTATATATCACATATATAATATTTAATGTAACAAAGAAAAGAATACAATAAACATATATCACATATATGTTAAATGTATCCAAAGTGAGAAAATGAAATACTTAAGTGAGCATATATTAGTTAATGTAATTTAATATATCAAATATATAATTATACATTAAAGCATCGAATCAACATTTGATCCGATAATCCGGCTATATTACATATAATCGACTAATATAAAATGTATCATTGCATCGAATCAACACTTGATCCGATGACTCGGCTATATCACATATAACCGACCGATATCATATATCGCGAGAATAGAATTCGGTATCACATATCGTATTAATCTCGGTCCCGCACATATCACATATGTGCTCCTACTCCGTTTTGCCTAAGCCCGAAAACCTCTGTGTAGGACTCTAAAGACTCGTCAATACGCCGGCAGTTGGTGATGATCATATCAAACACGCACAAGCCGCAAGCGGTCAGCTAAACGTAACGGCCACCTAGGTATTGAGCGATCAGAAGATCAACAAGCAAGTCTGCTCACTCTCCTGTGAGTCCAATCAGTAACACTCCCGTATAGTCCGCTCTCTTCGTCTGATATGTCGCATATTCAGTCTAGGGGTGGTAAACGTCAGACCCCAGTAACCGATAAGTCGTGTCGATGTGAGGCTCATAACGGGTCGAGAAACTACTGATAACGCTTACCAGTATATCTCTATATCATCCCTGGCCAGGGACTTCCAGTTATAGCCAATCGAACACAGCGCAACATCAACCCCCAATACCGGGAGAGACGAAACCCCTGCTATCGCTCATTGCCTCCATGTGATTCGGGACTGTACCCAAAAGCCACCGTTTTGCACGTTCTCATGAACGTGGTAAGGTGGAAATCAAAGCACGGTGGGAATTGATTGATCTAATTTCTCGATATGTATGGAAAAGTGTAAAGATCACAATCAAAGAAATTTATACCGCAATCAATTAACGGTGTCGGTGTAGCGCATTAATGAATACGGATTGTCCACTGAGATGTGTGTTTCGATCTATCTTTGTTTTAGATGAGTCGAAATGAAAAGATAAAAGAAAATTGCATGAAAATTGATTCAAGATTTGTATGATTTGCTATTAAGAAACATCTAGAAAATAATGGATCTAGAATCAAGAATCAAGAAATGTCCCAATCACTTTGATTTATCAAGATAATGAAGAATAGCTTGTAGGATTCGATTGAGTCAATAGCTAATGATGAATCTAAAAATTCCTAATCTTATCTATTGATAATTTGTAGCTAGATTGATGATGATGAATGAAGATTAGGGATCTATTGAAGAAACTAGGGTTTCTCCTTCTATCCCTTGTCTTTTCAATCATGATCATTCGGATCTAGCCTCTAGCAAAGAAAAGCATCAATCATTTGATCCCTAATTTGCAATGAAATTCACAAGAATGTGATCTCGATCCAAATTAGGTCATTGATGATTCTTTTTCCTAGAGTTCACAAATCTCATAAGACTTATGAATTAGTATTAATATTTGATCATCATTAGATCTATAAATTCTCTCGAATCCTCCACAAGCGGAGATTTACTCAAACATCATGAAATTAAATGAATCAAAGATCAATAAATTCCACAATGCAAGAATGTAAAGAAAGCAAGAATAAAGATCTTCACCTTTTATTATTCAACGTTTCGTTACAATTCACTCAAAGACTACAAGAATTAAGGAGAGAACTCGATCGTCGAACTAGCTTTGCATCATCATCGTGAGTCGCGGATCGTCGTGGATCACTTGCTCGGATGAAAATCGGCGTTGCTTTAAAAAGGCTCGATGGATGCTTGCTTTGGCTCGGCACTCGATAGATCTTGATTTGGATCAAATTGTGTCACTCAATTTGATTTAGATTTGATTTGGATCTACAATTTTTCCCTTTAATTTCAACAACCTTAAAACCCTAGATCTAGATCTCATTTTATAGCCACCTCATTTGAATCTTCCCTCCAAAGCTAGGTTGTTAGAGAGAGTCTTCTAGAAGAAGTTTGTTAGAGGGAATATTCTAGAATAAGGTATATTCTAGGATAAGATTGTTAGGCCGGGCCTTCTGGATGAAGCCACGTGGTCTTTAGGAGTCTTCTGGAAGCTGAGGCCGTTACAATAAGGCATGTGGGAAAATCTCGGTTGATGACGTGTCCATATAGCCGCGGATCCGTGGCGGATAGGCCAACTTGGCCGCGGATCCACGGCCATGTGGAGAGCTCGGTGCATGGTTTCTCTGGGCTGCTATGTGTTGGCTTTTTGGCACTTCATGGGATGCTTGGAATCTTTTTATTCTTTCTTGTTCACTGCCAGATTACAAGTCTTGGACTTGGCGTATTTTATCAGCACTTTTAGCAGTTCCGGCTCTTTATCCTGGAATTTCCTGCATACAATCTTGAGACAAGTGTTGTGATATACAAAAGATCATGTGTGCAATAATAAACACTCAATTTCCCTCAAAATGCCGGTTATAATGTATAACACATGTTATCTGGTATTTTACAGACAAATTGCTAACATGTGCTATATTCATACCGAACACCTTTAGATGATTGAAAATAGTAGGGAAATTGATGTGTTAAAAATGCTATATTTTCGACTGATCAAATTCCCCCAAACTTAATTTTGGTCGTCTTGGGCAAACTTGTTTTATTAGAAAGAGAAGGAGAAAATAAAGAGAAAGAGAAGGAGAAAATAAAGAAAAACTAACTAGCACACTTTCGTAGGCAACATGATTGCACTGAGTACGTGCAACAAGCCTTTAAACCTCTAGGTGTCCCTAGTAGGAGGAGTGTTGTCTCCTGAGGGTTTTCAGCGGATTGCACCCACAAAATCCTATAATAAAAGGAAGACCGTGAAAGTTACATGTAAAGATAAGAATTATAAAAGAAAGACTTTGAAAATTAGAGTTTCCAACTACACTAGCTTTTTGGTTGTCATGAGCCCTATCTTAATAGTTATGAAAAGATGTTAAAAATCACATTATCCCTCAATAAAACATCGTCTTTATTCGTCGTTCCTACCTTTCTTCCAAACATCGATCATATAACCCTACGTGTGTGTAAAGAACATCCCTACACTCGGAGAATTCAATTCAAGCTATCATACACTTGTCCATCTACCTCAGTCCTTTTTAATTTATGAATATTTAGATGAATTTTCTCACACATTTTTCATGCGACCGTTAATACTTCTTGAGATACTAACAGACCGATTACTCAACATGATTGCTGATTAGGTGTATTTAATATTTTCCTCGTCTTGCACCACCTAAGGCTTAGTAATGACTCCCAAACCAGTTGGTCTAAGGCACTAGGTGATGAAACACTCTCGCTATATTTTTTTATTGCTGCCTTGGCGATAACAAAACCAGTGTTCATTGTTCTCACACCATTTTATTTTCATTTATTATTTCCTTCATACTTTGGCTTTTAGACAAGAGCATTTCAAGATATCCTCTACTATCCCGAGTTTCAAGACGTGTGTAAGTGCAAATAGTAGGGTATCAACATTCAAATGTTTGGCTTTCAGAATAGAAACTATTTTTCAGAATTATTTTTATCCTCAGATTAGTGACTTCTTTCATCTTACTAACCCTTGGGACAACGGCTCATAACTACTTATTACTAGTTTCGTTTAAGAAAACTTTTAATTTTCTTGGTTTTCTTAAATTTTTCTAATCTTTTGGATGTAATTTTTCACTATCTAATTTTTTATTATCTTATTTATGTACAATTTTTTTATTCTTTTTATATGTTTTGTGCTTATGCAAAGTATGATGCAAAGTGATGCGTGAATAAGCACAAACCTCCCCCAAACTTGTTTTCAACAGTGTCCTCACTGTTGTCTTCTGCTAAAGCTCAAAAAACCTGTAAGCTTGGGAGGAAATTTATTAATGGGGGAAATAAATATGATCGTGAAAATCCTCCCCCAAACTTATTTTTGGCTCATAATTTTTGAGGACAACTTTTATTTTCAAGAGCCAAAAATACACCCCCCCAAACATGAGTTAAACAATGTTAAGCTTTTAAAATCACAAGAGGGGGTCAAAGTAAATGGTCAATGCCAAGCCTTGCAAAGATCGAAGGTCAACACCAACCATTCGAAGATTTTATCAGGGAAACGCACTGGTTGGTGGAAGAACATGTTATATAGAGTCAGGAAGAAGTGTGGAAGAGATAAGTGGTGTGATGGAATGGATTTATGCGTCTCGTTCTGGAGAGACGACACAGTGATAGTGATGGATAACTCACATTCTTGTGAATGTCAAAAAGTAGGGGTGGAGGTTCAATTTCTTTGTTTTGAAGATGATTCATCTCAACACCCGTGTTTGCTAAAAATGCGAGTTCATCAGCGAAACTTTCATCGATATCCCGAAGAATAATGTCATTGGAAAGAACAAGATGATACACAGACTCCATAAAAAGTTCATCATCGACGTTAGATGTTGACCCGGACAACTCGAAAGAAGGGTCCATATGTATATGATACATATCTGGGTCAAACAACAACGTATAAAGGAAGTCTGGATCTGTATCGTGAAGCTGATCAAATTCGCTGCTGTCGACATCCATTAATTCGACAGAACATACTCGAGCATGAGGATCGGAGGGTTGACTTCCCAACTTGTAAATGTTGAGCTCAATTGACCTATTCCCAAAAGATAGGTTCATAGAGCCGTTTCTACAGTTGATTACAGCGTTGGAAGTAGCCAAAAAGGGACGACCTAGAATCACCGGAATTTGGTTCCGTGGGTTCACTACAGGCTGTGTATCAAGAACAATAAAGTCCACAGGGAATACAAATTCCCCGATTTTTATCAACACATCCTCAAGTTCACCCCTAGATTTGGTGATTGATCGGTCGGCCATCTGGAGAGTTATGTTCGAGGGCTTTAACACTCCGATACCTAGTTGCTCATAGACTGAATATGGAAGCAAGTTAACACTAGCGCCAAGGTCAAGTAAAGCACGGTTAATGTGTTTATCCCCAATAGAGATAGAAATAGTAGGACAGCCAGGGTCCTTACGTTTCCTCGGTAATTGTTGGGGAAAAGCCGTGTCTACAGTATTTGACATGAAAACTTTTTTCGGCACTTGAGTCTTCCTCTTCCTAGTGCACAAGTTCTTAAGAATTTTCGTATAAGACGGAACTTGTTGGATAGCATCTAGGAGAGGGATGTTGATGTTAGCTTCCTTAAACATGTTCACAAGCTTCTCCATTTGTGCATTGGGTTTGTTGGGCCTCAACCTTTCAGGAAATGGAGCTCTATCAATAAGCGTTGGGTCCAACATTTATAGAGAAAGTTATAGGGGTAGAAATGATGAAGTGGGTGGAGGGTTCGAGCCTTTGGGAAAACGGAGAATAGGCTCGGAAGAAGAAGAAGGTAAATTGGACGAAATAGGATAAGAAATAGAAGTGGGAGTGGAAGTGGAAGTGGAAGTGGAAGCCGGGGTGTTAATGATCAATTCATCATTATCAATTTGTTCACCCACATGATTGTCTAGCACTCTTCTCGATCTCAACGTGGTAAGTGCATCCACATTAGTGTAATGTGAAGGTCCAGTATCAGGTAGGGGTTGAGATGGAAGATTCCCTTTCTCTCCAGCACTCATTCTGGCAGTCAGTTGTGCAATTTGTGCTTCTATCGATTTGATACTCTCACCTGGGAAACAGTGTTTTGCACTAACATTTGGATAGAAGACGTTAAAATGTCATTTGTTTTCATGAACTGTGTAATGAACATGTCAAGTGCAGAGGGAGTAGAAGTACCGGCAGAAGAAGGATCAAAGTTGTTGGCCGGGTTTTGAAAAGGTTGCGATTGAAAGGGGTGCTGACTCATTTGTCGTGGTTGCTGTTGCTGTGGAGGGACCCATTGAAAGTTCGTTTGATTTGGATCCGTGTATTGAGTTTGGTGTTGGATCCAAGAAAGATCAGGGCGATTCCTCCAATCTTGATTGTATGAGGAAAAAGAAGGATCGTTTCCAGGTCTTTGCTGAAATGCAGCATTAGTGTGGCCTTGAAACGGTATATTCAAAGGACATTCTTCCGTCAAATGTGATGAATTTGAACAGCAGCCACACAAGGTCTTGGGAAGTGTGTATTGTTTTAGGGAGGCTGAAGAGAACTTGTTTTCTAGAGCGTCGAGTTTCCTTTGTATTGCGGCCATTTCGGCTCTCATTGTGACGGAAATATCGAGCTGATTGATACTTTCCCTAGGCGATGGTGGTCTAACACTTTCCCATTGTAAAGTGTTTTGAGCTAAATCTTCTAGATATTTCCAAGCTTCACCATCATCTTTAGATAAGAATTGGCAATGACACATGGTTTCAAGCATCTGTTTAGTCGTGAAATCAATACCCTCATAAAGAATTCGACACAGATCCCATCTAGGGATTCCGTGATGAGGGCATTGTAAAAGAAGATCCTTAAACCGTTCAAAGCATTTCAGAATGGTTCATTGGGAAGTTGGGTAAATTTGAAGATTTCGCTCCGAACACGGGCGGTCTTGTGATTGGGATACAATTTCTTAAGGAATGCTGCAACAAATTCATCCCATTTTGAAATAGAATGTGCAGTCGTGTTGTAAAGCCACTTCTCGGCTAAATCGCACAATGTGACTAGGAGAAGACGTAACCGCAGAGCATCTAAAGACAGTTGTGAATTACCCATCAAAGCATATACGTTTTCAAATTTGGTGATAAAAACGTATGCGTCTTCAGACTTGAGCCCGTGAAATTTGGGTAAAAGTTCGATGAATTGGGGTTTAATTTTTAAATTGTCCCCATTGGCTGGTGGTATAGAAAGACAGGTGGGAAGGGGAATACGTGTAGGATAGCATCACTCTTAGAGAGAAATGCGTGGAGGATTCTGCGCACCTGCGGGCGGTGGCAGAGTGGTGTTAAAGTGTGATAATGGAAATCCATCCATCGCGGTAGTGGGTGGGAAAAAGAAATTGTAGAAATACCGACTTTGGGGTCGATGGGGGAAAACGCGGACAAGACGGGCACTAGAATCCCGTGTCCAGCCGAGCTTGCAGTAAAGGGTTTAGCACAAGTGGCAGCGTTGTGATAATTAGGGAAAAAAAGTTGGTTGGTGTTTGTTTTAAAAAATACGGGTTTTGAAAAATAAAATCACACAAAATGCACACATAACCCTAGATCTAATAGTCACCTAGGTCAAGTCTCTAGACCGCTCCTAGACTTTCAGAACACAAATCGCAGGATAAATCCTCTACTGCCTCTTTGCCCCTTCTGTGGCCAGGTAAGTGACAGGTAAGTGGGAGGTTCTCCACTACGTAAGAAGTGGGCCTAATTAAGTAACCACTTGCCTTAGACACACTTATCTTAGACACCACAAAAGAAATGCGGATGAGCAATAGATTACCCACGACCTCCTTCTGTCCTAATTGAGCGCGACGGTCCTTAGAGTCTTGCCTAGATCTTTTTTAGTTAATGAAGGGTAATGCGGATGCAAGTTTGTGATTTTTGGGGCTTAGGAAGGGTAATAACTCCCCACCTAATCTAAATTTGGTCGTGCCCCTTAATTTCCGTATTAAAATATGCAAACAACCAAGATCAAAACACACAACAAATTTTTCTTTTAGCGGCGCTGCGAATTTTGCAAAGAATCCTGCAGAAAATGGTTATTGGAGAAGATCAGAGAGGAGAGGAGAGAACAGAGAGTATACCTGAAAACTTGGGTACAATACAAACCCTAAATAGTGGCGGAACCGCCGCAAAAACGCCACTATGGTCGCGGTTCCGCGGTGCTATGGGTGTACTAGGGTTTGAAAATCGTTCTGCAGCCACCTGTACACCTCTGGACTTTGTAAAACTTCTCTGAATCTTGATCTCACTGCTACAATGATTCCAGATTCCCTCGCAAAAAATTCACAACTAATCGTTAAGCACTTGATGCGACTTGATCTAAAAATTTTGATGGAATAATAATTTTTCAACTCAAATAACAAAAACGAACAAAATAGCACACATCCCCGGCAACGGCGCCAAGGTTTGTGCTTATTCACGCATCACTTTGCATCATACTTTCATAAGCACAAAACATATAAAAAATAAAAAAATAAAAATTTTTGTACATAAACAAGATAATAAAAGATTAGATAGTAAAAAATTACATCCAAAAGATTAGAAAAATTTAAGAAAACCAAGAAAATTAAAAGTTTTCTTAAACGAAACTAGTAATAAGTAGTTATGAGCCGTTGTCCCAAGGGTTAGTAAGATGAAAGAAGTCACTAATCTGAGGATAAAAATAAGTCTGAAAAATAGTTTCTATTCTGGAAGCCAAACATTTGAATGTTGATACCCTACTATTTGCACTTACACACGTCTTGAAACTCGGGATAGTAGAGGATACCTTGAAATGCTCTTGTCTAAAAGCCAAAGTATAAAGGAAATAATAAATGAAAATAAAATGGTGTGAGAAATATGAACACTGGTTTTGTTATCGCCAAGGCAGCAATAAAAAAATATAGCGAGGGTGCTTCATTACCTAGTTCCTTATACCAACTGGTTTGGGAGTCACTGCTAAGCTTAGGTGGTGCAAGACGAGGAAAATATTAAATACACCTAATCAGCAATCATGTTGAGTAATCGGTCGGTTAGTACCTCAAGAAGTATTAACGGTCGCATGAAAAATGTGTGAGCAAATTCATCTAAGTATTCATAAATTAAAAAGTACTGAGCTAGATGGACAAATGTATGATAGCTTGAATTGAATTCTCCAAGTGTAGGGATGTTCTTTACACACACGTAGAGTTATATGATCGATGTTTGGAAGAAAGGTAGGAACGAAGAATAAATACGATGTTTTATTGAGGGATGATGTGATTTTTAACATCTTTTCATAACTATTAATATAGGGCTCATGACAACCAAAAAGCTAGTGTAGTTGGAAACTCTAATTTTTAAAGTTTTTCTTTTATAATTCTTATCTTTACATGTAACTTTCACGGTCTTCCTTTTATTATGGGATTTTGTGGGTGCAATCCGCTGAAAACCCTCAGGAGACAACACTCCTCCTAATAGGGACACCTAGAGGTTTAAAGGCTTGTTGCACGTACTCAGTGCAATCGTGTTGCCTACGAAAGTGTGCTAGTTAGTTTTTCTTTATTTTCTCCTTCTCTTTCTCTTTATTTTCTCCTTCTCTTTCTAATAAAACAAGTTTGCTCAAGACGACCAAAATTAAGTTTGGGGGAATTTGATCAGTCGAAAATATAGCATTTTTAAGACATCAATTTCCCTACTATTTTCAATCATCTAAAGGTGTTCATGTACTACAATATTAAATCATTCTTTACTCAATAAAGAAACTGATATAAGATTGCATATCAGGGTCGGAATGTAATAGCATTCATTTAGAATCAATGTATTACTATTTGGTAACACAAGATGATATTCGCCAACTGCCTTGGCTGCAACATTTGCACCATTCCCTACTCTTACGGAATGATCACCCTCTCCCAGTTCTCTACCTTTCTTTAGCCCATGTAACATATTACATATGCAGGATCCAGATCCGGTATCTAATACCCAGGACGTAGAGTGAATTGAAAAATAGTTCTCGATAACTAACACACCCGAAGAAGATGCATCAACATGCTTATTCTTCATTTGGGCGGCGTGGAAATCCGGATATGTCCCTATTCCCTGCTCAGTCTTATAACAATTATAAGAAAGAACGGAACCAACGTTCTCCTGCTTAGTATAACAAGCGGGTTCGGTCAGTACATCCATTTTATTATCTTGATTAAGGCCTGACATGGTCGCTACCTAGAGAGTTAGAGAAGAAAACACTTTAGCGTATGCTCTTGCAAGATTAGATTGGTTATTATCTTATCTAATTAGGATGGCTCCCACTGTTTTCATCAAATCTTCCTTCAAACCCTAAAAGGTAAGAATAGCTGGAATTAATTACACCTTACAAGTTCACCAATCTTTCGGCCAGGCCAGTGTTGGTACTTTGAGGGAGGTTCCCCGTGCTTTCGCATGGACCTAATTAAAATAAACCTCGTTTTCCCAGATGCATAACCCCGTTAACACCTTTCTCGACACCTACTTGATTGGCTAATTATCATGTGTAAAACTCTCTCAGGAGTAACTCTTACTCCCAGTGGGTATCGGGATCCAACTATCTCATAGAAGGTATGCAATCTCATTGCAAATTTCAACACTTGAAATTCCCGATAATAATTTTGCCCCTAGCAACTCATGACCTTGCCTATGGTCAACAAATCATAAGCGCTAGCCAAGTTCAACCCGTCATTTCCTGATTGAATTAAACCCACCCGTACGACCCTTGGCTAAGGTCAACAAAGTCGTACGACTACCCTAACTCAATCGCATCTCATGCTTTAGCAGATAAACACTAATTAGCTACCGTACACTACGCCTTGGCTAAGGTAAACAAACACAGCACAAATACTAACTAGTCTCTATCTGAAATGACGGAGGGCTACGGCAGGTTTTTATGAAAACCTTTTGCGTAATGAACTTGATATCATTGTAGAAACAAGTGATTTTGAAAAAGGAGTGTTTTTTAGTCTTTAACTAGTTTCGCTAAAGAGGTGACTCCCGGTGAAGGGATCTCGGCTCTTTCCTTATCGAATAAGGTGCAGGATATTTCACAAATACCGCTATGCAAAGAAAAAACTATAAAAGCAATCAAAAACAAAACCGAGTAAGTTGTAGTATCTGCTAGTATCACTAAAGAGGTCACCCTGGTGAAGGGATCTCGGCTCTTTCCTTATCGAATAAGGTGCTGGATATTCTACAAGGAATACCACTATGCAAAGCAAAAAACTAGAGCTACCCTTTTTATAAATTTGATTATACAACATCTTTTAGGTTTCTTTTTCTTTCATTAATCTCATTAATGACGTCCCATCATTTATGCTTCCTAAGCATCACAAAAGAAACGAAAATACAACGTACGCTTATGCCATCCGCATTTGCCACAGTGTCCCGTTATGCACCGTTAGGTTACTTAACTAACGGCATAGCGGGGCGGGAATAGCGCGGGTGTAAAACATAAGCAACGTTTATTATATATATCATATATACAATAATAAAGCATTCGTCTCACGCATATAAAATGATCACATCACAGAATATCAGCAACAGAAGATAACATATGAAATATTGGATATACTAGGAGGTCCATGTTTTATTTTGAGCCTGTATAAAACACGGATTCCACGGTCGCGATGAATAGCCAAACCCATTTCCCTAGACCCCTACGAGAGCGGCAAGAAACCCTACCAATTCTAAAGTTAGGAGACCCGGACTCGACTCCTCGAGTTGGTCTCCCACTGAACTCTAGAACACGGTTACTTGTGCTCCCCACCTTGGGTCTATCCTAATGCGGAAAAGTAAATAATATACAATGGTGACATCATCCTCAATCCGGAAGTGCCCCAATAAAAGAATATTACATACAATGAATTTTACATGAATGAAAATAAAAAAAAAACTCATCTCACATAAAACCCCACAACAACACATAACATCATATGTCATCAACATAAGTAAATATGCGTATCCCAATTGTCGTTGATGTATAGCAACCAAACCGGCGATACACCACATATTACACTTACGGTCGCAGAAAAGAAAGTGAAAAACTACAACATTTGGAAACAACAATCACCATAGACATCATAAACCCGAAATATCACATATTACGGATTTCATGCCTAACTATATGAATTCCACATATTCTATCACATTCCAGATAACTAGACAATGATAAACTTTCCGATTGAATAAACAAACACCCAAAATTTCCCAAACAGCTCAACACTTGAGCGGAGTTCAAAAGGTCCCAGAACATGCCACAGCTCCTATGAACCAGCCGTAGAAGGGTCAACCAATGCCTCACATGTGGCACCGCTGAACTACCACAAACCCTAGGGTTTAGTGGCGGTTCCGACGGTCACATAATTGAGTTAAGGTTTCGTTCTTCTAGAGGGTTCACAGAATCGCTTGCATGATTTTCTGAAAGTTTTAAACTAAGGAAAAATCCAACACTTGGAAAAATTTCCAGCAATGGAAAAAGTGAGTTATTGATATCTGTTCGAACTTTTTAACACCGTCTAAATAACCCGAAAACAAACTAGAATTACGAATACGAAACACTCCGAATTGCCTCTGTAAAAAGATAACATCACATGCAAAATTAGCAAAAACAAACAACACCTGAAATAACAAAACCCTGAGCCTTGAACACTGTAAAAATTTCAACCCTAAACAGGCCGAGGCGGCCGGTTTTGATACATGTGTGGCCGACCCAATTTCGAGGTAAGGCGGTGAATTTTGTACAGTGTTCATTATGTATCTCATACATAATTCTGCAACTGTTTTAAAAAAAATTTGACACCTGAAAAATTTCGACAGAAACTAGGGTTCGTATTCGGGTGTTTCAGAGTTGTTTCGGTTTCGTAATCCTACACCATTCATCTAATTCTCTAGGTAGGCTCTGATACCACTGAAGGTCAGGCAGCCACCCATCCAATGGGGTCGCCGTGGCACCAACGGGTCCCTCAGCAACTACTTCTTACGCATGTCCCCTCGTGAGGACTACAACCCGCCGGAACACCTTTCGGTCTTGGGACACCCTAGGGGTAAGAGCCTATGCTTCGCCACACTGTCACACAGTGAGAACCCCCCATAGGTCGACATCTAATGCTTGGTAGCTCTGATACCATTGTTGGGATACCTAGGACGGCAGCAAGGTTTCGGGTAGCATCATCCATGCCAAGTTCAAATTTTTTCCGTTCTAGATAACCTTAACCATGAATCTTTAACTAGAGAATCAAACTAAACTACATGTTAACAACTTAACATCTAAGTGATAAGGATTACAACCTTTGTAGTCCGTTCCTTCACTTCATAAGCTCCGAGTTGAGGTCCCTTCGCTGCGATCATCAAGCTCCCGGACTCTTGAGAGGCTCCATGAGGTGAGTGATCCATGCTAGCTTGAAGTCTTAACAATCCAAGATGATCTACCTTGAGGAAACACAAACCCAAGCTATCACTTCACTAATTAGAGATTAGTGAAGCTAACACACTAATCTATATGGCTAGTATAGAAGAGGATGATGAAGTAGTAATTTCTCTTTCTTTTGTTTTCTTTTTCTCACTTCATTTCATCACTTAGAAAAATCTAGCAAGCTTTTGCAATGAGGAAGAAGAAGAAGAAGCAAGTGGTGAATGAATTGTGATGAGGTTAGAAAATGTAACCAAGGGTTAAAATTATCATGGCTAACTCATGTAGAGAATAAACCATGGGCTAGGGTTAGAGGTTAGGTTAATAAATATCTTAGAAATATCAAGAAGGGTGGACTAAGTCAACACAAGAAAATATCTCAAGATTAATCCACTCAATTAGAATTAACTAAGATAATTAAAAACCTAACCATAAACCCAGCCAAGGTATTAATCTCATAAACCCTAGTTGCATTTATAACCAAGCATGTTACAATATTATATATCACATATATAATATTTAATGTAACAAAGAAAAGAATACAATAAACATATATCACATATATGTTAAATGTATCCAAAGTGAGAAAATGAAATACTTAAGTGAGCATATATTAGTTAATGTAATTTAATATATCAAATATATAATTATATATTAAATCATCGAATCAACACTTGATCCGATAATCCGGTTATATTACATATAATCGACTAATATAAAATGTATCATTTCATCGAATCAACACTTGATCCGATGACCCGGCTATATCACATATAACCGGCCGATATCATATATTGCGAGAATAGAATACGGTATCACATATCGTATTAATCTCGGTCCCGCACATATCACATATGTGCTCTTACTCCGTTTCGCCTGAGCCCGGAAACCTCTGTGTACGACTCTAAAGACTCGTCAATACGCCGGCAGTAGGTGATGATCATATCAAACACCCACAAGCCATAAGCGGTAAGCTAAACGTAACGGCCACCTGGGTATTGAGCGATCTGAAGATCAACAAGCAAGTCTGCTCACTCTCCTGTGAATCCAATCAGTAGCACTCCCGTACTGTCCGCTCTCTTCGTCTGATATGTCGCATATCCAATCTAGGGGTGGTAAACGTAAGACCCCAGTAACCGATAAGTCGTGTCGATGTGAGGCTCATAACGGGTTGAGAAACTACTGATAACACTTACCAGTATATCTTCATATCAGCCCTAACCAGGGACTTCCAGTTATAGCCAATCGAACACAGCGCAACATCAACCCCCAATACCGGGAGAGACGAAACCCCTGCTATCGCTCATTGCCTCCATGTGATTCGGGATTGTACCCAAAAGCAACCGTTTTGCACGTTCTCATAAACGTGGTAAGGTGGAAATCAAAGCACAGTGGGAATCATACAAGACTCTATGACGATCTCGGGTCTACAGACTAACCTGTACCAGTGTCACCAGAGAACTGCTATTTGACGATAGGTATAATACCATCTAGGAGTTCTCGGCGAGTCCGTTCAGTGTACCCAGTCTCTACCGAGCACCCGTACACCATCTTTGATGTCTAACACCAATGGATGTAGGATCATCCATCGCCCATCATATGGGTCAAGATGCGTATATGCTAGTCTACTCTGGAGCATCGATGCCCTGTCTCGATACACCCTCGACTAGGAACAGTTATAGGATGTACTCTTGGACTACCCTGGCCCCACTAGTATGATCATCATAGCCCTAGTAGTCAAGTACATATCCTAAGGGCTTTATCAACATGTGAGAGCAAGACAATAACACAATACAAGTCAATATGTTAAGACAAAGAGCAACCTGATAGCATACTATCATATCGAGCAAGAAAGTCTTCCTTATATATATCCAAGCATCGACTATAATATACATCGTATGTACAACATTGGCCTCTAGGGCATATACATAACTAACAAAAACTCTCCAGGGAGTAACTCTTACTCACAGTGGATCGGGATCTAACTATCACATAGAAGGTATGCAATCTCATTGCAAATTTCAACTCTTAGAACTCCCGATATGGTTTTTACCCCTAGCACTTATGACCTTAACTATAGTTAACATATCATAAGTACTATTCAAGTTCTACCCGTCATTTCATGATTAGTTAGACCCACTCATATGACCCTTAACTATAGTCAACATAATCATATGAATGTCCTAACTAATCGCATCATATGCTATGTAGAAAGATATCACTTAGCTACCGTACACTGCGCCTTAACTATAGTCAAAATACGTAGCACGTGTAGGGTTGTCTAGCGCGGCAGCAAGTTTTCGGGAGGCATCGTCCATGCCAATTTCAAAAAATTTCCGTTCTAGCTAACCCTAGAATCGTAACTAGAAAATCCGCTGAAATGAATGCAAACAACTTTGCAACTAAAGTGAACAAGGAATACAACCTTTGTAGACCGGTCCTTACTTCAATAGCTCCGTGTAGTAGTCCCTTTGCTGCGATTACGAACTCTCAGACTCTAGAGAGGCTCCCATGAAGAAATGAACAAGCTTGTATCGAAGTCTTCGAGGCCGAAGATGATCTACGTCGAGGAGACACTAACCCAAGCTACCCCTTCACTAATTATGGAATTAGTGAAGCAAACACCCTATACTAAATGGCTAGTAGTAGAGGATGATGAAGTAGGAATTTTGCTCATTTTTGATTTATTTTTCTCACACTAATTCTTCACTTAGAAAAAACCTAGTGAGCTTTTTCTTTGATGAAGAAGAAGAAGAATGAACTCATTAGAGAGAGAATGGCAATCATGGGTGAGTTAGTGTCATATACTAACCCTTGTAGAGACTAAACTAAGGCTAATGATAATAGGTTAGGTTAACAAATATCTAAGTAAAAACAAATTAGTGGACTTGGTCAACGGTTCCAAAAGCTTCTCCAAGCTTCAACCATTTGTCAAATTTCCACATAATTTGTAATTTAGTTTGATAAATAAAAACCCTAGGATTATCTTTAGTATGGTATAAGTCTCATACACCCAAGTTGTATGTGGCATCAAGAATGACACAAACCTTGTACACTAATATATATCACATATATACAATGTGCACAAATCTAGTGAGAAAAGAAATCTTAAGTGAGCTAATACTAGTCAATGTAAATTAATATATCAAATATATAATAATACATTAGATTATCAAATCAACTCTTGATTTAATAATCCGGCTATATCACATATAACCGACTAATATCATATGTAACAACTTATCGAATCAACACTTGATCCGATAACCCGGCTATATCATATATAACCGTCCTTTGTCACAAATCGCGAGAATAGAATACGGTATCTCATATCGTATTTATCTCGGTCCCGCACATATCACATATGTGCTCCTATTCCATTTCTCTTGAGCCAGGAAACCTCTGTGTATGACTCTAAAGACTCGTCAATACGCCAGCAGCAGGTGATGATTATATCAAACACCCACAAGCCGCAAGCGGTCTGCTAAACGTAACGACCACCCGGGTATTGAGCGATCAGAAGAACAGCAAGCATGCCTGCTCATCCTTCTGTGAATCCAATCAGTAACACTACCGTACAGTCCGGTCTCTTCGTCTGATATGTCACACATCACAGCCTGGGGGTAGTATAACGTCAGACCCCAATAGCCTGATAAGTCATGCCGATGCAAGGTCCATAACGGTTGGAGAAACTACTGATAATACTTACCAGTAAATCTCAGCAACCCTGGCCAGAGATTTCCTGTTATGGCCAATCGAGCATAGCGCAACATCAACCCCCAATACCGGGAGAGACGAAACCCCTCATATCGCTCATTGCCTCCATGTGACTCGGAACTATACCCAAAAACCACCTTTTTGCATGATCTCTTGACCGTGGTATGGTGGAAATCAAAGCACAGTGGGAATCACACAAGACTCTATGACGATCTCGGGTCTACAGACTAACATGTACCAGTGTCACCGGAGAACTGCTATCCGACGATAGGTATAATACCATCTAGGAGTTCTCGGCGAGTCCGTCCAGTGTACCCAGTCTCCACTGAGCACCCGTATACTATCTCTGATGTCAAACACCAATGGATATGGGATCATCCATCGCCTATCACATGGGTCGAGAAGCGTATACGCTAGTCTACTCTGGAGTATCGATGCCCCGTCTCAATACTCCCATGACTAGGAACAATTATAGGGTGTACTTGTGGACTACCCTTGGCCCACTAGTATGATCTCCATCATAGTCCTGGTAGTCAAGTACACATCCTAAGAGCTTTATCAACATGTGAGAGCAAGACAGCATCACGTATGCTAGTCAACATGTTAAGACAAAGAGCAACCAGATAGCATACTATTATATCGAGTAAGAAAGTCCTCTCTATATATGTCCAAGCATCCACTACAATATACATCACATGTACAGTAATGGCCTCTAAGGCATACATATAACAAACAATCTCCCACTTGCACTAAGGCCATTTGTTGTAGTATCCAATACCCAACAATATAGCAGTGGTTGTAGTATCCCATACTCAACCATCCCAAAATCTCTCAAGTAGTATTTGGGGAAGCAGGCCTTGGTGAGTGGATTCGCCGTGTTAACCTCAAAATCTGCTCTCCTTAACTCAATCCCTTGGAGATCAACCATCTCCCTAATCAGGTGATACTTGCCTCAGATTATGTCTGGAACGCTGATGGGACCTTCGTTCCTAGGCCAAAGTCACAACTCCATTGCTGTCACAATAATAGTTATTGGACGCTCAATGGTAGGAACCTTATTCATCTCATGAACAAGAAATGCCCAGACATCCACTTTGGCAGCATCATTGGTAGCAATGTATTCAGCCTTTATCGTCTAGTATGCCTCGGTATCTAGCTTGGAACTCTTCCAACATACCGTCCCTCCACTGAGGGTAAAGACAATGCCTGTGACTGACTTTCAGTTGACCTTATCACTCTGGAAGCTCGAACCAAGAACATTCATTTAGTACTTCTCAAGTACTTTAAGAATGTCCTCCACAGCTTCCAGTGATTCTCCCAAGATCCGATTGATTCCTGATCACTACACCTAGTGAGTCATCTATATCTAGTGTGGTACATAACATCGCATACTCTGATAGAGCCTACTGCCGAAGCATAGGGTATCCCTTGTACGCGAGCTCTCTCCAAATCAGTCTTGGAAGACATCTTTTTGGAGAGAGTGATTCCTGAATAAGTGGAAGAACCACCACGCTTAGAATCGTCCATGCTAAACCCCTTTAGTATGGTGTTAATGTACCTGGATTTGGGACACTCCCAACATCCACTTAGATCTATCACCATAGATCATAATCTACAAGATGTAGTAGGTATCATCTAAATCTTCTATTGAGAATCCCCGTGATAAGAGGAGCTTGACTGACTGTAGCATAGGAAACCATTTCCTATCAAGAGTATGTTATCTATGTACAATACGTGGAAGACAACCTTACTCTCTACAACCTTCTTGTCTATACAAGGTTCATCTACCATTTTGATAAAGTCAAACTCTTTGACTGTCACATCAAAACAGATGTTCCAACTCCGCGATGCGCGCATTGATCCCGATTGTCACGACCCAAGTTAGGCACATGAACGGCACTTAGACTACGTAACGTCAACAGGCGTAATGCAATTTAAGTAAGCCGAAAACCCAGCAATCTAAACCATTACAAGAAAGAAAAGATAGAAACATTTTTCTCTTAAATCTCAAGCAAAACTTAAAACTTAAATTTGTTTTTATAAAAATTTCGGCAGCACCTCCTTTGTAAAAACTAGTCCCGAAATGGGTGCAAACATAAGATATAAGTAAAGCATCCACAAACAGGAGCAAATCTCGTCCAAAGGCGGAAACAATCACCACGAACAGATATACGATGCCGTAGAGAAGGAACAACATAAAAGAGGTAATCAACATAAACAAAGGCCGGCTCACACGAGCACGACAACCAGAGTCACAAGAATATACAACATCGATCCTCACAACTCGCCTCTAGGTCAATACATGAATGTGGTAGATGGAGAGTACTAGATACAAAAGATATACAACAACATCATAGGATAACCGCAAACCCACCTAAAGCAAAAGGCCTCACAGCCAACCGTAGCGGTATCTGCTGAAATAGAGATAATAAGACGCCCTGCCGCGACTACTCTGAGGGTCAGACCTGCAAAACACTGTGGCACAACGGGGGTGAGTTGCTAACTCGTGAATAGTAAATAACATCATACTGTAATCGCAAGTATGCACGAACAGCGATAAATCTATCACATGCAATCTGATAGCATAAGTATGGCAATATGGATATGCAACAATCATGATCAAGGTAAATAACCAGGTTACTACATCTACATGAATCAAATGCATATCAAATAAATCCTGAGTGTGGGATAAATAATAAATCTCATGCACAAATCATCAGCATGGAAAAACCCTGGTGTCCATCAACGACACCCCAAATCCTAAAATCCTCGGGCGCCGTCACCAGGACCGGCCCTCGTATCCGTACATCTCATGGAACTTGAATGTCCAACATTTACACTCGAAACATCATGAAATACTCGTGTCCAGCATCGACACGTAAATCCACATATCATGGGCTCCGTCTGCCCGGATCGGCCCGTGGGCTCCGGCAAAACGGTCGGTCCATATCCATCTCATAACTCCGGTCGGTATCCTCCAGATCACCGCCGAGTCTAAATACAATCACCGGTAGGTAGTAGCCTTCCTGCCAGGCTCATTGGCTAATCCATCGATATACCTTTCTTGCCCCGGGGTACCATACCGGGTCCACTACGAACACACAACACGGCCTCATCCACTCCTCGTATCGGGTTTCTAACACAAGTCTCAGAACCGAGAAACTCATGGTGGACGCACTGAAATATCATATCAAGAGAAACCGGGTTTTCAAAACAATACACATTTCTTGAAATATCCCTGCGGTTCTCAAATCCAGAAAATCACATGAAATCTATTTCTCAATGCGTAAATCCATGTAATATGATGTATGCAACATAGAACAATAATATGATCATATCAAGGGAAAATCCGCTATTTAAATGCATCAAGTTATTAAATATATCACGCGGTTCCTAATTATCCAAAATCCAACGCAACAGCATATAAAGGTGAACATGTAGCTATAGCAAGGTATATGTGTAAGCATGTAGGTATGCATGTATGCTATATTTCATATGCGCAATCGCACAAGAATCAATGCCTCAATGTCACTAATCAATACAATATCATATATGTATATGTGTTGTGCGTATCATGGCAATTACCGACAGTGTTTGTAGCATACAATTAGTGCTCGTGCAATATGAACTGTCAATAATAGTGCAGTGTCCAAAGGTTACAAGTCCAGGCATAACAAGTAATAATATGCAATGAAGTTCATGCACCATCTCTATATGCATATAAACATGCCGCAAATATCATATCATATCTAGCCCTGACGCTTAACGCCATACGGGCGATTTCCCCGTAGATGTTAAATCTACTCACCGACAATCTCGAGCTAGGTAAATCTAGTTACCTGCTTCCCTTTCTTCGCAGCGTTCGAAGTCCCCGCCTGCGACCCTATTAACACAAAACATAACAAGTGCAAAATCTCAGAAATCAACCAATATCACGTACAAACTACACTTGACCAACACACCAACTCCAATCCAACTCTCAAGTGTCCATCTAGTGGCTAACGTGTGTAGCGACATCCCAAAACCAACCCAAGTGCAGCAGCTATACAAGGTCACGAACTGTGTCGGATAACGTAACACGCGTAGTTCAAAACACTAGATTAAAGCAAAGTGATCCCAGATTTTGATATACAGATAATTTGTGAAAGTTGCAAGTTCCACGAGACCATATACAACCCCAGAGACCGTACGACCAAAACTCAAGACCCCAGTCCGCATTCTGGCCATAATTTGCGGCCAGAAGCAATAAAATTGCGGCCATGAAGGAAGGGAATGGTCTCAGGTTTTTATGGTGGGTTCTATACCTCAAAACTAGGTCTCTGTGATGGCAACTTCTAAAACAACAACCTGGTTCTACAACATATTCACTCGAGACACAACACTTTACCAAAAATACTATATATCCACAAAACTCTACCTTTGGTGTTCTAAACCACAACTACAAGGCAACACAACAATATAAACACCTAATTATCAGTTAGAGGTCATTACCTAGACACTCTTGCTCAAAAATCCAATCTTTCCAAGCTCCAAGTCAACTTAGTGGCTAAATAAGGACTTGAGAAGGGTTTTCATGGTGTTTAATGAAGTTTTGCAAGGTTTAGGTGAAGTGATAGTGAGGGTTTCAGTTTGAGAGTTGAGGAGATGAAGAAATAATTGAGAAAAGATAATAATGAAAGAGTGAGGGAAGATAATGATGAGAGGGTGAGTGTAGGGTGAGTATTAGCCTTATACTTACTCTCTCCCTCTCCACATCAATGCTTGCATTAATGCCCTCCATGACTCACCTAGCCACCTCTCATCAATCCAAAACAAGAAGATATCTCTCACACAAAATATCTAAGGGCTAGGTTAAATCAAGGCATGGATTAGCTTAAGGTGTCATGGCTACTTAACAAGATTAACACTAACTAACCCCCACATTAACATGCACAAGTGTGTGCAAGCCATAACAAATAATACTAAAATATCAATTAATTGTTATAAAATGTGAGGAACCCAATTTGGTAACTTTCCTTAAAAACCCGCATTAACTCTTAATTAACACTAATCGCATTCTAAGGTGTTACAATCTCCCCCCTTAAAGAAATTCGTCCCCGAATTTAAAATTCTTACTATGCGTACCTTCAAAGAGATAAGGGAATTTCTTCCGCATCTCGCTCTCGGCCTCCCAAGTGATCTCCTCACCTGTTGGGCTACGCCAAAGAACCTTCACAGATGGCAAGACCTTTGATCGAAGTTTCTTCACCTGCCGATCTAATATAACTACCGGCTGCTCGGTGAACGAAAGATCGGGCTCAAGCTGAACGGTCTGGTGCTGAATCATGTGAGAAGGATCATGAAGGTATCTACGAAGCATCGACACATGAAATATGGGGTGAACATCCGGAAAACTGGGTGGGAGCACCAAACGATAGGCAACGGTACCAACTCGCTCAAGGATCTCGAAAGGACCTACAAATCTGGGACTGAGCTTCCCCTTTTTCCCAAATCTCACAACACCCTTCATCATAGAAATCCGCAGGAATACATCATCTCCCACTGCGAACTCAAGTCTGCGACGACGACGGTCGGCATAAGACTTCTGTCTGCACTGCGCTGCTCTCATCCTGTCCTGAATCAGCTGGATCTTTTCCGTAGTCTCCTGAACTAGCTGGGGTCCCAAAACCCTACTCTCGCTGAGTTCGGTCCAACAGACTGGTGATCGACACTTCCTACCATATAAAGCCTCAAAAGGTGCCATCTGAATAGTCTCCTGAAACTTGTTGTTGTAGGAGAACTCAATCAACGGCAAGTGACGATCCTAACTACCACCAAAATCAAACACACACGCACGAAGCATATCCTCCAGAGTCTGTATAGTTCGCTCTGACTGACCATCGGTCTGCGGATGGAAAGCGGTGCTAAAACTCAACCGGGTACCTAAAGCTTCCTGAAGCTTCTGCCAAAGACGGCTAGTAAACTGGGTGCCTCTGTCGGATATGATGCATGTGGGAACGTCGTGCAAATGTACAATCTCATCTATATACAACTGAGCATACTGAGCATAACCGAAAGTGGTCTTCACTGGAAGGAAGTGAGCCGCTTTCGTCAACCGGTCAACGATCACCCAAATAGAGTCATACCCCCGACTGGCCCTGGGTAGACCCACAACAAAGTCCATGGAAATCTGCTTCCATTTCCACTCAGGAACGGGTAAAGGCTGCAACTCTCCAGCCGGTCTCTGATGCTCAGCCTTGACTTGCCGACAAGTCAGGCACCTCGAAAAAAAGTCCGAAACATCGCGCTTCATCCCTTCCAACTAGTAAATGTCTCACAAATCACGGTACATCTTGGTGGAACCTGGATGAACGCTAAAGGCTGACTGATGTGCCTGCTTTAGGATCTCGCGTCTCAACCCATCGGTATCTGGTACACACAAGCGAGTCCCGTAACGTAGTACACCCTGGTCATCAATCAAGAACTCCGACTCTGTACCCTGCCGAACAAGTTCAAGAATCTCAGACAAACGGGCATCACTGGGCTGCGCCTCACGGATACGATCAAGTAGAAGTGGACGGGCGCGAACATGAGCAAGATGTCCCCCAGTGGAAGTGAACTCAAACTGTACTCTACCATCGCATAAGATCTTCCAATCTACAGAAGATTGTCTCTGGATTGCGCTCAACTGGGACAAGCTACCCCCGGGCCTACGACTCAAAGCATCAGCTACAACATTCGCCTTGCCCGGGTGATAAAGGATCTCACAATCATAATCCTTCACAAGCTCTATCCCCAGTGCTGTCTCAAATTCAGATCCCACTGCTGGAAGATGTACTTCAATCTCTTGTGGTCCGTGAAAATCCGACACGACTCCCCGTACAAGTAGTGTCTCTAAATCTTTAGCGCAAAGACCACCGCGGACATCTCTAGATCGTGAGTGGGATAATTTTGCTCGTGCTTCTTCATCTACCTAGAAGCATAAGCAATCACTCTATCATGCTGCATCAGTACACAACCGAGCCCCACTCGAGAAGCATCACAGTAAACAACAAAGCCACCCGATCCAGAAGGCAAAGATAGAACTGGTGCAGTCGTCAACCGAGGCTTCAACTTCTGAAAACTCTGCTCGCATGCATCAGTCCAAAGAAAAGGAACCACATTCCGGGTCAGTTCGGTCAGCGGTGCAGAGATACTCGAGAAATCCTGCACGAAGTGGTGGTAATAACCAGCTAAGCCCAAAAAGCTGCGGACCTCTATCACAGATACAGGTATGGGCCAAAACTGTACAGCCTCGATCTTCCTCGGGTCCACACAAATACCGTCTCCCGTCACCACATGACCCAGGAAGTCAACTCTATCAAGCCAAAATGCGCACTTTGAGAATTTAGCATACAGCTGGTGCTCTCTCAATATCTGTAAAGCAATCCTCAAGTGCTGCTCATGCTCCTCTCGACTCCTAGAGTAGTCCAGAATGTCATCAATAAACACAATAATAAACTGGTCGAGGAACGACCTGAAAATCCGGTTCATCAGATCCATGAACGCTGCTGGGGCATTGGTGAGTCTGAACGACATCACCAAAAACTCATAATGCCCGTAGTGTGTACGAAAAGCCGTCTTCGGAATGTCATCATTCCGAACCCGCAACTGATGATAACCCGAACGTAAATCAATCTTAGAAAAATGTTTCGCACCATGGAGCTGATCAAACAAATCGTCAATGCGAGGTAAAAGATACCTATTCCGCACCGTAACTCGGTTCAATTGACGATAATCAATACACAACCTCAAACTGCCGTCCTGCTTCTTGACGAACAGAACAGGAGCTCCCCAAGGAGAAACACTCGGACGCACAAGTCCCTTATCAAGCAACTTTTGCAATTGATCTTTAAGCTCTCTAAGCTCCGCCGGGGCCATCCGGTAAGGCGGTATAGAAATAGGCCCCGCACCGGGAATCAGATCAATACAAAATTCAATATCGCGCTCTGGCGGCAAACCAGGTAACTCATCGGGAAAAACGTCGGGAAACTCTCGCACGATTGGAACCCGGTCCAACGAATCTACTGTGGCTCCAGTATCTCGAATGAAAGCCGAGAATCCCCGACATCCTCTCCTCAAAATCCGACTAGCGCAAAGGGCCGAAATCAAACTGTGAGGGGCGGCACCACGGTCCCCCTGCACAACCCGAACAGACTCGCCCGAAAAACTAAAACTGACTGTCTTCTCACGGCAGTCCACATACGCATAGCAAGCAACTAACCTGTCCATGCCAGGGAGAATGTCGAAGTCCAACATATCTAGAAGGATCAAGTCGACGGACGAATCTCTATCTCCAATCCGAACAGCACACAACCGAAATACATGTCTCGTAATAAAAGAATCGCCAACAGGAGTAATCACAACAAGCGGCTGATCTAGCAAACATGACTCTCGGCCCAACCTCGGCACGAAGTGTGTAGAAACATACGAGTGCGTAGATCCCGGATTAAATAAAGCATGTGCATCAAAAGAACATACAGAAAGAGTACCTAAAACCACTGCATTGGACGCCTGCGCGTCCTGATGAGTCGAGGCAAACACCCGAGCCTGTCCTCTACCAGCGACTGGCTGACCTCCGCCTCTTCCACCCCGTCCCCTCGAAACAAAACCACCGCGACCACGACCTCTCTGAGCATGAGTCTGACGCAGGGCAACAACAGGCATAAGAGGCAACGCTTTCTGAGGTGGAGAAGGTGGTAAGGTAACATGTGGTACAGCTGCCTCGCCCTCAAGTGCCTCAGTACAATCTCTGACTCGATGATACAAACTCCCACACCGGAAACATCCAGATGAAAACCGCTGACCCTCCTTGGGATAAGAACTAAATAACTGGCCTCGTCCCGATCCTCCACTACCTCCAGTACCTGAACGGAATCTGTCACGGCGTCTAAACGTCTGTCTCCATGCTGATACACTAGTACGAACCCTCTTCGGTTCCGGAACAACCGACGTCACGGAAAGATGCTCCTCAACCAATAGGGTTGCATCCACCGCTGCTGTATACGTGTCACAATGCTGTACGCTGATAGCGAGGAACAACTGGGTAAGCGGTCTCGAACAAACCTCTTGACCCGCATCTTCTCAGTAGCTGCCAAATACGGAGCATACACAGACAGCTCGGTAAACTGCACATCGTACTCAACCATCGTCATACCCTGAGTCTGGTGTAACGACTCGAAATTGCGCGCTCGAGCATCCCTGACGCTCTAGGGAAGAAAACGGGCAAAAAACACCGTCACGAACTCAGCCCAGGTCATAGGAGAAAGACCTGCAGCTCTGCCCTTCTCTAAAGACTCGCACCACTTCTGGGCCAGACCCTCCAGACGAAAACTCACGAACTCTACCCATTTCGCGTCGGAGCATCTCAGCAAACGACATATCCTGGCCATCCGATCGATAAACGACTGCGGATCCTCAGCTGCATCGGTACCAATGAAAACTGGAGGCCTCAGCTTCACGAACTCCGATAACGATACGGTGATCACCTCTGTAGCTGCAGGTACAACTGCCTGAACAGTAGGCACCATCGCGCTCCCTGCAATAGGTGGAACAACCTCCTGTCTCTACGCTCGACTGGTCTCAACCAATGTCCCCATCATCTGGCACTTATCCTGCATACCGGCCTCAAGACTAGTAATTCGGTCCATCGAAGGTGGATCAATCTGCTCCAGCACAATGGGCGTACCGCCCGGGTCAGTCCTCGTCTCAGGCGATTCAACTCTGACCTCGGCTCTCGCGGCCGCTCTCTGCGCCCTCGTAGTCTTTTGCAGCATAAAGGCTCGTGTAACATTTTGAAAATTTTAGAAAATAAATAAATTTAATTAATTAAATAATAAAATGTTAATTTAAAAAGTTATTAAAACCAAATAGGACATTTTAATAAGTAGTATATGAAACAAATAAAAATTTAAATTTAGTTTATAACATTAGTAAATTTCAAGGGTTTTAGTGAATAATTTAGCTTCATTTTAAGAAAAAGGGTGTTTATATTATAACATAGATGATGAGGGGTTTTGGTGAAAAGATTAGGTAATTGTGAAAATATGAAATCGGTGAGGGTTTATGTGTAAAAGGGATAGGAATTGGTTAAGATTAACTTGAACCTTGGTGTATCATATCATCATGAAGACACCTCCTACTTGCATGAAAATACCACCCCTTTCATGCTCACACCTCCTCCTTCCTCTCATGCCACCTCCACCTCTCCATCCACACCTCATGCTTTCTCTATAAACCACCTCACTTCATTTACACATAACACTTAGAATTACAGTAGCTATCCCAACTGAAAACAACTCATTCTTCAGCCCAAAACCAAAAATATTCTAAGTGTTCCTACCAAGAGAAAGAGAGCAATGAATTCCTTCTTCAAGTGTGAAATTCTCCAAACATGTGATACTACAAACCATAGATGTTTCTGTAAGTCTACGGTAGCGTCCCGGCCGTCTTTCAGACGCCAAAATGCGGAACAAAAACTTTTATAACTGGCGCTATCACATACTATAACCCGGATCTGCCATTAACGCTAAACTAACAATTTACAAAGAGGGAAGAAAGGTTATACCGAACGATCCGAGTCCTTCGTTCTTTAACCATCATCCCACGCTCCGTTGCGGCTGCTCCGATCTCGTCGATCTCCGATCTCGTCGTCCAGGTGGCACCACATCATCGGATCTTTAAACGGGCTCCTGCCTCTGACTCGAGGCAACTCGGTCGTCAAGTTTGCTAAAAGAGACGACCAAGATTGATGTAGAGAATGAGTGGAATACTTTGTCTCTCTTCGTCCAAAACCATGGACGAACGGTTAATGAAGCTGCCGTGGGAATCGGGTGATGGAATGAAATGAGCTGTGAAATTCCATACACCCCAAAATCTATCATAATCTTTTTGCCAGATAAAACATCAAGTGTGAGAGAGTGAGAGAGGGGAAAGGGGCCGGCCACATATATAGAGGTGGGGGGTGAGTGTAGGAGAGGGGGAGGTGACAATAAGAAAATATCTTAAGTGTGAACACAAAGTGTGAACACATAGTGTGAACACAAAGTGTGAACACAAAGAAAGCAACCAATGAAAACTCAACACCATTCTAACCTAGTCACCTCTTCTAGAAACTTCTAGAACCTTCCACACTCATCTCAAGAAAAGATAAATCCGTCTTTAACCGAATGTTAAAAGACGGCTGATAGAAAACTGGAAACTGGCAACTTCCAAAAGTGATCCCGAAACAAATTTCAGGATAACCTCGTAACTGTATAAATATACCCGCATTTGTATTACGACCGAATACAAATGCAATTGAGACAAAGATATTATATCCACTATGTATAATACATGGATCCGGCTTAAACCAAAGCCCACCAGTATTATCTTCCCGAAAAATAACACGTGCGTAAACGCACGTGCATTTTCCGAACCCTGCCATAAAACCATACGGCCTCTACAACGTTTCGCCCGAACTTGGGAAACTATCTATGGGGGACTCTAATGACTCGTCAGTACCCTAGCAGTGGGTTTAACCACAAGCCGTCAGCGGCACTAGCTATGCGTAACGGCTGCCCATGGACTGACCTCAAGGGAGGCTGATGAGCGAACTCATCCAGAAACCCTACTGAGCCTAACAGTGACAATGTATATACAGTCCGGTCCGTTCGTCTATGAGTATCGCATATCCGGCCTAGGGGGCTATTAACGTCAGACCCCCAATAGCTGTATAAGTCGTGTCGGAGACAAGCCCTGAACACCCTGAGATACTACTGGAGTACCTACCAGTAAATCTCACCTGCCTTGGCCAAGGACTTGGTGTAATGGCTTTCCTAGACACAGCGCGACCTCCACCCCCAATACCGGGAGAGACGAATCCCCTGTCGATCCGCTCACGTACCTCCATGTGGCTCGGGACTGTACCCAAAAACTACCTGTTTGCACGACTCCTTTGAGCCGTGGTAGGGTAGAAATCAAGGCACAGTGGGAACTCACACGAGACAAATGACGACCTCAGGTCGATGAACTAACCTGTACACATGTCACCAGGGAACTGCTATCTGACGATATGTATAATACCAACTAGCAGGTTCCCGGCGAGTCCTGTCCGGTGTACTCATAACCCAATGAGCACCTGTATACATCTTAGGTGATCCAACTGACACCAGTGGCTTGTGAGACCGGCCACCGTCCCTCGTCGGGGTCTCGATTGTATACACTAGTCTACTCCGGAGTATCGATGCCCTGTCTCAAAACTCCCACGACTAAGGACCACTATAAAGGATATGCTTATAGACCACCCAACTCTCACGTATATGATCGCCCTCACACTGTTGGTAGTCAAGCAAGATCCTAAGGGCTCTATCAAAGTGTAATCGTGATCAGTCACCTGAACCTATACACGACTGATAAAGACAAACCAGATAGCATACTATCATCTCGAGTAAGACTGTCCTACCGATATAGGTCCTCCGCAATCATTGCAATCACATACCTGCGATCCAATAATTGACCTTGAGGGCACTATATCCAACAATCTCCCACTTGCAATTAAGGCTAATTATTGCGATGTTGCGTACTCACAGCCCGTGTGAAACCAACACCCAACTCCTCTACTAATCAGTTTCACAAAGCCCGTTTGTAAAACTATTGTGTTCGAGAAATAGCCTCAGTGAGTGGATCCGCCAGGATGTTTCTTTCTATGTCTCTCTTAATCTCAAGTTCACGGAGAAAGCCATCTCCCGAATTGAGTAATACCTGTATTAGAATATGTCTGGATATCTGATGGGACCTTAGTTCATAAATGAACTCCAAATTCAAACTTCTTAGACTGTATCGAAAACTGAACCTAATCAGTATCCGGCACCATGCCTCCCACAGTATCCTCTTGGACCACCTGTCCAAAATACTGTCCCTCTTTATCAGAGGGAAAACTATAACTCTGACAATCACTCTGTCATCCATGTCACCTTTGAATCCTGGAATGATAACCGTCTCCCGAAGGAGGCTGCCGTCATCAAATCCTTAGAACATGCACCTATGTTATAAAACTGCTTCCTTATGTTTCTCCAGGATTGGATTAATACAAACTTATTGCATCTAGTGCAAAAACAACATTTGGTGTGGTACTTGACATCTCATGATTGACTCAATTGCCTAAGCAAGTGATCTGCCAATCATGCACATCCCTCTCCCCTTTAGTCTGTAAGACACCTTTAGAGAGGGTGACTCCATCACCTGCAGGTACACCACCATGCCAGGAGTCATCTATTCTAAAAACCATTAGAATACTGTCAAAGTACCCACATTGGGAAACTACCCAAATCCAGATCTAAAACCATAGATCTAGAAACCAGAATGTCAAATATTATATCCATATCCTGTCTGGAGAAACAACTGTGTGACGACCACAGTACAACCGATCGTAGTATAGGAATTTTACTTCCTACTCTGTGTATGTCATCCAAATGCCAGGACATCACACCCTACTACCTTATTAACTGATCCATCCCCTATTCTGATGAAGTCAAACCCATGACTGTCACATCAAAATTAGATGATCAATCTCCGCTATAACTGCTCTAGTCTATAAATAGACATAAGCTACTTGCCCACTATACTTCCGCTGCTCCCACTGACCACAACAACCCTCCTACCGGGGCTCATAGCCTGGAACAACAGTAGTGTCAAGTCTGGGTAGATATGAACCTCCCTGTCACCGTCCTTGAGGCTACCAGAGTACCTCTCGGGTGTCTGAGGTTACCCACCAAATCTGCGGAGTGGCTAATAGAATGTCAATCTATTGGTCCTATTAAATTTTCCGTAATCGTTTGCGGTTCTGGAATCACTTCCAGTTCTACCATACTCCCACTACTGTTTTCTGAAAAAATCCATTTTACTAAAACTGTGGCGAGTCAAGAACAATATCACTATTGATCTTCCAGATGGTAGAAAGTCAACCCTCATCATAGCCTGGGCCAACCCACAAACTGCCATTACAGAAACGTGCCCTGAGTTATCCAGAGTCTGGTTTTAAGCATAAGCCGGACAACTCCCCGCACCTTAACTTCGTTAAGATACGAACCATTCTATATCCAATATAGAAACTTTGGCACTTATTTAATTGGAACCAGATTCAAATCATGCACCTGTCTCCAGTGCATATCAACTTTAATGGAGAAAGGCTATTCAGCATTACTCAACTTAGGAATCCATCCAATTATGAGTAACCTGAAAGAGAAACAAGTTTCTCAAAACTTTTACTATCATCTGAATACCAATCACAAGTATCTACATCTTCGATCTCTTTGAAGAATCCCGATACTTGCGACATCTGGTTCTCTACTTTATTCTTATACCCACAATTTCTCAAAACTTAGACCTTATATTTCTACAAAACACTTGTCTAAATACCAGAGAAGTCATAAGTAGACAGAACAAAGTACGAGGACCTACCCCTTTGTCCTGATGGACACTGGACAACATACATTCCTCTGTATAAGTCCGCTGAGTTAAATAACTCAAATCTTGTGCGTCGTAGGTTGAAAACTGTACCCTGGCGATTTCCTCAAATATCACCAATTACAACGAATTCCGATATAATGAGGATGATCACCTAATTCCCAATAACTTCCTCCCACTCATCATCTGTAAAAACCATACAGATATGAGAATGAAACCTGGTGAATACACACCCTGGAGTAAGTATCTAATCGGGAAAACAGTTTTCCATTAACAATACACTGAAACATGAAAATGTTTTGTAGGGGTATCCTGGTATTCATAGTAATGCCTCTTCCATAATCCAATTCATGACTTTAACCGTATATTCCTTTGCCATCTCTCCAAATCCCTTTATTTGTCTTTAGTCGTTACCTTCTGTACACCATCGTTAGGCTAAATGGTTTTCTTCCTTCCCTACCGTTCGGCACCAGCCTATGGTTTGGAAGAAGACTATCCAGTAAGCATAATAGGTGTACCCTCCTATACCAAGGAGTACTCGCAACTGAGAGAAGGTGATGATAAAAGACAACTGAATAATACCTTATTCTTTTAAAAGTGAAATAGGAGTGGCGATGAAGTACGTGGTTTGGTCGTGAATGATAACAGTCGCAACTTAGTTTGCCCTCTTTCTAATCCCTTTATTTTGTCTTTACATATTACCTTCTGTACACCCTACTTAGGCTAATTGGTTTTCTTCATTCCCTACCGTTCGGCACCTGCCTATGGTTTGGAAGAAGACTATCCAATAAGCGTAATAGGTGTACTCTCCTAAACCAAAGAGCTCTCGCAACCTGAGAGAAGGTGATAATAAAAGACAACTGAATAAACCAATTCTATTTCTCCTGAACCTTGATCCATCCTCGAAGAAGTCCCTTCGAGTTCGTATATAACCATACGATGGATCTGTCCAATGGAAGTGGATGTCCGTAGTAATACGGGGTGTTCTGAGAAATGCAAAGGGTAGAAGAAGGAGTGGCAATGACTTATGCAACATAGACAATCCAAAAGCCAGTATTTTAAGAAGGTTCGGTCAACTTGGTCACTGAGTCATAGTCTAGGGTCGATCAAAGGTCGCTGCCAAAGAGAGAGAGAAAAGAAACACTCTGCGTGCACTCTAACCAAGATCAGAATGGTTATCACTTTATCTAATTCGGAAACTTCCCACTGTACTGTCAAATTCTCCTCCAAACCTGAAAGAAGAATCAATCGGGATCACTCGAAGA
Source organism: Agapanthus africanus (assembly GCA_030015575.1). Taxonomy (NCBI): domain Eukaryota; kingdom Viridiplantae; phylum Streptophyta; class Magnoliopsida; order Asparagales; family Amaryllidaceae; genus Agapanthus; species Agapanthus africanus. The sequence continues at coordinate 712,845,167 of CM057342.1, forward strand.
GTAAACCAACTCATCAGTGGGAATCGGGATCCAACTCTCATCGCATGATAACGTGACGGAATCCACTCGCGTTATCACACTCCAGAAGGTATGCGCATGCCTGGCAAGTTTCAGTTTCTTTAGAAACTCCCGATGTGATTTTTTACCCCATGTTCTTATGATCGTGACTAAGGGCCAACCCATCATAAGTCACATGTCAAGTTCTTCCCATCATTATCTTGTTAATTTGAACCCACCCGTACTCGCCCTTGACTAAGGGCCAACAAGGCTGTACGACTGTCCCAAACCAACGCATCTATCTATGCAACATATGAACACCCCAGTAGCTACCAATCACTATGTCCTAGCTAAGGGCCAGACCAACATAGCTTGAATACTACTGACCATTCATATGAAATGACGGAGGGCTACGGCTGGTTTTTGGCGAAAAACCTTTAACGTAATGAACATGATCTCGTTGAAGGAACCTGATAGCTTTTTATAAAAATATAGTGGCGAAAACCTTTGCTAAAGAGGTCACTCCCGGTGAAGGGATCTCGGCTCTTTCCTCGTGGAATGAGGTGCAGGATATTCCACTGAATACCGCGATGCAAAGCAACATGTAATCGACTATAGTGAAGTTATTACCCCGATGCAAACTTCTGCCCAAGGGGTCAGTCCCAGTGAAGGGATATCGGCCCTTGCCCCGTCTAATGAGGTGCAGGATATTCCAACCGAATACCACTGTGCAAAACAAAAGGAAACATCTTTGCAATAACACCTTTTAAATTGTTCCAACAACATCCAAACAGGTTTGTTTTACTTTGCATTGATCAGAATCAACGCAGTCCCATCAATAATCACACCAGAAAAGAACGAAAATAAAATGTACGTATATGCCATCCGCATTTGTCACTGGGTCCCGTCATCAACCGTTAGGTTACTTAACTAACGACAGAGCGGGGACTGAACTAGCGCGGGTGTAAAACATATACAACATCTAATAGTATATAAACCAATATACAATAATCGCTCAAGGCGTGATAATATGCAACATTACAGAAAAGTAATAAGCATCACAGAACAATACAGATAATCTGGGATCCCCGAGTTTCACAGAGCCGCTGCTGAAACTCGACGTTCCCCTGTCGTGTGGATAGCTTGTGCAATGAAACCTAGACCCCTACGGGTGCGGCAAGTTACCCGCCAAAACCTGAAGCGAGGCAGCCCCCTACAGCATAGTGAATGGACCACCCAGCACTTCACGAAATCCGGTAGCTTGAGCACCCCTCCTTGGGTCAACCTGTACCCCCTACGAGTGCGGCGAATAGTCTGCCAATTCTAGAGTGGTGCCCCTCTGCCTCTCAAAGCCATGAGATGCGAACCCGTTGCCCCCTAGAACCTGGCTATCCGTGCACTCCGTCGCGGGGCAAAACCTAGTACAGTAATGAAAAATAGTACAACAGGTACATCGACCGCAACCTGGTCGTGCCCCAAAAGAATATTATACAACAGGAAGTAACGGCAGTCCACATGTTGGACGCTCGCCCCGCAATATAAAATGTACAAATAAAACCAAACTGCACTATCATTGCACACTGCTATCCACAACGACAAATCCGCAACATCACAGCACAACACAGAACATCAACGCGAATGTCACGTTCGCAAACCCGTCTAAAAGAACTATAGCAATCAGACGCGGTTTATCGATCAAATGACATTCCCGGTCGGAGATATAATGTAAGCACTGTAAACTAACATGTTTAAATTTCGATCGACTAAATTTCCCGAAGTGGGCCCCACGCAAATCTGCTGTACAGTAAAAAATACTGGGCCTAAATGAACAGTTCCAGAAACCACAATTTCCCTAGTAGAATCCACAGAAGAAAGATGGTCCACTGATTCACCTAGACGGCCGCGGTTCCGCGGCCAAAGCATGGCTTTGACGGCGGTTCCGCGGCCGTACGGTCGGATCAGTGGGTCGAATTTCTTCTGTGTTCTTTAAAAAGCCTGCTTGACTTTCTGAGATGCCCAAAAAAAATTTTAGACCAGATTTAAATTCAACAGAAACTTTAGACTTGAAAATTGTAGTTTTTGAAAATCCGTTCGATCGATCTTTTAAACGTGTTAGCACAAGTTAGTAAAGCTTAATGGCGTGGCTCTGATACCATGTAAGTCTACGGTAGCGCCCCAGCCGTCTTTCAGACGCCAAAATGCGGAACAAAAACTTTTATAACTGGCGCTATCGCATACTATAACCCGGATCTGCCATTAACGCTAAACTAACAATCTACAAAGAGGGAAGAAAGGTTATACCGAACGATCCGAGTCCTTCGTTCTTTAACCATCATCCCACGCTCCGTTGTGGCTGCTCCGATCTCGTCGATCTCCGATCTCGTCGTCCAGGTGGCACCACATCATCGGATCTTTAAACGGGCTCCCGCCTCTGACTCGAGGCAACTTGGTCATCAAGTTTGCTAAAAGAGACGACCAAGATTGATGTAGAGAATGAGTGGAATACTTTGTCTCTCTTCGTCCAAAACCATGGACGAACGGTTAATGAAGCTGCCGTGGGAATCGGGTGATGGAATGAAATGAGCTGTGAAATTCCATACACCCCAAAATCTATCATAATCTTTTTGCCAGATAAAACATCAATTGTGAGAGAGTGAGTGAGGGGGAAGGGGCCGGCCACATATATAGAGGTGGGGGGGTGAGTGTAGGAGAGGGGGAGGTGACAATAAGAAAATATCTTAAGTGTGAACACAAAGTGTGAACATATAGTGTGAACACAAAGTGTGAACACAAAGAAAGCAACCAATAAAAACTCAACACCATTCTAACCTAGTCACCTCTTCTAGAAACTTCTAGAACCTTCCACACTCATCTCAAGAAAAGATAAATCCGTCTTTAACCGAATGTTAAAAGACGGCTGATAGAAAACTGGAAACTGGCAACTTCCAAAAGTGATCCCGAAACAAATTTCAGGATAACCTCGTAACTGTATAAATATACCCACATTTGTATTACGACCGAATACAAATGCAACTGAGACAAAGATATTATATCCAATCTGTATAATACATGGATCCGGCTTAAACCAAAGCCCACCAGTATTATTTGCCCGAAAAATAACACGTGCGTAAACGCACGTGCATTTTCCGAACCCTGCCATAAAACCATACGGCCTCTACAACGTTTCGCCCGAACTTGGGAAACTATCTGTGGGGGACTCTAATGACTCGTCAGTACCCTGGCAGTGGGTTTAACCACAAGCCGTCAGCGGCACTAGCTATGCGTAACGGCTGCCCATGGACTGACCTCAAGGGAGGCTGATGAGCGAACTCATCCAGAAACCCTACTGAGCCTAACAGTGACAATGTATATACATTCCGGTCCGTTCGTCTATGAGTATCGCATATCCGGCCTAAGGGGCTAGTAACGTCAGACCCCCAATAGCTGTATAAGTCGTGTCGGAGACAAGCCCTGAACACCCTGAGATACTACTGGAGTACCTACCAGTAAATCTCACCTGCCTTGGCCAAGGACTTGGTGTAATGGCTTTCCTAGACACAGCGCGACCTCCACCCCCAATACCGGGAGAGACGAATCCCCTGCCGATCCGCTCACGTACCTCCATGTGGCTCGGGACTGTACCCAAAAACTACCTGTTTGCACGACTCCTTTGAGCCGTGGTAGGGTAGAAATCAAAGCACAGTGGGAACTCACACGAGAAAAATGACGACCTCAGGTCGATGAACTAACCTGTACACATGTCACCAGGGAACTGCTATCTGACGATATGTATAATACCAACTAGCAGGTTCCCGGCGAGTCCTGTCCGGTGTACTCATAACCCAATGAGCACATGTATACATCTTAGGTGATCCAACTGACACCAGTGGCTTGTGAGACCGGCCACCGCCCCTCGTCGGGGTCTCTACTGTATACACTAGTCTACTCCGGAGTATCGATGCCCTGTCTCGAAACTCCCACGACTAGGGACCACTATAAAGGATATGCTTATAGACCACCCAACTCTCACGTATATGATCGCCCTCACACTGTTGGTAGTCAAGCAAGATCCTAAGGGCTCTATCAAAGTGTAATCGTGATCAGTCACCTGAACGTATAGACGACTGATAAAGACAAACCAGATAGCATACTATCATCTCGAGTAAGACTGTCCTACCGGTATAGGTCCTCCGCAATTATTGCAATTACATACCTGCGATCCAATAATTGACCTTGAGGGCACTATATCCAACAGTTTCCACATACCATCCTTGAGCTGGTGTTCTCTTGTGAATCATTCAATAGGTATAAACCCAACCCTACAGTTCTTAGTTCATTACTGTTTTTGTGTGATATCGATTTGAATCGTATTTTGATAGATTAGGCTCTGTTTATGAATCTGCTATAGTTTAGATAATCACTAAAGTAATCAAACAATTACATCATCTTATAAACTAGACTTAGAATAAGCCATAAGAAGATGAGCCCCTTTGCTCGGATTTTGGCCGGCGACAATAAAGACAAATCCGATCTCGCCGGTTTTCCTAGGGAATTGGGTGTTGGAAAATTTAGGGTAGCTATATATGTCTATATTAGGATGTTTGGTATTGTTTAAATAAGTTAATTATTCGGAAGGTTAAATATGTAATCTAATACCAGTTTTGGGGTTAAGATTGTTAGATATGACACGAATATATCGTACCAGGAGTTCTGTTTCTATATGTCATGACCAGGAAAGGGTTAGCTCAGATTAACATAAGTTCTGTAACTCACGATATCATCACATAGCATGTTTAGTTTGAAATAGTATTATAAACTTGGTTTTTGGTATTATCTAGTTCACTGTAATTGAATCTGGAACTAATAAGTATAATTACTAGAAAAACTAGCAAGATCAAAGGTATAATGAGAAAACTAGAAGACTACACTTAAAACCTGAGCCCCAAACTCCATACAAGATCCGGCGAGGTACCCTTGAAATCCTGCGACGCCGGCCCCCTGTGAGAATTTTGGTGTTGATTCTTCTTCTGTAGCTTTGAGTTGGCAATTTACAAGCCTCTGTATTCTTTGTGTTGTCTAAATATTTATACAGTAAAATATGGGAACGTTCTAGAAAAGGTTTTATCAAATTTCATATATTTACGATACGGAGTTTTTGTATTTTGATGTTGCAGCTGAACCGTTGACATTTATACGTTAAGGACAGAATTATGTTGTTGTTTTTGGGTTAAGTGTGCTGTAGGTTCTGACCTACGGGCGGTTAGCTTGTTGTTTTGGTTTTCGATATGATATTTACTTCTATGCGATTTAATACGAATATAGGTACGATTCGAGAATTCCGAGACGGAGTTTGCATTGTAGCAGCCTGGATTCAACGAGCTTATTGAGTTGGTGAGTAGATTTACATCTACTAGGGAAGTCGGGTGGATGGCGTATAGCACCCCCGCAACCTTATAAGTATTATTATGATATCTAATTAGTTTAGTATTTATACAAGATATTTATATAGTATCGCATCTAGTATGTCCTTCAACTTCATAAAGTTTCATGCATAGTTATAGATGAGATACAGTGATACGATATGGATATGGTTTGGTAGGTTTGTACGAGGGATCATGCCATACTTGTGATGATACAGATACAGTGATACGATATGGATATGGTTTGACGATTTGTACAAGGGATCACGCTAGACTTGAGATGATACATATACAGTGATATGATGAGAAACAATAAAAGGATTTATACGTATTAGAAATGATGAACTTTGTATGCTGAACAACGACCAATTTTTCCTTTGACTCGTAAAGTTAGGTTATATTCTGTTTTAGGATGTAATATTTGTGTGAGCTATATTCTTTTAAAAACTACGATTCGTTTGTCTTTTAAATAAATTACTAGGATGCGTGTCAGTTTCTAAAACGGATATCTATTTTAAATCTAGGGCAGCTTCCTTATTTCAAACTCAACGTTTCGATCATTTTTAAAGATAATGGTATGGCTCATAGCAAGTAATTACAATAGTTACGTTTAGGTTACTTTAATTGTTGCATTATATTATCCATATTATACGTTTCTGCGTTACACACACTTTGATGGAACACTGTACAGATACTAATGAGTACTATGCTGCACAAGCACGTGAATATATGTTACATTACACCTCATTGGTACTGCCATGTCACTGTAGAACCGTACTGTTATATATGTATTAAAATAAATAGGTTGTTACACCGTAGAACACTTGCACAAATACTAATGATTGCCATATTGCACGAGCACAGACGCGTATGCTACACTACACATCATTAGTAGTACCATGACACAGTAGAATTGAAATCTATAATTATGTGATATAATTACGTAGTCTTCTTTATTGCTGTTGTAAATTACGAATATTAGTACTATAGATGCTGTATTTGATTCTTATGGATTTTCTGGATATTTTACTCCTGATGATATATATCAGTGGTATGGGACACTGTTATATATGTATATATATATAATATATCATCAATACAATCTATGCAAGTTTCTTATTCCTCACTTGATATTTTATATGATGAGTAAACGTCCACCATGAGATTTGTGTTTTCTGATTTTGATATCCGGACCGAGTCGGTGGGTATACGGTTACGAATTTATAATTTTATCCAGACTGAGTCAATGGGGATACAGTTGGATACATGGTGGACCCGATCGGGGCCGAAGGGCAGGATAGCTGCATTATAGGCGGGGAGCCTAACGAGCATACTCGATTCTGGAGATAGAAATGAGTACGACAGATATTCAGGGGATACTGACCGGATGTAGAAATGAGCACGACACATATCCACAGGATATTGACCGGGGTTCGATTGGGCACGACGGATATCCAGGGGATACTGATCGTAGCCAGAATATCGGTTGGTGATCATCTGTTGAGATGGTGTCGACGGTATCTGCATTTACGTGTCGATGATGGAAACGAGAGATTTCGGATTTCGATGTCGATGCTGGACATCTATATATATATTGATATGATCATTATCATGAGATACACAGTTAGATATTATTAGTGGATTCAACCAGTACTGATACGGAGGACAGTACCTGCATATATTTGTACAGACATTCATATACAAAAAGGAATTCCAACAAGAAATATAGATTTATGATTTTGACTCATATGACATAGAGATATTATACTTGGGATTGCATGATAGTTAGTATTGCACATATGCATATAATATAGTATATTAGTACAGATTATGATAGGACTATACTTATGACCTAGGTATCGTCATGCATTTCGATTTCTACCTTTAGATGTACTTTTATTCACTGAGTTGGCAACTCATCCCCGTTGTGCCACAGTTTCTTGCAGGTTTTACAGCTTGTATTATCAGCGGCTTGGCATACATTCTTTTCAGAGATTGATTGGTAAGTGGGTTATTATTGTATCATACTCACTCTTGATTAGTCATATATTCTTGTATCCAGTGGAAACTCCATCAACTTAGAAGTGATATATTATGGACTTAGAAGCAAGACTTAGAACTTAAGAGTGATGATCTCGCGCTCTTTGGAGTCGATTTCTGATTTAGATTGTTGGTTGCTCCATCGTTTGGACGTGGAGACTAGCTTCCGTTTGGATGTTATCTTTATTGTTATGTTGTAATAGGTTTTTATAAAAATGCAAAGGATGTGATGCCAAGTTTCAAAACGTCATAAATTCTTTTCAACATACTTAGTTAAATTTAGATGTTATTTTAAATTGATTTTATCAGATTATTATTTAAACCTCACCTCCAATCTTTTCAAAAAGGGTTTAGATTCCGGGTTTCGGCTTACTTGTATTGCATCGACGTCTCTAGATATCACGTGATTTAAGTGCCAGTCACGTGTCACATTTGGGTCGTGGCAAAATTGGTATCAGAGCGTTTGGTTTAACCTTTGTTCGAGTCTAGGTTGACTATATGGAGTCTGGGCATACATTTTGTTACCTGGGCTTGACCTTATAGGACATAGACTTGACTTTGGGGGTCTTATACCCGAACTTTCGTTATATAAGATGACCTTTGTTGATAGAGTAGGTACTAAGTAGAGTGACGTACCGTACATGTGTTCCGCGGCATATTTACGATATGATACTCTGCCTAAGTTACTTTAGGATTTATATATTGAGATCTTCCTTCTATTCCTTCCGTTGATCTATCTTCGTCAGTGCATGATTGATTGTTTCGATCACTATGTTTATGAGGGCCGAGAGGGCTGCAGTTAGAGATACGGTCAAAGAAGACTTGTCTGGGACAAGGAATGACCAGGATGACATTCCGATGATATAGAGACACGTCGTTTATTGATATTAATCGAGTTCTAATATTGAAGCGAGTTTCTTCGGGATCCGCATCAGATGGTTGAATCATTGATGAAGATTGGCCGGACTTGAGGCATGATGTTTCCTCCTCTTCGAAGATCGTGGTGTCGTGTACTGATCAGATACCGGTACAAATCATTGCTGAGATTTTCGAGGTGTTACTCCCAGAATTCATGAAGTTAAAGGTTGCCGATGTTACCAGTATATATAGATCAGAAGGATTCATAGCCATTCAGGTGTGGAATAGTTAAGACTTTTAATCCGTAGTGACGTTCCGATGTGAGATAGGTAAAATTTGATTGCTTCTTTCGACAGATCTTGCTCAGACCAGATGCAAGTCGTTCAAGAAGGAGATCATGCAGTAAGTTTTCATCCGACAGGTTAGGACGAGCTTTCGAAGGTGAGATTAGCCAGATTTCTCTACAGAGTAGCAGAAGTAATGGATTTGTGTTGCCGAGTCTGTAAGACTCTGAGTTTGGTCATAACCAGGTATGACTTGCAAATTCGCGTGACTATGCAGATACACTCCTTAAGTGAATGACATAGGGAATTTATAGGACAGGAGATTGGTGCGAAGTTTCAGAGGACAATTATTCTACACAGTGGATATTGAAGATTTGATGACGCGTACGACTACACTTTCAGGAGGAAATAAAAAAAGGAATGACAATGCTTATTAAAGGGAAAATAGGGTAAGAAATGAGTGTTAGTTCCGAGTAGGCTGGATAAATGATTTTAGCAGGAGACTTGATGGATTCTCTTCCAGGAATTTATAATAAATAAGATTGGACTAGGATTAGTTATTAGCACACATGCTGAGGACAGAGATTTCGTTATCAACATGTTACGTTATACAAGACTGGACTACTGGTCAAGAAGGTGTGAAGGGATGTATCCGCAATAAGACGAATAGTGTCGTTGCTCCTCACCAGACGATCGCATCAAGAAGCCATGATATTAGAGATCTGCAAGAAGAACTAGAATTCAGAGACAGAGAATGTTCGAACGTGGTAGACGGCAAGTAGAAATTCTTGCTATGCCAATTCCGGTGGTATAAACACCTTCCGACATTGAAGAGAATATACTTCGATGTCCTTTGAGTTCAATTTACGTTTTTAAAATCTAAAACAGTCATTTTCAAACGTCGATAAAGGACAACTCGACGTCCGTGATTTTGATATAGGTATTTTGAGGATTTGAGGATAAATTTATGTTTTGTGCACACCTGTGCACTTGATAAGAATTCTATGTACAGTAATTTCCCTTTTATTTATGTTTTGTGCCCACCAGGTGCACTTGTTGAGATTTTCGTACGAGCTGACTGCACTCGATTAGAGTGTTATGTGCACCGTATGCACTACATCGATATTTTCGTGCACATCAGATGCATATAGTTAAAAGATTTTATATATATACCTTAGATATAATTGATTTTGATTTTTGTGCATCCCGATGCACTTGCGATATAATAGTGCACCCTGATGCACTTGGATTTGATTTTGGGCACCCCGATGCACTTAGTATTATTTTGTATACTTTTATTCCATGCATAGTGGATGCAGTGGCTATCGTTTCGTGCACGCCTGTTGCACTTAGCGCTGTTGTTTTCGTGCACACCGTGAAGTGTGGTTTGAGACTTACGTGCAAACCCATTAGGGTTGATTTTGTTTTCGTGATTTGCACTTGATAGGATATGTTATAGATTTGATTTATATAAAAGAATTTTTCGCATGGTCGGGTGCACTGATATTGCACTACGATCATGGCATTGATGGTGTGTACTTAAGATACACAACGGTTTTCGTGTTTGGCAAACTTTTTATCATAACTGGGGTAATCCTCATAGCAACCGCTAGAGTTACAGTTATGAGAGATTATATCTTTTGAGTTTCACGCACACTGTTGCGATATGATGCGCTTTAGCTCGTATGGGACTTTGGAGTCTTGTTATATCGAGCAAATTTCATGTTTTAAAGTTAGACCCCGGGAAGTTGTTTTGAAATAAGTTGATATGGTTAAGAGAATGTTTTAGGAAAGGGGTTTAATTTAAATTCGGGGACCGAATTTTCTTAAGGGGGGAATATTGTAACATTTTGAAAATTTTAGAAAATAAATAAATTTAATTAATTAAATAATAAAATGTTAATTTAAAAAGTTATTAAAACCAAATAGGACATTTTCATAAGTAGTATATGAAACAAATAAAAATTTAAATTTAGTTTATAACATTAGTAAATTTCAAGGGTTTTTGTGAATAATTTAGCTTCATTTTAAGAAAAAGGGTGTTTATATTATAACATAGATGATGAGGGGTTTTGGTGAAAAGATTAGGTAATTGTGAAAATATGAAATCGGTGAGGGTTTATGTGTAAAAGGGGTAGGAATTGGTTTAGATTAACTTGAACCTTGGTGTATCATATCATCATGAAGACACCATCTTCTTGCATGAAAATACCACCCCTCTCATGCTCACACCTCCTCCTTCCTCTCATGCCACCTCCACCTCTCCATCCACACCTCATGCTTTCTCTATAAACCTCCTTTCTTCATTTACACATAACACTTAGAATTACAGTAGCTATCCCAACTGAAAATAACTCATTCTTCAGCCCAAAACCAAAAATATTCTAAGTGTTCCTACCAAGAGAAAGATAGCAATGAATTCCTTCTTCAAGTGTGAAATTCTCCAAACATGTGATACTACAAACCATAGATGTCTCCACATACCATCCTTGAGCTGGTGTTCTCTTGTGAATCATTCAATAGGTATAAACTCAACCCTACAGTTCTTAGTTCATTACTGTTTTTGTGTGATATCGGTATGAATCGTATTTTGATAGATTAGGCTCTGTTTATGAATCTGCTATAGTTTAGATGATAACTAAAGTAATCAAACAATTACATCATCTTATAAACCAGACCTAGAATAAGCCATAAGAAGACGAACCCCTTTGCTCGGATTTTGGCCGGAGACAATAAGGACAAATCCGATCTCGCCGGTTTTCCTAGGGAATTGGGTGTTGGAAAATTTAGGGTAGCTCTATATGTCTATATTAGGATGTTTGGTATTGTTTAAATAAGTTAATTATTCAGTAGGTTAAATATGTAAGCTAATACCAGTTTTGGGGTTAAGATTCTTAGATACGACATGGATATATCGTACCAGGAGTTCTGTTTCTATATGTCATGACCAGGAAAGGGTTAGCTCAGATTAACATAAGTTCTGTAACTCACGATATCATCACATAGCATGTTTAGTTTGAAATAGTATTATAAACTGGGTTTTTGGTATTATCTGGTTCACTGTAATTGAATCTGGAACTAATAAGTATAATTACTAGAAAAACTAGCAAGATCAAAGATATAATGAGAAAACTAGAAGACTACACTTAAAACCTGAGCCCCAAACTCCATACAAGATCCGGCAAGGTACCCTTGAAATCCGACGACGCCGGCCCCCTGTGAGAATTTTGGTGTTGATTCTTCTTCTGTAGCTTTGAGTTGGCAATTTACAAGTCTCTGTATTGTTTGTGTTATCTAAATATTTATACAATAAAATCTGGGAACGTTTTAGAAATGGTTTTATCAAATTTCATATATTTACGATACGGAGTTTTCGTATTTTGATGTTGCAGCTGAACCGTTGACGTTTATACGTTAACGACATAATTATGTTGTTGTTTTTGGGTTAAGTGTGCTGTAGGTTCTGACCTACGGGCGGTTAGCTTGTTGTTTTGGTTTTCGATATGATATTTACTTCTATGCGATTTAATACGAATATAGGTACGATTCAAGAATTCCGAGATGGAGTTTGCATTGTAGCAGCCGGTATTCAGCGAGCTTATTGAGTTGGTGAGTAGATTTACATCTACTAGGGAAGTCGGGTGGATGGCGTATAGCACCTCTGCAACCTTATAAGTATTATTATGATATCTAATTAGTTTAGTATTTATATAAGATATTTATATAGTATCGCATCTAGTATGTCCTTCAACTTCATAAAGTTTCATGCATAGTTATAGATGAGATACAGTGATACGATATGGATATGGTTTGGTGGGTTTGTACGAGGGATCATGCCATACTTGTGATGATACAGATACAGTGATACGATATGGATATGGTTTGACGATTTGTACAAGGGATCACACTAGACTTGAGATGATACATATACAGTGATATGATGAGAAACAATAAAAGGATTTATACGTATTGGAAATGATGAACTTTGTATGCTGAACAACGACCAATTTTTCCTTTGACTCGTAAAGTTAGGTTATATTCTGTTTTAGGATGTAATATTTGTGTGAGCTATATTCTTTTAAAAACTACGATTCGTTTGTCTTTTAAATAAATTACTAGGATGCGTGTCAGTTTCTAAAACGGATATCTATTTTAAATCTAGGGCAGCTTCCTTATTTCAAACTCAACGTTTCGATCATTTTTAAAGATAATGGTATGGCTCATAGCAAGTAATTACAATAGTTACGTTTAGGTTACTTTAATTGTTGCATTATATTATCCATATTATACGTTTCTGCGTTACACACACTTTGATGGAACACTGTACAGATACTAATGAGTACTATGCTGCACAAGCACGTGAATATATGTTACATTACACCTCATTGGTACTGCCATGTCACTGTAGAACCGTACTGTTATATATGTATTAAAATAAATAGGTTGTTACACCGTAGAACACTTGCACAAATACTAATGATTGCCATGTTGCACGAGCACAGACGCGTATGCTACACTACACATCATTAGTAGTACCATGACACAGTGGAATTGAAATATATAATTATGTGATATAATTACGTAGTCTTCTTTATTCCTGTTGTAAATTACGAATATTAGTACTATAGATGCTGTATTTGATTCTTGTAGATTTTCTGGATATTTTACTCCTGATGATATATATCGGTGGTATGGGACACTATTATATATGTATATATATATAATATATATCATCAATACAATCTATGCAAGTTTCTTATTCCTCACTTGATATTTTATATGATGAGTAAACGTCCACCATGAGATTTGTGTTTTCTGATTTTGATATCCGGACCGAGTCGGTGGGTATACGGTTACGGATTTACAATTTTATCCAGACTGAGTCGATGGGGATACAGTTGGATACATGGTGGACCCGGTCGGGGCCGAAGGGCAGGATAGCCGCATTATAGGCGGGGAGACTAACGAGGATACTCGATTCTGGAGATAGAAATGAGCACGGCAGATATTCAGGAGATACTGACCGGATATAGAAATGAGCACGGCAGATATCCACGGGATACTGACCGGGGTTCGATTGGGCACAGCGGATATCCAGGGGATACTGATCGTAGCCAGAATATCGGTTGGCGATCATCTGTTGAGATGGTGTCGACGGTATCTGCCTTGACGTATCGATGATGGACACGAGAGATTTCGGATTTCGATGTCGATGCTGGACATCTATATATATATTGATATGATCATTATCATGAGATACATAGTTAGATATTATTAGTGGATTCAACCAGTACTGATACGAAGGACAGTACCTGCTTATATTTGTACAAACATTCATATACAAAAAGGAATTCCAACAAGAAATATAGATTTATGATTTTGACTCATATGACATGGAGATATTATACTTGGGATTGCATGATAGTTAGTATTGTACATATGCATATCATATAGTATATTGGTACAGATTATGATAGGACTATACTTATGACCTAGGTATCGTCACGCATTTCGATTTCTACCTTTAGATATGCTTTTATTCATTGAGTTGGCAACTCATCCCCGTTGTGCCACAGTTTCTTGCAGGTTTTACCGCTTGGATTATCAGCGGCTTGGCATACATTATTTTCGGGGATTGATTGGTATGTGGGTTATTATTGTATCATACTCACTCTTGATTAGTCATATATTCTTATATCTAGTGGAAACTCTATCAACTTAGAAGTGGTATATTATGGACTTAGAAGCAAGACTTAGAACTTAAGAGTGATGATGTCGCACTCTTTGGAGTCGATTTCTGATTTAGATTGTTGGTTGCTCCATCGTTTGGACGTGGAGACTAGCTTCCGTTTGGATGCTATCTTTATTGTTATGTTGTAATGGGTTTTTATAAAAATGCAAAGGAGGTGATGCCAAGTTTCAGAACGTCATACACGCTTTTCAACATACTTAGTTAAATTTACATGTTATTTTAAATTGATTTTATCGGATGATTATTTAAACCTCACCTCCAATCTTTTCAAAAATGGTTTAGATTCTGGGTTTCGACTTACTTGTATTGCGTCGACGTCTCTAGATGTCACGTGATTTAAGTGCCGGTCACGTGTCACATTTGGGTCGTGACAGCTGGAAAAGGAAACATGATTCGATATGGACACAGAAATCGAATCACAAGGATGTATAAAATCACGGAAGGAATTTCAAGCAATAAGTTCTAAGGTCACTTAGGCGGAGTACCGTGTCGTAAGTATGCCGCGGAACATACACACGCTACGTCACTCTGCTTAAGCTACCTACTCCATCATACCAAGGTCATGCTGCACTCCGAAAGGTAAAACCTAGCGCTCTGATACCAACTTTGTCACGACCCAAGTTAGGTACATGACCGGCACTTAGACTACGTAACGTCAACAGGCGTAACGCAATTTAAGTAAGCCAAAAACCCAGCAATCTAAAACATTACAAGAAAGAAAAGATAGAAACATTTTTCTCTTAAATCTCAAGCAAAACTTAAAGCTTAAGTTTGTTTTCATAAAAATTTCGGCAGCACCTCCTTTGTAAAAACTAGTCCCGAAATGGGTACAAACATAAGATATAAGTAAAGCATCCCCAAACGGGAGCAAATATCGTCCAAAGGCGGAAACAACCACCACGAATAGATATATGACACCGTAGCGAAGGAACAGCATAAAAGAGGTAATCAACATAAACAAAGGCCAGCTCACACGAGCACGACAACCAGAGTCACAAGAATATACAACATCGATCCTCACAACTCGCCTCTAGGTCAATACATGAAGGTGGTATATGGAGAGTACTAAATACAAAAGATATACAACAACATCATAGGATAACCGCAAATCCACCTAAAGCAAAAGGCTTCACAGCCAACCGTAGCGGTATCCGCTGAAATAGAGATAATAAGACGCCCTGCCGCGACTACTCTGAGGGTCAGACCTGCAAAACACTGTGGCACAACGGGGGTGAGTTGCCAACTCATGAATAGTAAATAACATCATACTGTAATCGCAAGTATGCACGAACAGCGATAAATCTATCACATGCAATCTGATAGCATAAGTATGGCAATATGGATATGCAACAATCATGATCAAGGTACACCACCAGGGTACTACATCTACATGAATCAAATGCATATCAAATAAATCCTGTGTGTGGGATAAATAATAAACCTCACGCACAAATCATCAGCATGGAAAAAACCTGGTGTCCATCAATGACACCCCAAATCCCAAAATCCTCGGGCGCCGTCACTAGGACCGGTCCTCATATCCGTACATCTCATGGAACCTGAATGTCCAACATCGAAACTCAAAACATCATGAAATACTCGTGTCCAGCATCGACACGTAAATCCACATATCATGGGCTCCGTCTGCCTGGATCGGCCAGCTGGCTCCGGCGGAACGGTCGGTCCATGTCCATCTCATAACTCCAGTCGGTATTGTCCAGATCACCACCGAGAGTAGATATAAATCCTCTAAGGGTGTTCGAATGTCCAAATACTATCACCGGCAGGTAGTAGCCCTCCTGCCAGGCTCATCGGCAAATCCATCGACATACCTTTCTTGCCCCGGGATACCATACTGAGTCCACCACGAACCCGCAACACGGCCCCATCCACTCCTCGCATCGGGTTTCTAACATAAGTCTCAGAACCGAGAAACTCATGGTGGACACACTGAAATATCATATCAAGAGAAACCGAGTTTTTAAAACAAAACACATTTCTTGAAATATCCCCGTGGTTCTCAAATCCAGAAAATCACATGAAATGCATATCTCAATGCGTAAATCCATGTAATATGATGTATGCAACATAGAACAGTAATATGAGCATATCAAGGGAAAATACGCTATTTAAATGCATCAAGTTATTAAATATATCACGCGGTTCCTAATTATCCAAAATCCAACGCAACATCATATAAAGGTGAACATGTAGCTATAGCAAGGTATATGTGTAAGCATGTAGGTGTGCATGTATGCTATATTTCATATGCGCAATCGCACAAGAATCAATGCCTCGATATCACTAATCAATACAATATCACATATGTATATGTGTTGTGCGTATCATGGCAATTACCGACAGTGTGTGTAGCATACAATTAGTGCTCGTGCAACATGAACTGTCAATAATAGTGTAGTGTCCAAAGGTTACAAGTCCAGGCACAACAAGTAATAATATGCAATGAAGTTCATGCATCATCTCTCTATATATATAAACATGCGGCTAATATCATATCATATCTAGCCCTGACGCTTAACGTCATACGGGCGATTTTCCCGTAGATGTTAAATCTACTCACCGACAATCTCGAGCTAGGTAAATCTAGTCACCTGCTTCTCTTTCTTCCCAGCTTTCGAAGTCCCCGCCTGCGACCCTATTAACACAAAACATAACAAGTGCAAAATCTCAGAAATCGACCAATATCACGTACAAACTACGCTTTACCGACGCACCAATTCCAATCCAACTCTCAAGTGTCCGTCTAGTGGCTAACGTGTGTAGCGATATCCCAAAACCAACCCAGGTGCAACAGCTACACAAGATCACGAACCGTGCCGGAGAACGTAACACGCGTAGTTCAAAACACTAGATTAAAGCAAAGTGATCCCAGATTTTGATACACAGATAATTTGTGAAAGTTGCAAGTTCTACGAGACCACATACAACCCCAGAGACCCCACGACCAAAACTCAAGACCCTGTCCCCATTTTGGCCGCAATTTGCTGCCAGAAGCAATAAAATTGTGGCCATAAAGGAAGGGAATGGCCTCAGGTTTTTATGGTGGGTTCTATACCTTAAAACTAGGTCTCTGTGATGGCAACTTCTAAAACAACAACCTGGTTCTACAGCAGATTCACTCGAGACACAACACTTTACCAAAAATACGATATATCCATAAAACTCTACCTTTAGTGTTCTAAACCACAACTACAAGGCAACACAACAATATAAACACCTAATTATCAGTTAGATGTCATTACCTAGCCACTCTTGCTCAAAAATCCAATCTTTCCAAGCTCCAAGTCAACTTAGTGGCTAAATCAAGACTTGAGAAGGGTTTTCATGGTGTTTAATGAAGTTTTGCAAGGTTTAGGTGAAGAGATAGTGAGGGTTTCAGTTTGAGAGTTGAGGAGATGAAGAAATAATTGAGAAGAGATAATAATGAGAGAGTGAGGGAAGATAATGATGAGAGGGTGAGTGTAGGGTGAGTATTAGCCTTACACTTACTCTCTCCCTCTCCTCATCAATGCTTGCATTAATGCCCTCCATGACTCACCTAGCCACCTCTCATCAATCCAAAACAAGAAGATATCTCTCACACAAAATATCTAAGGGCAAGGTTAAATCAAGGCATGGATTAGCTTAAGGTGTCATGGCTACTTAACAAGATTAACACTAACTAACTCCCACATTAACATGCACAAGTGTGTGCAATCCATAAGAAATAATACTAAAATATTAATTAATTGTTATAAAATGTGAGGAACCCAATTTGGTAACTTTCCTTAAAAACCCGCATTAACGCTTAATTAACACTAATCGCACTCTAAGGTGTTACATTGATGGACTTAAGCATAGCTTTGAAAGTCTTAACATTTCCATTTACACCAAGAATTTTCTCAAGATCCATTTCCTCCCGATGGGTTTTACCCCTTTAGGTGCAACATTCAAAGTCTGGTATATATGGATTCCATCTTTGATCGCATATCATCCATCCATTTCACAGAGTCCCCACTCGTGATGGACTGCCTAAACCTAATTGGGCCATCATCTACCATGATGCAATCTTCGCTCCCACTGTCACCGAGAAGACCGTAGTATCTCTCAAGTGGATGAGGAACCTACCAGATTCGCGGAGAGGCTGAGGTTCGTTGGAGACTAATGAATCTTTTGGTTTGACCAAATCATCAGCTGTTAGTTTGTCTAGCTGGAACTCCTTCCAGTTCTACCTCATGACCAAAAATTTCTTCATAAGAAATTTTTTTTCTGAAAAGGTGGCATGCTGAGAAACAAAACACCTTTTTCTCCTCAGAGTGGTAGAAGATATTCCCTTGAGAATGTTCGGGATATCCTAACAAACTTGTACAGAACTGACCTTGCCTCGAGCTTGTCCGGATTTTGTTTTTCAACATAGGCCGGACAACCCCATATCTTAACTCGTTTAAGATATGGTCTCTTCTCATTCCATATCTCATATGTAGTGGTAGACCCTGATTTGGATGGAACCCCATTCAATAGGTATGCAGCTTCTCAAGTGCATAACACCAAAAGGAAACAGATAACTCAGCAGTACTCATC
Organism: Agapanthus africanus; assembly: GCA_030015575.1. NCBI lineage: Eukaryota > Viridiplantae > Streptophyta > Magnoliopsida > Asparagales > Amaryllidaceae > Agapanthus > Agapanthus africanus. The sequence goes on from CM057342.1 coordinate 712,864,099, forward strand.
ATAGAGCGCGCCATATCTCATAGGGTGCGATACCTCCGCCCCGATACACCGTTGTACTGTGGTGTTCACGAAAGAGTAAGCTGAGAGATAATCACATTCTCCTTTTGGAAACTCCAGGAACTCCATGCGCAAGTATTCTCCTCCTCGATCACATCGAAGGACTTTAATACTTTTACCCTTCTGGTTCTCAACTTCAAGCTTATATTCCATGAATTTCTCAAAAGTTTCAGACTTTTGTTTCAACAGAAACATATGTCCGAATCCTGAGGGAAGATCGGTGAATATAATGAAGTACGAAGAACCAACCTTGGCATTTGTAGACATAGGACCGTATACATTATCATGTATGCGTCCTAAGAGTTTACTAACTCTTTCTCTGTTTTCAGTAAACGGAGTATTGGTCATTCTACCTTTGAGACAAGACTGAAGTATCATAAGATGAAAATTCGAACAGATTCTCATATTCATCCTTATGTAACTTAGCTAGTCATGTCGCATTGATATGACCTAGTCTATAATGCCACAAGAAGGATTCATTCATTTCTGAACTACTCCTCTTGTGTGTGTTCTACTTACTTTGAACTGTGGTTTGATTTAAAACTTATATGCCATTACATAACGTGCCTGATCCAATCAACTCTTGATTCAGGAAAATGTTCACAACATTATCCTTCAATACAGAATTACATCCTTCTTTAACTCATTAAAGAAACTGATGTAATGTTGTATATCAGGTTCGGTATGTAATAACATTCGTTCAGAATCAATGTATTTAATACAAGGTGATATCTGCCAACTGACTTGGCTGCAAGAATTGCACCATTCTCTAACACTTAGAGACATATCAACCATTCTTAGTTCTCTACCTTTCTGTAGCCCATGTAACATATTACATATACGGGATCCTGATCCGGTATCACATACCTAGGACGTAGAGGATACTGACAAACAGTTCTTGGTAATGAACACACCCGAAGAATATCATCAACATGCTTGATCTTCAATTGGGTGGCATGGGAATCCGGATATTCCCCTATTTCATGCTCGGACTTATAATAATTATAAGATTGAGCGGAACCAACGTTCCCTAGCTCAGTATAATAAGCAGGTTCGGTCAATACATCCATTTTATTATCTTCATTAAGGTGTGACGTGGTCGCTACCAGGAGAGAGAGAGAATAAAACACTCTGCATGCGCTCTTGCAAGATTAGATTGGTTATTATTTTATCTAATCAGGATGGCTCCCACTGTTTTAGTCAAATCTACCTTCAAACCCTAAAAGGTAAGACTAGCCGGGATTAATTACACCCTACACGTTCGCCAATCTTTCAGCCAGGCCGGTTTCGATACTTTGAGGGAGGTTCCCCGTGCTTTTGCACGGACCTAATTAAAATAAACCCGTTTTCCCAGGGGCGTAACCCTGTTTTTCCAGGGGCGTAACCCCTTTAACACCTATCTAGACACCTACTTGATTGGCTAATTGTGGTGTGTAAAACTCTCCCAGGAGTAACTCTTACCCGCAGTGGGTACCGGGATCCAACTATCTCATAGAAGGTATGCAATCTCATTGCAAATTTCAACACTTGAAATTCCCGATAATATTTTACCGCTAGCGTCCTATGACCTTGACGGAGGTCAACAAACCATAGGCTGCTAGTCAAGTTCTACCCATACATTTCATGATTGAATTAAACCCACTCGCACGACCCTTGACGGAGGTCAACAAGGCCACACGACTACTCTAATCCAATCGCATCGTATGCAGCAGATAAGCACTAGTCAGCTACCGCACACTACGCCTTGACGGAGGTCAACAAACATAGCATGAATACTAAGTAGTACTTATCTAAAATGACAGAGGGCTACGACAGGTTTTTAAGAAAACCCTTTGCGTAATGAACTTGATATCATTGTAGAATCGAGTGATTTTGAAAAGAAGTGTTTTTGAGGCTTTTACTAGTTTTGCTAAAGAGGTCACTCCCGGTGAAGGGATCTCGGCTCTTTCCTTATCGAATAAGGTGCGGGATATTTCACAAATAGCACTATGCAAAGCAAAAACTATAGAAGCAATCAAAAGACAAACTGAGTGGGTTGTAGCATCTGCCAGTTTCGCTAAAGAGGTCACTCCCGGTGAAGGGATCTCGGCTCTTTCCTTATCGAATAAGGTGCTGGATATTCTACAAGGAATACCGCTATGCAAAGCAAGAACTAGAGCTACCAGTTTTTAAACAAGTTTCTACAACATCTTTAGGTTTTTTTTTCTTTCATTAATCTCATTAATGAAGTCCCATCTGTTATGCTTCCTAAGCATCACATAAGAAACGAAAGCAACAACATTTATTATATCTCATATATATAATATAGGCATTCGTCACAGAACATATCAAGTGATCACATCACAGAATATCAGCAGCAGAAGAATCACATATGAAATATTGGATATGCTAGGAATTCCATGTTTTATTTAAGCCAGTATAAAACATGGATTCCACGGTCGCGATGAATAGCCAAACCCACATCCCTAGACCCCTATGAGAGCGGCAAGCAACCCTACCAATTCTAGAGTTAGGAGACCCTGTCTCGACTCCTTGAGATGGTCTCCCACTGGACCCTAGAACCCGGTTACTTGTGCTCCCCGCCTTGGGTCTATCCTAATACGGAAAAGTAAATAATATACATCAATGGTGATATCATTCCCAGACAGCGAACAAAGAGAAGAGCGACAATGCAAGTCCTCAATCCGGAAGTGCCCCAATAAAAGAATATTACATACAAGCTTTTACATGAATTAAAATGAAAAACTCTCATCTCATATAAAAAAAAACCCGGCTATTCAGAACACGACGATCTAATATAACATATCACAGCAACACATAACATCACATGTCATCAACGTAAGTAAATATGCGTATCCCAGTTGTCGTTGACATATAGCACAGAAACCGGCGATACACCACATATTACACTTACGGTCGCAGAAAAAAAATGAAAAACTAGAACAGTTGGAATCCACAACCACCTTAGACATCATAAACCCAACGCATCACATACATTGGATTTCATGCCCAACCAAATGAATTCCTTAGACATCGCATGCCTAACAATTATAAACCCCGCATTTTAGTCTCGATATTGAAAACACTTTCCAATAACCTGTCGGGTAATTCAACAAGATTCCCGATAACCTGATTGAATGCTCGTCGGAAACTTTATTAGACGGTCGCACCCCCCGATGCCGTCGACGAAGTGCACTAAGGCGGAACACCGCTGCAGCGAGCACCCCAACGGATGCTTTTGGCGACGGGGTTCTCCTATAGTCACTTGGTCGAGGCTATGGGGCATGGCTATCTAGTAAGTTTACTCGGCGAGTATTCGCGTACACTACGTAATTGCGACGGACTTTTGATCAACATCAAAATCCTGTGGCAACCGATCAACTGAGACTAAACTGCTAGATTTATAAAATTCAAACTAGTTATCTCATAACTAATTATGTGGATTCCAAATATTATATCACAATCACAGACAGCTAGACGAAGTTAAACTTTTCGATCGAATAAGCAAGGACCAAAAATTTCCCAATATGCTCAACACTTGAGCGGAGTTTAAAAAAGCACCCAGAACATGCCGCATAACCTATGAACCAGCCATAGAAGGGTCAACCAATGCCTCACCTGTGGCACCGTTGAACTACCACAAACCCTAGGGTTTGATGGAAGTTCTTAAGGTCACAGAATCGAGTTAGGGTTTCGTTCTTCTTGAGGGTCCACAGAATAATTTGCACGATTTTCTGAATATTTTAAACTCGGAAAAAATCCAACTCTTGAAAAATTTCCAGCGGGGGAAAAATTGAGTTATTGATATCCGTTCGAACTTTTTAATATCGTCTAAATAACCCGAACACATGTTAGAATTACGAATACGAAACACTCCGAATTGCTTTTATAGAAAGTTAACATCATATGAAAATTTAGCAAAAACAAACAACACCTGAAACCCTAAAACCCGGAGACTGGAACACCCTGAAAATTTCAAGCCAAAACCCCTACTTGGTCGAGGAGCTCGGATTTTACACAGATGTGGCCGGCCACTTTTGGGTAGAATTGCCTCAAATTTTCACAATGTTCATGTTATATCTCATACAACATTCTGCAGTTGTTTAAAAATTTTTTTGAAGACCTTTTAAATTCGACAGAAACTAAGTTATCGTATCGGGTGTTTCGGAGTAGTTTCGGTTTCGTAATCCTAGCAAACATCGTCTAATTTCTAGCATGGCTCTGATACCACTGTAGTGTTGTCTAGCGTGGCAGCAAGTTTTCGGGAGGTGTCATCCATGCCAATTTCAAAAATTTGCCGTTCTAGCTAACCCTAACCCTAGAATCGTAACTAGAAAATCCGACGAAACGAATGCAAACAACTTTGCAACTAAAGTGAACAAGGAATACAACCTTTGTAGACCGGCCCTTCACTTCAATAGCTCCGTGTAGTAGTCCCTTCGCTGCGATCACGAACTCTCGGACTCTCGAGAGGCTCCCATGAAGAAATGAACAAGCTTGTATCAAAGTCTTCGAGGCCTAAGATGATCTACGTCGAGGAGACACTAATCCAAGCTACCCCTTCACTAATTATGGAATTAGTGAAGCAAACACCCTATACTAAATGGCTAGTAGTCGAGGATGATGAATTAGGAATTTTGCTCATTTTTGATTTATTTTTCTCACACTAATTCTTCACTTAGAAAAAACCTAGTGAGCTTTTTCCTTGAAGAAGAAGAAGAAAAATGAACTCATTAGAGAGAGAATGGCAATCATGGGTGAGTTAGTGTCATATACTAACCCTTGTAGAGACTAAACTAAGGCTAATGATAATATGTTAGGTTAACAAATATCTAAGTAAAAACAAATTAGTGGACTTGGTCAATGTTTCCAAAAGCTTCTCCAAGCTTCAACTATTTGTCCAATTTCCACATAATTTGTAGTTTACTTTGATAAATATAAAACCTAGGATTATCTTTAGCATGGTATAAGTCTCATACACCCAAGTTGTATGTGGCATCAAGCATGACACAAACCTTGTACACTAATATATATCACATATATACAATGTGCACAAATCTAGTGAGAAAAGAAATCTTAAGTGAGCTAATACTAGTCAATGTAAATTAATATATCAAATATATAATAATACATTAGATTATCAAATCAACTCTTGATTTAATAATCCGGCTATATCACATATAACCGACTAATATCATATGTAACAACTTATCGAATCAACACTTGATCCGATAACCCGGCTATATCACATATAACCGTCCTTTGTCACAAATCGCGAGAATAGAATACGGTATCTCATATCGTATTTATCTCGGTCCCGCACATATCACATATGTGCTCCTACTCCGTTTCGCTTGAGCCAGGAAACCTCTGTGTAGGACTCTAAAGACCCGTCAATACGCCGGCAGCAGGTGATGATCATATCAAACACCCATAAGCCGCAAGCGGTCTGCTAAACGTAACGGCCACCTGGGTATTGAGCGATCAGAAGATCAACAAGCAAGCCTGCTCATCCTCCTACGAATCCAATCAGTAACACTACCGTACAGTCCGGTCTCTTCGTCTGATATGTCGCATATCACAGCCTGGGGGTGGTATAACGTCAGACGCCAATAGCCTGATAAGTTATGCCGATGCAAGGTCCATAACGGTTCGAGAAACTACCGATAACACTTACCAGTAAATCTCAGCAACCCTGGCCAGGGATTTCCTGTTATGGCCAATCGAGTATAGTACAACATCAACTCCCAATACCGGGAGAGACGAAACCCCTCCTATCACTCATTGCCTCCATGTGACTCGGGACTATACCCAAAAACCATATTTTTGCATGATCTCTTGACCGTGGTATGGTGGAAATCAAAGCAAAGTGGGAATCACACAAGTCTCTATGACGATCTCGGGTCTACAAACTAACCTATACCAGTGTCACCAGAGAACTACTATCCGACGATAGGTATAATACCATCTAGGAGTTCTCGGCGAGTCCGTCTAGTATACCCAGTCTCCACTGAGCACCCGTATACCATCTCTGATGTCAAACACCGATGGATATGGGATCATCCATCGCCCATCACATGGGTTGAGAAGCGTATACGCTAGTCTACTCTGGAGTATCGATGCCCTGTCTTGATACTCCCATGACTAGGAACAATTATAAGGTGTACTTGTAGACTACCCTTGGCCCCACTAGTATGATCTCCATCATATTCCTGGTAGTCAAGTACACATCCTAAAGGCTTTATCAACATGTGAGAGCAAGACAACATCACGTATGCTAGTCAACATGTTAAGACAAAGAGCAACCAGATAGCATACTATCATATCGAGCAAGAAAGTCCTCTCTATATATGTCCAAGCATCCACTACAATATACATCATATGTACAGTAATGGCCTCTAGGGCATGCATATAACTAATAGCACGAATACTAAGTACTTTACTTCCTAAAATGACGGAGGGTTGCGAATGGTTTTTAAGAAAACCCTTAACGCTTTGAACTTGATGTCGTTGTAGAATTAAAATGGTTTTTAAAAGGAGTGGCTCAAGCTCCGCATTTTGAAAACTTGTTTTTTCATAAAAAGCCAAGTAGGTTTCAAATCCGATTCTAGAATATCTTTTAGGTTTCTTTTTCTTTACATTAATCTCATTAATGTAGTCCCATCATTTAAGTCCTTAAGCCATCACAGAAAAGAAACAAAAATAGAACGTACGCTTATGCCATCAGCATTCGCCACAGTGTCCCGTTATGCACCGTTAGGTTACTTAACTAATGGCATAGCGGGGCGGGATTAGCGCGCATGCAAAACATTAGGCAACGTTTATTATATATCATATATATAATACACCATTCGTCTCAGCATATAAAGTGATCACATCACAGAATATCAACAGCAGAAGCACATATATAAAAATATAGGATATACTAGGAGGTCCATATTTTGTATTTAACCAACAATAGACAATACGGATTCCACGGTTGCGATGAATAGCCAAGCCCACACCCCTAGACCCCTACGAGAGCGGCAAGTGACCCTACCAATTCTAGAGTTAGGAGAGCCGGTCTTGACTTCTCGAGATGGCCTCCCACTGGACTCTAGAACCCGATCACTTGTGCTCCCCACCTTGGTTCTATCCTAATGCGGAAAAGTAAATAATATATAACAATGGTGACATCATCCTCAAACCGGAAGTGCCCCAATAAAAGAATATTATATACAATGAATTTTACATGAATGAAAAGAAAAACTCTCATCTCACGTAAAACCTCCGGCCCTTCAATCACGACGATCCTATACATCATATCTCAGTAGCACATAACATCACATGTCATCAACATAAGTAAGTATGCGTACCCCAATTGTCGTTGACGTATAGCAACGAAGCTGGCGATACGCCATATACTACACTTACGGTCGCAGAAAAGAAAGCGAAAAACTATAACAATTAGAATCATCACTGCCTTTAGACATCATAAACCCGGAATATCACATATTCTGGATTTCATGCCTAACGATGCAAATCTTACATTTGGGTTTTATCTATGAAAACACCTTTTCAAAGGAAGTCGGACAATTCAACAAAATTCTCGATTCCACCCGAGACCGAAATGTTAAATTTACACGCAACTAATTACTTTTCACAAAACTAATTAGTGTAGATTCCAATTATTGTATCACATTCACAAATATCTAGACGATATTAAATGTTTCGATCGAATCAACAAACACCCAAATTTCCCATAGAGCTCAACACTTGAGCAAAGTTAAAATACCCAAAACATGCCACAGTACCTATAGACCAACCGTAGAAGGGTCAACCCTTGCCTCACCTATGGCGCCGCCGAACTACGGCAAACCCTAGGGTTTGGCCGCGGTTCCGTGGTCATAGAATTGAGTTAGGGTTTCGTTCTTCTAGAGTGTCCATAGAATTACCTGCATAATTTTTCGAATATTTTTAACTTGGAAAATTTCTAGAGGGTGTCATGAGGTAGTGTTTGATGTTCATTCGAACTATTAAACGTCGTCTAGGTTACCTGAAACGATATTAAAATTATGACTATGAAACACTCCGAATAGCTTTTACAGAAAGAAAACATCACATGCAATCGTAGTAAAAACAAACAATACCTGAAACACCAAACCCTAGAGACCAGAGCACCAAAAAAAAAACGAGGCGAATTGGACATGGAAAAACTGGCCAGGCCGGATATTATGGCATTTCGCCGGGTCAAATCTGGTGGAATGGCCTCATTTTTGTTTGGTGTTGATATTACATCATATGTAACATTGTGCATATGCTTAAAAAAAATTTAGAGGCTCTAAAAAATTCGACAGAGACTGGGGTTTAGTTTCGAGGTTTCGGAGTTGTTTCGGTTTTGTAATTTATCAAATATCGTCAAAGTTTCTAGCTTGGCTTTGATACCACTGTAGGGATTCCATAGCACCATGCCTAGGGTTTGTCTTGCATCAAACATGCCACAATAAAAATTTTAGGAGTGCTAAGCAAAACCAACCATGAATCGAACTAGAAATTTAGGGTAACATGGCAAGTATCACATACAAATAATAGTCTGACACTAAGATGAGAGTAATACAACCTTTGTAGACCTCCTCTTTATGACTTATTGGATCAACTTGGTGTTTGAACTGGTTCGCTTGAGTCTCTCGAAGTCCACGACGATCCACCACGGAGTCCCTTTGCACAACCTCCAAGCTTCACTTGATCAAGATGGAAGTGAAGCAAACAATCTACACTAGTGGGCTAAACTAACATAGATTGGTGATGTGGGTTGTGTTCTCACTTAAAAACCTTGTCCTTTTCTTTTCTTCACTCACTTTCTAAAACCTAGAGAGCTTGAAAGAGGAAGAAGAAGGAGGAGATGGATAAGCTTAACTCTTGTGTTAAAATGAGAATAATGATAATTATCAAGAGAGAGAGAGGGTCATCTCACTTACAACCATGGTTACAAAATATCTAGATATTTTGATATTGAGTTAACTAAAACCATGGTTTTGACTTTGGTCAACAAAGGAAGAGTGTAGAAACTCAACCATGATTTTATTCCCATTTTCTTTTTCTCAATAATCAAAATATATAAATATTTCTCCATGTGAGTCTTGCATTGCCATATCCAATGTATCATTAACCATGACACATGTATGCCTGCATGTGTGCATTCATATCAATATATACATACATGCACTCATGCATACAACATAAAGAAATAGGTTTTAATAAATGAGCTAATGGTAATTAATATTAAATCAACACTTGATTTAATAATCCGGTCATATCACATACGACCCGACCAATAGTAAACGCTAGATTAAAATGCGGTATCATATACTCACATTTAATCAAGCCCCCGCGCATATCCACATATGCACCCCACATCGTTTCTCCTGAGCCAGGAAACCCCTTTGTGGGGCTCTAAGACTCGTCAATACGCTAGCAGTAGGCAGTGATCGTATCACATATCCACAAACCGTCAACGGCACTAGCTGTACGTAACGGCTCCCAGGTATTGAGCGATCAGAAGAAAAACAAGCGAACCTGTCAAAACTCCCGTCAAGCCAACTAGCAACACTTACCATACAGTCCGGTCTCTTCGTCAGATATGCTGCATATCGAGTCTAGGGATGGTATTGTCGACCCTAATAACTCAGTAAGTCATGCCGGTATAAGGCCTATAACAGACCGAGAAACTACTGATAACACTTATCAGTAAATCTCATCAGCCCTGGTCAGGGACTTCCTGTTATAGCCAATCGAGCATATCACAATATCAACTCCCAATACCGGGAGAGAAGAATCCCCTCCTATCACTCATTGCCTCCATGTGCCTCGGGACTGTACCCAAAATCCACCTGTTTGCACGACTCAGTAGAGCCGTGGTAGGGTGGAGATCAAAGTACAGTGGGAGCACACACAAGACCCTATGACGATCTCGGGTCTACAGACTAACCTGTACCAGTGTCACCTGAGAACTGCTATCCGACGATAGGTATAATACCACATAGGAGTTCTCGGCGAGTCCGTTCAGTGTACCCAGTCTCCACTGAGCACCCGTATACAATCTTTGTTGTCACCACACCAATGGATATGGGATCATCCATCGTCCATCATATGGGTCAAGAAACGTATACGCTAGTCTACTCTGGAATATCGATGCCCCGTCTCGATACACCCACGACTAGGAACATTTTAAGGATATGCTTATAAACTACACATGTCCCACTAGTATGATCTGCATCATAATCCCAGTAGTCAAGAAAATATCCTAAGGGCTTTATCAAAATATACCAAATGAGTAATATGCATGATCAAATGAACATGTCAAGATAAAGAATAACCAGATAGCATACTATCATGTCGAGCAAGAATGTCATCTGAATATCTATATACACATACCGATACATCCAGTATCAAATAATGGCCTCTAGGGCATCCATATATCCAGCATTCTTTATGACATGGTTCGTTAGGTTTGTGGTACTAGGGTTTTAGTCCGGTGTACCGTCGCGTTGACTAATGTATTCCTTACTATGCAGTCTTTAAGCCGATGTTCGAGTAGCCCCGCAACTGGCGTCTCTCTGATCCTTTCGGGGGCTGGATAAGACGTCTTCAAGTAATCTCCTTAGGTCATATTACCGTCGGAAGAGCAAGCGTTAGGAATTTGCCATGAAGCTTTTTACTTGAGGTTAGGCTCAATTTGGAGCCCCGATGAGTCATAACCGCACCTTTCTGAGGTGGGATGATCTCCAATGTTTTTTTAGGCTTTATATGAGTTGCCGTCAAGACCCGAAACTAGGAATATATCGTCACTTCATTTTTTGCTTTGACGATGTCGCGCCGATTCTTTGCTGTAATAGGGTAGACATCTATAGGACCTCTATGCTGTATGTATTGCAATTGAAGTCCAGAGCTAGGAATATGCCATTGCTCCAATTTCATTTGATAGTTGCATCCGCACCTTGCTGAAATGAGGGGGAACGCCGGGATAGTCTTTAGGTTTTATATGTACCGTCAAGACTTGGAGCTAGGATTTTGCCATTGCTCCATTTTTTTTGGTTTGACCCTTGGGTCTTTCTTTTTTGATGATGACGTAGCATCTTCATCCTACTGGAATGAGAAGGAACGTCGGGATAGTCTCTAGATTGTATATGTACCGTCAAGACTCGGTTCTCTTTTTGATGAAGCGTGGTGGGAAAATATGGTTCCCTTTCTTTTGTTTGTGCCCATGGATCATATACAAGAGTCAATATGGACTTACTTACAGGGCAAAAATGTTTCATTTTCATTTTTTTATAATTTCTTTCCGCGATGCTCTATCTTTTCAGCTTTTTTGTCGCGAAAGTCGCTATTGCCCAATCATTTCGGCTATATTTTTTTTACTCGCTGCTTTATTGCTAGTTGCCCAAACATTTTGGCTGTTTATGCATATTTCTTGCTCGCTGATTTTTATCGTGAGTTGGGGACTTTGTTCTGATACCCATTGCGGCATCAACATCACTACAACTGGAATATTTTCAGGTGCGAATTATCATTTGTCGTAAGAGGACTTGGAGTTTGACACATGTTTAGGCATCAACATCGCTCCAACTGGAACGTTGCCAGGAGCGAATCATCATTTGCCTTTATCGATTTGAACAAAGATGGCTTAGTGGACAGGGTTAGGATCCTGTCGATTAAGACTTTTGACTTTATGAGCCATAAGGGTCTCATAAAGGCATTTCTCCCTACGAGTTGTGAGGATCTCGTAGGTGTGTTTTCTCATTAAGAATCGTGGGGATTCCTAAATGATACTTTCCCCTGTAGTTCGTAAGGTTCTTCTAAGAGTATTTTCTCCTTATAAGTTGAGAGGACTTACAAGTGTCGTTCAACATATGGGGACATTTCTCGTCATTGGTGGAACTTGGTGGGGATATATTTATTTATGCCTGTGGATTGTATACAACGGTCAATATAGGACCGCATGTAGGGCAACTTAGGAGACATGACGGCTTAAGAAAAGGTTTAGATCCTGTAGCTTAAGGCTTTTGAATCCTACGAGCCGTGAAGGTCTCATAGAGGGAAATCCTCCTTACGAGTCATGAGGATCTCGCAAGTGTATTTCTTCCTTAGAAACCGTGTGGATTTCTATGTGTGTTGCTCCTTTATGAGTCATAAAGATCTCACACAGGTATTTTCTCCTCACAAGGTCGAGAAGACCTTGCAAGTGCACATGAATTTTTTTTATTTTACAAGTTTGCGCATTTTTTCGGGTTTTCACAAACTCACCGGCAGTCCTGCTGTTTTTACTCACGGCGCCCTTTCGGATTTTCATCCGTGCCCATTCCACTTGTGGACATACCTTTTTTTTAACGAGATTGCGCCCTTTTTCGGGTTTTCACAAACTCGCCGGCAGTCCTGCTGTTTTTACTCACGGCGCCCTTTTGGGTTTTCATCCGTGCCTATTCCGCTTATGGACATACCTTTTTTTTAGCAAGATGAAACTATTGAGAATAGTTTCGTCACGGGTGACCCACCTGTTTGGGGATGGCTTCATTGCTGGAGTAGTTGTGCAGCTAGTGGGACTTGAGTTGCCACCTTTGCCGCTAGAACTTCGATTGCAATATAGATTCCAGGGGAGCATATCGCCGTATTTCGGGCGAAGTGCTAGTTTAGGGACATTCCGGTCCATTATCTCCATGTTTGAAGCGAATTTTTAGTTTAAGGACTTCTCGGTCCATTATCGCCATGTTTGAGGCGAATTTTTAGTTTAGGGACTTGGTCCAATATCGCCATTTTTTAGGCAAGTATTTTTAGTTTAGGGACTTCTCGGTCCAGCATTCCCATCTTGGGGACAAATGTTAGTTTAAGGACATTTCGGTCCATTATCGCCATTTTTAAGGTGGATTTTTAGTTTAGGGACTTTTCGGTCCATTATTTCCATTTTGGGGCGACGAAGCTTTTTGCATACTACTCTCGAAATTCTGACTCAGGAAGATAGCGAGCGGACACAAGCATCGTCATCTATCATTTACCTAAGTCGTAACTCGTCAAGGATAGTATTTTTTGAGGAATCGGCCATTTATTGGCTGGAATGATCTTTCACTATGCATATCCATGAGCAGGTAGGCTCCACCTTGGTAGACTTTGTCTATAATGTATGGGCCTTCATATTTCGGCTCGAATTTCCCCCGTTTTGCATGATTAGGGATTATTGGTCTTTTAACGACTAGCACGAGTTCGCCTTGGTGGAATGTTCTCGGCCTGGTCAGTTTTTCGTATGACCATGTCATCCTTACCTTATAAGCCTCCAGATTTTGCTGTGCTATAAGGCGAGTTTCTTCGAGGGCATTGAGCTCCTCAAGCCTAAGATGAGCATTTTCTTCATCTGTCAGCTCGTATCGAACCTCTACTCATAGAAAGGGGAGTTCTATCTCCAACAAGAGTATTGTTTCTGTGTTGAACACCAATGCGAATGGTATTGTTTTCGTGGCCGTCTTGAATGTTGTTTGGTACGCCCAAAGAGGTTCATGCAACCTTTCGTGCCAGTCTTTTTTGTTTCTAGACATCGTTTTCTTTATAATCTTTATCAAGGTCTTGTTGAAAGCTTCATCTAGACCGTTGGCCCAAGGATTATAGACTTAAGTGTATCTCCAATCTATTTTACGTAGTTGTGCGAAGCGGCTTATTTTATGGCTTCTATAAGCTGGCCCATTATCCGAGATAATTCGTCGTGGAGTGCCGAACCGATAGATGACATGGGTTCTGAAGAAATGGAGGATATTCTCCGTCTTCACCTCCCGTAGTGGTACTGCTTCTGCCAACTTAGAGAAGTAGTCGGTCGTTGCCAAGTATGAACTGATGTCCTTTGGATGATGCCGGTTCAATGGGGCCAATTATATTGGTTCCCCACATTTCGAACAGCTAGCTAGTCACTGTTGGATGTAGTGGATTTGGCTGTTGGTAGATGAAATCCCCGTGAATTTGGCACGAGTGGCATTGCTTCGCATATTTGAGGCGATCCTGAATCATTGTGTTCCAATAGTAACCTATTCTTTTTATCTTCAGCTTCATCTTTGGCCCGGCTTGATGAGAACCGCAGAGTCTGTCATGAGTTTCTTGGACGACTTTCTTTGCTTCCTCTGGCCCCAGGCATCTTAGCCACAAATAGTCGAACGATCTCTTAAATAGAGTATCATTAACGAAGGCGAAAGACAAAGATCATTTCATGAGCTGATGTCTAGACGACGCATTTTTAGGCGTTCGTTTGGATTTGAAGTAGTCTATGAAGAGTTCCTTCCAATCCTTGACCTTTTCTTCGTCCTCTATTTGAAGGGCCACTTGTTCAGTTGTTTCTTTTCATTCGGATGGCTCTATCAGGTCTTTCGGAGATATATTTGTTGGCGTAAGAATCCTGCCGCTTTGTACAATGATCCCTACGTCATCAAGGTCTTCATTGGCCAGTTCCTTAGCCAATTTGGCCAACGCTTCCGCCTTGCTGTTTTCTGCACGCAGTATACTCTCCAGGATGTAGGAAGGGATTTGTGTCAGTAGTTACTGCACTCTTTCACCATACTTTATCAGTTCTGGTTTGCATGTCTGATAGTCGCCATTTACTTAGCTAACGATCAGCTGAGAGTCTCCATATATGAGGAGGTCTTTGATTCCCTTGTCGATAGCGATCTCTAGACTTGCTATCAAATCTTTGTATTCAGCCTCGTTTTTAGTCCTTGGCTCTGTTGGCTATAGTGCCCTCAAGGCAATTATCATAGTCGCGGACTTGTGATTATGATGATTGAGTGAGAATCTATACCGATAAAACAGTCTTACTCAAGAAGATAGTATGCTATCTGGTTCGTCTTTATCATCATATACATATTGATAGATCCCAAAGGATTCTTGCTTGACTGCCAGCATTGTGATGGCGATCACATACATGGGAGCTGGGGGCCTATAAGCACATCCTTAAATGTCCCTAGTCGTGGGAGTATCGAGACCGGGCATCGATACTCCAGTGTAGACTAGTGTATACTGATCGAGACCCCGACGAGGGGCGATGTCCAGGTCTCACAACCCATTGGTGTTAGTTTGTTCACCTAAGATAGTATACAGGTGCTCATTAGGTTATGAGTACACTGGACGGACTCGCCGGGAACCTGCTAGTTGGTATTATACCTATTGTCAGATAGCAGTTCCCAGGTGACATGTGTACAAGTTAGTCTGTCGACCTGAGATCGTCATTTGTCTCGTGTGAGTTCCCGCTGTGCTTTGATTACTACCCTACCACGGCTCAAAGGAGTCGTGCAAACAGGTTTTAGTTGGGTACAGTCCCGAGCCACATGGAGACAGTGATGGGATCGTCGGGGATTCGTCTCTCCCGGTATTGGGGGTTGATGTCGCGTTGTGTACGGATGGCCATCACCAAAAATCCGTGGCCACGGTGGACGAGAATTATCGATCCAGGATCGATAGATTCTCAGGTGGTGATAGGGTTTCATGCCAACACTAAATGTCGCGTTGTTAGGGGTCTGACTTTATCCACCCTCTTAGACTCGATATGCGATGCTCTTAGACGAATAGACCGGACTGTACGGATATTGTCACTGTCAGGCTCAGTAGGGGTTCTGCATGAGTTTGCTCGTCGGCCTCCTTTTCGCTCAATACCTAGGTAGCCGTTACGTACAGCTAGTGCCGCTGACGTGCTTGTGGTTAAACCCACTGCCAGCGTATTGACGAGTCTTTAGAGTCCCACACAGAGGGTTTTCACGGTCCAGGCGATATGGTGTACATGTGGTATATTGATACATATGGGTGTCCGATTAAATATGTGCACTTGCTGCGCAGACTTTAATCGGACGGTTGATAATACTAGCGGTTTAGGATTAAGCCGGATTATTAAATCGGATTTTGATTTAATAATTTATATATGTATTAGTATATACGTATTCTAGTACTATTGTTCGCTATTTATTTTCTCTCTTGGCTATTCGTATTTTTATACGAATACGCGTATATGTATTTCGATACATGTACCGGGAAGTATTCCGTATTTTCTACGGAATAGCTTCTAGAAGGTGCCACCTCATTTATATGATTTTCCATTTTTGGAAAATCATTTGTTTTATAAATGAGGTGGAAGGGATGATGTGGCAAAAGCATGGGTCAAAGCATGTTGCAAAGCATGGCTTTAATTTTTTTAATTGTAAATTGGGAAATGATATTTTTTCTTTTGTGTGTGAATGAGAGAGGAGGATGGGCCGGCCACATTTTTGTGGGGATTGATTTTCATTTTGGTTACATTATGCTTGCTACAATCCACTCTCTCATTCACTCAAAAAGAAAAGAAAAGGACTTAGCCATTTTCTTTGTTCTTCATGCCAAAGCTTCATCACCTCTTTAATCTTCTTCTTGAGTTGCTCCATGGAGCACATGGTTGAGAGAAAATCATAGTGACACACTACTACACCCCCACTCTCCATTGGTAGCAACTTTGGAGCGTCGGTTACCTCATTCGACGAAGTTGGAGCTTGCGCCGTTTCCCTCGGGTGGATCATCGGAGACGAAGGAAGGCCGGCAACCAAACCACATCAAGGAGCCGCTAGGTGCTTGGAATGAAGACCGAAGGACACGGATCAACTCGGTATAACGATTCTAACCTCTTCTTAGTTTGCTAGTTTTGGGTTTAAGGTAGATCCGGGATTCGGGTAGCGGTATCGCCGGTTTAGAAATTTTTGTTCCGCATTTTGGCCGCGTTTTGACTGCCGAGGCGCTGCCGGGACCCTTCATGGTATCAGAGCCACCCTTTAAACCCCTTTCTAGCTTGTTTAAATGTGCTTGAAAGATCGATCGACTGAAATTTCCAAAATCACGGTTTCATTTTTCTGTTTGCTGTCGTTTTTTTCAAAAGTGTTCAAAAAATTATTTGTAGTAGCTTAGAAATCCGTGCAAGCGATTCTATGGGTGCAGAAAAAATTTGGGCCTCTGATTCCTCCATGGCGCCGCGGAACCGCCGCACTTACCCCCCATTGGCGGCAGAGCCGCGGCCATTTAGTGGCGACGGGCTTCGAAATTTTTACTGTAGCCCCCTGATGTGAAATTGTGATTTTTGTGATATTCTGTTTTGGCCCAGGTTTCAGTGAAGTGTTGTTTTGCTATTGGGGCCAATTTGGAACTTAATCGATCAATATTTTAAGTGTACGTTTAATAGTACATACATTTCTATCTGCGCCGTGAATGTCATTTGATCGGTAAACCCGTCTAACTGCTATATGTTCTTTTAGACGGGTTTGCGAACGTGACATTCACGTTGATGTTCTGTGCTGTGCTGTGATGTTGTTTGGATCGTCGTGGTGAATAGAAATGGTGCAATGTTAGTACAGTTTTATTTCATTTGTACATTTGATATTGCGGGGCAAGCGTCCGACATGTGGACTGCCGTCACTTCCAGTTTGTATATTATTCTTTTGGGGCACAACCGGGCTGAGGTCGATGTCACCCTTGTATATTATTTTCTTTTCTGTACTAGGATTACCCCGTGGTGGGGTGCACGAATAGCCGGATTCTAGAGAGTAACTGGTACGCATCTCATGGCGTTGGGACGGAGGGGACCTTACTCTAGAATTGGCGGGTTGTTCACCACACTCGTAGGGGGTATAGGTGACCCAAGAGGGGTGCTCAAGTTACCGGATTCCGTGAAGTGCTGGGTGGTCCATTCACGTTGCTGAAGGGGGCTGCCTCACTTCTGGTTTTGGCGGGTAACTGGCGCGCTCGTAGGGGTCTAGGTTTCATTGCACATGCTATCCACACGACAGGGAACGTCGGGTCTCACTTGCGGTTCAAGTGAAACCCGGGGCTCCAGATTATCCACCATTCTGTGTTGTTTCTGTGATATTTCTGTGATGTTGCTTTATATCATATCTAGGACGAATGTTATATATATATTTATATATACTAGTAGATGTTGTATATGTTTTGCACCCGCGCTAGCCCAGTCCCCGCTCTGTCGTTAGTTGAGTAACCTAACGGGTGATGACGGGACCCAGTGGCGAATGCGGATGGCATATACGTACATTTTATTTTCGTTCTTTTCTGGTGTGATTAATTGATGGGACTACATAGATTCTTATCAATGCAAGGAGAAAACAAACCTATATATGAAGTTGTTGGAACCAAGTTTTTAAAAACTGACATTACAGACGTTCTCTTTTGCTTTGCACAGTGGTATTCGGTTATGAATATCCAGCACCTCATTCGACGAGGTAAGGGCCGAGATCCCTTCATCGGGAGTGACCCCTTAGGTAAAAGTTTGCGTCAACGTAATAACTTTACTATAGTCGATTATTTTTTCTTTGCATCGTGGTATTCAGTTTGGGATATCCTGCACCCCATTCGACGGGGAAAGAGCCGAGATCGCTTCACCGGGAGTGACCTCTTTAGCAAAAGTTTTCGCCGCTATATATTTATAAAACCACTTGAATTCCTTCAACGATATCAAGTTCATTACGTTAAAGGTTTTCCGCCAAAAACCAGCCGTAACCCTCCGTCATTTCTTACAAGTATTGCTTAGTATTCGTGCTGCGTTTGTTGACTGTGTCAAGGCGTAGTGTGCGGTGGCTAAGTAGTGCTTGTTTGTGGCATATTAATGCGATTGGTTTGGACAGTCGTGCGGCCTTGTTGAATGTGTCAAGGGATCGTACGGGTGGGTTTAATGCAATCCTGGATAATGACGGGTTGAACTTGACTAGGACTCTTTGATTTGTTAACTGTGTCAAGGTCACTTGGGTCCTAGGGGTAAAAACACATATCGGGAGTTTCAAACATACAGGAAACTTTCCAAGCTTGCGCATACCTTCTGGAGTGTGGTGACTTGAGTAGCTTCCATCAAGTTATCATGCGATGATAGTTGGATCCCGATTCCCACTGATGTTTAGGACTACTCATTGGGTGATTCTGACTAATTCTCCTTTCAGGTTTGGAGGAGAATTCGAGGATACAGTGGGAGCCATCCAGATTAGATAAAATGATCAACTATTTGGATCTAGGTTAGAGTGCACGCTGAGTGTTTCTTCTCTCTCTCTCTCTCTCTGGATGCGACGATGACCTGACCTTTGACTAAAACTCATGAAACCAAGTTAACCGAACCTTCTTAAAACACTTTGACTTTTGGAATGTCACGGTGTCGCATACATCATTGCCACTTCTATATCACCTTTGCTTTTCTCCAGAACACCTCGTATCACTGTGAGTATCCACTTCCATTAGATAAATCCATTGTATAGTTACATACGAACTCGAAGGAACTTTTTCGAGAATGGATTCTGGTTCTGGAAAGAATGAATAGGATTATTCGGTTATCTTTTCTCTTTACCTTCTCTCAGGTTGTGAGAGCTTCTATGATTAGGAGATGGTACACCTATTGATCTTATTGGATAGTCTTCCTCCAGACCATAGACAGGTGCTGAATGGTAGGGAAGGAAGAAAACCAACAAGTTTAACTGTGGTGTGCAGAAGGTAATAAGTAAAGACATATAAAGGGATTAGAATAATGGCGAAGAAAGTTGCGATCACCATCATTCACGACAAAGACAGTGTATACCCCTGCCACTTCTACATCCACTTTGCTTTTCTCTAGAACACCCCGTATCACTACGGATATCCACTTCCATTGGATAAATCCATCGTATAGTTACATACGAACTCGAAGGAACTTTTTCGAGGATGGATTTTGGTTCAGGAGAAAAAGAATAGGATTATTCAGATGTCTTTTCTCTTTACCTTCTCCCAGGTTGCGAGGGCTCTTAGGATTAGGAGAGTACACCTATTACGCTTATTGGATATTCTTCTTCCAAACCTTAGGCTGGTGCCGAAGGGTTGGGAAAGAAGAAAACCAATTAGCCTAAAAGAAGGTGTATAGAAGGTAATAAGTAAAGACATAATAAAAGGATTGGAGTGAGGGCAGGTAAGTATATGGTTACTGTCGTGAATCATGATAGTGGAAGAGGCGTTACTAGGAATACCCGGTTACCCCTTCGAAACATTTTCATGTTTCAGTTTCACTGTGCGATGTTAATTGATAACTGTTTTCCCAGTTGGAATCTAACTCCAGGGTATGTATTTACCAGATCAGTTTCTCACATCTGTATCTTATTACGGATGGTGAGTGGGAGTAAGATATTGGGAATTGGGTGATTAGATCCTCATTGTATCGGAATTCGTTGTAATTTATGATATTTGAGGAAATCATCCGGTTTTTGCCGGATGGCAAATATTTGGTTTTGAATATCCGTTGTTATGCACCAATTTTAAATTGATATATCTGTACATTTATTTTATAAAGTAAGATATAACTTTTTGATATTATGTATGTGACATTTACCTATATCAGCTGGTGATTAGGTAAGGTGCATTCAACAGCGGTATAATTCTTCGTAACCATACTACAGTTTTTCAACCTATGACGCACAGGGTTTGAGTTATTGAACTCAGGGGACTTATACAAAATATTGTATGTTGTCCAGTGTCCATTAGGACAAAAGGGTTGGTACTCATACTATATTCTGTTTACTTATGACTTCTCCAGTTCTGGACATGTATTTCATTGAAATGCAAGGTCCAGATATTCAGAAGTTATAGGTATAAGAATAAAGTAGAGGACCATTTATTGGAAGTATCAGGATTCTTTGATGAAGTCAAAAATGTAGATACTTGTGTCTGGTATTCCGCTGATAGTAATGGTTTTGAGAACTTGCTTCTCTTTCGGGTTACTCATATGTGGATGCACTCCTAGATGAGTAATGTTGATTGTCCTCTTTCCATTTGGTTGATATGAACTGAAGACAGCTGCATGATTTTGAATCTGGTTCCAATTAAATTAATGCTTTTGTTTCTATATTAGATTTATATAGAATCAATTTATATCTTAACGATGTTAAGATATAGGAAGTTGTTCGGCTGATGCTTAAAACCAGAATCCGGATAAATTCAAGGTACAT
Source organism: Agapanthus africanus (assembly GCA_030015575.1). NCBI lineage: Eukaryota > Viridiplantae > Streptophyta > Magnoliopsida > Asparagales > Amaryllidaceae > Agapanthus > Agapanthus africanus. The sequence continues at coordinate 712,885,140 of CM057342.1, forward strand.
TTCAGTAATAGCTGTTTGTTGGTTATCCCGGGATTTGACGAGGGTTAATTTTCTACCATCAGTATGATCAATATTTATATTGTTCATGACTCGCCACAGTTTTAGTAAAATGGACTTTTTCAGAAAAACAAAAGTGGGAGTATGGTAGAACTAGAAATGATTCCAGAACCACAAACGATCACTGAAGTTTTAATAGAATCTGAGGATTCAATTAGTTTCGAGATTCCATTAGCCACTCCGCAGATTTGGTGGGTAACCTCAGGCACCCGAGAGGTACTTCGGTCTTCTCAGTAACGGTGACAGGGAGGTTTTTGTTTACCCAGACTTACCATTGCTGCTGTTCTAGACTATAAGACCCGGCAGGAGGATGAGTATAGCGTCGTTCTAAACTAGCTTTAGAAGTGCACGTGTATATGACTCTGCCAAAGGGTTGTTGTAGTCAGTGGGAGCAGCAGAAGCATAATGGGCAAGTAGCTTATGTCTATTTATAGACTAAAGCAGATATAGCGGAAATAGATCATCTAATTTTGATGTGATAGTCATAGTTTTTAACCTCATCAGAATAGGAGATGGATCTGGTAAGAAGGTAGTAGGGAGTGATGATCAGGTATTTGGATGACATGCACTTGATAGGAAGAGATAGTCCTATACTGCGATCGAATATACTGTGGTTGTCACAATGTTGTCTCTCCACATAGGATATGGATATAATATCAAGTTTTCTGGTTACTAGATCTATGGTTTTAGATCTAGATTTGGGAAGTATCCTAATCTGGGTACTTTGACATTATTCTAAAGGTATTTTAGAATGGACGACTTCTGACATGGTGGTGTACCTGCAGGTGATGGAGTCACCCTCTCTAAAGGTGTCTTACATACTAAAGGAGAGAGGGGTCTGAATGATTAGCATATCACTTGCTTATGCAATTGAGTTAATCATGAAATGTCAAGTACCACACCAGATATTTCTTTTGCACTAGATGCAATAAGCAGATATATTAATCCAATCCTGGTGAAACATTAGGAAGCAGTTATTGAACATAAGTGAATGTTCTAGGGAAATGATTACGGCAGCCTCCTTCAGGAGGCGGTTATCATTTCAGGCTTCCAAGGTGACCTGGATGACAGAGTGACCGTCAGAGTTATAGTTTTCCCTCTTTTGAGGGACAGTATATTGGACGGGTGCTCCAAGCGAATACTGAGGAAAGGCATGGCGCAGAATACTAATTAAATTCAGTGGACGATACAGTCTAAGTAGTTTGCTGGATTTGGAGTTCATTTGAGAACTGGGTCCCATCAGATATCCAGACAAATTCTAAGACAGGTATTGCTCATTTCGGGAGATAGCTTTCTCCGCGAAGTTGAGATTAAGAGTGACACAGAAAGAAACATTGGAACGGATCCACTCACTAAGGCTATTTCTCGAACGCAATCATTTTCGCAAACGGGCTTTGCGAAACTGATTAGTAGAGAAATTGGGTGTTCGGTATCACACGGGCTGTGAGTATGCGACATCGCAATAATTGACCTTAAGTACAAGTGGGAGATTGTTGGCTATAGTGCCGTCAAGGCAATTATCATAGTCGCGGACTTGTGATTATGATGATTGAGTGAGGATCTATACCGATAAAACAGTCTTAATCAAGATGATAGTATGCTATCTGGTTCATCTTTATCATCATATACATGTTGATAGAGCCCATAGGATTCTTGCTTGACTGCCAGCATTGTGATGGCGATCACATACGTGGGAGCTGGGGGTTTATAAGCACATCCTTAAATGTCCCTAGTCGTGGGAGTATCGAGACCGGGCATCGATACTCCAGTGTAAACTAGTGTATACTGATCGAGACCCCGACGAGGGGCGGTGGCCAGGTCTCACAACCCATTGGTGTTAGTTTGTTCACCTAAGATAGTATACAGGTGCTCATTGGGTTATGAGTACACTGGACGGACTCGCCAAGAACCTGCTAGTTGGTATTATACCTATTGTCAGATAGCAGTTCCCAGGTGACATGTGTACAGGTTAGTCTGTCGACCTGAGATCGTCATTTGTCTCGTGTAAGTTCCCACTGTGCTTTGATTACTACCCTACCACGACTCAAAGGAGTCGTGCAAACAGGTTTTAGTTGGGTACAGTCCCGAGCCACATGGAGGCAGTGATCGGATCGTCGGGGATTCGTCTCTCCCGGTATTGGGGGTTGATGTCACGTTGTGTACGGATGGCCATCACCAAAAATCCGTGGCCACGGTGGACGAGAATTATCGATCCAGGATCGATAGTTTCTCAGGTGGTGATAGGGTTTCATGCCAACACTAAATGTCGCGTTGTTAGGGGTCTGATTTTATCCACCCCCTTAGACTCGATATGCGATGCTCTTAGACGAACAGACCGGACTGTACGGATATTGTCACTGTCAGGCTCAGTAGGGGTTCTGCATGAGTTTGCTCGTCGGCCTCCCTTTCGCTCAATAACTGGGTAGCCGTTACGTACAGCTAGTGCCGCTGACGTGCTTGTGGTTAAACCCACTGCCAGCGTATTGATGAGTCTTTAGAGTCCCACACAGAGGGTTTTCACGGTCCAGGCGATATGGTGTACATGTTGTATGTTGATACATACGGGTGTCCGATTAAATATGTGCACTTGCTGCCCAGAATTTAATCGGACGGTTGATAATACTAGCGGCTTAGGATTAAGCCGGATTGTTAAATCGGATTTTGATTTAATAATTTATATATGTATTAGTATATATGTATTCTAGTATTATTTTTCGCTATTTATTTTCTCTCTTGGCTATTCGTATTTTTATACGAATACGCGTATATGTATTTCGATACATGTACCGGGAAGTATTCCGTATTTTCTACGGAATAGCTTCTAGAAGGTGCTACCTCATTTATATGATTTTCCATTTTTGGAAAATCATTTGTTTTATAAATGAGGTGGAAGGGATGATGTGGCAAAAGCATGGGTCAAAGCATGTTGCAAAGCATGGCTTTGATTTGTTTAATTGTAAATTGGGAAATGATATTTTTTCTTTTGTGTGTGAATGAGTGAGGAGGATGGGCCGACCACTTTTTGGTGGGGATTGATTTTCATTTTGGTTACATTATGCTTGCTACACTCCACTCTCTCATTCACTCAAAAAGAAAAGAAAAGGACTTAGCCATTTTCTTTATTCTTCATGCCAAAGCTTCATCACCTCTTTAATCTTCTTCTTGAGTTGCTCCATGGAGCACATGGTTGAGAGAAAATCATAGTGACACACTACTACACCCCCACTCTCTATCGCTAGCGACTTTGGAGCGTCGTTTCCCTCGTTCGACGAGGTTGGAGCTTGCGCCGTTTTCCTCGGGTAGATCATCGGAGACGAAGGAAGACCGGCAACCAAACCACATCAAGGAGCCGCTAGGACCTTGGAATGAAGACCGAAGGACACGGATCAACTCGGTATAACGATTCTAACCTCTTCTTAGTTTGCTAGTTTTGGGTTTAAGGTAGATCCGGGATTCGGGTAGCGGTATCGCCGGTTTAGAAATTTTTGTTCCGCATTTTGGTCGTGTTTCGACGGCCGGGACGCTGCCGGGACCCTTCAAGCTCTGTTAAGGAGAGGGCATAACGCAATATCCCTCCTTGCAGAGTCACGGAGATAAGGCCTACCCCGGTTTTGATTATGGAGGTGTTTTTCTTTCGCCGCTTCATGGAAGACGCTCTATCGAAGTAGAGTTCCCATTGGGAATCATTTTCTTCTTTGGTTGTATTGAATGCATATTCATCTGGCAATTTGCAATTTAATAGGGAGTCAGCCGGTATCGGAAGCTCCGCAAGAAAGTTGGCAATGGCCTGCCCTTTCACTGCTTTGAGGGGAAGATACGTTATCGAGAACTCTATCAGGAGGAGGGCCTATTTGGCAAGCTTTCCTATTAGTATGTCTCTCGACATTAGATATTTGAGAGGATCCACCTTTGATATGAGATGGACCTCATGTGCCAAGGCGTAATGTCTGAGCTTTGTTATTACGAAGATCAGTGCCAAGCAATGCTTTTCGATGGGGGAATAATTGTTTTCTGCCCCCAGGAGAACCCGACTCAAATAGTACAGAGCTCTCTTTTCCCTGATCGTTCTCTAGTGCCCAAAATGCGCTTAGAGAACCCTCAAGGGCTGTTGTATATAGGATAAGGGGTTTACCCTTAACCGGAGCGGTTAATACCGGCGGATTTTGCAGGTATTGCTTGATTTCGTCCAGTGCGTTTTGGTACTTTTGATTTCAGACGAATGGGGTCTCTTTCTTCATCAGATGTCTGTAGGGACGATATTTTCCGGAAAGGTTGGCTATGAACCACCGGATATACGTGAGCTTTTCTTGGAGAGACCACAGTTGTTTGAGGGTCCTCGTCATGGGCATTTCCATAATCGCCTTAATCTTCGAGGGATCGGTTTCGATACCCCGGTGACGTATGATGAATTCTAGGAATTTTCCTGAGAAAACTCCAAACGCGCATTTTAGAGGATTCATCTTCAGATTATGCTTTCGAAAACGTTGGAACACTATTTTTAGATGTTCCTCGTGAGATTTGCTCTTCACCACAAGGTCGTCGATATAGTATTCGACGATCTCATGTATGAGGTCATCAAAAATCTTTTTCATGGCCCTCTGGTAGGTAGCGCCAGTGTTTTTTAGACCGAAGGGCATCACCTTATAACAGAATATGCTCAGCGGGGTTCGGAAGGCGGTATGCTTCTGGTCTTCAGGATGCATTTTTATTTGGTTGTATTCTAAAGATCCATCCATGAAGGAGAAGTCCTCATGGGTAGACGTGTTATCGATCATCATCTCGGTAACAGGTACTGGAAAGTCATCCATGCAGATGTGCACCGTCCCATTTTTCTTCATCACTGGAACGATGTTAGCGATCCAATCAGGATATTGAACTTCTTGGATGAACCCGAAGTCGATTAGTTTCTTGACTTCAGCGTTGATACTCATCTCAAGTTCGAGTCGCATCCTTCTTGGCGCCTATTTGAATGGCTTTATACCTGGGGATATCGCCAGTTTATGTACTACCACTTTTGGATCTAGACCCGGCATTTCAGTGTAGTTCCAGGCGAAGAAATCTTTATATTGCATGAACACTTCTTTTAACGTGGCCACCTATTTCTCAAATAATAGCTCACCGACGAACGTTGGCATCAGATCATTTTCCGTCCCTAAGTCAATTTTTTTTAGGTTGTCTGCCGTAGTGCGTATCCCATCTTCCTGCTCTTTTGGTGCTGGTGGAAATTCTGAGATCGCCTCGTCCTCGTCTTCATTTGCGAAGCACCTGTAGAGGCCATTCATAGTCTCATGTCCTTTCTCTTTTGAGAGTGTTATCATATGGCAGGTACGAGTTCACTTCAATTCTTTTGGTTGAGCTGGTCGTAACCTGACGGTGTAGGTTTTTTTTGGCTCATGTTTTTTTGCGGGGTTACCCTCCAGCTGTCGGATAACATAAATCTGTCTTGTCGATACTGGTCTTCTACCCAGTCTTTGAAGGTGAAGCAGTTTTCAAGGGGATGACCTATTACTCGGTGATAGGAGCAATAATCCGGATGAGAGACATCGTTTATTTGTTCAGGGTGTTGAGACTCCGGAAGCGTCATTATTTGGTGCTTCATGACAAGGTTGAATAATTTCCTTGTCTTGTCTTGGGGGAAAGAGTATTCCCGACCCATAATCTTTATAAAGGACGGGCTCCAATCGAGTTTTTCTCGTTTGCACGGCGTATTGGATCCGCTTTGTTGTCTTCGAGCGTTGTTTGAGTTCTTTGCCCTGTTTTTGCCTCCATTTCGGGATTCTCCTTTCGCAAGAACATACAGTAAGCTAGGGATGAAGAGCATTATAGTCTTCCTTCTCCACGGATTGCTGATTGAGACGCTGCGTCCTGACCTTTTCATAAATGGCCATTTCGCGGCTTTGATTGTCCCGGCTCATTTGAAAAGCTTCTTTTATTAACCTGTCGATTTGCTTTTCCTGGGACGGAATTAACGTTTTTAGAGCGGGATCTCGCTCCGATTTTACGTCACGACTATTTGGAAGAGCGTCTTCCGCCTTACTTGAGCTGTTTACGACGCGACAACTGTGGAACTGCTCCCGTTTCTTGGACTGAACGTATCCGAGCCCGGTTGTCTCCATCTTCCCATTGGGCATCTTTCGCTGAGTCCCGGGAATATCCTAAATCTTTTTGTAGAATTAGTCTTGTCGAACAGTTTGTTCAAGGGGTACACCTTGGCATCTTAACAGCCTTTTCAATCCCTCCGCGTAGTATCTTAGCTGACGGATTGGTTGAAGCATGTCGAGTGCAAAATCGGCACCATGCCAGACTTCTTTTTCTATTTTTGTCTCCGTAGATTGGTAGAAGAGGATCGCCTTTTCACCCATTTGCCTAGGAGGCACGTAGAAAGTTTGTAGCTCTTGTATGCTATATGTATCGAGCGCATCAAGTCTCTTGTAATGCCGAGGCAGAGCCATTGTAACTTGTAGACTCTGGTCTGCTCCGGAAAAAGTTTGCATTGACGGACGGATGGAGAACACTGCGTTGGCCTCGTCCTCAGAGTCGCTGCCAAAGATCAAGATAGGAGTAGATGGTCCGGGCTTATTGTTTTCTTTTTGGGGTTACCCCTAGTAGACTATTTTTTCGTCTTCCTCAGTATCGCTCCCAAAGATCGGTATAGTAGCGACGGATTTCAGTTTATTCTCCGGCTTGTGGCACCTTTCAGAATCCTCGAAGTCCGGTAGGAAATACTTTGCGTCTTCATATTTCCGGACTTCGTTTACGGAGAATGGGTTTAACTCTCCCGTGATGGTGTACTCCGAGCCATCCTTGAAATACTTCATACACTGATGTTGTGTAGAAGGGATGACGTTATACTCGTTTAACTAAGGCCTGTTGAGCAAAGCGTTATAGCAAGTCTTGGTGTCAATGACACAAAATTTAATGTCAGTGACGAGCGGCCCGAAGCGTTGCATCAGTATTATGGACCCAAGTGTCCGTGATGACTGTGAGTCGAACCTAGAGATGGTAATTTTATCACAGGCAAGGTGCTGAACGTTCATGCAAATCTCCTTCAGCACTCTCACATTGAGAATGTTAACAGAGGATCCGTTGTCGACAAGGATTTTCCCTATCTTGATGTCGTGGCAGTACCCAGTGACGTATAACGGGCGATTATGCTCGCATGTACCGAGAAGGAGATCCTCATCACTGAATGTAATTTCAGCCGTGTGGACCTCTTCCAGCTCATCTTTCATCTTTTCTTCTGCAAAGAAAGCTTGGAACTGATCGGGCTCTTGTAATGCCTTGATCTGGGAATCTCGTGCCTCTTTGGATAGAAGAAGAGCATCCAATATGCTCAGTTGTGAGGGTATTTTCTTCAAATATGCCAGGAAGTTGTAATCTACCTTGTTTTTCTTAGGCCGGTTCCGTACTGCGAGCTCTTTGACTGCTTCTTCATCAAGGGCGATTTCCTCGGAGATTTTCCATTTCCCTTTGTCTTTTTTATTCGATCCTTTGTTTGCAGGTCCGAGGTTCTTCTCAGGAAGCATGCAATTACGCAGCTGAATATTCTCGCAGTTCTCCTCATCTTTTTTTTCGGAGGTGGAGTCTTTGAAGAGCCCCTGAGGGGTATTTTGTCCTCAGAATCGCACCTAAAGGTAAAAACTTGGGGGTTTTCCCCTTCCGAACTGATACCAACAATATGACAGGTGGCAGTTATTTCTTCATGCGCTTTTATTGCACTATTTTGCCGTCGACTAGCATGTGCTTCGCGCTTCATTCTCTTGAAGTGTTTTTTATGGGCAATGTATCCTTGCCACCACTTCTTGAAGGCACTGCATCCCTCGGTGGGGTGGGTGACCCTTCAAGATATAAGCAGTAGCTTGGATGTGATTCTTCTCCATCGAGACATATGACCCCGGAAGTGTTCCTTACGAGAGATGACAGTTTCATCCCCATTGACAGAGCTTTGGCGAACAGCTTCTCTGTTTTGATCCTGCTCTTATTTGTAGCAGGTGTGCTTTGATTTGGTTGGAGTGCTTTACGACTCATCCCTGCCGCATCTTCTTTGTCCTGACACTGACGCTTAGCCTTTTCGTATATGGCTGTCTCGCATTCTCGGTCAACTTTGCTTTTTTGAAAGGCTTCGTTTAACAGCTTATCGATCGGCTCTTCTGGCAGTTCCGGGGATTTTAGCGCCGATTCTTCTCTCAGTTTCTCTGCGTTGTTTTCTGACACTGAGAGAGTTTCTTCGTCATATAACGATGAATGGGAGACCATGTGGCAACTTGCTATACGGTCTTCGGTGTCTTTTGATGAGTCATTTTCTTCATCATAGTCACTATCTTCGTCCTCAAGAATATGCTTGAGGAACTCTTCGAGCATGACCGGTGTCCGTGCTTTCTGGTTGTACTCCTCCAGCGCGTCCATGTATTTTCGTAGATCTGTGCGCTTGTCGTCATACTCGGCAGGCTGCACGGGCTTCTCAGTCTTCTTCTTTTTCTTCGAAGACTTCGAAGGCTTGACTTGGGGTTTTTTCCTCTCGTCAACAATTTTCGGTGCGGGACGAGGTTTTAACATCCCTTCGATTATTTTGGGTTCAAGTGGGCTTTTCCACCTGACTGCTGGACATGTTTGTAGATCCTTCAGCATTCTTTTGGTTTTTACTGAATGAACGACTTCCCATTGAGTTTATTCCACGAGTGAGCATGATGCCCCCTGCGCATCCACCTTTTTGTGAGTATTCTTCTGGGGTGGGTTTACTCTCAAGTTATTAGACAACGCGAATTTCCCCTGTTGATACTGATATTCGACCCAGATCTTGAAGACGTAGCAATCTTCAATTGGGTGGCTCACTATTCTGTTATAGGAGCAGTAATTAGGGTTTTTGACGTCGCCGGATTGCGGTGGACGTCGTGGGTCCAGCAATGTGATGAGTTTATCATGCATTTCCAATTCGAACAGTCTCCTCATCTTGTCGCGGGGAAATGAGTAAGCACGTCCTAGTCTTTCCTCCAAGGATGGGCGCGAACGCACGTTGTTTTAGCGAGTAGCTGGTTTTAGGCCACTCGGTTGTTGTTGTGTATTGGCAACGAAGGCTGCTTTCCCTTTACCCTTGCAATTTTGAGGGTCCTTATTTGAGGAGGAAGGCCCGTTGCCCATCTGGTCCATTTAAGCCAATTTATCTATCAGAGCCTGAAAGGATGTTGGTTTGAAGAATGTCATGAACTGGGACACAGTCGTTTGAGGATCAAGGGTCCCGATGAACATGCCCACGGCAGGGGATTCTTCAATGCGCTGTTCGCATTTAGACCACAGGTTCCGCTACCGGATCGCGTATTGGACCGAGGTTTCTCCCGGCTTTACCCTAGCATTGATTATTGTCGTGATTAGGGTGTGTTCGCTCGTGCTGGAGAAACGCTGTGTGAACAGCAACTCCATTTCTGCAAATGTTTTCACAGTGTTATTTAGGAGCTTCGAGTACCATTCGAAGGTTGTTTCTGACAAGCTGCTGACGAACTAACGAAGCAAAAATTTATCGTCGCCTCCTGTGTTGCCGCACAAAGCTCTGAATTGCGCGATATGTTGATGAGGGTTGCCTGTCGCTTTGTATACATGAAACTTGGGGATCGTATACCCTAGCGGGTACTTGATTTGATCATACCAGTCCGGATACGGTCACCAGGTTCTGACAATTTGGCTATAAGCTTCATTAGCCTGATGAGCTCTTATTTGTTGAGCAATGCAATTATCAAGGGTGGCCTTGGAGATCGTTTCCTCTTTGGCTGCCGATAAGGTCGGAGGAGGGTTTGATGTTTTCCTTCTGTCATCCTCGATGATTATCGGCAGATCTTCGGCCGGGGGTTCTGGCTGGATCATCATTCCAACCATGTTTTGGAATAAGAGAGCCATTTTCTTTATATTAGCAGCATGCTCAGCGGCTTCCTTGTCCTTTCTCTCGAGCACCCTTTACAGAAACTCTGTATCGGTCTCCTGTTCTTGGCACTGTTCAACTTCTTTGTCCGGACTTTCTTTCTGTCCAGTTGGTGTTCCCATTTTGGTCAGCATTTCCTGGAGCTTTTGATGTTGCTCCTGAGCCTTTATCAGCGACCGAGTTTGCGGTCGGTGACTCACCAAAGCACGACTTTCTTCTTTTCCCGAAGCCATGTAAACCATATGTATTGTTATACCCCCGGCCTTGGGGCGTTTAGATCTATCCCCTTTGGAATTAGCCGCGGGTGTAGATTTTTCTCCAGTCTCGTTCTTTTATGAGAGATTGGAGTTGAAGGAGCCGTTATAACAGGCACCTGTTTAAAAGAACTCCTCCATCGCATGGTGGAGGAGTAATCTTTTTCTTGTCGGCCCTTAGATTTCTCAGGTCGATGAGAGTAATCTTTTTCAATCACAGAATCTTGGACTTTCCGCCAGACCCTATGAATTTGCGAAGAGAGCCGCTGATGAGGCCGCTCTGGCTTTGCCTGCATAGGGACCTCTACTGGCAGAGGTGATTTTTCTTTAGCACCGCCGTCGGGGAGTTCTTACGTACCCACTTGAGCGGATCAAAGTTGTTCCCGGTTGGAACAGCAGTGCCGACTTCCACCATTGGAGCTGGTGGGATGAGTCTAGAGGGGGAGCTGTCCCCAGCTTCTCTCACTCGGTGCCAGTGGCGACGTCGAGCGTTCCTTGCAGAAGGGACCGCCTCAATTTTGGAAGCGACTTCATCATGCCCCTAGTTTTGCTGAGGAGCTTTAATCGATGTCAGCCTGTTGAAGACCGATGTCCTTACTAAAGTTTTAGGAGAAGCGGCCGGCCTTTCCAAAACCGACCGTCTGGTGGGGGAAGCTCCTTTGACGGCTTTGCCTGTAGGAGGAGTTGGGAGGGCTATCCGTTTTGGGGTAGCCCCTTAAGGTATCATGAGCTTTTTTGCGGGCCCGTTTGAGTTCTTGCTCAGCCTGTTGAAGACTGATACGCCAGATTTGGACAACCCGTTGAGAGGGGCCGTTGTGGTTGCCAGTCGATCGAAAACCGACCTTTTAGGAGCTTCCTCTTGCGGCGCCGAGGCACCGAAACTCACAGGTGGGAGCATGGTCCTAAAGAACAATCCAGTAGTGGCTTGTGTGACTTGCCCACTAGCATTGAGAAAATAGAGGCCGCGTTGGGCCCATAGGTCACTCCTCCAGTTGGGGTGGAGTGAGAGTTGCTGCTGCATGCAGTGCATTGAGAAGCCATTGATTTTCCTGTACAGGAGCAAGACACCAAGTTTTGGTACCTTGAATCCAAGGGCAACCATAGCAAACTGCGATTTTGTTCGTGAAACTAGACACACGAAGTGTGGAGTGGAAAGATGAAAATGTCCCACCGGGCTTGCCAGAACCTGTTCACCGCCGAAAGACAGAGACCGAGACGTTGGGACGTCTGGCCTGAATTTAGGGACAGATGATATTTGGACTTCTCCATCCACCTCTCCAAAGATACCAAGTTGATTTATAGCACCGTATATCGGAGATTTAGACAGATACGACCGTTGTAGCAGACTTTATCAGATTCCCCCTCGTTTATGAGGGGGTTTTGATTATGGGGACGCTCTTCCCTATAGGCGCAAGCCCCTGTAGTTAATTACGTAACCACTTTCTCCTGCTCCAGCAGTTTACTTCGTATCGTGTGTATTTTTTTTATTTTAGTTGCCCATGGATTGTATACGGAGACTAGTTTATGTCGTCACCCGTAGGGCGTGGATTAGTCCAAATATGTATATTTTAGATTTGGGTTTCGTTTTTGAACTTAGGTTATATATTCCTCTAGTTAAAAAAGGTTTGGTTTTATTTAAGGACCGTGAATCTAGTTTAAGATTAAGATCAACTTAAATATATAAGCATTTGGGCCCAATTTATTTTAACTAAGGAGACATTAATCTTATTTGAGACTAAGGTCAACCTGGCAATATTTTCAGGATAATTAAATTTTATTAAGATCCAATCAACAGAGCATTTGGGCTCAGCTGCAAGAAAACTTTTCAGAGAGATTTAGCCAATTTGGGCTTAGTCAACTCAGTCTTTTCTTCTTTCGTTTTCTTTTATTCAAAAGTGCTAAGCACTTATTTAGGCTCTGTTTGTTTAACCCCCCTTCTTATGAAAAACTGTTAAGCACCGGTTTAAAGCTGTGGCGCTTACATAGGTATCATGTGAAGCCGTCAATTATAGTCGGTGCCCAATCAGTGCTAAGCATTCAGGCGTTTTTGGCTGTATATGAAGTGCTAAGCACTTTTGTATGACGTCCACGTGAGGAGCACGTGAGGCACTGGGCGGTGCCCAATCAATGCTAAGCACTCAGCCGTTTTGGCTGTATATGAAGTGCTAAGCACATTTGTATGGCGTCCACTTGAGGAGCACGCGAGGCGCTGGGTGCTGCCCAATCAGTGCTAAGTACTCAGCCATTTTGGCTGTATATGAAGTGCTAAGCACTTTTGTTCAGCGCTCATGTGTATTTCACGTGAGGCGCTGGCCTTCTGCTTTGGGCGCCCGTGTGTTTTTCACGTGAGGCGCTGGGCGCTGTTGGGAGGGCGCCCACGTGGGAAGCACGTGAGGCGCTAAGTTCTTTTCTTTTTCAGAGATTGAATCTTTGTTAATGGCATTTTGACCATTAATGATCACCAAGACCTTTGTTTTGAAGATCTGGAATCAGGTTTTCTTTAAGAACTAAGTTCGTTTATATTAACTAATTTTCTTTTAAGGCTAAACCCTATTTTCTCAGGAATTAAATTCCCATAGGACAGGTTCTTTTCCTTTTTTCTTTCTTTTAAAGCTAGTTCTTTTCTGAATCTTTGATTCTTAAGAACAAGATCTTCCTGATGAGAATTAAATTCTCAACTTGTAGGAGACTTGTCTTGTGGATCTCAGATCCAAAGAAAAGACTAAGTTCTTGAGAAGGGCTAAACCCTTGGATATGCTATGATAGGTAAATGAGATGTTTTGATCTCTGTGGTTTCTTTACCTAGAGTTTGAGAGGAGGAAGATCTTCTTCTCTATTGAGAATTAAATTCTCTGTTGTTTTTGGAGAGCATTATGTATTTTTGCAGAAGCTTATGGGGGGTTCCCTCTATGTAAGACTTGATGTCTCGGGTCTTTTATATTTTGGAGGCAAATTATTAATTAGTTTTGAGAAAATCTCTCATTGAGAGATTCCAATTGATTTAATCGGTCTCAAAATTTGTCTGGGGAATTTTACCCACCGTTGGATCTTTGATCCAAGAATTTCTGTTTTACAAAATATGTTTTCTTGTTTTTTTAACAAGATTGGGGAAATATTTTCCCCAAAATAGAATTTTATTCTATCATTGGATTTTTTATCCAACCGAGAATATCTTTCTCACTTAGAAAGATTTGAGAGATATTTTCTCCTAATAGAATTTAATTCTATATTTTGATGATTTGTCATTTCCATTGGATTTTTGATCCAACGGCTCTGTTTAACAGAGAGAGTATCCCAGTTTTTAGGGAAATATCCCCATGTAGAATATAATTTTACTTAGTTTTAACTTGGGCACCAGTGCTCACGTGTTGTGCACGTGGGCGCCATTTAAGAATTTAATTCTTACATATGATAGGCGCTTCTGTGCTTTGCACATTAGCGCCCACATAAGCTTCATGTGCGCCGCCATCATAGGATTCAACCCTAAGGGGTTGGCACTGGCGCTGGCGCCCTCATGGGGAGAACATGAGGCGCTGCGTTTTTATAATTTAACAGAGCTTGGCTCTTTTATTATGTTTAAATATTGGGGGAACAACCTCTTCAGGTGCTTCACAAATGAAAACGAGGACGAGGTGATCTGAGAGTTTCCACCATCACCAAAAGAGCTGGAAGATGGGATACACACCATGGCGGACAACCTAAGAAAAATTGACTTAGGGACAGAAAATGATCCGAGATCAATGTTCGTTAGTGAGCTACTATCTGAAAAACAGATAGCAACGTTAAAAGACGTGCTTACGCAGTACAAAGACTTCTTCTCATGGAACAATTCCGAAATGAGGCGTCTAGATCCAAAAGTAGCGATACATAAACTGGTCATATCGCCAGACATAAATCCAGTCAAACAGGTGCCAAGAAAGATGCGGCTCGAATTTGAGATGAGTATCAATGCTGAAGTTAAGAAACTAATCGACTCCGGTTTCTTCCAAGAGATTCAATATCCCGACTAGATCGCTAATATCGTTCCGGTGATGAAGAAAAATGGGACAGTCCGCATCTGCATGGACTTTCGGGACCTCAACAAAGCGTGCCCGAAATATGACTTCCCAGTACCTGTTACCAAACTGATGATCGATAACACGTCCACTCACAAAGTCTTCTCTTTCATGGATGGATTCGCAGGATACAATCGAATAAAAATGGATCCTGAAGACCAAAAGTACACCGCCTTCCGGATCCCGTTGGGCATATTCAGCTAGAAGGTGATGCCCTTCGGTTTGAAGAACACCGGCGCTACCTACCAAAGGGTCATGACAAAGATCTTCGATGACCTCATACACGAGATCATCGAATGATACATCGACGACCTTGTAGTGAAGAGTAAATCTCATGAGGAACTTTAGGAACATCTAAAAATAGTGTTTCAACGTCTTCGAAAGTACAATCTGAAGATGAACCCTCTAAAATGCGCGTTTGGAGTTTCCTCAGGCAAATTCCTGGGATTCATCATACGTCACTGAGGTATCGAAGTCGATCTCTTAAAGATCTACGCGATTATGGAAATGCCCATGCTAAAAACCCTCAAACAACTGCGGTCACTCTAAGGAAAGCTCACGTATATCCGGCGGTTCATAGCCAACCACTTCGGAAAATGCCGTCCCTATAGCCATCTGATGAAGAAGGGGATTCCATTCGTCTGGGATCAGAAGTGTCATAACACACTAGAAGAAATCAAGCAATGCCTACAAAATCTGCCGGTATTGGCCGCTCCGGTTAAGGGAAAACCTCTAATCATATATACAACAGCCCTTAAGGGTTATGTAGGAGCATTGCGGGCATAAGAGAACGATCAAGGAAAAAAGAGAGCTCTGTACTATTTAAGTCGAGTTCTCCTGGGGGCAGAAAGAAACTACTCCCTATGGACAAGCATTGCTTGGCACTGGTCTTTGCGATAACAAAGCTCAGACACTACGCCTTGGCACATGAGCTCCGTTTCATTTCAAAAGAGGATCCTCTCAAATATCTGATGTCGAAGGCCATACTAACAGGAAGGCTTGCCAAATGGGCCCTCATGCTAATGGAATTCTCGATAACGTATCGACCCCTCAAAGCGGTGAAAGGACAAGCCATTGCTGACTTTCTAGCGGAACATCCGATACTAGTAGACTCTCCCCTAAATTGTGAGTTGCCGGATGAACACGCATTCGACGCAATCGAAGAAGAGAAAGAAAAAAATGATTTCCAATAGGAATTCTACTTCGATGGAGCATCTTTCATGAAGCAGCGAAAGCAAAACACCCCATAATCAAAGCCGGGGTGGGTCTTATTTTCGTGATCCCGTAAGGAGGAATATTTCGTTACGCCCTCTCCTTAACGGAGCCAAGAACTAACAATGAAGAGAAATATGAAGTTTTAATAGCCGGTCTTGAGATCGGTATCGATATAGGAATCAAAGACCTCCTCATATGTGGAGACTCCTAACTGATCGTTAGTCAAGTAAACGACGATTATCAAACATGCAAGCCAGAGCTGATAAGGTATGGCGAATGGATGCAACAATTATTGACACAAATCTCTTCCTATATCCTGGAAAGTATACCGTGAGCGGAAAACAGAAAGGCAGATGCGTTGGCCAAATTGGCTAAGGAATTAGCCGTTGAAGACCTCGATGACGTAAGGATCATCGTTCAAAGCCGCAGAGTCCTCAAACCAACAGATATATCTTTGGAAGAACTGATAGTGCCATCCGAAGGAAAAAATGATCGAAAAAGTAGCCCATCAAATAGAGGACGAAGAAAAGGTCAAGGACTGGAGGGAGGTCTTCATAAACTACTTCAAGTCCCAACGACCGCTCGAAAATGCGTCATCTAAATACCAGCTCATGAAACGAGCTTTGTCTTTCGTCTTTGTCAATGATACCTTATATAAGATATCATTCTACCTCCTATGGCTAAGGTGCCTAGGGCCGAAGGAAGTAAAGAAAGTCGTCCAAGAAATACACGATAGACTTTGCGGCTCCCATCAGGCACGTCCAAAGATGAAGCTGAAGATAAAACGAATGGGTTACTATTGGCCCACGATGATTCGTGACTGCCTTAAATATGCAAAGCAGTGTTACTTATGCCAAATTCATGGGGACTTCATACATCAACACCCAAATCCGCTGCACCCGACAGTGGCCAGCTGGCCGTTCGAAATGTGGGGAACCGATATAATTGGCCATGTCGAACCGGTTTCATCCAAAGGACACCAGTTTATACTGGCGAAAACCGACTACTTCTCTAAGTAGGCAAAAATAGTACCACTAAGGGAGGTGAAGACAGAAAATATCCTCCACTTCTTCAAAACCCATGTTATCTATCGGTTCGGCACTTCGCGACGAATTATCTCGGATAATGGAAAAGCTTACAGAAACCATAAAATCAGCCGCTTCGTATAGCAGCATAAAATAGATTGGAGATACTCTTCAGTCTATAATCCCCGGGCCAACGGTCTGGCTGAAGCCTTCAATAAGCCTCTGACCAAGATTATAAAAAAGACAGTGTCCAGAAACAAAAAAGACTGGCATAAAGCTCTCTGGGCTTACCGAACAACGTTCAAGACGGCCATGCATACAAACTATACGCACTGGTGTTCGACACGGAAGCAGTACTCCCATTGGAAATAGAATACCCCTCTCTATGAGTAGCGGTTCAATATGAGTAGACAGATGAAGAAAATGCTCAACTTAGGCTTAAGTAGCTCGACACCCTTGACGAAACCCGCCTGGTAGCACAACAGAACCTAGAATCTTATAAGGTAAGGATGACACGGTTATATGAATGATTGACCAGGCCGAGAACATTCCGCCAAGGAGAACTCGTGCTAGTCATCAAAAGACCAATGATTCCTAATCATGTAAAATGTGGAAAGTTCGAGCCGGACTATGAAGGCCCGTACATCATAGAAAAGTCTACCAAGGTGGAGCCTACCTGCTTATGGATATGCAGGGCGAAAGGCCATTCCGGCTAATAAACGGTCGATTCCTCAAAAAGTACTACGCTTGAAAAGTCATGACTTAGGTCAATGATAGATGGCGACGCT